>CM018680.1:91962778-93162778 GCA_009363875.1 Mikania micrantha
ACGCTGTAGACGGGTGCGGTGAGTTCATGCCGTCTCCGACCTACGCCACAAAAGAACCATCTTCGTTTACATGCGCGGCGTGTGGCTGCCACCGAAGCTTCCACCGCCGGGAACCCACCACCGCCACCCCCATCAGGACCCACTTCGTAGATGTTCACCGCTCCCACCAAACCTCAACCTCCACTTCTTTGTCTCCGGCGTCTCCACCGCCGGAACCAACGAACTACGCCGTCGGACCGCATCTGGTTCTGTCATTAAAGACAGGTTCGGATCAAAACCACGCGGTGGCGACGCCGGGGACACCGGTGGCGATCAAGATCAGCGGGCGGAAGCGGTTCCGGACTAAATTCAGCCAGGATCAGAAAGAAAAGATGTCGGTTTTTGCAGAGAAAGTAGGGTGGAAGATGCAGAGATGTGATGATAAGACAGTTGCTGATTTTTGCAATGAAATCGGAATCAGAAGAAGAATATTTAAAGTTTGGATGCATAACAATAAGAACACATTAGCAAAAACAGAAAAATTCAATACCGGCGCCACCACCACCGCCGTGACAACCACCGTCACCGCCACCGGCTTAGAACGTAGCAATGACAGTCCTCATCAAGAAAACGGGTCTTCTTCTTCATCTTAACGTGTAACACTTTCGCGATGAACCCTAGCTTGTGAGTGAGTACGTTTGTTTTGTTAACTTTCTCTTTACATTTATGAGTTATTTCGAGGTTCAATCAACTTTTACTTGATGATGTTCTTTATGCAAAAATGGAGTCAAAGATAAAATGATCGAAATTCATCACAATTTCTAAGCCAAACAAGCTCAAATTTGAAATTTCGAAAGAAAATCTTTAATTTGATGAATTTTGACTGAAATATTCAAAGCTGAGTTGGTCAAAAAAAGCAATTATTAATTGATATTTGAGTCATGAATGGAGGTTTTGGTCTTATTTGCAGGGAAGTAATGAACACAACAAACGTCTGTCAAAAGAAATTAATTGCTATAAAACAATGATTGGTCTCTGAAACAATGATTGTCCAAACGAATTATTTGAACACCTCACCGATAATATACGTACCGTATAAGAATATATCAGTCGTAAAACCTTCTTTGACACCTTTAATAATGATCGGTCTAGTATACGTCTCGTATAAGACCTATACGAGGCGTATAGCCCTATACGATACGTATCGTATTCAAATCATTAATACTGAAAAATTCTGACAAATAATTTTACATCGTGTGTCTTGTATAGAGGGAATGAGTTAGGCGTGAGTAACATGACCCCTTGTTAAAACTACACTTGTACGCCTCTTAAATACAATACACCTATTAATACCCGTACGTTGGGCGCTTAGGTCTGTACAATCCATACCAGTAGGTAGAGATTTGATTACAAGAGAAATTCAGAGTTAATACGGGTCGTACAGATGTGTAAGAACACCTCCGTGTACGACCTATTTAAACATGTATGATAGTATGGGTAGGCTAGGGTGTTAAATTATGGATAAAGATGTGAGAATCTAAAGAATATTTTTAATGCAATTTCTAACAAGTATTTTTGGTTTAATAATTCTTAAACAAGGCTTAATTAAATCTGCTAAGTTCTAGTTAAAAGAGTTGTCTTATACATACACATACACATGAGTATATGACTGGCAATAAAATACCATTTTTATAAATGACTTACGATAATTTGTAAAAATCATTGATTTTTTAAAATTGATATCTTTTCAAAATGAGAGGAATAAAACTTTTTGAAAAATAATAAATACTTTTATATTATTGTTAAAGCTCGCTTACATTATTGTAATTACGAATAACTTGAAAAAAATTTGATGAGATTGTACTTAAATTAAATATAAAAATGAGATAAGTTTAAAGGTGTAACTTTTTAAAAAAATAACAATGTATATAAAAGTTATAAATGTTTGAAAAATAAGATGGTGTTACGTAACGACCTGTAGTTACATAATTCTAATGATCTTTATTTAATGTTACAGCTCGTTTATAGTAGTTTAATAAAAAAATTTATGAAAATTTAACAAGATTATACCTGAATTAAAGATAAAAATGAAATGAGTTTAATGGTGTAATTTTTATAAACATAAATAAGAATATATATATATATATATATATATATATATATATATAAATTAGAAATGTTTTAAAAATAGGGGTAAACTTTTTTTAAATAAAATAATGTTTATTTTATAAATGTCCTAAATATTAATCATATATTTCAACCATTCATTTTATAATAATTAATACGAACCACTTATTTTAAATTAAATTATTTAATTAAACAACCAAAATTGAATAGCATATGATTTTATAATCCTTAAATTATTCATTAGTTATTACTTATAATTTTTAAATATCTATTATTTTTATAAGAGTAAATTACGGTTTTGATCCATGTAGTTTAAGTATTTTAACTATTTTGGTCCAAAATAAAATCTTCTATCAATTTAGCTCCTGTGGTTTAGATAACTAATGTTTTTTGCTCCCAACCATAGTTAGATTTTGGGCCAAAACCGTTATAACAGTTAGGTTTGAGTGGCCAAAACCGATAGTTGTCTAAACCACATTGGCTGAATTGATAGAAGATTATATTTTGAGCCGAAATAGTTAAAACTCTTTTTATTTCAACAAACAAGTTGCTACTTGCTAGAAGTAAGAGTGCTTGGGGAATTTGGGAGTCACCCTAGGTCAGATTCTTAGGGGATAATAAGACCATGTCTAATGCACATGTGGAGAGGAGCACGTGGGCGAAGTGGAGGCCACATGTCGAAAGGATGCATTGGAGCTGGAGGTTGGAGAGGCTGCACCTGGGAATAAACATGTTGAGGCATTCGGTGCATGTAGAAAAGGAAAAGGAAATTTTGATTAAAAATTAGATATGTGATGTGTAAGAGAGATGATGTATGTGAGAATGATGGGTTGAGACTAGAAAGAGTAGAGACAATATTTGTGAGGAGAATTGTTAAAAAACTAAAGGGACAGTAATGACTAGTGGCGAAGCTTGACCAAAACCTTAGGGGGGGCGAAATAAAATATTTTTTTTCAGGGGGAGCGAAATAAAGGTTTTTAAAAAATTTTACACTACGTATCGGGAAATATACACTACTACACGAAAAAACAGGGGGTAGTCTCAACTATCCTACGCCCATGGTAATGACTATGATACATACGTTAAGCGTTCCTGCTTGCATTGCGGATAGTCTAAATTTTTTTTTTTGAACGGCAACTAATCAACTGTCGGGTACTCCGTACGTGGCCACTAGTTCAGACGGACGGAGCCCCTAGCCCACCAGCCACTAATTCCCAGGGAAAATCCGACCCAAACACCCGCCCAAAGGCACGGCGAAGAAAGGTTGGTTAAACCGGGTGAGATCAAGAATCGAACCCAGACCTGGGTCTCCTATCACTTTCTCATACCTCCATCTTAACATTAGGACAAGACATATTTGGTTAACGAGTAGTCTAAATGGGTCCAAAAAGCCCATTTTTTTATTGTTAAAATGAGAGTTTGATACTTTGATCATGGGAGAAAAAGAATTAGTTGAGAGATGAGGGGTTTATTTTCAATGCTTGAGCTTATCTTATTATAAAAATTTAAGTTCGAGTTTGGCACGCTTATTTTTTAGTTATTCAATATATTTATTTTAACTATTAATTGAATATATATTTATAATTATACTTTTCAAATTTAACATAAAATATTTGATTAAAATATATTTATGATAATTTTATATATAAAAATAATTTATTATATAAACTTAATAGGATAAATAAAAAATATATAAATAAAAACTCATTTAGATTCGCAGGTCGGTTCGAGCTCAATATGTGAACCTCGGGATCATACTCGATAACTAAACAAATTATATTTAGCTTGGGCTCAGGCCCGATTAAGCTTTTTATTGATCCAATCGTAAGTAGTTTACAAGCCGGCTTGCTTCATTTACGCCTCTAAATTCATTTAAAAGCCATCAGAATTTGTCCCTAATTTCTATGGCTTGGGTGAAAAGTGTTGAAGACGAGTTGATTGTAAAGAAGCTTCTAGAGGCAATGCCTCCTTGTTTCATTGTTGTTGATCTAACCATTGAACAAACTGTACCAAATTCTTTAACGTTCAAAGATTGCATTTGGAGCCTTTGAAGAAAGTAACAAAGGTTTGGAGAGTCGATCATAAAAGGAAATTAAGCAGGTTGATGTTTATTAAGATTTTGCAACAAGGGGAAGGAAACAATGATTCTGGGCATAATGGTGGACGAGGATGCGATTCATACCAACCAAGTTGAGTTCGGTTCAAAATTCAGGTCGAACGATCTAATCACATTGAACTCAACCTGGTTGGTATAACCAAACAGAAGTTCGTAAGACGGTCGTTATGATGGCTGAAATCAGCATCGATGGAAATGCAAAGGGGTTAATAACATCTGGCTACAACAATGATGAGCAACAACCACCTATGGTTATACGAAGATTATAATCGACTCATGATGCAAGTGCCAACGATTAAGAACTGACTCTACAAGACAAAGCAACAAGTAGGCAAATTTATATGTTTCTTAGCTTCAATGAATGACCAAGCATGGTTTTGACACACCAGGCTTGGCCACATAAACTTCAAGTCCATGAATATGATGCAAATCGCAATAATGGTGGATGGTTTATCTAGAAGTTCACATGAAATCCGCGTGTGTGATTCTTAGCCTAGTATGGAAACAAAGCAAAACACCACTCCCAAAGCAATCAAACTACAAAGTAATCATTAAAGCTAGCTCACATGAATCTTTGTGGACCAATTTCTCCACCAACATTGGGTGGAAACTCCGGTATTTTACGACATTTCAAACCCGGTTGGACTGATAGAACCGGCCATACTAGACATTGAACCAGATTTTAATTTTTTATATTAATTACATTCATAAATTTTATACTATTTATTGTTTCATTTTCTTTTTAAGCCCAGATTGACCGATTCAAACAAATAAGGCTGATCTTTTGAATTTTGACTTTACTAGTGTAAATGACTATGCGTTATGACGTGAATTCCGTATGTATATAATGCATGATAAAATTAAATACGATATAGTTTGGCTTTAAACAAATTCTAAATCGCAAAGTAGATTTGCACATGAAAAAGCACGTTTGATAGTGTGAAAATAGGATGGAGTGAAGTCTGATTAGACGCCTAATGAATAACTTGAAAACTCTTTAACAAAGGCGATGCATCTTTTTGTTATTCAATTGTCTTCTTTACAATGAAAATCTTGAAAAATGTTTTTTGGGTCCTTAGGATATTACTGTAATGGTTACTAGACGTCAACTGTATAAACTCTATAAACCTATTTTTTATTTTTTTCATTAAACAATCATTATTTTCTTTAATTTAATTATATTATTTTTGTAGCATATTAAATGTTGAGTTGAGAGATTAATGAATCAGAGATGTAGAAATATTTAAAGGAATCAAAAGTTAAATTTGTGTTGGAGAATTTTACTACCTTTCTTTATTGATTGTTTGTTAATATTTTGTGTAGCAAAAATGACATTAACTCACAAATTTACCCTATTTTATTATGTTTTTGATATTATGAATGTATGTTTTCCCTTTTGTGTTAAAAAAAACAAGATTGATCACTTATTTATAGCAAAGTATCATCGGCTACAAATGCGGAACAATTGTTCACCAAATATTAAGGAAGAGGACAATATAGGCAAACATTTCATACTGTCACAACACGTTCAAAAACATTGCATCTTTCAAAACTAACGATAAATATTTTCAGTTTTAGAATGATTTGACAATTTTTTATTCTGAGTGTGAATATGATTTGACATGGTTGCTGCAATTATGCTTTAGAAATGTCAAGGGTCTGATATGACGGTTGTAATGTACCATATTTTCTGTTTATACTTACACATGAGAATTTCAAATCTTTATACATCTTATCATGGGCGGAGGTTGGAGGATAATAGAGGCCCGGGGTGCCCCGGCCTCTTCCGTTTTTCTGTTCAGAAACCCCTATATATATATATATATATAACAGATTTATGCACACGAAAATTGGAAGATGCTTCTACCATTTATTGGGGATGAAGATGATGAAATCGAATTAGAACACATTATAAACAGAGAAGATGATAACAGTCTACCACACTCACCACAATCAGCCGATAGTATTCCAGACACTCACAGGGATTTCTAGAAGAAATCGTCATGGCTGACGAATACACAGAAAGAGACAAGACAGATGGCCGACAGATTCTTTTTACTTTCGCTTTTTGAAAATAATGCGCCTATTGCGCTTTGTACTTTTCGATCTTAACCGTTCTTTTAGAAATTAGATCTAGATCGTTAATTGTAAATGATTAGGTTACTTTTGTACGCCTATATAAGGCATTCACTTGTTCAGTTGTAAAGACACCGAAAATTTCAATAAACTCTCTTTGAAATCTTTGAAATCTTCAAACCTAATGGCACACTAAAGTATTTCTCCCATTTTCCAATCCCCTAGCTTTACCGTAAAACTTAAAGGGCCGGCCATGTGTATATCAAAATCCCCTAGCGAAGACGTATGTGGTGAAGCGATGACCATGTAACTAATTCATGATAGAAGGAAGAGAACATGTACATATATAACATTGTTATAAAAATCGGCCTAAACGGCCGCCTAGGCGCTAGGCGGCCATCCCCTGTGTCGATTTTGGTCTAGGCGGGTCTTAGTCAGCCTAGTCAGATTTTTTATTTTTATTTTTGACTTTTTTCAGGTAAAAATAGACAAACTTAATGATTATTTAGACATTTCTCAACCCAAAATCATTAACATGTATCTGAAACATCGAATCCAGCCACTTCACATCGAAATTCATCTCTAAACTTTAAACTCGGTTTGAAGTACTTGACTTAGTATGTTTAAGTTTATTTTTTAAATTATTTAAAATATTATATTAAATTATTGATATTGATTTGTGTGTGTATAATATATATTTGTAAAATTACATATAAAAATTCCAATCCGCCTAGCTCCGATTAATGCCTAGGTGGTACTATACCTCTAGGGATGGCAGAAAAACCCGTACCCTGTGGGCATACCCGAAACTTTAGGGTCGGGTATTGGCTCGAATATTAGGGTATGAGACCGGGTATGGGATCAAAAATAATTTTTTTTCTGGTTCGGGTACGGGTATGAGATTAAGGAATACCCGGCCCGATACCCCGCCCACTTACCCGAAGTAATGCCCGAAATAATACCCGTAATATTTTGTTTATATTTTTTAATTTCCTTTTCTAAAACATAATCCTTTTTTATGAAAGATTATAACAAGTTGTAAGTTTTATCTTATTATTTTATGTATGAAAGCAAGAATCAGTTTTATTATTTAAAAACTAATCTTTTGTTTTGAATATATAGAGTTTTAGTTTGAATATAAAGAGATTTATATTTTTTTAATTTGTTTTTTATGGTGTTTGATTTTATATGTATTTAATTAATAAATTCTAATTTATTTTTGTAATTAAACAATAACATTATATAAAATTAATATTATACAAATATACTCGGAAAATTACGAAAAGTTTCTTTTTTAATAAACTAATGGGTATACCCGAAACCCGTGGGTATGCCCGATGGGTAATTACCCGATAGATACTCGACGGGTAATGGGTCGGGTATGAGACACATTTTTACAATCAGGTATGGGACTGGGATTAACAATACCCTACCCGAACCCGGCCCATTGCCATTCCTAATACCTCTCCGCCCGACTCGCGCCTAGCAACTTCTACAACCATGATATTTAATATTAGATTGATCTGATAATGAAGGTGTACTAATTTGGAATTTTGGTTGTTGCAATTAGTGGTGTCATATAAATATATTATTTTGAATAGAATATGTCATTTTGAAGTTGAAGATATCTATTTTTTTGAAAGAGGGTCTCGTCGTGCTATTTTTAGTCATCCTGATAGTTAGTGACTAAAATCGATTACTCAATCGTCGACCGCGAGACCGTACCCTCTGTTGCTCGGGAACCTCGTATAATAGGTTAACATCGCCCCCATTAAAGTGTCACCAGTTAGAGTTAAACAATGGTCTTTAAGAAGAAAGAGTTAAAGCCTTAACCAACATGCTAAGTTTGCTGAACTTGAAGATATCTAGTTAAGTTACTACCAATGAGACATTGCCTTAATGGTACCCCATGATTCTTCTAAATGGAAGGTCTTGGGTTCAAAACCCTCCCGCAGCGAAATAGAGGTCTGAGGGGGGTCAGGGGGTTTTCCCAGTAAGGTTTCCTCCTGGGATGGTTGTGATGGCTCATTGGAGGTCCAGGTAACTATACCTTAGTGACATGGCCTGCAAACAGTGGGCTCACACGATTGAGACCTTCGCCGTTAAAAAAAAAATCTAGTTAAGTTACTAGTTGAACATCATTAAAAGTTTTCTTTTAAAGTTATTAAACACGTAGACAATTATTAAAGAGCGAAGACATAAATATAAAAAAAAAATGCAGTAATAGAAAAATTGCCGCCACCCAACTGGCCAACTGTCATCCTGCATCACCATCATTGTGTGTGTTTGTTATACGAGGTTTCTAATTTGTGATTTCAAGATTGATATTCAAATTTTTTTTTTTTTTTTGAACGGCAAGATTGATATTCAAATAAGTGTTAGATTGGAAAGTGTGCGTAAAACATAAATTTGAAAATTAATCAAACATATCCTAACGCGTTGAAGTATATACACAAATTTGAAATATGAAATACAATTGATAATGTGATGCTAACCAAATGTCGATAAAAGGAGACGAGGTATATAAAAGATGGCATTGTTGATTATTCTGGTAATAATTTGTTTCTTGTGAAAAGAAAGAGATAACAAAATTTTCAACAAAATTAAGATGAGTTAGGATAAAATTTTGGGTGAGATCAAAGCAAATATGTTCATGTGGATTAAAATTAAGAAGAATAAAAATAATGTACAAGATTGAAATTCATCTTTCCTTTATTATAAGTTTGTAATTGTAGTTGCATGTTTCTTAGTCACTTACTAGATATCATGTTTTAATAAAATTATTTTTTGTAGTTTAAAAAAAATAAAATAAAAATAATCAGCGAAACACAATTATAGTGGGTCAACCAAGTATTAATGAGGACGATATATGATATGTGGGTTGTGTGAATTGTGATAAATGTATTTGTTTTTTGTGATAACATGATAACAACAACAATAATAATATATTTATTTTCATAGATTTTATCATCTCAAAATTTAAAAATAAATAAATAAATTTTAAAATGCAATTGAGTAAATATAGTTATTGAAACAAGTCAAAAAACTTTTATTGTATAGGACGTTCATAATGTAATCGGTTCATTGAGTTATAATTATTAAAAAAGTTTATCACCTTTAGTAATAAAAGGTATTCTCTTGACTTCTTTTATTAAACATCTTGGACTCAAGTCTTTCTGTAAAAAATTTCTCCCGAAAGAGAACAAGGTCTTCTTAGCAATATGTTTTCTTTTGAATTGGTAAGATATAGATGATGTGACAGATATAAGAGCCTTTATTTGAAGATGTGTCTGTCAATTAACTATTACCGTTTGAAAAACTAGAAATTAAGTTTTAGTATTATTAATGAAACATATATAGATAACTCGTATCATCACCATATATAATATATGGGGAATGTTCCTCTAAAAAGTCTATTTTGCCTAAGAAGACTAAGAAGGATTTTCAAAAACTCGAAAAACGATCCAAACAAACTCCGATTGAATTCACTTTTGCATCATTGGAACCGGCTTATTGAACCCTAAAACAAAAACATTAAATTGTAAACAATAAACTCGAATACGAAAACCAAAACTTAAAAAACAAACCATAAACCTAAAGATAAAACCTAAAAATTCAAAAACCAAGCACTAAAATCTAAACTTTAAAAGTAGTTATTAAAGCTAAAACTTAAAAGATAATATTGTAGGGTTCGATGAGACGATTTCAACGCCATCGAAATGAGTTCAATCGGAGTACGTTTAGGTCGGTTTTTGAGGTTTTAAAAATCCTTTTTAGCCTTCTTAGACAAAATAGACTTTTTATTTGATATTTTCCCTATAATATATATTGTAATATTCTATTATATATCTCCTTTTTCAGGGATCGCAAAGTGAGAAATTAATTAAAATTTTGAATTTTAAACCCTCCTTTTCATATACTTGCCATTGTCGGTGGTATACCGTTTTCCTATGTCGGCAGGGCGTATGACAGCAATCTGATTCATTCATCTGAATTATGGTAAGTTATTAATTTTCTCGTAAGGAATAGAAGTTACGAATCTGAGTGCAAGTGATAGAGAGGGGATTGCATGATGTTGAAGTCATCTCACTCACACCACACACATTTTTTTTATATAACTCTCACATGAGAGAAGTATAATTCTACGAAAAATACATTTTTCAAATACTTAAATATTATTTACCGGATGAAACCAGTAAAATTTATAATCCATAACATCACGATGTTATATTTCCCAATGTGATAGTATAATTCATGGAAACATTTGTTATATATTTATGTATGTATAAAGGTTGTACTCTATCATAATCTTATGTTAATTGTTAAATAATTAACCCTTAAACTCATTGCTGACCACTCGTTTTTAATTCTAAAAAAAATATGTATTTTATATTAAATTTAAATTTTTTTATGAGTTAGTAGTAAAAAAAAAGAAAATATTTAATATTATATATAGGGATTGTATCATATTTATAGCAGAATATTTTTTTTGAACGACATTTGATCTCAACGTGTGAACCACTGATTTTCAGACCATGTCATCAAGGTCTAGTTATCATGACCTCTGTTGAGACCCTACCACCTCCCCAGGAGGAAATCACACCGGAAAACCCCTGACCTCTTAAGGACCCTATTTCTCATTGGGAGGGATTTGAACCCATGACCTTTCATTTGAAAACCCAGGAAGTACCGTTAGAACAAAGTCCCTTTGGTATTTATAGCTAAATATTAAAGGGTTAACCCTTAAACCTATCATGATAACCTATTTCAAATTTTGAAAAAAAAAAAATGTGTGGTTCAAGGCTTCAAGTAATCTCTTTTGCTGTAGAAGCAGGTGAAATTGTGCGCTTACTTGTTTCCAAAATGCTACGTGTTAATAACGACTTAACTAGCATGCGCAATCTTCACCCAAACTTTGGCCAAGTCCTCGTACGTCCATGCGATGGACCATTATGGCGTTATCGTTGCTCATATTTATTTAAAAAAAAATGATATACGCCATCATTAGGGGTCCTTACCGACCGGTTCCACGGTATTTTTATAAATGTTAGAATATTATAAAAAGGAGAGAATATATGTAGAATTTGTGTAAAGTAAAAGGCAGAAGGGGTATTATAGAATTTTGTGTGTAAAAATGGTGAAAATGCATTTTATGGTTTATTATTTTAAAAGCATGTATTTTACACATCTACAAAAAAATAAATTTAAAAATTATTTATGTTATATAAAATTTCACATATTTCTCAAAAAAATTTTGTAAAAAATTAAATAATATAACTTATGATGTAATAATAAAAATTATTAGTATTTAATAAGAGATGGAAAAAAATAAAATCTTATAAAATATGACATAGAAACAAATAATAAATGAAAGAAGCGTAAATATTAATTTTTAGGCAGACACTATCTCATCAAAAGTTTAATTTACTAATAAGTAAAGATAAAGATAAAACTAAAGGCTTTTGAAATATGGATTTTTTTTAGAGTTGTTGAAAACCTCTTTTTCATCCAAAAAATCTTACACTTCTTCTTGTGTGAGTCCACTCACTTACTCCTCTAACTCTAAGACCACCCGGTATGCCTCATGAGTGGGCGTTGGAGGGGCGTGGAGGGGCGTGGCACACCGCCCCCTAGGGGCGTGATTGGGGCGTGGGAACAAGGGCGTGAGTTAAGCAACGACGTGACTCTTCCCCTCTTCCCCTCTCTCTCACAGACACACACACACTTCTCTCTCCCTCTCACAGACACACACACATGTATATATAAAAGAATGATGACGTGGAGTGAGTGGGTAATGGGGCATTTCTACCAAAATGGTGGGGTGAGTGGTTGTGATGAGTGCTTATGTGGCGCCTACGTGGCGCATACGTGGAGTGATTGGGTCACACATCGCATACCCAATAGTCTAAGAGGATGTGGTGTTCCAAGTGCCTCGCACCCTTCACACCACCAGTTCACATAGGTCAGTTTGGTTCTTTCACTACAAGAATATAGTCCTAAAGGGGCGAAACCTATAGGGACGATAAAAGTCGTTTCTATAGCTAAGGCTATAACGACGACAGGTCGTTGCAACAGGTTTCAGATTATTTTTTTAACCTTTTCAACTATAGTGACGACAGGTCGTCGCAATAGGTGTACCCGGAATGAGCGGGAGTTGACCAATTTTTTGGCGCTTTTTAGTGAAATCTATAACGACTATTTGTCGTCGCTATAGGTGTTCTATTTTTGTTTTTGAGTTTTTTAATTGTTTTGTAACTGAAAACTGAGTAAACGAAAAAGCAAATAAAATTTTTTTACAATCAGCGACGACATGTCGTCGCTATAGACCATTAATAAAAAAATATTTTTCCAGTTCGTGCAGAAAAGCAAACGACATGTCATCTATAGCGACGCTGACACATAGTGACGACATGTCGTCGCCACAGGCTAAACAGTTGCGACAACTATAATAGCGACGATTTGTCTTCACAATAGTGACTAAGCTATAGGAACGACATAGTGGCGGCGATATGTCGTCGCTATAGCCTATAGCGACGATTTTCTGGGTCTATTGCGACGACTTTTGTCGTCATTATAGGTGATTTTCGTTGTAGTGTTTGTAGGAACAAAAAATTGGACAGGCTTCTAGGACTTTCAAAAATTTTATAGCCTCAATTCTAAACACACACAATAGTAATTTAAAAATTATTACGAATCCATAAAGAATGATTACATAGATCACTAACAAATTAATTTATTTGAGTCGTTTATAGTTTCATCACAAATACATTTATACTTTTCTTGAAAGCAACTGATCCATGTATATAGAGATAGGGGTAGATTAATGTAACATAGAATATTGAAAATGTTGGATACACTATTTGTTATCGCGTTAAAAAATTGTACGTGCCTTTGTTAAATAAATGCTTATAATTATTTAACAAAATTCAATTTGCTACAGCAATTGTGTTTTGTTTATTTTTATAATGATTATTCACATAATTATTAATTTATATATACATGTACTAGTAGTAAACCCGCGCGATGCAGCGGCGACAACAGTGGTATTGCAAAAATATGTTCTTAGATGCAACAAAAATATTTGTTAATGACATAGCCACAACAGTTTTCCCATCATATTTAGCCGCATATAGAACGTCTTGATATCCTGAAAATTTTAAGAAGACAACCAATGATTAAGTAGAGTAACATTGTTTTATTTTCAAAGTGTAGGGGATAAGATCATGCCTTAGGGTATTCTGTTATACTAACACGACATCCATTAAAAGCCTGCTTAGTTGTATAGCATTCATGTTCACTTTGTAAATCACCTCCTCATTTCACCTACAATATAACCAACGTATAATTACAGATCCATCAACATAATTTTCTTTCCAATAAACCTTTAATGCTTTAAAATAAAATATAAAAAAATTAACAGTTTATTTGCAAGTATGCCTACAAAAATTGGTTAAAAATTGAAAATATATTATGGTAGTCGGTGTAAAGTCCTTTGAATTCAAATTCAACTTTATGGGTTAAAATTTAAACCCTATTGCTTTCCAAATTCAGACTCCTCAAAATAGTTTTAAATTTGCAGCCCCAAAACTATAGTAAAAAATTTCTCAGCCAAGTCAAAAGTTTATATATTATAGATTGAAGACTAATAGTTTGACTCCTAAAAGTCAAAAGAAATTGGCAAGATTAAGAAGTACATAACCAATCTTGTGCATTGAAAAGTTTGATCAATTCAATTTATGCAATAAAAAGATAATCAATTCTGTGTATGTGAAATATAAACACACTTCAATTGCAGATTGTCAGAAAACCTACACAAAAGGAAAACTTGTGTTCTTTTAAGTGCTCTCACATCTCTCAATCTAAAAGAAAAAGATGACAATCACTTCCCTAAATAAATAAAAATTGCTAGTTTATATGCACAAATAGCCTTCCACAGCCTTGCAGTGTCTACGGATAAAACACTAATATGCGTATTATATAATAATATCATAAACAATTCAACTCCATCACCTTAATTACATGAAAGAGTTAACTAAACACATTATAAAAAGTATACCTATATGTAAAGAGTAAAACAAACTACTCAATTAAATAACAAAAGCCAAATTACCTTACCTAAATCAATTACCACAGCTACTATTATTCATATAGTAACACTGTCATAAGGAACATATATATCTAAATATCAATTCTCATCACAAATTCATACAAAAGATAAGTGAGGAACAACTTATCACCTGAACTCCAGGTCAATCACCTAAAATTGCATCAAACAGTTGATCAAATAGATTATCAAGAGTATACATATACATTATCACATTAAAGATTAGTGAGGAGGATTTTCAAATCACTCACAACAACATAGAGGCAACCCAAATTATAACCAACAACTCAAACCCCCAATATTCACCAAAGCTGGCCGGAACTTACTCGTTAGCCATCAGTCACTGTTGTCCAACCATGCGCAGTCGGTTTTCGGTTGCTAGGGAACAGATCAGTAGTGTGAAGCTGCTGTAATCAACAACCAAAACCATTACCTTGAGTTAATACAAACAGAAGCCACTTTATAGCAAAACGTGTTCGGATGTGCACCGATTATGTTGTAATATCTATCTACTATAGATAGTAACTAAATTATGAAAAAGAAAATGAGAAAAAAATAACTACATTAATATACACATAGAAACACACATAAACACATAACTACATACATACATACATATATATAAAAGCAAGAATCATAGTTCAACCTAATGAGTCAATCCTTGAACTGTTGGAGTTGTCAAAGATTTGAACACTTTTAACCTAATTGGGATTTCAACTTGAAATGCATGAAAATATTGTTGTAAGCACCTAAAATTATTATGGTCACATATTCTTAAAACTACAGCAAAAATCACCTTTAAAACGTAATTTCGTTACGAAATGTAAACCTTCTCAATACATATATACTCCTTTTATCCTTTGATTCCAAGAAATCAAGTTCACATTAATATCATCCTTATTGAAAATAAAAATTACATCCAATAATTTCATAAAATACATATTAGGCCTCTCAATTAGACCTCAAATTGAAATGAACAAAATTGTAGTTAAATTTTAATCTTTTGACATAAAACCGGTTGTTTCCTAATCGTAATATTAATTCAAAAACAAATTTTAGATCATATGGACTTTTTTTATTTGCAATGCTTGTTATTATCAAACACATAACAATAGTTAAAAAGCTTAACCTGGGCATAAATTCCTGCCCTGTGAGTTACTATGTTTCTGCCCTGCAAGTTGCAAAATTGTTGCATATTAATTGGTCAATTGGAGTAGTATGTTGTCTTAAACAGGTCAATATATAGTAAAAAAAATTGAAGCCATAATCTTATGTCTAATGCTACAACTTCCTAAATTGTTTTTATTCAAAATTTTGGATTAATTTTGTCCTAATGTGCTTAACTCCCCCATCTTAGAAGCAACATAACCGGACATGTTAAACTTTAGTGTGATCAACATTAGATTTCATGAAATATTATGTCAAAATTTGTTAATGAGATCAAAATTGTACGTGTTAGAAATTCATTATTTGCGTATGTGAAGTTCAAAGTTAAGCTAAAAAAAGCAGGAAAATGGTATACAAACTATCAATGAGCGTTCTTGACAAATAGTAGAGAAATATCAAATCCAATTCTTTAAAAAAGAATTTTCAGCAAACAACATTAATTAAAATTACCTTCAAATTATGATTAGAAACTTTACTTTGTAATTTTCTATTGGTACGTCTACGTGTGTACCTTTGAATGAAAAACTAACATGAATGCTAAAGAGGCAGTACACATAAGAATATATGGCAAAATGACCAGAAACAATCTAGATAAAAACGTCAATTTCATAAGCCAATAGTTAATCAAAAAGTGAACAAATTATATAAATGAAAGCAATAGTGAAAAAGATTGTCAACAAAATGTATAAATGAAAGCAAAAGAGGGAAAAATAAACAAATGTATGATCAGATCAGATTATCTTACGTATAGACTCACCGATTGTGGCTTAGCAAGCATCGGCGAATCCTAGAGAAAGGGAAAAGAGGTAAAATAAAATAAAATATTAATCCATCCTAAAAATCTCATACAGCATAAAGTGAACTTACACCAAATTAATAAATTATCATGCAAGATACCAATGTCAGGAAGATCAAGAAATCTACTCACCAGCTTCAATTGAGAAGTTGCAAATCTATCACAATAACAAAGTAAAAAAAAATATAGAAATGTTTATAACAGCAATTTAGTCTTGATTATGAACTAAATATCAGTGCCTATAAACATTCCACATTCTTGTATGAAATTGTTCTAGGAGGAAAACATTGTACCCTAATTCTACAATCAAATACTTCACAAAATAAATTTTATAAATGTAATTATGCACCTATTTTCTCTTCCAAATTCTGACTGTAAGAAGGGCAAAGTGGCAAAATGTTTAAACACCACTTTTTGCAATATGTATCAACAAATTAAAGCCGTAAATAGAACCAATTAGCAAATTGTAGAACAATAGAGTCATCACACATTCAAAATGCACAAATCACTTCACACTTGCAGACAATAAAACCCGAACAAACCCAAGTCTTCAAAATTGTTGACTGACCTAAACCTTAAAACCCAGACAAAATCGTCAGAGAACATATTAAAGCTATAAACAAAAAGCTAACCAAAATCGGTACCCACAAACAAGCTAACCTTAATTAGCTGAAAGCAAGACGCTGCATGAAAGAGCAAATAGACCGCTGAATCGTTATAGTGAGACAGCTAATTCCAACGCAGATGCGTGAGAGAACCTGCGAGAATGTATAGCAGCCGAACTATGAAGAAAGAACGTTACTATTAGGGTTTTGTTTACGGGTGTAATGTGATAGAATGCAGATCAAGATGGATTTTAAGGAAGGTGTTTGAATTGGCCTTGATGGGAGGCCCTCAGATAGTCAGATGTATGCTCTTTTCGGTTGAATCGTTTCAGAAGTGAAGAACTGAATAAAAGATGCATGCTTCTTTCGTCGACGTGCCTCGGAACTGATGATATTAAGAAAGCAGTCGTAGAGATCTGGTTGTGATATCCTAGTGACTTGGTTAGAGAGTTCCCGATTAAGGTAAAAATCATCAATGGAGAATTGGTGAGAGATCTGAAGGTTTCTAACATGGGAGAAACTATGCTGAGAATGGAAACCATCGTTGGGAGAAATGGGAAAGCTGAAACACAGAATGGAAGCCATCGTTTACTCGTATCTCCAGCATATTAAGTGGGTGTGCATTGAAGGGTGGTACCACATGCTTCCCTAGTAGTAAATTTCTTAATTTTAAGACTTTCAAACATTCTCTTACCAATATACATTATAAAGTAGTAAGATAAGTTTTTTATTACACTCCTATTTTTGTTACCGATACTGGTAAATAACATCTGAAATCTCTATAATGACCTTAAATATTAAAGGTCTATCCAGTATTGACATATTTAAATACATTATTAATTCGAAAATAATTAATTTTTTAGTATGGCTAACTCACTAATCCCTTCATGCGTCTAATCAATCTATTATAATAAATCAATCTATTATAATAAATCAAGGTTACTTTGGACACATGTTGCATTCTTAGAGCACCTCAACTTTGATTTCCCGCATCTCTCTCATATTAAATACACCTAATATTAAATAATAGTATTAAATATTAAATATGCTTTTTATACATTTTTTAAAATTAAGAAAAATATTTTTAATACACTAAACATATATTAATATTAAAAAATATTAAAAAGCAATTTATTATAAAATATACAATTTTTAAAAACAATATTTTAAAACAAAATGTTTAAGGAAACATATATTGAAAAAAATATTGTTTAAAAAATAGTATAATTATTTTCATTGATGATCAACACGTGTAATACATGGGGTAATACCCTAATAATCTGTATATTTTTCTCTATCATGAAATTTGAACTTTAACCACTTTCGCAATATTGATAACCTAAAGACACTTTGGTTAACGATACTCATTTTAAATTATATTTTACAAAGTAATTTTATCTAATTATTCATTTATACATAATTTAAATTTTAATTAACTTTCCGTCATGTGCAACATCATCTTTTTATTATCAAATGAAAGAGGAAAATCTTATCGTCACATTTTTTTCTTTTTATAGAAAAAATGTGTTAAAGATTAGCGTTTTATAATCACTATTATTAAAAACTTTAAGAATACAGTAAAGTGAGCATACTGGTTAAGACTTGACTATTTATTCTTGCAGATCTGGGTTCAAGTTTCACTGTTGGCACTTTAATATATAACAGGTGAGGGGAAGAATCTTGAACTGAATCCCGGGTTATGAACTAATGAGAGGCGAGGGTTTACCTATTCTACGAGGTTCCCGAGCATCCAGGGGTACGGTCTCATGATCGACGATCGAGGAATCGATCTTAGTAACAACCGTCAGGATAACTGAAGTAGCACGACGGGACCCTTTACCATTAAAAAAAAATAAATATTTTAAGACGGTCAAAAAGGGGATCGTGGCTCATATGGTTTTATAAAGCAATAATTTATTTTGCCTCCATTGAAGTTATCCCCCCTAAATTTGTGGGATTTGTATTATTGCTTACAAATGATGGCTTCCATAATGACATAGTGTCTCTTCAAAGTAGCCCAATCAGATATGCTTTCTCAGATATTTATTGGATGTAAAGACAAATTAAACTAAAATGCAACATGAAATGACAGTGTAATCTCGGCATATATGAAAATTTTCAAGCTCCAATTCATCTTTCATTCTTCTATTTTATTTTGATATCTTTCTTTTAATACAACCTCACTTTCTTTATTATAATTTTATGTTTTAATCCTAAACTTTGTATAACATTGATTTGACACTTCTTAAGCTTGTAAAGTTTAGAGTTAATCTTTACATTTTATGGCAAAACTTTTAAGTTTCACTTTTAAACTTTTAAGTTTTATAATAAACTTTGTAAGATGTTACTTTGAGTTCCTCAATTTTAGAGTTTACAACTTATTCCTACAATCAATTTAGAGTGTCGGCTACAATTTGAATCCAATCACTTTTCATTTTCCAATTTTCACAAATTTTAAAATCACCAAAAGTTTTTAGATTTTATCCCAATTGCCATAAACAACTTCTAATTATTTCTAATTATTTTAACTTTTAAAGCTTTTAAGTTTCATTCATAAGTTTTTAGGTTTATTTTTACACTTTATAAACTGCCACTTTAATCATCAAGTTTTAGGTTTTAGTATTTATCGATATATTTAATGTCAAAAATGTAAAATTTCACTCATAAATTTTGTAAAATGTCACTATGAACCCCTTTGACTTGAGAGTTTAAAGTTTATGATATACTAGATGTCAAAACTAATAAGTTTCATTTCTAAACTATTAAATTTCATCTGTAAACTCTGTGGGATGTTACTTTCAACCCCTTTCGGTGGCAACTTGTCGCCAATTACTTATAATCCTTGACTTTCAAACCTTTAAGTTGGGTTAGTTTTAGATTTAAACCTTTTGATTTTTAATTGCTCATCTTGTGTTTTCAGGGTTAATGCTTCCACATATATATGTGTTACGATCATCCCCTTACTACTCCATTGTAATCATTCTCATTACCCCTCTCTCTCTCAGTCGAATGCTTCTTTCCCGTAACCACACTCATGCTTGCCCTTCTTTAAGCCCTTGTGTAGTGGGTTCGGGCACCATGAAGACATGATCGAGGCCCCTTGCAACAGTGTCACCCCGACTATACATGACCTTATTGTTATTATTACTATATATTTTAAAGCAAATAAATTTCAGCACATAACAACTGTGAAAATATGAACAATGTTTCAACTAATGAGGCATTGATTTGACATATAAATAAGAAAACTCTTTGAACTAATATATGAACTGAGTTATTAAAATGTTTAATTATTTTTATGGCACAAGTGATGATTTTTTTTATGTAAGACACTTTTGACTAAAATCTACTAAATAGAAAAGCAAAAGCAAAAGAAGAAAACTTCTCTCACGTTTTGGAATCCACACCCTACTATCTTCAACTTAATAATCTCAATCCTAAAAAAGACTTGATAAAATATATTTATAATATATTGATTTTAAGAGTAATGGGTTGTTTGATATTCTTTTAATGGTAACTAAGAAACTACATTTTATGATTTTAATAGTTCATAGGCTCTGAATGATTAAGACGTAATCTTTAATCTGAATGATTAAGTGACTTCTTAACCATTTGGATTTAAGGTTACATCTTAATTATTAAAAGACTATAAACTATTAAGAGTGCCAAACAATCTTTAACTTATAGACAATAGATAGATAGTTTGAATTTTTTTTTTTGATGAAGTTTCCTATTTGTATTTATAATGTTAATCTTTAATACATGCATTTTATTATTAAATTATAGTTTTTGTTTATAATGAAAAGTATTTTTATTATTTATTAAAAAAATTAAGAAATTAGAGACAGCTATATATAGCCTATAGTGTTTTAGACTTTTAGGAAAGGAGACGAGAAATATTTGGAAAGGTTATCTAACACATGTGAAAAAGAAAGACGGTGTGAAGTGAGAAATCTTGGACGATTTTCTAACCCGTGAAAACTAAAATGCAACTTATGATAAAACATATAAATCGCTGAGAAAATATTCGAATCGAAAATCTCTTATAAAAATAAATAAATAAAAACTAAATAGCTTACCACTAAACTATCCCTTCTAGAAGCTATTTAACCACCACCCCCCCTTTCTATTAAAGGGTGAGAAAATTATAAAAGGGAAAATTACCATATTACTTAAGGTTAACCAATTTTTTAAAAAATTAATCACTCAAATTTAGTCCCATTAAACACCGCTTTAGACATCGCTTTAAATGCCATTTTTTCTATATTTTTTGTAAATATATGTGCCCACATGTTGGCAGTGTTTTCGGGGTTCAAATGGGTGTCTTAAGACCCATTTTCTACCGACGTCTTAAGACGCCTTTAGACGTTTAATTTAGACACAGATTCTGACATTTTTTTGGAGTCTTTAGACTCTAAAGCGACGTCTTTAAACGCCCATTTTGACTTCTTTATGCCCTCAGATCAGGTAATGTCACATCCATTAAAAACCGGTGTCTAAAGACGTCGCTTTGAAGTCTAATAACTCCAAAAAGACGTCACGTCTAAATTGGGCGTCTAAAGGCTTCTTAAGACGCCGGTAAAAAAGGGGTTTTAAGACACCCGTTTAGACTCCGACAAAGCCGCTAACATGTGGGCCCGTATGTTTCTTTTTGAGACACAAAAGTACAAAAACGGGCGTCTAAAGAGGCGGCTAAGGTGACGTCTAAAGCTTAAACACTGGGCTAAATTTCAGTAATTATTTTGGTAAAAAAAGGGTCAAACTTGATTATTTTGGTAATTTTCCCATTATAAAAACCCACACATCCCCATTTTTTCAGGAAACCGAAGATCCACAATTTCTAGACGGAGACATCAAAACCACACCCAGAAACCATAATGGAAGGCGATGATCAAGATTACTTCAACCGGCCAAACCACCCGTTGCAGCTGCTTGAAAATTGGTCGGATAGCGGTGCCAACGGTGACATGGTAGAGCTGCAACAACCTGCCAAACCAAAGCCCCAACAAAAAAGAGGAAGCACAAAAGACAGGCATACAAAAGTCGACGGTCGTGGCCGTCGGATCCGCATGCCTGCCATGTGTGCCGCTAGAGTGTTCCAGCTCACACGTGAGCTGGGACATAGATCTGATGGTGAAACCATCCAGTGGTTGCTAGAGCAAGCAGAACCTTCTGTCATCGCAGCCACTGGAACTGGAACAATTCCAGCTAACTTCACTTCACTCAACGTATCACTCCGCGGATCGTGTTCAACACTCTCAGCGGAAGCTATGTCTTACCCGAGTAACAGCTTTAGCGTTGTTACGAATCAACCGACGATGTACTCTATGGATTTTGCGACTCACGATCAGTTTCCAGCTAGGCCAACGCTTTTAACAATGGGGATCCAAAATCCTACAAGTAGCAGCAATGATTCCACGTGGAATTATCCGTCTACAGACGATGATAATAATAATAGTAACAGTAATAATAATGGTTATGAGCTTAAAAATTTAATGTTTGCTGGTCCACAAACGACGCATTTTTACGGAAACCAGTTTAGCAGTGGTGTCATCGCGACAACAGACGGGATGGTGGTGGCATCAAACTCAGTTAGATCAATTTCTGATGGTGGTTCTGATCATCTGAACACCGTGAATCACAACGATCAACATCTTTATCAACATGCCCACAACTCCTAAGATCAGAATTCAGATGCAATTTTATGGAGGCCTCATAAATTATCAACATGCCACTTTTTGTTTGAAATTCTTCATTTTGTTATTGTTTTTATACAGAAAATGATTGTGTTTTATGATAGTGATAAACAACTTGGGGATGGAGCTTGAATTCGTTGTTTGCCGTTACTGATATAAGTATTTGAGTTCTTGATGTTTGTGAGAGATCTAGAACTAATTAACAATCTTTTGTATTGAAACAGTTTTGGATTGTTAATGATATAAGTTTATGTTTAATCTTGGGTTTTTGACATTGATAAAATATATAACCGATTTGAACATTTATTCTTATAAATATAATTATTTATTTAATTATATGATTAGGATTTGTTTTTGTTCCTAAGATGAAATTTAACTTTTAAAGCACTTTTCATAGGTATAATACAACAACAAACTAGTTATATGGAGATCAAACTATTTTGTCTCCTTTCGAAAACAATAAGCAAGTTTTCTTCGAAAAATGATCAGTGATAACTAGTATTTGTTGTCCCTAAGGATATCACGATGCCAAGGTGTTTTACTTTTATCCAAGAGGTCGAGGGTTTAAATTTGACAAAGTGTAGATATGATTAGTGTTACTACAATTATAAATCTGGGTCAGAGGTTTGATGTTGGATTAAACCGTTCCTAAATTTCCCGAGCATTAATTCAAGCTAAAACAACGAAGAAGATTTATGTTACAGGACCCGAGGGGACTAGCCCCAAGAGCATTTGACGCTCTAGTCAGTAATTGATACACAATAATGAAATAAATAACACGTGATTATGATAATTAATGGCTACAAGTGATAATAATTATTTCAGTGATAGAGGAGGGGCTTATCCTCAATGATTTTTGTTAGAGGCGTGATATAAATATATGTTGTTTTAAAATGTAAAAAGAGAACCAGGATTCTGATTAAAATAGACAAAAAAAACTTGAGACCTTGTCGACCAAGGGTAAGAGAATTAAGAGAAACAAGTTCTCTGTAAAGAAGAATAGTGAGATGATATGGTTAAAAGGGTTTAGTTGTTAGCAAATGAGATATGAAGAGTGTGAGGATTCCTTTCTATTTACGAAAAGAAGATGGACTTTAATTCACTTGGGTCTAACCAGGCTTTCTGGGCTTATTTTGAGTTAACATCAAAATGACAATGGTTGGATACTTGGATATGTTAAGGTTAGTTAGACATGTTTAGTTCAGGTTAACTAGATATGTCATGCTAAGGTTGATAAGACCGACCTATTTAAGCACACCTTACATCATCAATTAGTTAATAAGAGTATATATGGAATGTGAGTGGCCCTAAATCCGAAGAGAATACCATTCATCCGGTCTCTAGTAACTTAAACTTATGCAATGCAACAATTATAAACCTAGCTTTTGTACTAAACTTAAACTGATGCTAATGGTATGTGGTACCGATTAACCCTTCAGTGTGTTGGGAGTTGGGACTAGGGATGTGCATAAAACGGGCCAACCCGGTTAACGTTAAAAAAATATAACCAAGCTGACCTATTACAACCCTTATGGTCATTATATGGGCCGATTCATGGTCGTGATATTCATTACAATACCGGTCTCGATCTGGTCCCGGCCCAAACCCGACTACAAGAGAATGAACAGCTTAGGGTTATGTAATATAATTTAGCCTAACATTTTTATCTGTCGGCTGAGACATTCAGCATCAATCATAGTTTCTTTGGTTGATTTCAACAAAAAGAGGTACTCTTTTAATTGAATTTTTATATAATTGATCAATGTTCTTTATTTTCATAGTTTTTTTAAATATTTATAGTAACATTGCATCGATTACGAGTAATGATTGAAGATAAAGTTTGTGCTTCTTTCTTCAATTTTTTAAGAGTTAATGATTTTATATTTAAATTTTTATATTGAGGTTTTTTTTACATTTCATGTATGTTTGATGATATATTTGAATTGATTTGAAAAATAAATAATTTTATATCTGAACTTTATATTTGACTTGGTTTGAAAATAAGACTACCCGCAATGCAAAGGGCTCCATTTACTACATGCAGCCCAGTCATCACTGTCATATCATCTTTTTACCCATCCTTCCCACATGCGCTCTCTCTTCCACATCACTATTTCTTTTTCTATTTATCTTATATAAACAAATGATTTTCTATTCTTAAAAATTAGTTAATAAATAAATATAAAATATATTTAAATAATAATAAATAATAAAAAAAGATAAAATTAAATAAAAATTAAGCTTGCATTGATAAAAAAAAATTTTGATTTTCAAATGGGTGGGCTCCACCCCCTTGCATTGCATTTGAGTGCACGTCTTGACGTGCAAAAGAATCACGTGCATCCTTTCACATACATATTTACACATCAGCAAATGCAGTCATTACACATGCACAATGGACATAGTCTAAGTGACCCGACCTACTCATTTATTGAACCGACCCATTAAACATGTTTTACTTGAGAGCGGTATACCATATTATGGGAGGTTCTTGAGTTTCATTTATTAACTTACCTGATACCGGTATACCATATTGTGGGAGATTCATGAGCTTCATTTTTTAACTTACCTGATACTGGTATATCATATTATGGCCTGACGAACACCCCTAGTTGAGACACACCCCCTAAAGGCCTAAACTCGTATAGGTGGTTGCCAAATTTGTCTTACCGACCCAAACGTATGTGATCTAAAAATGACAGTCTTTGGTATAAAGCAAAATTGCTTAAAGGTAATATGGACCTCGTCAATAAGATGATACCAAAATGACTATGGGATCCAAGAAGGATGGTGGGCCATAATTCAATCCATAAATCACAACTATAACCCAACCCACATACTACTATGTTCGGCCCAATTAAACAAGCCATGTGACCTTCTTGCCCCCATCCCTAATCTTATAAAATCGTATTAGGGTTCCATCATGTCCGTCTCCTTCAGAAGAATCGCAGAGTGGTCGCCGCCGGTAGCCAGAAGCGATCAATCAAGTAGCCGCCGGATCGACGTCGAGCAACGATGGTCAACTTTTCTTTCTACCGCAACTGTAATTTTTTCTCCCTCACATTATACTTTGTTGTTTTTTTATGATCTGTTCATGTAGTATTAACTAGTTGAAACGTCATCTGAACATCTTGCTCATGTTGATTTCCGATCGTTACTAGCTTTTTGAGCTGATATTTCTTTTAATTGACAGTGTTGCAGTTAATTTGTTTTGCAGTGGAGATCGGATTAGATTTTATAATTTTTTTTTGTTTAGGATCATGAGTTTTTTATCGGTCTATTCAACGATTTTGCGCCAAACGGATCACTTACGTTTATGAATTGACGTAATTTGGATCTTGAACGTTGATTTTTATTTCTGTTTGATTGAGCCTCGTATAATTTTAATGTTAAAGCTGAACATTTTGATCATGTCATGTTGACCTTTACATCTTTAGAAATTGTTTCTGTTTTTATCAAATTTTTGGCTCAAGTTTGATTGAATAGCTTCTAAAACATATACAGTTTAACATTACACTTTGAGCAATAGTCATGAACGAAAGTATAACCGGTAGTATTTACCAATTTTCAATTCATTGGATTTGCCGGTTTCAGTAATTTAACTGAATTATTAGTTGTTGAAAGGTTTTAAATTGTTCGTAACTTAAATGTGCTATAGATGGTAAGACTTTCAAGAAGCCCCGTCGCCCCTATGAGAAGGAACGATTGGATGCTGAGTTGAAACTTGTTGGTGAATATGGTCTTCGATGCAAAAGGGAGCTTTGGAGGGTGCAATATGCTCTGAGCCGCATCCGTAATGCTGCAAGAATGCTTCTGACTCTTGAGGAGAAGGACCCACGTAGGATCTTTGAGGGTGAAGCCCTTATGAGGAGAATGAACCGATATGGTCTGTTGGATGAGAGTCAAAACAAGCTCGATTACGTGCTTGCCCTCACTGTGGAGAACTTTCTTGAACGCCGGCTCCAGACACTTGTGTTCAAGACTGGTATGGCCAAGTCTATCCACCATGCTAGAGTTCTCATCAAACAAAGACACATCAGGTATATTGAATTTTGTAAACAGATTGAATCTTGGTTACTGCTGTGGTTTACGATTTGACCTCATGCTGTTTTGTTTTAAACGGGTCATTCAGACACACCACGTCTAAAATGACTCTTGATTCCAAATGAGCCATGTCTTGTATACTTAAACACCTACATGGACATATTTGATAAAGGAGTTACAGACACTGCATATTTGACAGGACGGCCATGGCATTTATTAACATATGATTATAAATTTTTTATTGGGTTTTGCAGATTATGATATTTTTAAATATTTTAAAGATTTAAATGCACTATGTTATTTGATTAACATGTCATAAATTTGTTGTGTATATTTTCAAAACATTGGTTACTTAAATGAGCTATTTGTGTTGTAAACAAGTTAGAGGTTTGAACCTTTTTAGACATGCTTATACTTTCTTTAACCACAGATTCCAAATTGTTTAATGTTGTTTTAGAATACGTCACTTTTAGAATTTATAGATTGATTGTGAAAATGTAGTGTTGTAAGCAGTACATTAGAATATGGGTTTGGATTGTTTATACTTTGATTTAATCTATTGTTTTGTTTTAGGGTTGGAAGGCAGGTGGTGAATGTACCATCTTTCATGGTGAGAGTGGACTCACAGAAGCACATTGACTTCTCACTAACTAGTCCATTTGGAGGTGGCCGACCAGGAAGAGTGAAGCGAAAGAACCAGAAGGCTGCTGCAAAGAAGGCCGCTGGTGGGGATGCTGATGAGGATGATGAAGAATGAGCTCACTCTTCTGGATCTTAACCATATTGTCTTTTGCATTAGTGGGGTTTCACCTATGAGTAATTGTTATCTCATCCATAATTACTGTTGGTAGGAAATTTTGGATGCTTTGTCATGTTTATGGTACTTTTTATGTCTTTTTGATGGATTTAGTTAATGATTAAAGGATCGTGGTTTGGAGTTGCTATTTTGAAATTTATTTGTGATTATGTTTTATGGAACTTTGACATGTTTCTTATGGAACTTGAGGAATTATCATGTTTTATCCTTTATATGAGCATTGGAAACGAAAGGTTCTATTGGTGGGTTGGGGGGAATTTGATTTGATACTTAATTTTATGAAACCCCATATTTTGATTTAATCTTTCATATTGAAGTCCTGTGATGAACCTCACAAGATTGTTCATTTCGAAGATTATCACCTAAACCATTTAAAAACTAAACAAGATATGATCTCGATCGGTTGCTTAAGTTAGATTCACACATTCAAGAAAGACACACCGAATGTGTTAAAAACGTGATTATGTCCAGCCTGGAATACCTCCGTGTTCATTTTAGGATTTAGGATGCTCGACCCTGTTCATAACACAATTCAGGCGACTTTTTTTTTTTTTTTGGGTTAATTGAAATATATGAACCTAGGGTTTCTTCAAAGCAACATTTCTGGCACATTTTGTGAATTGTGATAGGGGTAATATTTGTTTTATCTCTTCCCTATCACACATCTGTTTAAATTGTAAATTCACCGTGTATGTTTGTTTGTTACCTTTTAGAGTCATTTATAGCCTTTTTTTTTAATGCGCTTATAGCAATGTTTTAAAAACCGTTTTGACCGGTTCAATCGCTTGTTGGTTACTAATCCGGTACGAAAACATCCGGTATTATGCAGGTTCCTTCGATCAAACGTGCCGACGGTTTAATCCGGTTTTACCGGTATTTCGGGTTTCAAAAAAAAATACAAAATTTCTGATTTTAAGCGATTTTCGGGTTTTAAGCGATCGTGAACTTGATGCGTTTAACACGCCAATACCATAATCCTATTATGCACTTTGTTTTGGATGATTTTTGAGTACTTTTTAAATTGTTTTTGGATGAATTTGTATACTTTTTGGAAATTTATTTGAGTATAAGTAGTATTTCTATAGAATTCTATCTTAACTAGTGTGTCCGGTTGAACCATCCGGTACAACCGGGTTTAACCGGTTGAACTATTTTTTAGTCAAATCCGGTGCACCTAAAGTACCGGTTTTTAAAATATTGGTTTGTGGCTCTTGTTGCTGATTTAGCAGGTGCATACATTACTCCTTTCAGTCAAGTACTTTGAATGATTTTTAATTGTTTATGCCTTCTGCCAAACACCCATCTAAAATAAAGTCATGCTAATAACTTCATGGCCTGTGATCAAGTGCAGAATTTGTTTCTGATAAACTAAAAATCAAACTCCCCCTTTACCTTTTATCATAAAATTTAGACATTGCAACATCAAACTATTTGGAATTGCATTTTCGTCTCTCCTGTAATCAGTTTATTTTTATTTATATTATTATCTTTTTACGTGTGGAATTTTCATTTTCAATAGATTTTTTTTTACGCATGGATGCCCAATTTAACTGTTAATGATTGTTATGTATTTGTCGGGAGAATTATATCTTGGTGTTGTACGTGAAGAGTGGGTGTCTTAACACCTGCGGAGGGGTCTATGGTATATCCCTGCTAACCATTAACGGAACTTGAAAAAAACCTCTGAGAGAGGCGAAGGATTTTAGAAAGAAAACAGAGGAGGCCGGACTCAATACCTATAAATTTTCCAAACAAATATTAAATCGACAATTCTGAGTGGAAAAACAGAAATTTTCAGACGAAATATTACTAAATCGACTATTCTGACCGGAAAAACTGATGGCCGGGGCACCCCAGTCCCTTTAATGGGTCCGTCCTTGCTGCTAGCTAACATTACCTCCTCAAGACAACAAGATCCATGGAGTAGGAAAATTGGCAACTCGGTTACCTTCTCGTCCAAATCCCTCTAGCTTCTAGACAAACAGGCTTTCGACTATAGAGTAGTCGTTGTGAAGAGGAGTCACAATCCCAAATAGCAATTGCGACTTTTGCAGCTTGTTCTTTGAATCTGTCAATCATCTTTTTTATCGACTGATGTATCACACCAATAAATATGAAGACAAGTTGTGTTATGGTACAAACTTTCAATTTCCAAACATTCATCCAACGAATTGCTTCAATTGGGTTTTTTTCCTTTTTCCTTTTTTTTTTTTTTGGGGGGGGGCATGGATCTCCGATCGGGAAACCGTATCATCATGCGATACTCGCGGGGAAGGAAAAACGAGCAGTTTACGCTTTAGTAGCTACCGTTTCACTGGCTCTAGTATTCACCGCCTTTCAAGGAATGGAATATTATCAAGCGCCCTCCACAGGAATTTTCTTTCAAAATGCTGCATCATGTCGAATGACGGGTCCATCGTCTATCCCCAAGGTAAGAACTCGAATGAAAAAAACGTACCTTCGAAGGAGAGTAAGAAAAGGCGTTAAAAATATCATTTTATCAAACTTTTGTGTTAAAATGGCCATCAACTTTTTCAAAATTCCAAGTTGATCGATACACACGTTTGTACCGATTGGACACCAACTACAAGTGGACACATGTTCATCGTTTCTGTCGATTGGCACAAATTTTTCTTTGTTACGGGACGTGTTAATTATTTTGAATGTATGGTAATTAGGTGTTTATCATTGTATTGTCACGGTAGCCTTGTATTAAATTAAAAAAGAAATTGACATCTAGCATTAAAATTGTAACAAAACATATTGAGTCATACCACCCTGCTGATATAGGTGTTCGATCATCATCACGACGACGACAATGTCATGAATATCAAAACGCAGATATAAAAACTATCATAATGTTTGTTAATTTGTTCTAAAACAATTAACTGAACCGTCGCAAAACACCAGTCGTAAAATTTACAATTAGAAATGCAAACATAAAACGAATAAATATTTAACTATTATTATTATATAATTGTTATTATTATTTAGTTTATTATTATATAAATAATTTTAGTATTCACATAAAATGATCGACTTTGTGAATTGTTATTTAAATATATAGCAATTATCTGGTTACATTATATAAATTTAATAAAAAGTTGATATCTATTCGGACAAAACAAAATGATGAATCTCGTAACTTTCCTTGGAAATACGTGTTTGAGAAACATGGATTCAAAAATGCATCATAACTTTTATTAAGTTCAGAAAAATCAAAACACGGCCAGTTAATATGACATAAAATCATAAATAATCAAGAAAACAAAAATAAATTTCGGTTTCGTCCGTGTGCTTTAAGTGTTTTAAATATTTCGGTTCAAAAAAAATATTCTAACAATTCAGCCCCCGTGATTTAAACAACTAACGTTTTTGCCCCAAATCATAGTTAAAATTTGAGCAAAAACCGTTATAATAGTAAAGTTTGAGGGGCCAACACCGATAGTCCTCTAAACCATTGGGGCTGAATTGATAGAAGTAACCATTTTGAGCCAAAATAATTAAAACACTTAAACTAAATGGGACAAAACCTTAATTTACTCATAAAACAGTTGTGAACACATTACATAACAATCAAAAAAACATTATAGTAGAAAATTAGTCGTTTAAAAAAATCTGATGAGTTGATGGTAGATATGATTGGGTGATACCATTAATAACATGATGATACTCTAGTGATCTGTTAGTGATACGAATTAGTCGTTTAAAAAAATCTAACAAGTTGTTGATAGTTGATGTTTGTTGGATGATAACAAAAAAGAATGAAATACAATGAACCTAAATTGAAAGAAAGATATTGAAATTGAAATTGAGATTTGAAGAAGTGAAGTGACGGATGGATTGAGAGATGGAGGAGAAGGCAAGTAGCAGAAAACCTCCAAAACGGACAGAGGCCTACCTTTAAATACAATACAACACTCCAATTATTTCAAATCACACGTTGCACACATCCACTGGTGTTGGTCACTAGTCACCAACACTCACATGCCCCCACATTCATATCCTTATTCTAAATAAATTCATATATTTTTCTTTTCTTTTTTCGTGTACTATTTGTGGAATCAAAAATTTTAAAATATATATATATCTTATATAATAAATCAAAGTTTTTATGTGACACTTGTCATGCAATAGAGCATATTTATTTTTGTTTCCCCCAAAATTTGAAGCATTAAATCATTTATTACCATTCATTTATTAATAGTGATAATTAATAAATTTGACAAATTATTATTTTAACTTATTTTCCTAAATTTTAAAAATTATATATATAAATAAATAATCAAGTCATGTATATCTTACATTTTCAACGTAAAAATTTAATAATATGTATCGACTATATTCAAAAAGGCAAACAGCTAAACAAAATAAAATAGGTAAATTATAAGACAAATCATAAACTATACAAATAATCATTTTATTAATAATGAAGATATTAAAAACTTCGATTATTTCATGTATATTCACATATTTTTATATTTTAACTTACTATTATCTTTAAACATTATAAAACTTTTAAATCTTTCATTTTTATGTAAATTATAAAAACTAAGGACTTATTTATATATTTTACAAATTATGGTATAATTATAATTCATTAAATTTACTTCCTATTATGTGTAGTAATATTATTAAATGTTAGTAGATAAATATTTTTACTCATTTAGCAAATTATATAATAAAATATAAAAACTAACATTAACATTATTACATTTTATTTCGTTTTTTTAAAAACAAATTATTTTAAGTGGTTATTATGTACTTATAATCCTTAATTTAAAAAGTTGTAAATAATTGGGAGTATTTATCTTCATTGTAGGTCATTTACTTTTTTATTTTTCAGTGTGTGTCTATTATTTAATTATTGATGTTTATTATTTAATTATGTATTATGATTTATATATATAAAAAATAATTGATATATTATTAAGCAAATAAATTTAATTTGAAATTAGTAATAAAGTTTTTGGTTAAACTTATTTTCTTATCTTAACTTTTATTTAGGTCTTTAACTGTCATTAACTTCAAATTATGTTCATCGAAATATTCAACAACAACAACAATGATAGCAATTGTTTTCCATAAGTTATTTTTAGATATTTTAAAATATTTAACTTGATAGGATGATTTGAATGTTAAAATACAATATGTATAATTATGAAAAATTTAAGTGTAATTCTTATTTTTTTATAAACTTAACTATTTTATTAAAAAATATATAACATTTTGTATATTCAACCCGTGTAACACACGAGATTTAACCAAGTATGTATATATATATATATTTGATAATCATTCATATGTTATTTTATTTCTTTTTTCTAACTTTTAATTATATATGTACACACACGGGAATACATTTAAATGAAAACTTATAAGATGTGATTAGCCTCTCATTATGTTAGTATTGAGTTAAATTTTATGAGCTATCATATTATGTTGAACAAAGTTTCACTTTGATTGAGCAATAATGTTTTTAATTAATAACATGTTTGAGATTTTATTTTAAAATAATTTATTAACTTATTGTCTTTTTTTAAAAGTCAATAAATTGTTTGACAAACCTAAAAAGACTTTTAAAAGTATATTTTTTTTGTAAAAGAGTAATAAATTTTTTTCAAAAGATAAAAACTATTTCTTATCAAAATAACTTATGAAATATTAGCAAAAAATTACAAATATGTTCATACTCTTTTTACCTTTTACCTAATCTAACACCTACTGACACCGCCACCCATTGACACCTCCAGCCACCGGCCCACCGCTACCACAAATCGCCACCCACCACCGCCAGCAACCACCTCCACCTGCACCCACCACCATTTTCGCATAACCTTAAAATGATTGTCAAAATACAAATGATATTTTTGGACAGTTTGAAAAAGTTATTTTGAAAATTTAATCCAAACACATTTTTAGAAACTTATTTTAAGAAGTAATAAGTTACTAAACACTTTTTAGAAAAATCATTTTAAAGTTAAATAATCAATCACAAATAAGGTCTAACTCATAATAACTTTGTTTGTTTTGACCAAAATTAACTTTATTCGACTAATGTTCACTTTTTTGACCAAGTTTAACTTTTTAAACTAACATTAACTTTGGTTAATCAAAATATGTCATGATAAGTTTTAATGGGTCGGAAATATCATGACCAATACCCAACCGTCGAGGTATTAATTAATATTTATTTGATAATTATATATATACTAACCAAACGTAACTTTGTTTTACCAAATAGGGCTTTGATCGGCCAAAAGTGATTTTTTTTTCTATTACTTGTCAAGTTTGGCTCTCTTTAAAGAAATATTAATTTTGTTTGAACAAGATAGGGTGAAATAAGTAATAATATTTCATATATAACTCAATAAGGCATAATTAATCTTATGAATCATCATAACTTTTAAATAAGTCGTCATGACTAGCCTTATTAGACTATATTAAGATATTATGTGTTAGATTTTCTACATAACCAAACATAAGCGAATAAGTTTGACACTGATTAATCATAATCCTTGTTTAACCCAAAGTGATTGTGATTGACCAAGTTTGACTCTTATAAACAAGCATTGATTTTGATTGACCAATTGTTGAAATTATATTGTGGCAACTAACCAAAAGCGATTTTAATTATTCGATTTGCTATGAATTTTGCTTTATCTTTTATTTTAATTGTGTTTAACTATATTGCATATATCGATCTATTTCTCAAATTTGCTATGGATATTAATTCAAATTAAACTAAAATATTTATGATCTCAATTAGATACGATTTTGCAATGAACTTTATCAAAATATAGTTTTCTAAATAGTTATTTTTCAAATTGCTGCAGATGTTATTAAGCTTTTTTTATATCGTTATTCTAAACTTTGTTATAAATTTTTTTATTAAAATTTAAATTAGTTTATTGGCTCTACTTTAATCTAAGATAAGGATATTAATCAAACATTGTAGATGCATTTAACCAGTCTTCTATATGTAAGCCATCATTCTCATGCATGTATATAGACGTAATGAATGCATGCATGTACGAGATGTTGGATTGTGATGTGTGAATGGTGAACCCCACGATCCTTTCACTAAATCTGTCAATAAACATAATAATTATAAACCTTAAAAATACTTTTGGGTACTCTACAAACTTGACTAAATTAAGCAGACATGCATGTGCTTATCAAGATGCAACATTACCTTTTTTTTTTTTTTTAATAAAAGGTAATATATGAAAGTTTAACATTTAAAGATAAGACAGTGTAAACTTTAGAAAATAATAAGAAAGCAACACTTGATCTTTAGATAAACATATATCAAAACGTCAACTGAAATCATACTAAAGTAATGCCACTTAAAAACAGGCATTAAAACACTCAACGGTCTAAAAAAGAAGTAAAAAATAAAATATTATCCCGACTCATTTTTTAAATAAAATTACAGTAAAATGTTACCATGTCGGTTTCAAATAAAAGTTTTACCTAAATATTGATAATATTAGGCATGTTGCAACAATAGAAAATTTAGAAAAAAAGAAAAAGAAAATACCTAATCTTGAATGCAAAAAAGAAAACGAAGAAAAAGTAACCTAGATACACCCTTCACACTACAAGAAAAAGGTCAATGGTGGCGACACCATTAGCTGCGACGCACCCTTTGGCGGCGCCCAACGTGCGGAATCAGTCGTTGCATCTCCAGCCGTTAAAATTAATGTGCATCCAACGACTGGGGATTTATTTGATCTTCACCATTAGCGGCAACGGTTGATCTTGCATGTGCTAAACTAAATAAACTATTGATGATTTGGTTTATGTTTATTGTAAACAAGATTTGAATGTTTAATTTGGTTTATGTTAATTTAAATGCAATTTATAATTTTTGTAATTTTAGGTGGTGCAAAACCAAAAACAGTGATTTTAAATCGGCACCTTTTAAATAGGGTTTGGCCTTTAGCGACGACTTTACTCTTTTAGTGGCGACCTAAAATCGCCACTAAGGATTACAATCAAGGTTTTGAAACTCCCCAAATGTGATGGCATGGATCAAACCAGAGTGAATGCGTGCGTAACAACCCTTACGTCCAGATTTCTTACTACCACACCAAAGACCTTAATTTCTTATCAAGAAATTGCTTTTATAAGTATGTTGTAGACACCAAAACCACCTGAATTTTGCCACCGTTAATTTAGAGGATGAATAAAGATTTGGGTATTTACTATCCCTTTTCGTTGACAATCATATATACATGTATAGAGATTGTTAGGGATTATATCCTTTGCATTCATCATCCTCAATAAGATTTGCCTCCTCATCCTTTAAACGGATGTGAGATTTACCTAAGGTGCCCTCCTGAAGACCCCCTTTGGGCTAATCACTTTCAATGATGTTTGCATCACCATCTCGAACCGCACAGGAGTCTCTGATATCATTTGTAACATGTGTCATCATATACTATCAATATTATACGCTTTGTCCACTCATTCACATATTTGATTTTAGTTGCCTGGGTGAAAACTTTTCAGGTAGGGTGTTCAATTTTCGAATATGACTCGAAAAAATCGAAATTCGATTCGATTTCAATTCGAGAAACACTAAGTCGAAATTCGATTCGAATTTTCATATTCGAATTCAATTCGATTCGTAGTATAATTTCGAATTTCGAATCGAATTTCGAATTTCATATTTTTAATTCGATTCGATTCGAAATTCGAATTTAAATTAATTATATATTTTTATTTTATATACATAAGTATTTACTATATTTAAAATAGGCTTTTTAGTTTAGGTGGATTACTTTATAAAAAATAAGGCCCACTAGATAAATTTCAATTCAAATTATACAATACCCAAAGTTTAACATTTATAATAACCTAACCCTGAACTCCATAACACAGCCGTCATCTCCATTTCTCTCTCGCTTCTTTGCATCGTCACTTGCTCTTTCTTGCAAGATAGGTTGAAAAACATAACTTTTTTGTTGTAATTTCTAACACGTTAATTACTTGTCACTTTTTGTTAGCTTGAATGATATCTTCAGTATTACAATTTAAATGTTGGTGATTAGATTGTTAGATGTTGGTTATTGGATACTTAGATGTTTAAGGTGTTAGCTTGAATGATATCTTCAGTATTACAATTTAAATGTTGGTGATTAGATTGTTAGATGTTGGTTATTGGATACTTAGATGTTTAAGGTGTGATTATTTGATATTTTGAACATATAAAGATACCAAGTATAAACAATTCTTTTATTAAATTTGAATCAAACAAATTTGAATTCAAATCGAATTCGAATTTCGAATTGGACATCGAATTCGAATAGGATAATTCGATTTATTTTCGAATTCGAATGCCCTTGAAAAATTCAAAATTCAAAATCATTCGATTCGAAATATTCGAGTTATTCGAAATTCGATTCGATGAACACCACTATTTTCAGGTAGGTTACCTATCCTCGATTATTGTCAGCTAAATATGTTTAACTGCGAAGTTATCTTCTCATCCATAGCCAATGCGCCCAAAACATGTTAGTGTTATTAGAGGATGATGTGAATACTCAATCTTAGAGAGAAAATTAAACAATTAAACCCTATATGAACCTTTCATTTGAAATTTTGAAAATATACATGTGTTCCACATTAAAGCACATTAAAATAGATTTTTATTTAAAACCAATTTTTTATTCAACTTCAATATGTACCATATATTAATTTTAAGATTTTGAATACAAGGCTCATATACAATTTAAAGATTTCCTATTTATGACTATTTTTCATAAGATACTATCGCTATATATAATATAAATAAGGATTCATCCAAATGAAAACCAATAAGTTATGCAAAACTATTTATAAACACGTGATTTAAGAGAAAAAAAATAATTTCTTTTAAGGTAAAATAAGTTATTTTTATGTTAATTTAACTTATAACTATAAGTGATTATTTTAATTCTCTACTAACACGAGTTGTCAACTGCACATGGACTATATATATGTGTGTATGTGTGTGTATTTGAATGATCCATTGGTAAACCACTACAATTGTGGTAACTTATTAACCCAATTTTATTGATTGTCTAATATAATTAATTTGAAATAAGTGGTTCATATTAATTATACGAAATATAAGTGGCCGAGGTTTGTTTAAAGGTATTTAAAAAAAGGTTTACCCCAAATCTTTTAAACCTTTATAACTTTTATATGCATGATTATTTTTTATAAAAATTATACCATTAAATTTGTCACATTTTCATCTTTAATTCAACTATAGTCATGTCAAATTTTTTCAAAGTTTTTATAATTACACTGATGTAACGAGTTAAATTTTATCAAAGTGTACGTTCGTAATTACATTTATGTAACAAACTGATTTTTTTTTCCAAATTGTTTGTAACTACACTGATGTAACGAGCTGAATTTTTCCAAGGTATACATAATTACATTAATGTAACGAACTGTAACTTATTATTTTTTTTGTAATAAGTTTTCGGCATTGTTTCAAAAACGTTTTATTCTTCCATTTTTAAAAAAAATCTCCACGGAAAAAAGTAATTCACTTCTAAAAAACTCACATAAGTTTTATATAAAAATGTTTCTTTTTTCAATTACATAATTAAATACATAATCTTACGTCAATGTAATACACTGATGTAACGAACTAAATTTTTTCAAAGTGTTCGAAACTACACTGATGTACCGAGCTGAACTTTTTTAAAGTGTTCGTAATTACACTGATGTGACGAGCTGAATTTTTTCATAATGTTCCTAATTTTTTCAAAAATTAATTAACTAATTTTTATAATAAAAAATAAGTTTGTAATGTATATTTAAGATGAGAGAAAATTATTATATTTATTGCTCGTTACATTGTTGCAATTATGAACGCCTGATTTTTTTTAATGACTATAATGGAATTAACGATAAAAGTATAGCGAGTTTAATGGTGTAATTTTTATAAAAAAATAACATTGTATAACTCACTGTTGTAAAAATCAGCTTAGGCGGCCCTCTACTGTGTCGATTTTGGCCTAGACGGCCTAGTCAGATTTTTTATTTATTTTTTATTTCTTTGACTTTTTTGACTTTTTTTGATTTTTTTCTGGCAAAAATGGGACCAACTTTATGATTATTTAGACATTTCTAAAATCCAAAATCCTAAATATGTTTCCGAAATATCGAATCTAGCCACTTAACATCGAAATTTATCTCTTAACTATGAACTGGGTGCTTAAGTTTGACTTTAAAGTATTTGACTTAGTATGTTTAAGTTTATTTTCTAAATTAGTTGAAATATTATCTTAAATTATTGATATTAATGTATGTATATAACATACATTTGTAAAATTACATATAAAAATTCCAATCCGTCTAGCGCCGATTAATCCCGATTAATCCTAGTCGGTATCTCGTCGCCCGACTAGCGCTTGACAACTTTTACAACCATGGTATAAATAAGTTAAAAGTGTATAAAAACTAAGAAGAGAAACTTTGATTTAAAAATATGAAAATAGATGATTTTTTAAAAGTGTGATACTTGCTACTTTCTTATTAAATCAGACTTTTTTATAATAGGACAAATGACAAAAATACCCTTTTTAATTAATTAAAAAAAGAGTAAATTACACATTTCGTCCTTTATGTATAGTGCTTTTTTCAGCACATGTCCTTTCCCTTCAAAAATGACTAAAATCATCCTTAATGTTTAAAAACATTTACATGTCATGTCCTTTGCCCCTAACACCGTTAAGTTTTAACGTTAAATCACCTCACGTGGACCCCATATGAGGGCAAATTTGTCTTTTACCAAGAACCAAGAGTATCTATCCCACATTTGAGAGAGTTCAATTAAAACCCTAATCATACCCCACACCCTTGCTATCGATCGTTAGCTTCCAGCCACGCCGCCGCCGCCGATCAGCCGCCTAGGCGCACCACCAGCCATCAGGCCACACGAGACGCAACCAGAGCCGATGTAGGCCACCCGCAGGCCACGACAATGGGAAACAGAACGAACCAGCAGGCTACACCACCGCCGCCGATCCTCCCGTCACGATCCGGCACCTCTAAGCTCACCGTCGCACGACAGCGGACCAAACGCGGAGCTGATAACACTGAATCCCTCCAAACTTTCCGTCACCGTCAACATCGATCTCGTTAATCATCGACCTAACTTCCTCGGAACTAATCGGTTCATCACCTCCGATCCGGTGTAACAAAGCTTCTAATTCCGATCTCGTTATCCGGCCGTCTCCGTCGGTGTCGATCATCCGGAACACCTGAACGTACCTCCGACAATTCATCCGATGTCTCCTCCAACGAAGCACTAAACCCGTAGATGATAGAGGTCAATTTGATTGTTATGGGGGATGGCACTATGGCAGTGTTTGTGGTTGTGATGGCGGTGGAGAAGAGGAGCGATGGATTAGGGGAGGAGAAGAGTAGATACATGGTGACTGGTGATGCCCTAGAGAAGAGGATAGATGGGATAATGACTATTTTGCCCTCACATGGAGGGCACATGACTGGCTATACCGTCTAAAATTAACGGGGTTAAGCAGAAAGGACAAAGGGCGCAATAATTTTAAACATTAAGGATGATTTTAGTCATTTTTGAAGGGAAAGGACATGTGCTGAAAAAAGCACTATACATAAAGGACGAAATGTGTAATTTACTCTTAAAAAAAATACTTGGTGCCACATGGTAAAATCTTGTTATCTAGAATTTTTGAACTATTGGATTTGAGTTAATGGGTGACATTTTCTATGCAAGGCCACTGACCCGGGTGCTTGCGTCCGCGGTTTGCCCGCTCTCTTCGCTTAGTCGGGTATTGAGGGGGCCCGGGGTTTGCCACGCAAGTGGGTTCCCCGGTAATAAAAAAAAGAAATTTTTTTAAAGAAAATATTTTTTAAACGGCAAAGGTTTTTCTTGTGCTACCTTCAGTTATTCTGACGGTTGGTAAGTGCAATTTCTCGATCGCTGTGAACATCTAAAAGAAAATAAAGAGATTTTTATAGGAGAAAAGGAAGGTGACGAAGTGCATGATAGATGTTGGTGGATCAGGTGGCAACGTCTGCCCCTCTTATCAACATCGACTGGATTCCTGCCCCTCTCTTCCTAGAAACTAACCATACTCCCATTAATAATAACTTTTAACTGATATATTAAAAAATGTATTCAATAATAGTTAAAAATATGTTTCCCCATCAACGACTCCACGGAGTTTCTATGAATCAAGATCCATTCCAAAAAAAATATCATATAAACAAATAACAAAACAAGTAAAAAGAACCTCATATTGTAATTAAATTAAATATATAATAGTAAATAATATAATTAACTAAGGATATATGTGTGTTATTCTTTGGTTTAATCTAAACATCTTTTCATGCATCTCTCTTAATAATATGATTGATCAAGCTAGTGGACAATTTCTAACTCTGTTAACCTTTATTTTTTGGTTTATTATTAGTTAAATTTTGTTATGGACAACTAACTATATTAATAATTCATTATAATTTTATTACAAACTTATGATTCAAAATTGTGTTAATAGTTAAATTATTTAATTATTTTATAATTTTTAGCCTAATGAAACATATCAACCCATTATTCTTTTGAGCTCGTTCCCAACAGGTGAAAGCCATCAAACGTACACTTGTGGCTAGATGCATCAATCAATCACAAATAAAGAGGATGATGATCCGATTAGTTACAAAAACAAAGAGAGAAACATGTTTAATAGTAAAACCAAGTCATTCTGTCTAAACAACAAGCAAAATGCCTCAAATCTAGTGAAAAAATCGATAAGATTGAAACCCACCTCAAATAACTTCATACAAAAGATGATTGGATGACAAAGACCGTGAGCAAATTCCAAAAACTGTAATTCAATTCCCACACTTTGCTTATCATTTTTCTTTAACGGCGATGTTATACGTATCACGTATAGTGTCTTTTAAACTTAGTGGAATAGTAAACCCTGGCCCCATTAGAATCAAACCCGGGATAAACCAAAATCTAACCTTTTACCTAGTGTCTTTTAAACTTGTCCCCTGATAGATTCGAACCCATAATCTCCACTATAGAGGCTGAGAGCCCTAACCACTTGGCTAAGTTTTCAGGACCCCACTTTGCCTATCTAATTCTATTGTTGATATGAAACTTGTACACTAGGCTCACTCTCTCTCTCTCATGTGACCCAAAAAATGAATTAAACGAGTTAATACAAGGATAGAGAAGCCATATATAATCAAATAATCTAAAAGGTTAAATGTAGACTATCATAGTAGAAATAATTGAAATTCAGTGAGGATAGATAGAGTTTAATTAGTGGAATTTGATTGAAATAGATCTATGTGGCTGCCCCATAGCTTGACACAATCCAATTGTCATTTTTATCACTTTTAAATTTTAAAAATTGCGTGTCATATATAGTCCAGTTTTTCTTTAGCACAATATCCTTCACCTTTCTCTCTCTCTCTAGAATTTCCTTTCTTTCTCTCTCTAAACATGATCATGAGACCTCAATCAAGAATTCTTGATATGTTGATTAGAAAAGCCATCTAATCAAAGCTAAAAGTGGTTTAAACAACTGATGAGTTGCACTGGAATTAATGGCCTTCTTCTCCACCAATTTCATGTTACACTCCTCACAAGAAGATGAACATCATGCCCCTACATCTCTTTCTCCAATCCTCCCACCTTGCAGTACCGCCACTCAAGATCTTAGTGGTAATTAACCTAAAACTCACCAAAGTAAATTACTCACCCACATCTTTTTAAAAAACATGATATATGCATTGATGAGTTGTGCTGTACAGCTCACTGATGCATTAGGGTTTCAGTTTCAAAGATCCTGTTTCTTATTTTTAGTTAATTTTGCATTTTTAAGCACCAAATCCAACTGGGTATGAACAAAGTTTGAATCTTTATCGATCAAGCGATGATCTTGATGCAGGTGTGGCGTCGTTTGTGGGAAAAAGATCGATATCGTCTTACTCGGACATGAACAACATGGAAGGGTGTGATCAAGAATTGAACATGAATGCAGAAGATGATCAGTTATCTGATGATGGATCACAGCTTCTTGCAGGAGAGAAAAAGAGGAGATTAAACATGGAACAAGTGAAGACACTTGAGAGAAACTTTGAATTGGGAAATAAGCTTGAGCCTGAGAGGAAAATGCAGCTTGCAAGAGCACTTGGACTTCAACCAAGACAGATTGCAATTTGGTTTCAAAACAGAAGAGCTAGATGGAAAACTAAACAACTAGAAAAAGATTATGATGCCCTCAAAAGACAGTTTGATGCTGTTAAATCTGAGAATGATTCCCTCCAGTCTCAAAATCATAAACTTCAAGCTGAGGTATATATATTGCATAGGCTTGTTAATCATTGGTACCTAAAGAAATCTTTAGCCTAGGTGATCACAAAAAGAATTTTGTAACAGTGAACAACTGTTTTTTACCATATTATCTAATGAAAGCCAATAAATTGGATGTGGCTCAATGGTAGAGCACTCACTTTACTAGTGAAAGGTAGGGGGTTCAAATCTCACTATCACCAATTTATATGGGAGATATGAGGGATGACCCTGGCTTGCCAGGGTTCGAGTCCTGATCTCACCCGGTTTTACCGGCTCCTCGCTGTCGTGCCGTTTGGCGGGCGTGGGGGTCGGGTTTTATCCGGAGAATCCCTCAATTGGTGGATCGCTAGGGGCTCCGTCCGTCCGGACTAGTGGCCGGCTCGGGCTACCTTTAGCCAATGGGGGCCGCGTACGGAGTACCCGGCGTTTACTTAGTTGGTCGTTCCAAAAAAAAAAAAAATCTAATGAAAGCCAATATGATAGAAGTTTTAATTAACCCCTTTTATATTATATTCATAGTAGTAATCAACTTTTAGCACATCTAATTACTTTTTTCACAAAAATTTCTTCTAAGTTGCTAGCTATGATTTATAATCTAACTTTTCTTTTAAATGATATAGGCCTTTTTGAGATCAAGGACTCACCCAAGAATTAGTATAAAAAATTGTAAGAGTAGATTATAGTTTTGGCTCGTATAGTTTAAGTGTTTTTTACTTATTTAACTCAAAATAAAAAATTTTATCAATGTAGCCTGTGTTTTAAACAATTAACGGTTTTGTCCCCTTAAACCTAACTATGGTTGGGGCCAAAAAAACGTTAGTTGTTTAAGCCATATATGCTGAATTGATAGAATATTTCATTTTAGGTTAAAATAATTAAAACACTTAGAGTCAACCGTAATCTACACAAATTGCAATTAAAAAGTATGCTAGGAAGTAGCTACTTAGCTAGTTTCCGTAAATGGTATGTCAACTTTGAATGATTAACATTTTATAATAAAGGAAAACAAAATCTTTACAAAGATTCCCATATTGGTCATGTTACAGTTTAGTTTATTGATGATTGTTAAATTATTTAACCATAAAGATTGAAACTTTGCAGATAATGGCACTTAAAAATAGAGAGCCAACAGAACTAATCAACCTAAACATAAAAGAAACAGAAGGATCTTGCAGCAACAGAAGTGAAAACAGCTCTGAAATCAAGCTAGACATCTCAAGAACACCAGCTACCGATAGCCCTCTATCATCGCACCATCAGCACCACCATCATCAGCAGCCAATCCCTAATCTTTTTCCATCGTCAAATATCGAGAGGCCTAATTCAAATAACGTTGGTCATCAACTCTTCCACACTTCATCATCGAGGCCATCCGATCATCAATTACATCGCCCGAAACTCGATCAATCAAATGACATTAAAGAAGAATGTTTTAGCAACATGTTTGCTGGTATTGAAGATCATTCAGGGTTTTGGCCATGGTTGGAACAATCACAGTTCAATTGATGAAATCGAAGAGGACACAAAACGCACAAGAAATTAAACGGTACTCCTGTTCGCCTTCTAGGCTTTGGTTTAATTACATTAAGTAAAGATGGAGATCAATTTGTTTGATCTTTAAGCATAATATTCTTGTTTTTTGTGATTAAATTAATGGAGTAAAGTTTAGAAGAAAAAGTGTTAATCTTTTAAATTCAAGATTAGTGTTTGGTTAATCTTTGTGTTCAAAACATAAAAGGGTAATGATTGGTACGTGCTTTTGCATTATTTACCAATATTAGGAGATGAAAAAAGTTGCATTCTACTCAATTTTCTATAGTTTTTTAGTTGAAACATTAACTTACATATGATAACTTATGTTTTTACCAATAATTTATTTTATTTTTTTTATGCCGTTATAACTATCCTTTTGCATGCTGATTTTACTATGAATTATGAGCTTATCTTGGCTATAAGCCTAAAGTGATGACAAGCATCATCGGCATTATATTATAGCTTGTCGAAACTTTTTTACTGGTCAAATTCGATAGCAATTTATCATTGTTACATATGAATTACAGTTTAGTGTCGTGGAGGAAAAAATAAGTGTTTCTGAAAATTTTTGCCAACATTTCGTTAACATAGTTCCAAATTTTATATATTAACAATTACACATTGTTTGTAATTTTTTTCTTTTTTGTCCGGAGACGACAACATGTTGTAGTTAAAGGTAAAATTAATTTTTTGTTTTATTTTTAGTAAATATGTGGTAAGATATTTTTTTCATGTTAATTAATGTAAGCGACAATATATATATTGCTGCCACATTTTTTTCCTTTTTATCTTTTTTTTTTGAACGGCGAACGTTTCAATCGTGTGAGCCCATTGTTTACAGGACATGTCACCAAGGTCTAGTTATATGGACCTCACATTAACCCTCACAGACACCTCAGGAGGAAACCTCACAGGAAAACCCCCTAACCCCCCCCACAAACCACTTTTTCGCTGCGAGAGGGTTTCGAACCCAAGACCTCCTATTTGGAAGAATCACGTGGTACCGTTAAGACACTGGCTCGTTGGTTTTATCTAGATTAATGAAAAAATAAAACGAACTCATCATTTTATTAAAGACAACTTATCTTGATCACTGGGGAGATAAACTTATCAAGTTTGAGTTACAGAAAGATTATACGACTTCATATAGTAAGTAGAGAGAATATGTTTTTGACAAGCGAAAAAAGAAATGAAAAAAACTTGCGTAGCACACATGAATTTATGTCAAGCACTAAAGTATTATTTATGCATGTAAAATCAAAATATTGTTTGAAAATTTCTATCTTCATACGTACTAATATTTAGGGTTAGGTTATTGGTACATCTGTTTGTCTATATTTTTTTAATGTTAAAAAATATATATGACTAAAAGTTATGTGTATATAATATGATTGATCTTTTCAAAATATGGTTTATATATTGATGACATGAAGAAAAATTATTTATCAAAATAAGTAATTTAAAAAATATTTAATAAAATGAGTAGTTTTCATTTGTTTCTATATTTTGAATTAATTAAGTATAATTTTTTTTAATTTAATCACCATATTATCATAGTTAATTGATTGAAAAAAATAGAAAAAAATTGTAATAGGTTGATTGAATTAAAAAAGACTTATAATAAAATAGTTAAAAATCAACAAATAAATGAAAACACTCGTTTTTATAAATATTTTTCAAATCATTTAATTTAATAAATAATTTTTTCACCGCCTATTAAAAAAACTCCTTTCAATATTAGAACCAAAATTAAACATTAAAGTTGATGAAAAGAAATGTGTGTGAGAGAGGAAACAAAGGTATCAAACACACATTCCAATGCAGAAAGAAGACAAAGATGAAAAGGGCGAAAGAAAAGCAAGAGTTGGAAATGGTCACTTTCTTGAAGGGAACATTTGACAAATTTTTATCCTTCTAACTTTTGGAAAATAAAAAATAAATAAATAAATAAAAAACTTTATTTTTGTACCCCATCACTTTTTTCCCTTGTCATTTTATGATAGTTAGAGCTTCCCATCAAATCTTCTCCTACGTTTTCTTCTAAATTGGTCCCATTCAATTAAATATTTGCATCTTATTAATCTTGATCGTTTAACGTCAAGCCAATATAAGAGTAACTTCTATATAATGTTTCCTTCTAATTGGGGTCATCTCTATAGTGATGATGATAATGTTAGTTCCAGTGTGTTGAAAACCGGACCGGACCGGCCGGTCGGACCGGGAACCGGTGGGTGGACCGGTCTGGTTAAGGGTTTTGAGCCGTTTTTGGGTGGACCGGCCGGTCGAACCGGGAACCGGCAGTCGGACCGGAAAACCGGTGGTTGAACCGGTTTTTTAAAATTTTTTTATTTTTTTTATTTTTTTTATTTTTTTTATTTTTTTATTTTTTTTATTTTTTTATATGTATATATTTATAAAATGTTTATAAAATCATCCGGTTCTTAAATCCGGTTCGACCTCTGACCAGTAACAAGACCGGTTCGACGTCTGGTCCGGTTATGAAAACATTGGTTAGTTCAATCAATTGCCTTGCAATATTAAAAAAAAAGTAATGATTAGAACTATGAAGAATAAAAAACCATATTAATGATCGTATTATTAAAGTTTTTCTTTTACACGTAGTTATTTGAATCAACTTTTATAAAACTAGGGGTTGCACCGTTGCTACACGTCAAGAGAAGGATCAAATTTAGTGACGTTTGAACATAAACACAAACAGAACAATAATATTAACTTTAATAAAAGGCAAACATAAAACTAAAATGATAGAAAGAAAAGTTCCAAAATAACCGACTCATTCATGCAATATTTACTTATTTATATGAATCAAATTTGCTTGTAACTAACGTCGAACAAATATGCTTATGCTTACCAAATTTACTCATAAATATGAAATTTACACATTCATACTAAATTTGTTCATATGTATCAAATTTATTAAATAAATATGTTACTATTCTTTTAGATTAAAATATGTATCTTATTTTCAAAATAAAAATTATTTATAAGAAAAAAGAGGTTGTTTTACTTACTCGTGAGCGAAAAAAGATTGTGAGAGATGATGTCTAGAACCTAGGACCGGTTCTTTTAGAGGCAGTAAACCTAGCATACTAAATTTTTATGAGAGTAAATTACTGATTATGTCCTTTAAAAATATAGCAATTTGCTGGTTTCGTGCTTTGACTTCAAAAATTACTAAGGGTGTCCTTATCTTGAAAATTTTGCACTGGTTTTGTCCTTTGTCACTAACTCCATTAACTTATTCTGTTAAAACCCCATGTGCCAGTCACATGAGAGGTAAAATGGTCAAATCACACCCTTCTTCTTCCTTACCTTAGGGTTTCCACCCCAATCCACCACCGTCATCACCAGCCACCACCGGTCCAATCGATGTCAAACAACATCGCAATCGCGGCAACGCCGGTGGCCACTGCTGTGGAGTCCGTCACCGAACACCGACAGCTGGATTACTCATGGCATCGTCTTCGCCAACATTTATTTAATCATTTCATCACTTCTCAAAACTTTATCAAATAATGTACCCAAATTTGCATTTCGACCAAGAATTCAACCCCTATGACGATCACCACCACTTTCCGCCGGAGCGAATTCAAGCTCTTAAAACAGGATTCTACTGACGAAACAGTGCCTGATTGTTCCGAAACTCTGTCGACAGCGGAAATCATCAAACTGGCGGCGGAGAAGTTTATAAATTTCTCGACACAGAGAAGCAATGGGTACACCATGTTCATGCATCCGTATGGGTCGTCAGTGTTTACGAGGATATCGATCGATGAGATCAGAGAGGTGGAGCTTGTTTTCCAGCTTTTGACCGTCGCTGAAAAAGTTGGCCGGAAACAGTTTGAAATTGCCTGCTAGTTTCTGATACAGTGTGGGTGGTGGCGTCAGACGGCGGCACTCCGGTGGAACGTCTGGTGTATTATTTCTCTGAGGCTCTGCAAAACAGAATCGGAAAAGAAGCAGGAATTCCGATCCCCGTGAAAATAATCCAGCTGTCGGTGTTCAGTGACGGACTCCACAGCAGTGGCCACCGGCGTTGCCGCGATTGCGATGTTGTTTGACATCGATTGGACCGGTGGTGGCTGTTGGTGATGGTGGTGGATTGGGGTGGAAACCCTAAGGTAAGGAAGAAGAAGAAACGTGTGATTTGACCATTTTACCTCTCATGTGACTGACACATGGGGTTTTAACGGAATAAGTTAACGTGGTTAGTGACAAAGGACAAAACCAGTGCAAAATTTTCAAAATAAGGACACCCTTAGTAATTTTCGAAGTCAAAGGACGAAACCAGCAAATTGCTATATTTTTAAAGGACATAATCATTAATTTACTCTTTTTATAACGTTATTTTTTGATAAATTAATGTATCACATAAACTAAACTGACGAAAGCAAACAAATTTTCAACGCCTTGTATTTTGTTGATTCATCAATATACCAAGACTATTTATATTTTGATAATATTTTAAAATCTTTATATTAAACAAATTAAATAAATGGATTTTAAAATTATTTATACTTTTCAAAGATTTTATATATAATTAAAGAATTTTGTAGTCATATTATTTACTAAATTTAATAAATTGATTAATATTAATTTAATAGCGTGAGAAAAAAAATCTAAATTTAATAAAATGTGACATACAAATAATCTATCTTATATAATAAATAAATATTTTTCTTTGTCACTTGTCATACAATAAAGTATGTTTTACTATATTTTTCCCTCATTACATTTAGAGTATTAATTAATTTATTAACAATCATTTATTAATATAAATTTGACCAAATATTATATTAATTAATTATCTTAAAAAATCTAAGTTTTATTTCTTAATTTTTCATATGTTTTAATATTAATTGTAATTCAATTTAATTTAACTATTATAAAAAAATATTTAAAAGACATTTTATATTTTGATAAACTTAATATTTATCAATTGCATAGAAATGTTACTACATAATAAAAAAATATATTATAAAAATTAACTTAACAAAATTTATATTATCATATTTTAATAATACATTTTATCAACTGTAAGTGTTAACAAACTATATTTTATTTTATTCAATTTGTGTAATACACATTTTATTAAACTAATGCAATACACATGTTTTTATATACACTACTTTTTATTATAAAGTACATAGTATTTAATTTATTCAACCCGTTTAACACACGAGACTTAACCTAATATTTAATATGATAAATGGACACAAAAATTTTTAGGTGATTTACAAAATTGACACATGTATGCACCAAATCATTTATTTATCATATAATACAAATTGTTTAACAATAATAATTTTAATCAATAAATATTATATACGCGCAGTGTCTATTTTAACAATCTTAGATTGAAAATTTATGTGGTATAAATTAAATCTAAATTTTTATAATTTATTTTGAAAAAAAAAACATGTGGCTTAGATTAATTAGAGGGATAGAAGTGTAATTTAACATTTTTATTTTCTCTTCTTTTTTTTTTAAATCTGGTTGTTCCTTTTTTTTATTAAATCCTTATTAATTGATTACTATAAATTTTATTAAAAAATTCAATACAAAATGTTTACAAATATTAGACAATTTTACACAAATGTACTAAAAAATAGATTTTTACCTAAATAATTAAGAAAAATAATTAATAATTTTACACATAGGTATATTACATATAATTTTATACATGTAAATAAAGTTTGCACGTGTACGTAACTTTATCTCAATCAATTTTTGATTTTTTTTAATTCATGAAGTTAGACACATATTCAACTCACGAAGTTTCATATGTAATTATCACGATATAAATTTATGTTATATACAAATTACATATATATAAATATGTAATAACATTAGCTATATTTATGTTTTACTTTCACATATCTAATCTTATAATATAAAAAATAAGAAACAAAAACCGAAAAAAATTGATTAAATATTAATTATGATTAGTTTTTTAAAGTTTTTTCAAAATATTATGCATTTACAAATAAAAGACATGAATATTAGTTAAAGAAAAGAATGAAATGAATTATAGGCTAGTGATATTGTAATAAAGGAAAGAAAATATACGTCATTAAGGTCAGAGATTTAAATTTGATATAAAGAGAGTGTATACAAATTTATCATGTTTTCTCTTATCTAGTAAGTATGATCTCACTACAATCACTCAATAAAAGATTGTTCACACTTTAAAATCCTCTAACGTTAAAAAATAAAATAAAAAAAAGGGAAGAAAATAGATTCCTTCTGGCGAAATTCATGTGAGCTACTGTCACCCACTCCCTAGCATCCAACACAATCCAGGGACCCACTCTTCTGATGCCTCTCAAATGCACCAATCTCCATTTTAACATCTTCCTTCCCTTTCAACGTTTCTGCAATCACACACGTTACAAACCGAAGGTCTATTTGGAATTATTATTTTTTTTTATTATTACTATCATTATCATTATTATTATCATTGTCGTAATACTAATATATTCAACTAAGAGCAAATCTCAGAATTTTATTTTCTTTTAAATACGAGGCATGGAAAATTTTAACAAACATATATTCTGATTCCTTATATATCCCTGCAGATGATCTTCTCAAATTGTGTTTCTACTTTTTATGAAGACATTGATTTTTTATTCAAAATATCATACTAGGTAGGGTTAGAGGTGAACAAAAAAACTTGTTTGGGTTTACAAACCGGTATTCCATAGTTCTCAAACCGGTTCCCAAACCGGTCCGAACCGTCGGTTTGGCATAGGTTTGACATCCACATCTCCCAAACCGGTTTTCAAACCGGTTTCAACCCCTTCAAACCGGTTTCAAATCTATCCAAACCGGTTCTATAGGTTAGACATTCTCATCTCCCAAACTGGTTTCACCCAAACCGGTTTTGACCATCCGTTGACCAAACCGAACCCGTTTAGAGGAAAAAACTGGTTTGTGCAACCCTAGGTATGGTGCTGTACTATATATATACAAAGTTAGAAACAGCAAAGAAACTTAAATGATACTTACCGATCCATGACCTTAACAGGCCCAAAAGACAAGTCATCCCAAGCCCATGTGATTTAGAGACTGATCCATCTAGTTTGCATTACACATAATATTTAGGTCACATGCTTATTTCATTTCTTCTATCACATGTTAGTTGTGAATTCTACATGTAGGATATCATGGGGTTCATGCATATCCATGACCCTAAGAATAAGGTAGTTAAGTCATGGTGTGGTTGTTGCATTACATATTTAATTCATTCAATTTCTTTGAAGTTATTTACCAGATCATCAAACCAAAACAACCGCTCACTTTGTTATATATATATATATATATATATATATATATATTCAAGATTCAAATCAGTGACTCACATAGGATTTAAGGGTTTTCACTCTCAGAATAAATCAAATTCAAAAAAATGTATATTCGTTAACTGAAAAATGTATACCTATTAAACTAAAACAATTAACACAAATAGAAGCCATTTATTAAAGAATTTATATATAACAACCCAAAACCTAAGTATTTATAAAGAAAATTGCCACTCCTGTATGACTTTTTAATCTCTTAAACAGATGTCTAAATCTATATGTCATATGATATCGGATGTGTTGAGGTAGTGGAAGTAAAATTATGACAAATTGACGAATTAAGATTATTCATGTAAAGTTGATGGAAAAAAATATACTAGAACCTGATATAGCGACATATCAAGGTGAGTTTACTAAAATGGAAACTATTGGTGTTTATAATATGCATATATATATATATATATATATATATATATATAGGAATTGAATCCAATGAAAACCCAATCTTAGAGAGAAAACCCTTAAACCCTATGTGAGCCATTGATTTGGAATCTTGAGAATAAATATGTGGTCCACATTAACCCACATTAAAAATGATTTGTTTATTCAAAACTCAATTTTTTATTCAGGTTTAATGTGGACCACATATTTATTTTCAAGATTTCAAATCAATGGCTCACATAGGGTTTAAGAGTTTTCTCTCTAAGATTGAGTTTTCATAGGATTCAATCCCTATATATATATATATATATATATATATATATATATATATATATACACACGTGTGTTTTTGATTACCGAGTGTATTCATTACTTCTATTTCTTGTACCTAAAACACGTATATTTGTACTTAAAAACCATGAATGATTTAAATAGGACAAATGAGTGTGAAACTTTTCCTGAAGGGATGGCCTATATGGAAGATTGTGGTGTCTCATGGGTGTGAACCAAGCACATTAATTATTCCTTGTTCTATTCAAAATAATCCAAACTTTGTAATAAACTTCACTTAAACTATGTGAGTCAAGTTCCTATCACCCTACATAGACGTCACGTAAACGTCATGTAAACAACTAACATCATTACCTCTCTTCACTTAACGTAGACATTACATGTGTTATCGTCACCCCTAATTATTGTTAGATATTTTAGTATAACTGAGATTAATTTATCGATCAATACGAATCATAAAATTCATTAAATAAGTTGGGTGACACGCACACTTGGCAGGGGTCAAGCTTGAAAAATCAATATAAATTTGATGTTACGAATATTGATATAAAATTCGTTTTATAATTTTAGTGGCAAATTCTGGAATTAGAAAACTTGAAATGCCTACAGGCAGTTTCCAACTCATCAGCATACTTTGAAAACCTTATTGATCGATCATTCTTCTCTCTGGTTCATTTCACGAAATTCAACAATTTCATACTCGTTCTTGATTTCGAATTGCATTTTATCTTATCAAACAATTGAGTGAACCACAAATAGTTTATTTAGAAAGTGTGATCCACGACTTTCAATTCATTCAGTGATTTAATTGTGTTTGTATTCTGGAATACTCTCTACAATCACTTCATCCAGTGATTCAATTGTGTTCGTATTTTGGAATAATCCTTACAATCACTTCACCACCTCCTTCTCTTTTTTCTCTTTATTCTTCCTCTCACGCCGTGACCACAGTCCACAGTCACTTGAGACCGGTCACGCCCTAGTCACAGGCTTGTTTATTGGGGGTGGGGCCGTGATTGTAGAGAAAAAATCTATATAACTCCTAACCCTACATATCAATTGTAAAAATCAATTTACACGGAACACAAAACTAAACCTAGCGTAACAGTGGGGTAGGCTAATAGGTTGAAGGGTTTCGGGTCAAACGGATAATGATGGTGATGATGATAGGATGTGTCGGCGCTAACTGGTAAGCAGAGACGATGAAGGTTACGACAACGGCAACGACGACGGTTGTGGTGGTGGCAGTCGCACTGGTGGTAACAGTGACGACAAAAGTGGTGTCGATGAAGGTGGTGTAAGCGGCAACCGATAGGCGTGATGGCGCCTTTAGAACTTTTGTTTGATCCACTCGTTTTTAAGTTGAATAGTTTTATGAATATGAGAGAGTTTTTATGTTTTTTTTTTGAACAGCGAATTCTCAATCGTATGAACCTACTGTTTTCAGGTCATGTCATCAAGGTATAGTTATCTAAATCTCTCATGAACCCTACAGCCACCCAAAAGGAAACCTTACAGAAAAACCCCCTAACCTCCCACAGACCCCTTTTTTACTACGGAAAGATTTCGAACTTGAGACCTCTCATTTGAAAGAATCTCGTGTACTGTTGAGACACTGCCTCGTTAGCAAGAGAGTTTTTATGTGAAACTTGCTTGATTTTTCTTTTCGCTCAAGAATAAGTCAATCCTCAATAATAAGCACTAAAGTTTAGAGTTTTTTTTTTTTTTTTTTTTTTTTTTTTTTTTTTTTTTTTTCGTGTGGTATTTAGCATCTTCAACACGTCATACTTAATTTTTCTTTTTCATTTTTGTGGTAGTTTTTAAATACTAATATTAGTAATATATTTGTCGCTGTAGTTATCCATATTCCATATATACTTTTTTTAATGTGTGTCACTTGTTATTAATATTTTAGAAATGGGTCATTTATCATAATAATACATCATTATCATATTTTGTATATCTTATTAAGGAGGCTAAGATGTAGACAAACTTACCTCTATCATGTAGGAATACAGATACTGCTTTTAATGAGACTTTCAACTCATGGTGTCTGATTAACTGACCAGCTAAACGCTTTTTACGTTATTTTTACAACAATTAAGTAAATAATGTTAAAATTAGTACAATTTTATCTCTGTCCCTCAAAGACCGATACATATATACATTATATGTGTTTATCGCAAACGGGGCTTGTTTATCATAATAATGTAAGAGAAATAATAAATGGTATTTAAGATATATTAAAACCACAAACATTCTTTTTTTTAACGGCAATTTGAATCATTGACGGGTCATAGACCCACCCGATCATATCCACACCCAATAGGAGGAAACTCACCATAGATGAGAGAAAACTCCCTAGCCTAGCATGAAACCCTTATTTTGTCCATGCTAAGACTTACACATGTGACCTACCTAATATTGAAGTCATAAGATGTCTTCCTCAACCATTTGAGCTGAGGATCACTGGTTAATTTACAAAATTATAAATTAATGATATCTATATATAATTTTTTTAAACATAAATAAGTTGATTACAAGTTTTCTTAAAATAATTTGGTTAATTACAAAATGTAACAATCAAACTAGTAAAGCTTTAATAATTTATTGAAGTTTAATTCAAAATGAGAGATGCACAACCTTTGCAATATTCTTAGGGCATCTAAGAAGGATGAGTATAAATATATAATTACCTAAAAACGAAAAGAAGCATTATCAATTATCCTTAGGAGTTATTTAATTAGGACATCTAAGTGATACCTAACTTATGCTCTTGATAAACACTTAAAAACAATGCTAAAATATTTTTCTGCCACAAGGTGAAATTTGAACATTGCCTAATAAATTACACGAAACAATATGCCATTTATGTCTATATGATAAATAATAATAGGAAATCTTTACAAGGTCTATATAAGACAAACCTTTAATTATTTGCGCGCAAAAAAAAATAAAAAAATAAAAATAGAAAACTAGTGAGTATAGTTCACACATCCTTGGTATCTTGATAAGGCTCATGAACCAATTTGTCTTGGGTTCGAATCCTATAAGGCAGTTTTATAAAAGTATTGAGTATTCTAGAGAACTGATAAAATAGTGATGATGGAGATTATCTGACGGTACTACTAATGCATAATGATATTTCAACGATTTGTCAGTGATCTAATAATTAGTCGTTCAAAAAAACTCTAAGTTATGGCTGACATATTTAATTATATTGATATTTTCATTTAGTTTTAGGGACATATTATAGTACATTTTCGTTCAATTGGATCACTATTTTAATAGTTTCATTAGACGCTAGTTAAAATGTAAAATTTTCAAATGATACGATTATGTATTGTTTAATTACGATGTATAATGTATTAACTACCTAATGGATATCACATACATGCCATTGTGACACACTTTTGTGTAGTCTCCTTTTGAATGCATGTTGCTTTTGACCTTATGAAATATGCTTTTTGATAGGAGACGTATGAGTCAATCTTTAGATATTTTGTATCTTTTGTGAGCTTTATAAAAATCTCCTTATGTTTGTGATTGATTACTAATTTGGTTTGATCTTTCTTAATTATATAGTATTTCTTGACGTTCAATCCTTTTCATATGTATACATTAATTTTTAAATTAAAAATATGTTTAACAAAATAGTGAAAAATAGCCCCGCAAATTGATACCTTTTATGTCTTTTACCCATCAAAGTGATCAAACTATGATATAGCAAAAATAATATAAACTAGGGGCGAAACGGCAGACGGGCCAAATTTTAGAAAACCGATGACTTAGGTAAATTAATATATACACATTTGTGATATATCATATTGTAAGTGGACAATAAATCCAATAATAGTTTTTTTATTCGATCCTAAATTGGTTCCTATTAAATTAAATATTCACGAACAACATTCTTTAACAATATTCTAGAAGTTAAATACATGTTCAAATTTCACTTTATACAATGGTATTTGAACTCTTATTTTTGAATCACACTCTAATTTACTCACATTTTATCTGTTGATAATTTTAGTGTAATCAACGATTTTAGGATATTCGATTAACTTGCAAATTGAGATAATAATATTAATGATTAGTCGAGTTAGGTGATATGGGGGTGGGAGCTCGTGTAACATTAATTCTATTTGTGTTTTATATATAATGGGCTTTAAAATAAATCAAAAGTAGGCTCAAATACAGAGGCATAGAGGTGGGCAGAAAACCCGAAACCAGACCGAAAACCGAACAGGAACCGGAACCAATTGTACTCGAACCGGTGGGTACAGGCGGTTCCATATTTTCAGATAAACCGGAACCGGAAATGAAAAAAGCGGAACCGGTTCCACTTTTACCCGGTCAAACCCAAACCGGGACCTGTTGGAACCGATCAAAAACTGGAATCGATAGTGATTAACATGTTTCATTGAGGAACATTCATGGAAACATCATCAAATTCAATTCTGAAAAACAATTTCTGTCTAATCTGATAAATCATTGTGACTAACACACAAATATATTTATCTGATAGTGATTCACGATTTAGATATTAATCCAGGATATTGATTGTGAAGATTATGGAAGTTCCAGGTTTGATTTATGTTTAGTTAGTTTAATTGTTTGATTTTGTGATTCTAGGAGGATTATTTACAACATTTTTAATGTTCACATACTTTTAACACGTCCTTACATTATCGGATAATATTCATGATTATATTAATTTGATCGCAATTACCTCACGAACATTTATATAAATTTTGAACACAAATAGTCACATAAATTTTATGCGTTATTCACAAGCATATAACATGCTTGTGTATTACAGAGTATATGTATCATTTATATCATTTCGATTGTAATCAAACGTTATAAAGTTTCACTTTAGACACTAAATCGCCCCTCTTACATTATCGGATAATATTCGTGATTATATTAATTTGATCGCAATTACCTCACGAACATTTATATAAATTTTGAACACAAATGGTCACATAAATTTTATGCGTTATTCACAAGCCTATAACATGTTCGTACATTATAGAGTATATGTATAATTTATATCATTTAGATTGTAATCAAACATTATAAAGTTTCACTTTAGACACTAAATCCCCCTCTCACTTTATTAATATATCTTTAATGTTCACATGTTTTTTAGCACGTTCTTACGCTATCGGATAATAATCATGATTATACTAATTTGATCGCAGTTATTACTTCATGAACATTTATATAAATTTCGAACTTAAACAGTCATAAAATTTTTACGTGTTATTGTAACGACCCGTTTTAACGGTCGTGTGTATTTTAATAATTAAACGTTATTATATTTTCAATAATGTTGTGATAATAATATAATAACATTTGGAGTATTATAGTTAACTAGTCACTAACTTAATTAGATTGGTTAAGTGGGTTAACTAATTAAAAGGTTGAGGGACTAAACTTGCCAAATGGGCAAAGTTGTAAAAATAGAGGTTAAAAGACTTTGACCTGGTCAAAGTTCAAAAAAAAAACTCTTGTATGTGTGTGTATTTTTCGTGAGAAGCAGAGAAGAGAAAAGGGAGAAGAAGAACTTCAAGCCCTAACCTCCAAGCTCGTTGATTTTGTGGATGAAATTCAAGATTTAAGCTTCTAATCCTATCTATAAGTGTTATCTAACATCTTGTAAGTGATTCTAATCTCATTCATGATGTTGGTTGAAAGTTTTTAAGATGAACAAAGTTAGGGTTTAGTTTAAATCTTGAAATTGGTTGTTTAAATGGGTTAGAAACCATAAGTATATGGGTGATCAAGTAACTAAACATCTAATTTGATTAGAAATCAATGATTATGAACATGGGTGTTCATGGGAGATTTTAAGATGGCTGAAATTAAATGAAAAACGAGTTAGTAAATCATGCACTTGTGGTGTTTGATAAATTGCTTGAAAGAAAAGAGATTATATGCTGAATTGAAATAAATTGTGTTGCTGCCCTGTTATTGTAAAATCTGTATAAAATCATAGAAAAATCATGAGAAAATGAGCCTTATATGCTTAGAAAGCTATTTGAAAGGGCTACAATCCATCTTTTTACATGAAAAGCTGAAAACAAACTTAAGATGGGTTAAAATGGCAATTACAGCAGCAACATAGAAAAATTCAGCAAGCTGAATTGTAAAAATAAAGGTACAGACCTGATTTTGTAAATTGTGTATAAAATCAACCGTGTATCCGTTTGAGGCGTATTTTATATGCTTGGAAAGGTCTAAGAGTCTACTACAACCCATATTTGAACATGAAGAGCTAAAACATATTGTAAATTTGTCAAAAATGTTGATTACAGCAGCAACTCAGAAAGTTGCTGCACAAAAATAAGATTTTCCATAATGTGATAAAAATGGGAAATTGAGTATGGGTGATGTTGAACATAAATAGATGATACTAGTGGGTTATGTACATCTAAATAAATGTTTTAGAAGTATCTAAGATACTTGTTCATGGGTTTTGATGGGAATGATGGGTTTTGGGTAGAACTCATGTAAGAAAGCGTTGTTGGGTGGATATGGATCATAATCCATGGGTTAAATGTTAATATGAAATAAATTGATGTTAAAATTGATAAAAGTTATGATCTTGGGTGAATATTGACTAAAATGGGTGATTATGGATAATCATGGGATGATTAGGATCATAACTAGTGTAATGAACATCAATATTTGATAAATGCCTAAGGGAGGCATAGAATATGATTAATTGTGATAAATTGACTTTGAGAAAGTCAAACGGGTCAGGTGGGTTGAACTTGATTGTATGTATGTGTGTATGTTAAGATGATTGCAATGTGTGCATAGGTGATGAAAACAAAGTTCATAGGCAAGGAAAGGAGCTTGCTTTGTAATTAGAGCTTTGGACCAAAGGTAAGTCACCTAATCGATTGAGTCACTTAATATGTTGTTAAATTCACAAGGTGTGTGATTAAGGTAAATTGACTCTAAGTAATGGTTAGTAAATTGAATTTACTATGTGGTTGACCCATTGGTGATATGGGCAACAATACACTATGAGTGTGTAAATCACAATGAGTGTGATGTGGATGTCTTGAGTGACAGGTGTTGAATAGTAATTATGTTTACTATGTGATTGACCCGTTGGATATATGGGCATTTATACACGACGGGCGTGTAAGTCACACGGGTGTGACATTAATGTCTTGGGTGACAGGTGCTGCATAGTAATTATGTGGATTAAACACAATATGTGTGTGTGTTAAATTAAATCTACAAATAAGTGTACAATAAGATTGTGGTGGCAATCGTATTATCTACTAGTGAGTAGACTAAACTTAATAACCATGAGGGTTAATATGTGTATGTGGTGCAATGAGTGCGTAAACATAAATGTAAACCGTAATGTGTGTGGTTAGAGTTTACATTGAGGGTATGAAAGTGTTAGTAGACTATTGACTTATGGTAGTAGCTACCAGTATGTTGACTTTTAAAGTCAAAGTTATGTGTTTTGTTTAATTATTGTTAGAATTGAAATGTGTGTGTGACTTTTTGATTAGATTGTGTATGTGTATGGGTTGTAAGTCACTTAATTGAAATGAGTTGTGTTTAAAACGTGGCTAAATTCACAATGTGTGAGATTGTGTTAAGTGACTTTAGGTGTCCATTAGTAAATTGTGTTTACTATATGATTGACTCATTTGACATATGAGTATTTATACACAATGGTGTGTAAGTTACCCAACTTACTATAAAATTACATATAAGTAGTAGAAAGAGTCTACTTGATTGTTGGTGTTCATATATATTGATTGTGCATAACTTGACTAATGAAACTAATTGAGTTAAAAGACCTATGAGAAGGCATTTTTAGTTTCAATATGAATGTTATGCTTGAGTTGTATGTGTAATATAAATTGCATAAAATTAGCCGGATGAGCCGGTAGATGATTTCATGATACCACATGAGTGTGGATAACCGGATGAGCCGGTGAAATTGATCAATTAAACCACTAGAGGGTGGACAACCAAATGAGTTGGTAATATTGAGTCAAACCACTAGAGTGTGGATAACCGGATGAGCCGGGAGTTTAAATTGGTGAAACCACTAGTGTGTGGGTAATTGGATGAGCCAATAATTTGAGAATAGTGTTGTAATTAGCCAAACAGTTTTTCTGATTCGTGTTTGGGTGTTTGAGTGGCATTCTAAGGCACTGTAACCCTTGGGAATGTTCCATAAATATGTGTTAAAGTTTTTTAGGTGCTCTTACTTAGTTCTAACGAACTAATGGTGAAAACAACGTGTGTTATGCAGGTACTTAAGTAATAAAGGCGAATGTGATCGGGAAAGGATGATATTGGATCGAATGAAGCTTCGAGCGATACAAGTTAATATTGAGAAGACTTGTTTATTTAAATAATAGATGTGTTTGTATATATTAAACTATATAAGTGGTTTTTTTTTAAACAAGTTTGTGTTGGTTTTTGAATGTGACAGGTTATAAAGGGTTATTTATTGAGTTTTCAAACAAACCCTTGCAAAAAAAATTTTTTGGGACCAAATTCCGCAACGTTTTTATGTTTAAACAATTGTTTTCTGATCCGTGTGGGATCACGGGTGTCACAGTTATTCATAAGCTTATAACGCATCGGTATATTTTCGAGTATTTATATCGTTAATATCATTTCTATCGTAATTACTTCACAAACATTATATTACTATACATACAAAAAACTACTATATATACAAAAAACAAATGTTGTGATCTGGTATTCAAAATCATGCTGGAATGGTGAGAAACTTACTAGTTTATTTTAACATAAAACCAAGACCTAGGCAAATTAAATAATAAATTTTTAAAACTCTAATGTAAAATTACATATTAAATTTCGTTAAATAGTAAAAGAAAAATATTTATAAACAATTATTTCAAAAATAAAAGTAAAATATTTAAAAAGAAACCACCCACTAATAGAATAACAATGATTTTATAACTCTAAATTAAAATAAGAATTAAAATGGTTTAATATAACTAACGTAGTTTTATGACTCTAAAACTAATTAAAATTATAATTAAAAGCTTAAGGTGGTTGAGTGAGTATGGTCGTATGAAACTAAATTGTGGGTATATAGTATCCTTTTGTAAAGTCACATCTTATATCTAAAATATCTTTTATATACATGTATCTGAAAATGAAGAATATAAATGACAATTTGCTACCATGGATATAAATGGGAATTCAGTAATTTATTAATTATTGTGACTCAACACTTCACTCCAACAGACATATGGTATTGATATGAGTCATGAGACGATCAATTCTACTTTAGGAGAAAGGGTCTACCGTGCAGTCCGGGAAAGAAAAACTAGCAAGTCAAGTCAACTAACAAAACAAAACAAAACACAAGGAAAACTAATAATTATATAAAGACTTATAAAGTGAACCTGTGACATTCTTGTTTTAATTAAAAATAAAAGGTTAATATTTATATGTCTACACGCAAAGTACTAATTACACGTCCATATTATCAAGGCCGTTTCACACTAGAAAAAGAAAGAAAGAAAGAAAGAAAGAAAAAAACTCTTATCTTAAATAAATTAAAGGGCCTTGAAATTTTGAAGTAATTGATTTTATAATTTTAACAGATATTGATTAAGGTAAAAATTCTTGTTTTAATATTCGTAATTCATGTACTTTTCTCTTTTATGATAAAATCTATTTTATCTTATGGATTTAAGTATTAGTATGTGTTATTTTCTACACAAGATCTGTTGTGTCAGAAAGCTACAGGTGAATCATCTTAATATGACTCATGTAAGACTATACGACTCATGTAAGACCTTATAACACAACATAATTTTCTTTTTTATTATGTCTAGTATGTCATCATAAAAGGGTCCTAATATAAACATAATTTTAGATGAATCATATAGGTCTATACAACTTATATTGGATTAGTCAAATTGATAAAAGCAGCAACACTGACATGTCAGTTGGAAAAAAAATATATACACAGCCCGTATAGGGTTATATGACACGTATGGTTCCTCACCTATAATGATTGTATAAAAACAAAAATAATGATCGTATATCGCTATACAGGCCGCATAAAACCGTACATGTCATAGAGTATACGATCGGTAAAGCATTAAACAGACCGTATAAAATGGGGTGGTGCATGTTTAACCGGGGATGGTATTAAGTCATAAACCGTCTTGTAAAATACTTGTTGTCACATACTCACGACAAAGCAAAATCATAAAACTTGACTACATAATAAACTTAACAAGCGATGTTCTTTATGTCAAAATCCCGATCATGATTTTGTAAATCACCATCATTTTAACTAATAATTTCTCTAACATTAACTTAGAAAGACATTTTTCTTGTAATCATATGATATCGATGTTGACATATCTAAAAAGAAACATTGTCGATAGATAAATAAGATAAAATTTGTGTATGCATATTTAAAAAATTTATATCCTATTTTATCAGAAAAGAAACTTACCCTATAAAATTGACTTAAAACATTATTAAATTAACTTTACACAATAATTATAATGAAATAAATTTTAACAAATTATGAATGATAATCTCCTACGCCAATGCTATTTCATATCTTTAGCACCAAACCAATGTTTTCAAAATCGGGCCGGAGGTCAAACCGGATGTCTTACAGGTTACTAGTCGGACATGTTGAGCCGGATTTAACAACCAAATAACATAATAAATATATAAAAAATTCCAAAAAAATCTAGAATTATAAACACATTTAAACAAACATAATTAATGTTCGAATAAACATAACCATATTTAAAAAAATATAGGGTTTGATTTTAATTTTTTATCCTTTGGGTTTTAGTTAAAAAAACTTGAAATCCGGTCCGACCAGTAAACTGCATCCTGATCCGAGCAATAAACCAGCTCAAACGGCCAGTTCGCTTGAATACATTCGTATTTTGATTTTGTTCATGTCAGCCTCTCAGTTCCCGATCCGAACAATCGGTCTGGTTATCAAAACAACCACCAAACAAATAAAAATGTTTTGCATATGTGTGGTTCAAAATAATATATATTATATTATATGACTCTATCCCAATTCCCATCCCATCATGGTTGGCATAAGACCGAGTCACCCAAAGAAAAAAAACATAAATTTACAGCGAGTGCTCTGTTCATCTTATATGATTCTATGATGAAATTTCCCCCCTTTGATGCGACATCAATTTGTCACCATATATGAACATCAATCTCGATTCTTTTTATTCACTCCTCCTGGAATTTGTACTCTCAATTTGGAATTCATCAACTCAATCAATATGGGTAACTGTTTGAATTCTTCTTCCGCTAAAGTGGACGCCACACATAGCTACCGAACCTCTGGTAAGCTCTTTAATTTCATCAAAATTGATGCAATTATACGTTTCTTGTTCATGTTGTTTAATCTTAGATCATGGTATGTAGCAGTTAGCACAGAATTAGTGGTTTGTAAATGAAACAGAAGCCTGTTTGTTTCAAAATTGAATCTTTTTTCCCCCAATTTATCCACCAAAACGATGAACAGAGCTGCAGTTCTTGGATAGAGGTTTAAAGTTGGAATCCAACTTGAAGCTAATTTGTTTCAATTCGTCCTATCTTTTCTTAATTTTGATATCAACCAACTGAATTAGGGAATTTGAAACCCGTTTTTGCAGTTATTATGCGTGTGATCATCAATTGATTCAATTCTAACAAGTAATATCTGAATAAACAGGGATCTCGAAAGCTGAGAGCAAAACCAGTTCGTCTTCGGGTCCTTCCAGCATGACGATTTCAATTTACAGTGAGGGAAGCAGTAGTACTGATAGCATTAGTACACCAAGATCAGAAGCGGAAGTATTATCATCTTCAAACGTGAAACCCTTCTCGTTGATGGAGCTGAAGAATGCCACCAGAAACTTCCGATCCGACGGTCTTCTGGGCGAAGGAGGATTCGGGTACGTTTTCAAAGGGTGGATTGATGAATTTACTCATTTGGCTTCAAAACCCGGATCCGGAATCACAATTGCGGTTAAAAAGCTTAAACCAGAGGGGTTTCAAGGTCACAAGGAATGGCTGGTATGCATCTTTTCACTTCCTGTCTCCCAAACTCATTTACAAAAATCATGAAATTAGCCACAAGTGAACTAACCAAAATAGTAATTTACTTTTTTTTAGATAACTTACAAGGTTGCAAAAGTCGCTAGGCGCTCTGGGTCGGAATAGCTCCTTGGAGCGAGTAATCGGAGAGTACTCGACCCTAGGCGGGAGTACTCGGGTAATACTCAGAAAGTACTTGGCCTCGGGACAACTCCTTGAAGCGAGTACTCGGCCTTGGAGGCCGACTTTTGCAACAGTGATAACTCAATCAAATAAGAACATGGGTTGCTGCTTTGTGACCTTAATGTAACACTGCATACATCAATTCATATCACTACTAGAACCTTATATCCTATTTAAACGAGAGCTAAGTCAAGCGTCGTATACATCTTTAATCTAATAAGAACATGACAATTGACATGTACTAATTTTTTCACCACATGCCACATGAAATCCATACACTTGCGCCACATAATGCATCACATACATGCACTTGCACCTTGGTGTTGTTTAGAGCTATGTTGTCAAAAGCCTTCCAGGCCTACACGCCTAGATCTCAAGTGAGGCGAAACATCTTACGATCATCCAAGCCCTTAGGCAAGCTTCGGACAAGGTTTCAACAAAGATCTTGTCTAGATTCCATTGATATCCAACCAAATTTTGTAAATTCTAAGAAAACTTTCTTGAAATTTTAAAATTGGCTTGGAACTAACATATATGCAGTTCTAAACTAACCTTAAACAAGTTGAAAATATGTCTATAACACTTAAAAATGACATGTTATATGTTATATGTCTTGCTTATCTAGGGCACTTACTTTTTAAGCACCTTGTGCCTTGGCGACGACACCCTTTGCACCTTGTGCCTTTTTAAGTGTGTCTTTTGCCTCATACCAATTATAGTTTAGAAGACTCCGGTCTTGTGCAAGAGCCAAGAGGTGTGATGTTATCCAAGAGGGGCCTTTTCAACTTGGACCAATATTTTTTTTCCTTCATATTTAAACTTTTGGAAATTCGTTTCAGAAGGATGCCACGTGGCTGAATCTCATTCTATTATATTAAACTTATTTTAAACAGCCAATCTTTTTTTGTAAAATAATAAAGTCAATAACCATAACTACATTTTAGTAAGTTGGTAATTTTGTGATTTATGGTTTGTTGTATACAGACAGAAGTAACTTATCTTGGTCAGCTTCACCATCCTAATCTGGTGAAACTAATTGGCTACTGTTCAGAGGGTCATAACCGGCTTTTGGTTTATGAATACATGCCTAAAGGAAGCCTAGAGAATCATCTTTTTAAAAGTAATATTTCAAGTTTTCATCTTTTCGTATAATTTTGCGTATGCATGGTTTAATTTTGCCGTTGAACGTTACATATGGATTTGCAGGAGGTCCCCAGCCTCTTCCATGGGCAACAAGACTCAAAGTGGCAATAGGAGCTGCAAGAGGTCTAGCTTTCCTTCATGATGCTAAAGACCAGGTTATATACCGCGATTTGAAAGCTTCAAACATCCTTCTTGATGTGGTATGCTCATTTTGTTAACACTCAAACAACTGATTATCTGATTGTAATTATCTGGTGTCAACTGTCAAATCAAGAAAAGATTTACAGAGTCTCATTATGCTTTCTTGAGATAGGACTTCAATGCAAAACTATCCGACTTTGGTTTAGCGAAAGCAGGGCCAACCGGTGATAGGACCCATGTGTCGACTCAAGTTATGGGTACACGCGGATATGCTGCCCCAGAATACATCGCTACAGGTCCTTACTCTCTAATTCCTAATTCGTGTTGTAAATGAACCATGCCCAACTCGGCTAGGTTTGATTTTTTAATGAGCTGGTAAAGTGAGTTCAAGCTGACACTCATAGCTCGATGACCAACTTGATTATTTAAAAACAATTACTTGTTTCAAAGTTTTTTTTTTTGGTTTTAAAAAACTCGAGCATGCTTGTTAGCAACCTTTTGAATTTGGTCTCTTTCCCTTCATGATAGTGTTAATTTTTTTCAATGAAAAATAACCAAGTGTTATATTCAACTAAAGTGAACCGACAATCCAAGCCAACCTTGGCTCGAGCTCAAATCGACTACAGAACAAGTTGTCTTGGCTCAACTCGTTTATGAACGGGCTTTTTTCAAGTTGAGCTTTTCTTGAGCTGCTTGCGAGCCGCAAACCTTTTGAACAACCCAATTCTTAATGCGTCAGATGTGGCTTATCAAAATGATTATGAATCCAAAGTTCAAACACTTGTGTTTTGTTGAACAGGACGGTTAACAACAAAGAGTGATGTATACAGTTTTGGGGTTGTTTTGCTAGAACTACTAACGGGTCGTCGAGCCGTTGATAAAGAAAAAGCGGGTGTTGAGCAGGATCTTGTTAATTGGGCTACACCGTACCTAGGAGACAAACGCAAGTTGTTTAGGATCATGGACACTAGATTGGAGGGACAGTACCCTCAGAAGAGTGTCTACACTGCAGCAACACTTGCCTTGCAATGTCTTAATAAAGAAGCTAAAACCAGACCGCGAATTTCTGAAATTTTAACGCGTCTAGAAGAGCTTCAAGACGCCAAAAATGTTTCAAAAGACCGTCGAGTGATGGCTAGTCCGGTTCCTAAACCACCGGTGGGACATCGTCAACCGCGGCTGACACCATCGGCATCCCCGCTACCGACTCCGCGACAAAGTACCCTTCAAGTAAGACGATAAACAAGTTAAGTTTTGGACGAGTTTTTGTTGTTTGTATGTATATAATGATTAATGTAGTCTTTCCCATAGATGTTGCATCAGTCTATTAGTATGAGTAACAAGCATTATGACGTGGCATATATTTTAGGATATATGAAGTAATTAATATTTGTCGAAATAAATTAAGGGGCTGTTTGGTTGTCTGACTCATTAAGTGCTGAATGATTAAGATGTCTGAATGGTTAACAGGGTCTGAACCATTAAGTTTTGAACCGATTAAGACTGTTTGGTTGCATATCTGAATGCTGAATAATGCTGAATGGTAATTGTGGTATTGGTGCTGAATGGTTAAGTGTGGTATTGGTGCTGAATGGTTAAGTAAGGTATTGGTGCTGAATAGTTAAGTGCTGGACTGAATTATTAAGAGGTTAATTTTTTTCAAATCAAACACGCTGAATGGTTAAGTGTTAAATGGTTCCATTAAGAGGTAAACAAACAACCCCTAACTGATGGTCTTTGATGCAAGATATGTTTTACATGAGTTTTGTTGTTTGAATTCTTATCACCCGCCACCATAAAAATTAAAACATGGAGATCGAGATTAGTGTGATGTTTCATCCTATGTTCGAGTCTTAAAACTAACCTGCACAAGTTCAATTTATATGGCATATCGGTTGATTCGACTGGAGTGTCGAGCGACTATGGGCTGCAAAAGAGTTGATCGATCTCCCTTTCGAGTAACACAGGCTTATGGTTGGGGCTAATATGATTCACATCAATAACGACTGAAAGTCGGTATTGATACCTTTGATGTTTGTGTCTCCTTATGGAAAGGCTCCACCATAGCTATCAATGACGGACCTAGCATTTTTTAATTATGGGTCACTTTTTTCGGTACTCTTATTTCTACTAATACGATATTACAATTTATAGATTGTGTCCGGATTGGCGAATCAGGTTGAATAAAATAATAACATATGGTAGAATAACTGAAATATGTTGATATTCAAAAGCAAATAAATAAGAGTTAATTACACGGATGGTTCCTAACTTTCAAAAACTACATTGGTGGTCCAAACAGTTTGTAAAACGTAACACTAGTGGTCCCTAGAGTGGATGGCTGTTAATTTGTGATGTTAACCGGATGTAAAATGACTAAAATACCCTTGTATATCAATTTTTTTTCTGATGCCACCACAAGAAAAAACCATCACCACCTCTTCGGCGACAATAACCCTCTGCCACCATCTCCAGCGAAAAATACCCCTCCACCACCACCACGATCCACCATCTTCCATCACATGTGATGACAACCCGCATCAGAACCCCCATCTTCCAATCAAAGATCTGCATGTGGCTTTTAATCTTTCTCAGACAACCCACAAGCTGAAAATCTTTAATCCAATTCGTTTACTTTTTCACTTGTTTTCACTCTTGCATCTGCAATGCAAATCTTTGATCTTCAAATTCGAAATTGGGCTTCTCTTAAATTGAGTTCCATTTGGGCTTCAATCTTTAATCCCAAAGCTTTGAATCAGTTCGTGTCACCCATCAACCAAAAGGTCCAAAACTTCTGCAATCAAGAGATCGAAAATTGAAATTTTGTTTTTTGAAATCGCTGGAGTCTTGTTGAAGCTCACCCATATTTGGAGCTTTCTTTCCGATGAAAGTATTGATCATCTTTACAATTACACAGTATTGGTGTCCCGATTGAGCCAATGATGTGAGGAGAATAGATTAAAGAAACATTACAAGGGTGGGCTGGAATCCTCGCCGGAGAAGAAGGGGTTTGGCCGGGATCCATGCCGGGGAAGAAAGGTGTGAGACGAAATGGGAAAGACGAAGGGGAAGTGTATGGCATAAAAGGCAAAGTGCTATTTTAGTTATTTTAAAAAAATTAAACCGAAAAAGTTGACTGTCATCCGCTCTAAGGACCAAGGCTTTTACGTTTCGCAAACTATTTGGACCACCAATGTAGTTTTTGAAAGTTAGGGACCAATAGTACAAAATCGACATACCACAGGGATCATTCATGTAATTAACTCTAAATAAAAATATATTGTCAACAGAAATAAAAGAAGAAGCTTATATTTTAAAGTTATTTTGTATGAGTTTTCATCTTTTGTAAATGTTCTATCACATGTTTCTCGAAATATCTGCAAATAACTTTCTTTTCATAATAAATTAAATGCAAAAACTATTCAAAATTGGGGTAATCACGATTATCATCGTTTAATTGGTGTAAGGGTTGGGATTAAAGGGTAACTTCATAGTTAAACATGATCATAGTTTATAATAAAAAAAAACTCGGATTTAAACCCTGGCCCTATTATAATAAAAGGAATCAAATTTAATTTTAGTGTTTGAAATCATATTCAACTATATGTATCTGTAAATTGCAAATAACTTGAGTTTGTAAGATCTAATTCCACATGATACAAGTGTCACACAAGAAAATGCGTAAAACTTGATACGTTCTAGCAAATATTTAATAAACAAACTCACACATAACATAAGTGGATACATATATACGTTATAACAAAATTCTTTCTTCTTTACTAATTCGAAAAGACTAGGCAGTGTTTGCAAAGTGATCAAACTTATTCATCTTTTACAATCAACTAAAATGACAGCTTCATGTATCTTGAATCCATGACATGATAAACTCTGAAGTTTAAGCCCATTTTGCCATCAAAGACATCCCACCGGCGCCGAGCAAGACGGCTGCGTAAGATTTAAGTTGAAGCTTAATGCTTCCTTGAAGCTTTGCACCCATGAAATCCGCAGCAAGAAGATCGACCAACGCCATGTATATTAGTAGCCCGGCTGATGAAGCGTTTAGTAATCCGACTGTGATTAATGAACTCGGGCTGTTTTCTTTGTACGTCTTCGACAACGCTAACCCTAGAGCGATCCCGAACGGCGTCGTGATGGAGAAGAAGAACACCATCGCTGCTTTCTTCAGAGTCTTATACTCAGCCTGTAGTTATTGTTGTTAATATATATATTAAGAAAAACGAAGAGTTTGAAGATATAAATTAATAAAAATAAATGAGGAAGAAAGTAAATATGAAGATAATAAAAGAAGTGGTAAAAGTTTTTAATTTTGATCCATTCGAGTGCTATTTATAGATTAATAGGTTAGTACTCCATAGATTATAGTATTATACGGGTTTAAAAATGAAATGTAATAAATAGTTACAAATAAATATTTTACTCATATAATACACATACTATCTTATTTAATTACAATTATTAAAAATAATTGCTAACATTTAAATATAAAATATATGTAAACATTTAAATATAAAATATGATTAATATATCATAAATATAATATTGTATATAAACATTATTTGTATTTACAAAAATGGTGCAAGTAGCTATTACCTTTTTTTCCCGGTCATAGCAAAGTAACTAACATTATGCTTATTACAATGAACCAAGTAGCTATTGGTAGCATCTCATCTTAGTAATTGATTTTCTTTATGATCAATCATGAAAAAGTTCGACTTTTCGTACGGAATTTTTAATTATTTTTAATTATTAATCTGGATTATATAAAATAATAAAAATATTAACATAATTTTATTATTTTTTAATAATATATACCTGAAGAATACAACCACCAAGACCCATGCCTTCAAACATTTGATGGAAACAAAGAGCTGCCACCAATGGCTTTATTGTGCACACATCATTTGACGCCCCAACTCCAAGTCCGATCACTATCGAGTGAACTACTATTCCAAGTTCAAGCACCTAAAAATCAATTATAAAACAATTTTTATTTTCAAAAAATATAAAATAACATTAAATTGCAATTTTATATAAAACTTACCATGGCCACAACACGATAACGAAGAAGTTGTTGTCCTATTGCACCCTTTTGGTGTCCATGATTGTGTCCATGATTATGACCATGGAAATGCATGCCACCACCACTCGCCACCGCCATCTCGTGGTCTCCAGCAACCCCCTCACCGCCATCAGACGCCACCGCATTGTTCTTCGATGTATACACGCTTGTAGCCATTGAGTCCACCATGAGAGTGAAAATAGCTGATAACATAGCAACAAAGCCCGTAAACGGGAACTTATGCCATGGGTTATCAGCCAAGCAACTGGATCTCAACATGTCAAAAGAGTCAGGCAACACATGCATGAATCCAGTTGCCAAAATGATGCCCGAAGCAAAAGCTTTCACGATCACAAAAAGACTACGGTCCGGGCTTAGCGCGGGGACGGACCGAGTGATCAGAGGTAGGCATACGCCGATGATGCTAGTGATGAGGATAGCCGCTATACCAATGATTTTTAATGGTAAGGCTTTGGATTTGTTGTTACATGAGTTGTTGGTTTCATCTTCGCATTGTGCCAAGGCTTTGGTGCATAAAAATGTTATGAAGATGATGAAAATTGAGCCCATTTTTGCATTGAAAGCCATGTTTAATTTTTTTAGTTATTTCAAAATTTATTGAATTTTGTTTGTTGGATGTGATAAAGGGGGTTGCTACTTATCATTTATATACAAGTTTGTGACATCATATGTTTGGACTTCGTATATATTATAAATTAAATATAGTTAAAACCCATTTGGAATTATATATTTCAAACAATTACACCATTCTTAGGGAATTTTAATTTATTGGGTCCGGCCACTCACAAGAGCATTTTTCATGACGCCCTTTCAGTGTCTTTATATATATATATATATATATATATATATATATATATATATATATATATATATATATATATATATATATATATATATATATGGGCTGGTTATTGTACAAAGGAAATTAACGTGAGAAGCGTAGGAAGCCACCAGAATGCGCCACGTGTAATCTGGGTAAGGGGTATAATGGTCCGTGTAAAATCACGGACCACGTTATATGTAATCACGGACCATCGTTTAACAGGCATAATCACGGACCAATGCGTTATATCAAATCACGGACCGTCATTTTAGTACATATAATCTAGGACATAATGGATAATCACGGACCAACAATTACGTACCAAGCATAAAAATCACGGACCACGTAAATTTTTTTTTAATAAATTATAACAATATTATACTCAAATTAAAGATAATAAAATTCTCGATTTTATGGTGCAGTTTTTTTTAAAAAATAATTACACGTTTAAAAGTTATTCGATTTACAAGAAGATAGTGGAACTTGATTTACTCCCAAAAAAAGTCAACAAATGTAGGCAATTCCGTTTTTGCCCTTTTATCTTTAATTCACGGAAGTTTTAAACAAAAAGTGGGGACCACTAGATCTTCACCGTTGATTTATTTGATCAAAGGTCTACAATCATTCTTATCCTTCTCACGTTAAACATCCTTTGTATTGGATCCGCCTCCTATATATATATATATATAGGGGAGTGTTCCCCTAAAAAGTCTATTTTGCCTAAGAAGGCTAAGAAGGATTTTTAAAAACTTGAAAACCGAACCAAACAAACTCCGATTGAATTCATTTTTGCATCATTGGAACCGTTTTATTGAACCCTAAAACCCAAACCTTAAATCATAAACAATAAATCCAATTACTAACACCAAAACTTTAAAAACAAACCCTAAACATAAAGATAAAACCTAAAAGCTAAAAATCAAGCCCTAAAATCTAAATTCTAAAACTACTTGTTAAAGCTAAAACCTAAAAGCTAATATTGTAAAATTCAATGAGACGATTCCAATGCCATCGAAATGAGTTCAGTCAGAGTTCGTTTGGGTCGGTTTTGAAGGTTTTAAAAATCCTTTTTAGCCTTCTTAGGCAAAAAAGACTTTTTATTTAATCGTTCCCATATATATATATAACTGTAAGTAAATAACAAATGGCGCTCCTAAGATCGTGCCAGATATGAGCCGAGAAAAAAAGTATCTGTGTTTTTTGTTTTATACTTTTAAATATAAATAAATATTTATAATATAAAAAATATTTTTAAAATTATTGCACTCTTAAAAATAATGGGCCTTGAACTAAAGTCTGATTTGCCTCTCTCCAAGGCTAGCCTTGTATATAATAAAAGAGTCTGTAAGCTATAATATGTGTGTGCTGTGTGTAGGACTGTAAACAAACCAAACGAACACGAACGAGCCCTTGTTCTTATTCGTGTTCGTTCGTTTAACTTTTAACTTGTTCATAAACGGTTCACGAACGCTTACCGAACGAAAATTTTTGTTCGTGTTTGTTCATTAAGAAATTTAGCTTGTTCACGAACGTTAACGAACACATATTATTTAAACAATAAAAATCAACATTGTTAATCTCAAGCAATGGAGATAATCATTTATAAATATATAAATTAAGATGTTATAATATTAAACTAAAAATAACTTAAGTATTATGGTATTAAACTAAAAATTAAAAATAAACAACACATTTAATGAATAAATATAATAAATGAACTTAACCGAACATAAACGAACGTAAACGAACATGTTACCGAACGTTCACGAACACAAATGAACGAACATGACCTATGTTCATGTTCGTTCCTTTAACTAAACGAACAATATTTTTTGTTCGTGTTCGTCCGTTTATTAAACGAACGAACATAAACGAACTTCCCGCCGAACGGTTCACGAACTGTTCGCTGAACGTTCGGTTCGTTTACAGCTCTATGTGTGTGTATACTAGCTTAGAAACCGTGTATTACCAAAGGGGCTTTGCCCTAGTGGTACCCTATGGCTTTCCAAATAGAAGGTCATGGGTTCAAATTTCTTTCAAGGTGAAATATGGGTAATTGAGAGGTCAGGAGGTTTTTCAGTGTGGGTTTCTTCTAGGGTGGTGGTGGGGTCTCAACAGAGGTCATGGTAACTAGACATTGGTGACATGGCCTGAAAATCAGTGGTTCACACGTTGAGATCAAATACCGTTCAAAAAAAAAAAGAAACCGTATATTACACATGTTTGCTAATTAAAAAATATAATTCATAATATCAAATAAGAATAAGTATTTTATAATTATATGATTATTTTTAAGATACAGATCTAATTGAAATTTATTATACTTTATTAAATTTTAATAAATTAATAAATTATTAGAATAAGAAGATTTATGTTTTTTAATATTTAATTATATAATTTAATTACTAAAATTAAGAGAGAGATGCGAATTTTTTTTATATTTCATCAGAACGTGACAAGTCTCTTATAAAAATATTCTTTTATTAGAATATATATATATATATATATATATATATATATATGGTAAAAATATTTTGAAAGTCACCTTTAGTTGTGAAAACTATGAAAACACCCATGTAACATCCAATTTTTTTTTGATTTTTTACAGACTTGTAACATTATTTTGTCAACTTTTATAAAAAAACAAAAAAAGCACCGAGCCAATAATTAAAAAAAAAATTTAACATCATTTAACACATACGTAACATCTGAGTGTAACGTTACATGTGTGTTACATGGTGTTATAAAATATATTTTTTTAAATTTTGTCATAGTAGTCACTTTTTTTATTGTTTTTTTCATATAAATGAGTCAAATAATGCTACGAACTTGTGAAAAATATTTCAAAAAACTGTTTTTTAAATGTTTTTTCATTATTTTCATAGTTTTTATAACTTATCAGTGTTTTAACTTATGAATTTACTAAAAGTGATTTTTATCGGGTCAACTCATAAAACTTTATTTGTCAAATTGATCGAGTGTTGAAATCTTTTATGTTTCTGAGAGTAGATATGTATACAGTTTGATATTATTACGTTTGCGGTTTCATATCAATTTATAATTTTATAGGTGATCGATTCCTATCTTTTGGCGTCATCATTATTTTTTTAAAACAGCTGCTCGCAATATGAAAATTTTATGGAAAACAGATCATTGTTCGCAAGTGCATGTTTTAACTAACTAAATAAGTTATGGTGAACGACATGTGAATAAACACTCCAGTGTTAGATCGATTCCTAGCTATGATTATAAACATGCATGTATATATATACGAAAACAGTAATAATAATATGGATTATATGAAACATGTGAATCTATTGAATGTTGAGTTGATTTTTCTGAAACGATTCTTGAATGTAAATCTAACCGGATAGAGTTCATGTTTAATTAGGGTGTATAGTTAGGATGATTGGAGAGCCTAATGAGAGGTCACGAATTCTTGTGCTTAGGAAAAACGTGATTATGATGTTAACCAACATTATTATAAGCTTTAAACTTCTTTATATATACACCTAAGAGAAAACCATAATTAGAATAGTAAATGTAATTACGTTCATTAAATAATTATCAATCTAAATAGATGTTTAACTAATTTATCAATTATATAAATAATCATGAATCATATTGTAAATATTTAGGTTACATCAAACAGAAAATAAAAGAAGCAATCCTTGAGCACTTTGAGAATAAACTCAATGAAGTCATCCAAATAAGTCCAATCATCGACGGAAGGGGGTTCAAAAAGCTAACAGAACTGGAGGCAAGTGCTTACAAGACTCACGGATAAGGTTTCTAATATTAAATTGAAGAAGACTTTTTAAAAAAAATAGATTAATAACAATTTATTAAAGAATTTGTATTTAAGACACTAGAAAAATAAATTTAATCTATATATTTTATACATGTAAATATGAATAATTTTTTTAACTTTACCATATAAACTTTTAATTTATTATTACGAGTCTCAAGCCCGAAAAAAAGAGAAAAGTTTTTAACGTGAGCGTTATTGAATGATCCTAATTTTTTATTCTTATTAGGACCTCCAAAATAATTGACTGTCCTGGGTCATGAACTATACGAGGCGTATAGGAGTCAATTATTATTTTTATAATTTTTCAACGTTAATGATTGGTTTCATATACGTTTCGTATATAACATATACACTTCGTATAGTATAGGTATATTACGATACGTATACGAAGCCAATTATTTTTTAATAAGTGGATGTCAAAGAAGGTTATATATCTTTTATAAGCATATAAAAGACATACTATCAGTGTAATACTAAAATAAAAATAGGTCTGTGAGAATAACCGCTCACTTAAACAATTGAATATTTGAATAATTGTTTAGTTTATCTTTCTTAATATTTTATTTTAAATATAAATATAATTGGGTTTGACAAAAGAAAATAAATATGATATAATACTAAAATAAAAATAGGCGTGTGAGAATAACCGCTCACTTAAACAATTGAATGTTTGAATAATTGTATCTTTCTTAAGATTTTATTTTAAATATAAATTGGATTTGACAAAAGGACGGCAAGCTCCGTGCTGCTTAGTCCTTACATGTACGATCCCGCAAATGTTTATTTTTTATTATCTAAATATACACGGTTCCTTATTTTTTTGAACAAAAATATACAGGGTTCTATATTTAAGTTGTACTTTAAATAATTATATTATTCCTACATGCAATCGTAATAGGCAAACGGAATGATGTAATAATAATAATATTTAATTAAATAGTATAATAATAATTTGTTACCAGTGCCGGTCCTGAGAATTTTAGTGTCCGGGTCGAGAAGGAAAAAATGCCCTAGACTTAAAAGAATTATACATTATATAAACTTCTTTTTTAAATGACTATTAACGTTATGGCAATAAACATAGCAAAATCAGACTTGGGGGTGTTGATCGAGTCAACCCAATCGAGTTTCAGGTTAGTCGGGTTTTCTTTAAAAAATATCGAACCGCAACCCAACCCTTATAAGGTCGGATTAGTTGGGTTCATTTTTATTTGCTATTATCTTGACCCAATTTTAAATTACTACAAATAACTCATGTTCTAAACATATAATTTAATAGAAAATGTATTGAACCATGTATAATTTGATTACTAGCTCTAATCATAAATAGTTAACGTAATTAAATATTTAAGTGAAAAGTAAATATGTTTTATATTTAATAATTAATGTATACAAAAATTAGTAATTGAAACCCGACCCTATTAATAGTTCGGGTTAATCAGGTTGACCCAAATAACTCAACTTAACTTTTTTGGGCATGAATAACCTAACTCTATTAAGCTTACTCAGGTTTGCGTGCGGGTTGTGTTAGTCGGGTTCGGGTATTTTCAACATCTCTACTCATAATAATATAAAAAAACATTTTATAATCTTATATAAAATTAATGGGCTTGATTAAGGTTGTAAACGAACCGAACGAACACGAACGAGCCCTTGTTCGTGTTCGTTCGTTTGACTTTTAGCTTGTTCACGAACGCTTACCGAACGAAAATTCTTGTTCGTGTTCGTTCATTAAGGATTTAGCTTGTTCACGAACGGTTCACGAACGCTAACGAACACATATTATTTAAACAATAAAAATCAACAATTTTACTCTCAAGCAATAGAGATAATCATTTATAAATATAAAAATTAAGATATCATAGTATTAAACTAAAAATAACTTTACGTATTGCGGTATTAAACTAAAAATTGAAAATAAACAACACATTTAATGAATAAATATAATAAATGAACTTAACCGAACATAAACGAACGTAAACGAACATGTTACCGAACGTTCACGAACACAAATGAATGAACACGACCCCTGTTCATGTTCGTTCCTTTAACTAAACGAACAGAATTTCTTGTTCGTGTTCGTTCGTTTATTTAACGAACGAACATAAACGAACTTCCCGCCGAACGGTTCACGATTTTTTCGCTGAACGTTCAGTTCGTTTACAGCCCTAGGCTTGATTTTTTAGCTTGGATATTCGACTTATTTAGACTTAATGAGTATAATTTTTTTTATATATAATATGAAACAAAAATAAAAATTTTGGGCCCATCAAAAAATCGGGCGCGGGCGGTAGCCCGGTTTGCACTTGGTAAGGGTCGGCCCTCATTGTTACTGTCCTCGTGTTTGAGTGCTAAGACCGTGTGCAACGCCTAAGCCGCACAACTCGACTGGACAGACCTTTCTAGCGGGGTAGGTAGGAACATTACCCCTCTTTCTAGCGGCAACACTTTTCGACCTTCTGTGGTTTCCGTTCCCCGCTCCCATCCACTTCTTATTTGTCAAATTGAATTTTAGGCTCCATGTTAAAATTATTGTTGTTGATTAATACAAAGTGGGGCGATGACATGGCACAGTGAGGTGACCATTGTGAGGTTTTAAGATTTTCTGTGGGATGATGATGTGACAGAAAATTTCGGTAAGGAAGGATTTCAGTAGGATGACCAATATCAATTCAACAAAATGATATAACTGAAGATTTATTTTAAATTTTAATTGGATGGTCTATTATGCAACCAATTATAGGTTTTTGTTTTACTTTTTATTAGCCGACCCGAACAACCCGAGGTAGATTTCGGATGAGGTTTTTTCGAGTTTCGGATACGATTAAGATTTTGGATTTTTTCGAGCTTCGGATATTTTGAACACCCCTACTCCTGATTTTGACTTTTTCCTATTTATATGTAAAGGGTTTTCTGATTGAGATTAATGTTAGTTGTCTTAATAGTTGACTTTATCTTATTGGTTTATTTTTGTCTTATGTTCCAAGGTTTTGAGGTCATAATTCTCTTATCTGTATTCAGTCCTCGGTTGGTTCCCTAGCAACTGTTTCTTTCTCCAGAGTAAGCTAAGTATTGAAATGTCGAGTATCCCACACCTTGAAGCCGCGGATCACGTGCGGTGTGGTTACCTTATATTTTTGTCATGTTATTCCGAAGTCGTGAGTATTTTCGGATCGTGGGCTATGTGTAAAGTGATGCGTCCGTGGTTTTACCATTAAAAGACCTAGCCTTGGCTCTGAGGGGATGTTCCTCATCTGCGGCCTCCCCAGCTCGTCCTGTTGTGGAGCTGGTTTGTTGTGGTTCCAGAGTTCTGAGTCGCGACCGACACCAATGATCCTTGTCGATCGTGGCTTGACCATTGGAAACCAACATTGTGGTGAGCGGAGGTTGCCTCATCAGCTATACTTTAGGTTTTTTCGTCAGGCTTACAATCGTTGTGAAATTTTTTATATATGCATTTTAATATATGAAATGATGTCTACGTTCTGATATTTAAAATCGTGACATAAATCTTGCTAAAATGTGCGGACTAACTCACTACTTAGTCTACAAAATATAATTGGAACAACAACTTCTAAATTTTATTATGATAAAATACAACTAAAAACTTGTCTTATGTAACCCCCGGTTACTATTCAACAATTTTCCATAATATCAGAGTTGGTCCTAACAAATTTTTCATTTTCAAAGCCTTGTTTGACCTTCTTTATTTAATAATATTAAACAAAGTTTAACGCAAACGTAAACGTGTCACACATTTTACAATACTTATTTACATAAGTAAGTTTAAACCTGTCACACCCCCAATTTTCAACTAACGGAATTATACCGTTTGGGAACGTGACAAACCAGGATCTCAGATCATTAGACATAACAAAGACCTCTATATGAATTTCAAAACATATGTTGGTCTAAAACTGTAACATCAAAGTTTCAATGTTTGCGGAAGCGTTTTAAAACCAATAACAATACGTAGCGATTTGAAAATGTAAAGTACAAATCCAATAACATTCCATGTCTTAATTGATCAAAACTAAAACACTTGAACTGAAATGCATGCATGAGACTCAACATCCTAGTCCCTGCTTGTCCTTGCTTGTGTCTTAGTGTCCTGAGAAAACATGTAAATCAAGTCAACACAATGGTTGGTGCATACACAGTTTTAAGCATTCACAATGTTCAAAACAGCAGTTTGAATATCAAGTTTGTAGATAACATAATCACACATGCACAGTCATGATAGCTAGTCATATAAACTATTTACATAAGTGGTCGACACCGAAGCTGACGAATTGCCATGCTATAGCATGTTTTTGCCTTAACACTATTGTCTAGCACAAACAATAGAAATGTATGTTTGGTCAGTCAAACACCTGCGTAGATCCCATCTACCAAGTGAGGTTTGTCAAACCCAATAGATCTATCTTCAACTACCACGCTTTGCACTACGGCAAACTAAACGGTTCGAAATGGAAGGCTTTGTAATGCTAAGTTTGCACTTAATGTAAACAGCTAACTCATGCAAGTGATATGTATCTAAAAATGTTTGTTGCACATGTTTTCTCCGCCAAAACAGTTAAAATAAGAAAGGGGCCGTGTACGCACCTTTGATAGTAAACAGAATGATCACGTGCTTGAAAATTCGCGTAGAAACCTTCTACGAAAAATCTGTGTCATTACAATAACGTCGCGTTATTCGTAATGTCAAATCGTGTTTGTGGTCTTATACGTGTCAACACACGTATTTAAGTTGTTTAAAACGTTCATACTAAAAGTACGAATGATTCCGGATTCATTTGTTTAAATCGTATAAACGTATACGATTTCATTTTAAGATACGAAATTACACATGTTTAAGATTTTGGTCAAAATATATATTTTATCGTTTTATTTTGTTCGTTATTCCATTACGGTTCCAATGAAATTTGAACGGATTAAAACGGACTTAAAACGAATGTTTTATGATAAAAATACCAAAAAAAATAGTTTTAAAACCCAAAAACCAATGGTCCTCGGATTCGAACCCACGACCTCCCAGGTCACCGCGCATGCATGTTACCAGTCCAGCTAGCTAGACTTTTGTAGTAGAGAACTCAGATTAATTGTTTTAACCTTCACCAAACTGGTTTCCCCTTTGTTAACCCTAGCCGAACCCAACACCACCAATTGGGCCTCGATTCGAACCAATTCGATCTTCAATCCATAGGGTTTTTGTTCCATGGATCTAACCGAATACATGTGTGTGTTTAATTGATTAATATCATCAAAAACATATGATTTTTATACCCGGACCGAATTCGAACCTAAGTTCCAATTTCACAATTCAAGTTTGTTAAATTCGATGTTCTAAAGCTGTAAATCCATGGGTCTTTCACTGAAAAGTGATTTTCGAAACCATCTGTGGTGTTTAATTTCATTTTCAAGTTCGTTGGAGTCGAAACCCCCAAAACTTATTTTCTTAAGAACCCTAAAACTAGTTATCATATGATTCGTTATAATCATATGAAATTGACAATGGTTTTTCAATAAAATGAGAGTTCCGAATCTATCTGTAGTACTTAATTTGATTAAAAAGTTCAATTGATTCTAAAACCCCAAATCGGTTTCAAAGATAAACCCTAGAATTAGAAATCAGTTAATTCGTTATTGTTTGTTAAAACTAACATAGGGATTTCATTAAAATGAGGTTTTCGAAACTCTCTGAATAATTTAATTGGATTTTCAAGTTCATTAGATTTGAAACCCCCAAATCGTTTTTCCTCAAGAACCCTAGAAATCGAATTCTTGAATTTCGTTGTTAAAACCCGAAATTAACTTAGGGTTATGTCTAGTCGGTTGTTTTAGGTTGTATTGGATTAGGTCTTTACCTTGTTTGATGCCCAATTGATGAAGATTGACTTTTAGGTTGAGTTTCGGCCTCCCTTGAACGAATTCTTCTATCCGAGACTTCTGGAATCGAATTGTGTTGTGCAATACCCTCTAATGATGCCGATTTGTATGTGTGAGAGTTCAATTGTGCATAGTTCGATCGAATAGTGGGGATTTCATAGGCCACGACTTCGGTTTCAACATTTGAGTGTTAATTAGCTTCAATTCGAATGTTAATGGCACTATAACGGTTGATCATTGATAATCATCATTAATGTGATGATTAAAGTTGATTAATATTCAGTTACAACCCAAATTTATGTGATTTTCGTTTTTAATTTGATAAATTCCACGAATTTTGACTTTAAAAAGTCAAGATTTAACATTTTATAATTTTTAACATTACTTGATATAATCCAAATGTTTTATGAACTTATTTTGTTCAAGTTTAATCCCTCTCGTTTGATATTATGCGATTAATTATCATTTCGGTTAATTTCTGATTAACGACTTTAACCGCGAATTGCCGGATTTTCACCAATTAAGCCCATTAAAACATTTTTGGGCTAAATTAACCCAATTGAGCTTCTTAAATACAATTGGGCCTATTCCGGACTCATAGGGCCTACCTTGAGTCTATTGGGCCTTCCGTGGCCTTACTGGGCCTTCTTGGGCCTTACGTGGCCTTACGTATCTTGTTGGGCCTGTGATCTCACCATATTCAGTTAACGAAGTTAACTCAGAAAGTCGAATTGTCACAAAACCCAAACTTTCAAACGTTTGCAACAAGGTTTGTTTGTTCGATTCCCAGTCCACCTCGATCCTTACAGCCAAGTCCATCATGCTTGACCTACAAACATCACACAATAATTCCCATTATTTCATAAGAACTAAGTAAGTAAACCCCAATGGTTTCGCACAACAAAATGTAAAAATACATTTTTCATAATCAAAATTCAAACTGAGTCATTTCTATTCGAGTTGACTCTCACAATGTAATAATATCATATTACCAATCATCAACTATTGCTCACAATAGTTACACTATGGTGTTCACATTCCTGTGCTTCCATCATAGCTATTTGTCAGCACCTCTGACTATTAACACATTTGTGGTATCATAATTAGTTCTAGTCTTAAGATGTTCACCCACTGGTACTTCCATTTAAGACAAATTGCTAGCACCTCTAGCTATCCACCATTTGTGGAGTCATAATTAATTCAAGTCTTAAGATGTTCACCCACCGGTACTTCCATCTAAAACAATTGCTAGCACGTCTAGCTATCCACCATTGTGGAGTCACAATTATGTTACGTCTTAAGATGTTCACCCACCGGTACTTCCATCTAAGACAATTGCCAGCACCTCTGGCTATCCACACATTTGTGGAGTCACAATTATTTAAATCCAATTACTATGATGTTCACCCTCCCGGTATTTCCATCATAGAGTTCCCACACTTTCATTCACCAAGGTATTGGATTTATCATAGGTTGTTGAACTTTTATTATTCAACTTTCCCATATCACCAATGCCATATTTATCATACAATTTGCTCAACAACAATTCAACGTTCGTTATGTGATGACTAGTGGTTTGACTTCCACTACCACCTAGTTGCAAAATACATATACAACTAGTTTCAACACGTATAGCACATACAATCAAGTTCAACGCACTTGACTGATTTGACTGCTCAAAGACAATTATCACATAATTGACTCTATTTTATTATTTTAAGTAAGTTTTAGTCAATTATTATAGTTAATTATATTTCATGCCTCCTTAGGCATTTCATCAAATAATTGATGTTCAGTTATATTAGTTATGATCTTTAATCGCTTCTATTATTCAAAATTCATTTATGATCATAACTGTTAATAATTTTTAACATCAATTCATCATAATCATCATTTAATCCATGGATCATAATCCATATTTCATTTAAAATCATATTCTACCCATCCTACTAGTTATCACACCATGATATGGGTTTCATAACAACCGGACATTATATCGGCTTCAAAACGAAGATTTCACCATCAAAATATCAAGTTCTTCGTTTCTAACAATCCCTAGTTATCAACTAGGCAATAATCAATACCCATAATCATAGTAATACATTCAGAACTAGATTTAATCCACACAATATTAAACTAGTAAGATAAAACGAATCGTTACCCAATCGAACGAATGTTCAATCGCAAAACAACGATTAGGACTTGCAGAAACGTTCATTTGTGCGATCCATGGATTTAGAAGACCTGAAAACATAGATTTGAAGCCCCAAATTCGTCTGGTTATGGTTTTCAAGAGCTGGAGTTCGAGAAAATGTAAAAATTTACATCTTCCTATGAAATCTGATCTTAAAGCCAAATCTGCCTACTCAAACCAAGCCAGGCGCACCGCTTCGCGTGGCCGCTTGGCCCTGGGCATAGCGCGCGAGACTCAAAGTTTCCAGATATTTATATGGCCCCGCGCGTACCGCTTAGCGAGGGAAATTGGTGCGAGGCGTACCGCCTGGCACCAATTTTCTCAAATTTTTAACTTTTTCTTCGTTTCGTGATTCCGGACAATCCGTAACTCCGTTTTGCGCACGGTTTTCTCACACGTTCATGATTTCTCACATATTTTCAAATTACAACAATCACAATCGTTCAATTAACGATTATTTCAAATACACTTAATTATTAAAACCGGTTGTTACATCTTAAGACTGGGGAAGAATAGAAATGCTTTTTGATAGAGCTGACAATTTCAGTAACGAACACGTTAACACGGCACAACATGACACGACTTTAATATGTTTCGTGTTTACCGTTAACATGTTTCGTGTCTAAAACAAGTCGACACGTTAAAACCTGTTTATTTTTCGTGTCTAAACAGGTAAAACCCGCTAAGACCAGTAAGACCTGCTAAGATCCGTTAAGATCTTTTAAGACATGTTAAGACCCGTTAAGACTTGTTAAGACCCGTTAAGACCTGTTAAGACATGCTTAAAATTTAAAATAAATAATATAATAAAATAAGTGGGTAATCGATTAGCTTCAAAAAAATTCTAATTGTCTAACATCAGTTCTTTAACGGGTCCTTAACATGTTCTTTAACATGTCATTTATAGTGTTAAATGTAAACATGTTTTTTAACGGGTCATTTCGTGTTAATGTGATTTTAATGGGTCGTGTTCGTGTTTGGAAAATCAGACACGATAAGAATTTGTGTCGTGTTCGTGTCTACCCAGTTCGTGTTTCGTGTCTTAACGTGTTGTGTCTGACTCATTATGACATCCCTACTTTTTAATAGTATAATTTCATGCATGTATGTAATTATTTTAAACCAAAGAGGCATTGCCTCAATGGTACCCAATGATTCTTCCAAATGGGAGGTCATGGGTTCAAATCCCTTCCGTAGCGAAAAAGGGGTCTGAGAGGGGTCATGGGGTTTTCTCAGTGGGGTTTCCTCCTGGGGTGGTTGTGGTGGCTCATGGGAGGTCTAGGTAACTAGACCTTGGTGACATGGCCTGAAAACAGTGGGTTCATACGATTGAGACCTTAGCCGTTCAAAAAAAAATGTAATTATTTTAAACATCTTAAATTATATAAACCATATCTTAGTCAACTCTTAATTTATGACCTCAAAGTAATACCTCACTAACACCTAACTTTAACGAATCACACTTGCACCGAACTTCAAGGAATCAAGGTGACGATCAAAAGTCAGAAAACCGATGTGATCAACACATAATATAATAAAGAAAAAAATTCTCAAAATAACTATTTTGATTGTCAAATGAAAGAGTAAACTACGGTTTTGGTCATGTAGTTCAAGTTTTTAACTATTTTAAATCAAAACAAAAACTTTTATTAATGTAGTATATGTAGTTTAAATAACCAATTGTTCAGCCTATATGGTTTAAACAATTTAAGGTTTTGGCCCCCAATCATAGTTAGGTTTGGGGGCAAACCGTTAATTGTTTAAACCACAGGAGTTGCATTGATAGAAGATTTTATTTTTGGTTGAAATAGTTAAAACACTAAAATCATTTGTGATAAAACCGTAATTACTCCAAATGAAAAGATATGTTTATTGGATTAATCAATGTCTCAAAATATCCATTTATTTACAAGGTTCGCCATCTATACATATACAATCTTCGGATTATAAATATGACTAATCAACAAATGCCACGTTGTTTATATGGACACCGACGTTTATACACTCGTGCAAGATGCCTACACTTTAAACAAATGACACCCTTGTAAGTATGGGTGACGTATGTATAATACGGTCAAATGCTTCTAACGTACAGTGGGGCTCTCATAAACGATTTACAGTCGAACACCCTTACGAATGATCAAAAATACATGCAGGCATCCGAGTAAGTACAGTTGGACGCCCTAATAAGTACGGTCGGTTGAATGTGCATGTTTTTTCCTATACTAAGTTAAAGAAACCGGTTTTCTAACATTTTTTCCTATGTGACACGTTTTTAGGTTGTGTACGTGACTTGCGTATGGTACACTATGTACCTATAGATTTCACTTCATGTTTCCAAAACGGCCCAATGAGTCGATGTCTATTAGTAATTTTAACTTAAATCATATATTTTATTTTGACATATTTGACCAGTCAAATATGTAATTTTTCTTAAAATAATCATATCATAACATTATATAACTAACATGCTTCTTCATGTGAACCTAGTAATATAAATCCCCACATGTTACATGCTCATGAGCTCATCCATCCTTCACTTTCTCATTCCTTTTAGCTTTTCTCACATATAAAATGCCTCCAATTAATCAATTTCTGCTCTTTATAATACTCATCTTGACACCAAAATCCATTTTCTTAGACATTTCACTAGCATCAAGCAGTAACACACTTGTTGCTAATTGGAAACCAATCAAGAATTTGAGCAATACAATGGTGGTGGACGTCGGGAAGTTCGCAGTCGCAAGACACAACTTTGAGGCCAAGACCCGACTGATCTTTGATGATTTGGTAAATGGTGAGATCGACTCACGAACCAGAACGAATTATAATCTAACAATCGCGGCTAAAGATGGTTTAGAGGATGATGACACATTAAGGAACTATGTAGCTATTGTTTCTGATTTGGAGCATCAAGACTTTATGCATCTTGTTTCATTTAGAGGGCCTGTTTAAGTGAAAGTTGTAATGATATCCAAAAGTGAAGTAATAATCGTATGTTTTTTTGGTATCATTAAAAATGAAATTTAATTTGAATACATGTATATAGATATGAGTGAGTTTGAGGATGAGCCTTGCCACGTAAGCAACACATCATCCCTCACACTTAGTCGTGTGAGAGTGAGGGTCATGATGTGACTGTAAGTGTGAATGTGGTTTTGCTATAGGCTCAATATTCGCACCATGAGCCCACTCCACATGACACTCGCACGACCACTATGTCACGAGAGAGAGGGTAATGTAACTTGAACCTCACTATTTCATGGTCACGTACGTATACCGGAAACAATTATGGTACATATAGTCAGGGGCGTACCCATTATATATTTATGGGGTTCGACCGACCCTCAAAAACTTTTAAATTTTTAGTGTTATATATACGATCTGGTCATTGGCGAAGGTTAGTGAGGGTCGCCCCCCCCTGTTTTTTCGTTCAGTAGTGTACATTTCCCGATTCGTAGTACAAAATTTTTAAAAAATTTTTATTTCGCCCCCCCTCCCCCCCCGGAAAAAAATATATACCCTATGTTCGCCCCCCCTGAAGTTTCGCCCCCCTACGCTTGGGGTCAAGCTCCGCCACTGGATCCGGTCTCGACCGACCCTCATAAACTTTTGATTTTTAGTGTTATATATACGATCCGGTCTCGACCGACCCCCATAAAATTTTTTCCCCAACCCCCATGAAAATTTGACGAACTATATAAAGTCCAATTTAGAATTATTTTAAAGTTAAAAATAATAAAATAATACTCAAATAACGCAATATGCATTACCTATGATGATACTTAATTACAATTAATAATTAACTAAATATATATCTAATCAGACATAACCCACTTAAAAATAATAATAATACCCAATTTGTATATTGAGTTATTGAATTTGATGTTCAGAATTCATATTCGGTTTCGTCCTAAGAAGTAAGAAATTGATTGTATCAATAACTTACTTATATACATCGTTGCCCTCCACATTTAAAGCAAGATGAGAAACTTCGTTGATTTTTGTATAATTTGTATATTTAGGTAATATGAAACCTTTTTAAAGAAAATTTAAACTCTCATCTTTCTAATCTTTAAATTATTGTTTCAAATAGTATTTTTTCTCAAATCATGTCGAGAAAAACCAATTTTATCATATCATTATAATCAATGAGATGATAATTTGGTGTGGTTTATTACGCATTTGTGATTTAATTTATTTTTATCATCTTTCTTGGGTGATTCGACCAGATCCCATTCATGTTGGTCAAAAAATTAAAATATTTAATGACAACTAATTATCCAAAAAAAATATTTTCGACCCCCGTAGAAATAATTTCCAGATCCGTCATTGCATATAGAAGTAATACTAATAATTTCTTTCATAAGGGATAAAGGAAATTTGGTAACTAAACAATTTGGTGATTTCTTTTTCCTTCAAATACGGTACTTTTAAATCAATTGTTAAAAGTAATATACTTTTTTTAAGCCTGGCACTGTCTCCTCCAAACTCATAAAATTGGGAAAAAAAATTTTAATTTAAAATTCATTTAACATATTGAATTATGTGTGCAACAGAGAACATGACTATAAACTCCGGTGGTCACATCTAAAAATGAACAAAAGAAAAAAGAACTACCCACATGAAAGACTCTAATCAAGTGTCTCCTTAAGGTGGTTAAAGGTTGCATTTCTTATAAACAAAAAAAAACAAAAAAAAAAAGTATTTTAATGCTTATATTTTCATAAAAAGAGCAATCTTAAGACGAACATGTCATGATGAATAGACATCACAACGAGTGGCATCCTTTTAAAAAAGTTACATTTACATTCAAAAACAAAAAGAGCATAGATCCACACCATTCTATATGAAGAAAAATTTAATTAATTTGTAACTTATAAATAAATTATCTATTAATTTATATATAATACTAGAATTAACTATAGATTTGTAAATTGAAGTTTTATTTATGTTCTTTTCATTGAATTTGATAAAATAAATAATTTGTTATCAAAATATCGATAAACTTTTTAATTCATACAAGTAAATTTACTCAATTTTATATTAATTTAGATACAATATCCAGATTAATTATACTCACTATAACAAATTAGACATATTGCAATGACAAAAGCTATAACTAAAAATGATTTTTAGTCATTTACAAAATTACTTAAATAAATTTCGATTGAACTTATTCTGGCGGTGTTATAATCGACTTGTTGTGTTTTATGATCTTAGCATTTAAATTTTAAAGTTTGGTTTTTATGTTTTAAATTTTACATTTTTTTAGTTTATTATGTTTTCCTGATTGTCCACATTGTGTCTTTTTTGCTTATATTGTGCATTGTGTTTAACTTTCAGATTTAAAGTTTACGTTTTCGTATTCATTGTGTCTTAATGTTTGACAATAGTCTTTCCTTCTTGTCATTGTGTTTGTTGTTTTGCAACGTATTGTGTCTTCATCCTCTTCATCTTGTCATTCTTGTTTGTCATGTACCTTGTGTTTAGAGTTTGATGAGTTGGTTTTAATGTCAATAATTTAAATTTAATTTAAGTTACTTTAAGTGTATTTATGAGACGTTTTAAAAGTTAATTTAGGTTTTTTTAAATAATATTTCCCTAGTAAAATACTCAAATTACCTGTAAATAATGTTTTTAAGTAATTAAAATAATAATTGATCTTGAGAAAATTTCAATCAACTTTTAATTTATAAATAGTCTTTACTTATAATTAAGTTTTAAATTATGTTCTTTTCATTGAATTTGCCAAGATAATAAATAGTTGTTAAAATTATTGCATTTTATTAAAATTTTAATTGGCGTGTAATCAATACACAAATATAACGTAATTAAAATTTTTAATTGATATACAACACTCCAGTTAGTTATAGTTGTGTAAATAAAATTTAATACAAGTCCAATTTATTAAATTTTTTAAGAACATATAAATAGATTGTAAAATCAAATAATTTCCTAATTATTACATCTAGTTGTGAATTAAATTAGATTAAATCATAAGTAGTTTATTGATATAAATAAATTTTGAAGTATTAAAAAAACACAACCCGTGAAATCATTTCATACAAGTTGATTGAAATCTTTTTATAAAAAAAATCAGCTTAGATTTCTGAATTTCACATCACTTTAACTTAAAAATAGAATATGAATGGTTGTATGTCCCTTTCTTGCATTGTGACGGTACTTTTATATATTCACCAAAAAAAAAAAGAAAAAAAGAATCTAACATATATGTCTTGTTTTGAACAAAATATAAAGTGAGAATACACTTAGAAATGTGCATCATATCAAAGCAAGAATCATACTAGTTACATCATATACTCGTATACTTACCTAGAACTAGAATACAATTAGCACGTTTGATGGGCATTAAAAAACAATAAAATAAATATAGAAGGAAAAAAAACATAAAAACCTTAAAAGATCCAAAGATGAAAGATACTAACAAATGCAATGATAAATATATCGCTGAGGAAACAGAATCTTAAAATCAAAAAAGCTACACAAGTACACAACCATTAAAAAATACAACGTTAACAAAAATGAAAAGAAAAAAAAATAAGAAGCCATAAATTAAATTACTAAAAATCATAACTATGAACTCAACATCAATAAAAGAAAAAACCTAAAACATTAAAAGGAAAAAAGAAAACAAATACATGGACCAATCAAAAGAAATACCTTTTCATTCTAATGTTAAAAGAATATAGTATACAAGTTTAAGGATGATACCACCACAATCATAAGCATTTAAGAAATTAAAGAAACTACAAATCACGAAAACATCATACTAAACTTAAATTCTAAGTTATATCAGAAGATACAAAAGGCCAAGACTCCAGAAAAGCTAAAGAAACGAAATAAGATGACACCACCATAATCATAAGCATTACATACAGTGACTAAAACACATCATCGTCATCATTGGGACTATCTGCTCCATTCTAAATCGACACCAGATCGTGAATTAGCGTTGTTCAAACGGGCTGTGCCTTCAGGATTGATGGAATTTACAAAGGTATGCCAGCCCAAAAGATAAGGCACAGCAAACTGCAAAACTTACAATATGTTAGAAAATGCTCGTTCTTACAAACGTCACCAATTTCCAAGATTGAACTAAAAAAAATGTCATTACAAGATATAATATCGATTCTTTTTGTGTTTTTAAGAAAAAAGAGGTATCATTGTAACAAAGAACAAAGCAAAATAGCAGATAGTTCATCGCTTGCACTAAAGACATTGTAGCAACCAAAATGCATGTCTTAAAGCACCACTTAGGTGACTCCCAGCAAGACTTTGTGTGGTAGAGGGTTAACATGTCAAAGACGTCATCAGGATCAAAATGTATCTAAGTGCCTCAGCTATATGTGTGGGTGAATTTTAGGTGACCCACTTGACCTGTAAGAGCTAAAGAGACAACCCACGACCCAACTAAATTGTCCCAATCATGTATAATGGAGCACAATTGCTACCTCGTAGTTTACAGAAATATATGGAAGTGACAGAGCTAAGGAGATGAGGGAAAGAGCATACATTGAAAGCTGAGATGAGAATTGCAAACTCTGCCTTTGTCACAGGAATATAAATGCTTTCTTCCATGTTTATAAGCTTGTTTTGAACACCTTCAATTCAGAAAACAATTTAATTAAGTATAATTTCAAGAAAATAAGTTGTATAAAAAAATGAGAGTGAATGAAAATAATTACTGAGATTAAAGAAGTGGCCGGATCCATCGGGCAGAGGCTCCACCTTTAAGACCTTCCTGACCCTGCCTTCATCACTGCCAAAAATGGTGCATGTTAAGCAAAAAGAAATGACTTTTTTACCCTCAGTATGATCATGGTTGAAGAAATATGAACCTTTTTCCTTTAAAAGGGTCATGAAAGAATTCACATGAATCTCTTGCACCAAGGCTGATAAGGCTTCCAATTTCAGTGACTGATAAGGAAAACACCTTGAATTGTGGATAAAGAGTTATAAAACAACCAAGTAATTACTAATTTTATAAATGAATACCATGAAAAAAGAATAATAACCAAAACTGACGCCGCCAACAAGAATTTCACATATTGTGGTAATAATATTACTACAAAGTTAAGATAGTTATTTCCATCAATCTGAACAATCCATCTAATTGTGCATAATAGATTCTTATTATACATAATTGGTGTGTGTGTGTGTGTGTGTGTAATAATCTTGGTTCTAATAAGCGTGAAACTGTGAAAGGAGTTTTAAAAGAGGTAAAGAAATTCTACACTTTGTTGGTAATCAACATTACCTTGGTTTTTTTATTTCTTGTATATTACTATAATATTTGTGACAGCTTATCCAAACAATAATGAAAAACAAAAATAGCCCATATATCTCACATGTTTCTTACAATCTAATATAGCATTGTATGTCTTGTATCTCTCATGTTTCTTATGGTCTAACATGGCATTTACCTCATCTTTCATGCCACATGTTTCTTATGATCTGATATAGCATTGTAATTCATGCATCGTATTTCTCAAACTAATGTAGCACCATCTATCATGTGAACTTACATGGTCCACTACCTAACATGTTTATTATGAGACGATACCATTGAATTTCATGTGAACTTACAATTAATATGATTTCTTGTATGTCTAAACCACACCCCATTTGCGGTGCACGCATATAATGTATATATGTGTGGGCCCTTAAGGAGCAAAAGTAAAAGTGCACTAATTTTAACGTTATTTTAATTATTTTGTGAAAATAACGTTAAAATCATTGGGATGATCAACTTCAAACGATAACTTTGAGCCAGGGACTCTTTCAGAGCAGCCTCTCTATCTCAATTGGGATAGGGGTAAGGTTGTTGCTTGTATGTCTAAAACAATGATGGTTTCTCTTCATTCTACTTTATTTTACTTTAACTTGCAAACGGCCTTAAAACAATTGATAAGGTTGTTGCTTTACGAACCTTAAGATAATACGTCAAGACGTGAGAAACAACCTCTTGCACAAACGTGTAGGGTAAAATTGCATACATCAGATTGCAACGAGATCTGGTCCCTCCCCAAACCCTACACCCTTTGCTTATCCTCCAACCCCTACAAAATTTTTCTTTATTATTTTTGTCTTGATCTCATATTTGAACTTTTTCCTTTTTAGATATGTATTTTGTGCTTTTTAAATTCATAACTAGATACTATAATTCTTAAAGGTTTTATTAAATAACATTACAAATAAATATTAGAACTAAGGTTATAAGTTTAACAACCTTATAAGTTAAAGATTTGGAACAGCCTTCAATATGCCTTATAAAAGCCAATTATATGTAATAGCAAATCATTCAAAAATATTAATACTTATTCTCTCACAGAATGCTTTCTATAGCGAGTTTCTACTTCGTTCTATGCCAATTAGTTAAGTGATATGTACAAAATACTTTTTCTTTAAACAGATTACATAAAATCACAAGGATCCCGGTAACAAAGTTTAAAATGATAAAAGTATTGACTATCAATTATTAAGTCTAAATTGTTACTTAAAAAGATGAATGTATGTGAATAATATAGAATCTTTATATTAACTTTCTAGAATCGTTATACTAGCTTCTAACTTTACTAAATGTAAATACTAAAATCCAAAAAAAGGATAAACAAAAAAAAAAAAAAAAACGAAAAATTCACATGTTTCAGACAGTGTTATATACATCGTAATTCATGTGAACTTACTGCTATAAATTCCTACCAACCCCCACCCATAGTTTCTTTGTCCATTTCTCTCTCAATCTCTCGTCACAAAATCTTTCCCACACAAAAATGAGTTCAAATTATCAAACTCTTCTCCTTACATTACTAGTCTTTATTTTGACTTCTATTTTCTGCAATGTATCCCCTGCATACGGAAACAAGTCACATGTCGATAGCTGGGTTCCCATCAAGAATTTGACAGACAAAAAAGTCTTGAAAATTGGGAAATTTGCAGTGGGAGAACAAAACTACAAGGCCAATAGCAAACTTGTGTTCTGCAAATTGGTGAAAGCTGAGATGCTTCAAGGGTATGGAACAATATACAACCTAACAATCACAGCCAATGATGGTGCCCGTAATGAAAAACATAAAACCTATGTAGCCCTAGTTGTTTATGATCAGTTTATGAATACTTTGCGACTTATTTCCTTTAAAGGACCTATTTAGAAGTCAAGAAAGTTAATTTATGTGAAGTATGATGTTATTAATAAAGGTATATTAGAGAAATATTGAACCAAAATTACTTGTGCTTGTAACCATAACACAATAGGTGAGATTAATAGAGTTTTAGTATGTGGAGCAGTAGTGAATACTGTGATTTGTGACTTGAAATTGCAATAATCAGTTTGTTGTGTTTGGCAAGACAGCAAGACCAATTTTGATTGATTACTTGGGGCCAAGATAACTATTACTTGGAAATCAAGTGACACGTTGCAAAGAGAAACTTTTATACGTATTTTAATGTTAAATAATGTTACGGATCAATACCATTGCAAGGTATGGGACTTGTCCCACATCGGTTGTATGGGCAATTGATGTGGGGTTTATAAGTCAAATGGGCTCTCTCACCCATCAGACTAGTCTTTTGGGTTGAGCTCTCCTGTTTGGCTTGTATCAATGGTATCAGAGCCAACTCGGAGTGGTGGCCCACGGAGTGGTGGCCTGGAGAGAGCCAGCCGTGACCAACGAGGACGTTGGCCCTTAAGGAGGGTCGATTGTTACGGATCAATACCATTGCAAGGTATAGGACTTGTCCCACATCGGTTGTATGGGCAATTGATGTGGGGTTTATAAGTCAAATGGGCTCTCTCACCCATCAGACTAGTCTTTTGGGTTGAGCTCTCCTGTTTGGCTTGTATCAAATAATCATTTAAATATTTGATTAATGAAGTCATAATATTTACTTTGAAATGCACGGCCAAACACACCCTAAGTTATATATTTGTTGTTCAGCCAGTCAGAGTCAAGCTATCTGTTAAGTAGAGATGTTCATAAACAGTTAAACCCACCAAATCACACAAACCGAAGCAAGTCAACAGGTTTCAGATCCAAAATATTTGGTTCATGATTTGGTTTTCACGGTTTATCCGTTAACGGTCTGGTCCTGTTTGAACTTTGAACTGTCACTGTAAACCAAATAGACCGTTTAACATTTATCATTTATATAAGGCTAATATGTATAAACTACCAAAGGAAAACAATGTTACCTGTTTTTATAACCAAGTTTCCTTTAGTAAAATTTATTATTCAATAGCTTAAGTTTGCTATCAATCAAAAACAAGGAAAACAATGTTACCTGTTTTCTACTCCAATCATACTGACGAACACCAGACGCAGGCGCAAACTGAAGGTATATGAAACCCTCCTTAGCCAGCTTAAACGCCCCTGACTGTGCAAACAACCACCACACAGATTAGTCATATGTTTAACACAAACATTTTGACTTTAGAGTCAAACACTTCACTATCAACTTCAAATTGACAAGAATTTCAAACTTTTCACACAATTCTGCCACTAAAATCAAACAAAAGCATTGATATCAAAGCACGCCAATAAAATACTAAATCACTGAAACATACCTCTAAAGGCGCGAACTCAGGCGGGCGGGGTTCAACCGTAAGAGCAGCCTTCCCTTTGTATATTGAATGCCCAATAAACACCTTCGGAGTATCTATTCATCAATCGAAACAGAACCCAATTCAATTTCAAATCAAAACATGTTATAAGAAAAAGGTAAGTGAAGAAAGATAACCTTGTCTAGGTTGGTCGGAGTATTGGCATTTCAGACGGAGTTTTCCTGAGGTTGAAATTGGATTTACGAGTTTGATTGTGGATGGAGAACAGAGATTAGGGTTTAATGAAAAAGGGGATTTAGGGTTTTGGGTGATGGAGACTCCTCGTGTTGAAAGATTTAACATCTTCTTGCAAACCCATGTGTTAATGAGGTTGTTCACCGGTGACGGTGAGAGGATATTCCGGAGGCTAAACCCTCAAAGATTGTTCCCCTTTCTTAGTTTGTAGGAATCATATAAACTTGATAAACCCTTCGAACCGTAGCGACGTTTTGTTGTATTTCACAAAACGGGGAAAGATAAAATAAAAAGTCTATTTTGCCTAACAAGGCTAAGAAGGGTTTTTAAAATATCCAAAACCGACCCAAACGAACTCCGATTGAACTCATTTCGATGGCATTGGAACCGTTTTATCGAACCCTACAATATTAGCTTTTAAGTTTTCGTTTTAACAACTATATTTAGATTTTAGGTTTTAGGGTTTGATTTTTAGCTCTAAAGTTTTATCTTTATGTTAAAGATTTGTTTTTTAAGTTTTGGTTTTAGTATTAAGGTTTATTGTTTATGATTTAAGGTTTGGGTTTTAGAATTCGACTAGACGGTTCCAATGATGCAAAAATGAATTCAATCGGGGTTTGTTTGAGTCGGTTTTCGAGTTTTTTAAAATCCTTCTTAGCCTTCTTAGGCAAAATAGACTTTTTAGGGGAACCTTACCCTTCACAAAACAATCATGTTTTTTTTTCCCAAATACAACTTCAATGACTGTCTTTAACAACGATCGTCAATTGGTTAACACATTCTTTAAACTAGGCTTATTCACCCCGCGCGTTGTGGCGGGTTATCACAGTACACTTTCGAAAACGGGTATTATATATCATTTGCAGAATCATAAGCTACATATCAAAATCAAATCTCTCATTACAAACTCTACACAATTTTTTGATTTTTTTCATAAAAACATAAAATCATACAAAAATCCTCACAAATATGTTACAAAAATAACAAAAAAAAAATTTTACAAAATCCGTCTCACCAGTCGTTTTAATTAAAAGAAAAAACCCAAATTTATAAGCAAATATCTCAAATTTAATAAAAACTCAGATATTTAAGCAAATATCTCATATTTAATAAAAACTCAAATATTTAAGCAAATATCTCAAATTTAATAAATACTCAAATCCTTAAGCAAATCTCTTAAATTTAATACTCTTATCTCTGTTTACTACTTTTCAAAGTTAAAAATACTTTTGATTGTTTAAGTCTAAATTTTCAAAACGTTACTACATGGATCAAACACCTAAATAATACACATATAAAATATAATATGTATGATCATGAACATATAAAATCAATGAGACCACTAATTAATATATTAATATTAGTATATATATTAAAAAGGAAAATATACTTTGTGTCTTAAGAACACTATTCATTTTTGTACAAGCATTCATGCCTGTTGTACAAGCCTATGTTGCATTTCTAGCTTTCTTGGGATTTCTTTAATTGTAGATAATAAATTCATCCATGACAAGAGGTATAAGTAAAACAACATTTCATGACAAGAATGCTTAAAGTCACACATTTTGGAGTTATTAAAAAAAGAATAAAACAAATACTGATGTAAGCAACACGCGGATCGTTATTCCTAGTATATATTAAATGGCAAAAAAATTATGTGAGACAATTTTACTATTCCTTTACTTACAACTTGCTATGCATGTTTTACAAGTTCAACATGCAAGTTTTCCCCTACAAGTTTTCCCCCAAATTCATCGTAGGCTCTCTTACCTCTTTCACTGTTTCACACACATGCTTCACCCCACTCTCCAGTTTTTAAGTGGAACCATAAACCAAAAGCGTTAACAATGGTTTTAGATAATGAAAACCAAAACCAAACAGTTAAAAATAAAAACCGAACCAAACCAAACCGAACATTTATAAACGGTTTGGTTTTACGGTTTCATCTTTTGAGCCCGTTAAAAATAAAAATCAAATCAAACCAAAACTTTTACGGTTTGAGAAGTGCTAATTACACCAACTCCAAATGTGTTTTTTTTTTAAATGATACATAAATCATGAACTCAATCAATCTATACACACACACACACATACGGTTCAGTCCGGTTTTTTGAGCTTAAACGATACTAGAAGTTTAGCAAAACTTGAAAATAAATACGGGTTTGTTGACTTTTTTAATGCTCATTTTTAAATGACATTACTTTTGTATGATTTCGGTTGATTTATTGATGTACATTTGCTTAAAGATCGAGCGTTACTTATCATTTTTTAAATGTTACACGGTCTTATCTTTAAATGTTAAACATTTTACTTCCGTTTATTAAAAAAATCAAATCATGACCCGCTGCGAAGCGCGGGTACGCCTACTAGTATATATTAAAGAGCAACCTAAAGGAATAGTGTAAATATTAATATTGTATTGAAATAGTGTCTATGTATATATATATATATATATATATATTATTAAATATTATGAACAATGAATATATATATAATGAAAAAACGTGGTTCTTTCTAGGGTTTTGGTGGTATTCGGATAAGGCTACGATATTTGTTCTCATTGAAAATCGATGTTTGGATGACACAATGACGGGTATAAATGACACAATGATATTTAAAAAAGACACAATTACCTTTAAAAAAGAAACAATGACGAGTCATTGTATCTTTTGTATAGGCATTGTGTCTTTTGTATATACATTGTGTCTTTTGTGTTTATCCTCAATATTGTCTTTTGTATATACATTGTGTTTTTTGTATAGACATGGTGTTCGGAGAAGGCTACGGTGATATTTGTTCTCATTGAAAATCGATGTTTGCTTAGAAATTTAGGTTTTTTTAATTCAACCAATTGGTTGCCGATGAGAAGTATTTTGTGAGTATTTTTTCTATTTATTTTTGTAACATATTTGTATGGATTTTGTATGATTTTATGTTTTAACTATGTATATATATAATGAAAAAACGTGGTTCTTTTTAGGGTTTCGACGGTGTTCGAAAAAGGCTACGGTGATTTATTTGTTCTCATTGAAAATCGATGTTTGCTTAGAAATTTAGGTTTTTTTTTTAATTCAACCAATTGGTTGCCAGTGAAAAGTATTTTGTGAGTATTTTTTCTATTATTTTCGTAACATTTTTGTATGATTTTATGTTTTAACAGAAAATTAGTAAATAGTTCGTTATGAGAGATTTGATTTTGGTATGTAACTTATACTTATACAAATGATATATAATACCGTTATCGGGAGTGCATTGCGATAACCCGCCGCAACGCGCGGCGGGGAAAAACCTAGTATATAATAATAATATTAATACTATTTATTTTCATCTATTTTAATTATATAATGAGGAAACTCACGATTAAGAAAACTTCTTTTCATTCAATAGCAATTGGGCCAAGAGAGATTCAAACACAATACTTTCATAAAAGACGTCAATATGGTATACTACTTGACTCTAAGGACTTTATCTGATTTTTTGTAATAAACCCACTAAAATACATCTAATCAGGTTTGAACGTGAATGGTTTATAAAGATTCGTTAACTCTTACCACCAGCTTACCAACCCAAATGACGATAAATTATCCTTTTCAACTTTAACTAGGGTTTCACATTCGAAAAAAATAAAAACACAATCCTGAATATCAAAATTCAGTTAAAAAAATACCATTTTGACATAAAACCTAAAGGTGCATGCACAAAAAAACAATTTTCAATCCATTGTAAAATAGTAGTCAAGCATCTTTGCAAAGGCAATAGTCAATCACACCCAAGAATAAGAACCCAAACATAAATGTGCGACACCAAAAACCGTAGAAATCAAACATTAAGTTATAAATTAAATTTGTGACAAGAAACAACCCTTATTTAAAATTGTAAAAAACTGAGCAAATAGAGCTCAACCATTTATAGTAAAGAATCATTGATTCGTTAATTTGATTTGAAACCGAGCAAAACCTGAGAATAATCAAAGTTGTCTAAGTTGGTGACCTTAACTTTGATTTGGAAGGAAGAGAATTGTGATGTGGTACAATAAATACTGATTATGTGGGTTATGATTGTGGCTATGAGACATGAGTGATCCCAAGTGCACCAATACTTAAATCTATCGATGAAAAATTTAGATCAATGAGAGGATTGTGACGGTTAAATGCTTGAAAGTTGTTTATTATAGGTGAAAGTTGCTGGTATATGAGAGGGGAAAATTAGAAGAACATAATGTCTCTTGTTTGGTAATTGCTTCTCTAACCACCATCGCCATCCGTACACTACCATCAACTTATTTTAATAGTCAACAACGTTAAAAAACAAATATTGTTCTTCTCGCAGACTGCAGACATTTGGTTCACCTCTTATTTTACAGATGTCTGCAGATGTGGTCTGCATGCTGTAGACATTTTACCTCTTATAAAACAAACGGCACCTAAATCAGAGGGATTGCCTTATACCATTGTTAATGTCAAGAACATGGGAAAAGAGTGTGTTCAACCGTTGGTAACCGTCGAGTTTAAACGACTCCTATTTCTTTCAAGTTGATCAGAGGGTCAAGATAGAATATGATGTGGATTGAGTTTGTAAGTGTCTATACATACATATATAGATGCTATTCTACGTGCAATCCTTTTGCTATTATATTTCTTTCAATTGGATCCATATTGCAGTGGCCAATTTTCCTGAGATTGGTTGCCGATGAAAATGCGCTAGAAATTTTACCTGTGAGTGATAAATCCAGAGATTTCTGATTTCAATTTTTGTGTTGCTATTATTATTTTGATTTCTAGATGAAAAAATGCATCAAGTAAAATCCAACATAAGACTAAGTCAGAAGAAATTTAGATGTCTAGATGATAGATCTATAAGGTGAAAAATGAACTTAAAGATCTATGATAGTTCGTAGGGACAATGTTTAAATGAGTTTTAATAATTATTTTTCTAAATTGTGGGCATTTTATTTTTGTAGAATACAAGGATAGTTAAGTCATTTTATTCATAAGCCAATATCAATTTTAACATCCATTGTTACAAAGAGTTTAATTCTTACAAATGTAAATCATCAAATATTATTATAATTTTTTTTTAAAGCAAAGATCAACAGTATATGTATCTCTTCATAACCCAAATGTATTTCTCATGCCTAACAACCAACGATTAAAAAAGATGTAAACATCCCAAACATAAATAAACAAGAGTGAAAATTTCTTCTTAAGTTTTAAACGCGTTGGTTATTCCAATGATCATTTCACATTTATTGATTACAATTATCCGCCGTATAGTAATAGGGAAGCTAGTAAAAAGACATCAAAGACAAAAGCATAAGTAATCAAATTAACAACCGATTTGAATTTTAATTTTGAATTTTCAATCGATATGATTAAAAATTTTGATTTTTGATTTTTGATTAAGTTGTATAACTTAAAATTATATTCAATTCCTTGAACACCTGATCTTAAGCATGGTTCCTTAATTGCAAGGATGTCCGGGTACACATGAGAGAACACCTGCACATTTGGTGAGGTGCGGGACGTCTGATCCTGGTGCAACTTCAATCATGTGTTGTTGTTGTTCTTGGGTTAGCTGCGGGTCTGACCCGGATGGCACAAAGAAGGCTCCGTTTTCGAATAAGTCTTTTTCGGATCTCCAATTCCATTTCTTCCACTCTTCCTCTTTAGCATTAGCCCTTACTGTCACCTTCAAACCATATATATAAAGATTTGGGTTGATATCGTTGGAGTTATTTGGGTTCATTCATACATACATATATATATACACACGCGCGCGCGAGACGATGGATATATACCTGTTTAAGATGAGCCTCATTTGGAGCATGGAATCGGTTGCCTTGGCTGAGAATAGTAGGATTTGAACTACCACCAATTGCGTATATTCCCCAACCCCTGATATCGTTGTTAACGACTTGAAAGAACCCGAATCGGCATCGAGGCATTCTTTGCCCAACTCCCTCGAATCGGTTGAACGCAACCGTGACATGCATGTTTTTATCTTCTTTGTGTGCATCGTCTGCTCCGAGCAATATCGCCTGTTTATATATGTGTTCCAAAGTTCAGTTAATGGTATGAGTTCAACTCTTGTAGCTAATGTTGCAACCATTTTTGTCAGTAGTAAATATCGGCAGTTTTTAGAGTAAATTACGGTTTTTGTCTCTTTAGTTTAAGTGTTTTAATTATCTGGGCCCAAAATAGAATTTTCTATTAATTCAACCCCTGTAGTTTAGACAACTATCGGTTTTGGTCCCTCAAACTAGATTTTGGCCCAAATTCTAACTATGGTTGGAGGCAAAAACGTTAGTTGTATAAACCACAATGGCTGATTTGATAAATAATTATATGTTTGGCCAAAATAGTTAAAACCCATATGAACCAAAACCGTTCTTAATACGAGATTGAAATAGTTCTTACTTTGTCGTGGTGGTGGAACTTGCAGTTGGAAATAGTCACACCAGTGCTACCCACGGTGACATCAACGAGCCCATCCGGACCATTACTAAGCGTGCAATGGTCAATCCATACCTTTGAAGAACTCTTAACCCCAATCGCATCACCGTCACAACCCGATCTTGATCCAAACCCGGGCATTTCCTTAACATCATGGATGTTGATCCCATGAACAATCACATTCTTGACACCATGAATAGTAATACCTCCGCCATGCGCGATCTCAACTTTCGCACCTCGACCATCAATCGTCTTGTCGCTAGACACGACAAGTGTGTGCTTCAAAGTGATCAACATATCTTTCTCAAAGATGATCCACAAAGGCTTGTTCTGTGTGACACCATAACGCAAGGTCCCTGGCGTTGGGTTTTCTGCATTGTCGTCAGCACAAGATGTCACTGTGTAGATCTCCCCACCGGCACCACCCGTGGTTCCCTTTGCGAAACCGGTCACGCATTCGGTTAACGACTGTCGGTTTTCGGCCCAATCGGCTTTGCACCTCCAACACCTGTCTATTATGTTTTTTTCGCCACATTCATGAAGGTCCCTCCTTGTTGAAGCTTTATCCATCAAAGACCTAAAGAAATTTAAAGGTGTTAATCAAGTTTATGAATTAAATTTTTGGTCAGAAAGATCATCATATATAATAGTTTTGCATGCTACAATTGAGCAATGTGGATGATGTTGTCCTAGACGGTTCAAACAATCGGATCACACGAGCATAAAGATGACAATCCGAATTTTTTCTTTTTACTATTTATTCAATCAAACGGATTGAAAAAGATAAAAAAACTAGCTACTGGGGGAAAGACGAGACAAATCTTACTTATATCTCAGTTGGGATACAGAGGCTCCACTTAAGGAGCGTCTGGCTCAAAGTTATCGCTTGAAGTTAATCATTCCAATACTTTTAATTTTATTTTCACAAAATAACGTTAAAACAAAGGTCAACAAATATATACATTATATGTGTGCACCACGAATGGGACGCTGCTTAGTCAACAAGTATGTTTAACCTAATTACCATAACATAACAAATTTATATAAAACTTAACAAAATTGATCTTTAAACTTTGACTACTTTACAATTTAAAGGTTAAACCTTTATTTATCCACTTAATCTTGAATTGTTTTTCTTCTTGCTTTTGTAGCTCCTTAAAATTGTTTATAGCATATTTGCTTCACTAATTCTTGAAAGTCTTGCATCCTTCTTCATCTAGCTTATTGTTACAAAATTATTTTTATATCAAAAAAAAAATTGTTTTTGTATTTTACGTTTTCATCAAACCTTCGCTAGATCTTGCCTCAATGAACCTCTGGGTTTCAATTCACCCATGCGTAAATATATGATGAAAGCATTAATTTGTTGAACAAAACATCTAAGACTCACGCAAACAACTCGGGGTATGCTTCCATCTCGATGGCGTTAGCATGCTTGTCGGGGTAGTCCTCAGTATCAGCAATGATGGTTTCGGTTTCATCTAATCGACCTAAAACAGATGACATCGTAAAAGCAAAGATTAATGTTAAAAAAGGAACAAAATATTGATACTTCATCGTATGATGTATATACTTTGCTTATTTTTCCCAATTTTATATAATTTCAAGAAAGCTAGTCTTGATTAGTAACTTTTAATAAATTTTCAAACAAATCATTTAATTGGTATATACTTCGTTTATCATGTTTTTGTTGGTTAAAATTAGAAATTTTTGTTTGTGTATATTGAGTAATATATAAGTGGTTTACCAAGAAAGCATAGGAGCACCAATACAGGAGGACGATACAATATTCATCAATTTCCGGGTCAAAACAAGTATGTAAATTGTGAGATAGAGAGGGTTTGTCGAAGTCCTCTTTAACCAAATAAATATTTGCTAATAAATCATGAGTATAAGAGTATAATATTTATATAAGTTAATGCTGAAATTCTTTTACCCTTTGAACATTAAAAAAGTGTGAATATTTTTACCAATGTTAATTTAAATATTATATTCTTTTAATTACTCTAATCTCTACTTTTATCATCTTAAGTAGGTTATACAACCATTTACGGATTTATCCGGTTCCCGCTTATTTGGTGGTTGGAGGGTGATGACTGGGTCTGTCCTTAGATGTGTGTCCGTTTGGGTTTAAATAAGTTGTTCAGCTTGAAGCAGTTAAAAAAATGTATTTAATTATTTTTAATTACGTTTTATATTAATTTAATTGCCTATATATTTAGTACAAAAGGTTTAAACTGAAAAAAATAACATGAGATTTTATAACTAAACATCATATTTTTTTGTATATTTGTATCTTTTTTTATAAAATTGTTTTTTTAAATTATTAATATCCTAAAAATAATTTTTTTTAGGTCAATGGATTTTGTTCAAGCCAATCCTTTAATATTTGTGTCATGGTCAAGTTTATATGTATATATATGACACGGTTTTCAAGTTCAGGTTCATGTCATGTTGACCCTCCAAACCAGCCCGTTTTAAAATCCCTACTAGCTTATTATTAGGAGAAACCTCCATCTTATGTTATATCGTTAGGCAAACCTTTTTGGTTCAAATTTTCAATATGAGATCTTTGAGTTATAAGCCCTTATTTTTCATTTTCTTAGGTCACTAAGCTTCTTATGTCACTAGCTAAGCTTTAAGCATGTTTAAAAAAAAGTTAAATATGTAACTTGTATTTCTATTAGTTTGTCTCAATGATGTGTGTATATATTACATGTACTTACACATAATACATGTTACAACTTAAAATACTTAAAAGCGAACACATACATAATACATTTATATTCAAACTTACTTGTACAATACACTAAAGTATTGTTATTGTATTGTACGTCTTGTCATATTAATTTAAGGTTTTTTTTTCAAATTTAGAATTGAGTTTAATAACAAATTGTTAAGGCTTTGGTTACTTGAATGACATTTAATGTTCCTTGAAACTGTTGACTTTACATGAATCATATATAGGTATATGACTCGTCAATTTTATATAGCTCGACTCTATATGAATCATATATTGGTCATTGACCTATGCAACTCACATAACCAATACAAGCACATTATTGTTTAATAATATTTTTTAAACATCAAATTATTGATTTTAGTTTTATAAATATAAACATCAACTATGGGGACTTCCCTGCGTGTTGAGCCAGGAGTAATGGCAAAATTCCCCAATCGAAATGTCTATACAAAAACAAACAATACGATGATATCAAGAAAACTCAATTGCAAATCAATAATGACCACATCCTAAAAATACCAACTCATATATATTAAATAAAATAAAATAAAATATAATAAAATAAAAACCAAAAAATTCTCAATAGAGGACGGAGATCCCACTAGCGCACCAAAGACAAAATAAAATTAAATGTTAACAAAACAGTGAACTAAGTCTAACGCAAGTATCCGATTACAAGACACTATGAATGTTTAAAAAGTATCTCAAATATCAAATATAGTTCGTCAACAAAGTTGAAAGCATAAAATCGATCAACTAAAACTAATGATATTTATATATACTACACCTATACACCTAAGAATTGGGGGCACCGGGTTTCGTTCGCAAATCCCATGCCCACCAGCTTTTGTTCCCATGCCCTAACGCATTGCTAAAACCACCATGCTAGAGTGAGTTTCGTCAAGGCTGGTCCAATATACCAAACAACTCAATCAAGGCATTAAAGCCCTAAAAAATATAAGACCTTCACATTTTTAAAATTTTTTTATATGTAATTTTTATTAATGGCCTTTTGTTGTCTGTGGCCTTTTTTTAGCTTGTGGGCTTCAAAAGAATTAGAAAATATAACAAAGACCTGCATAAAACCTTCTGTTATTTAATTGAAAACTGTTTATTTAAAAAATTATTATGAAAATTTTATTAAAAAATTTGCTTTTAAAAAAACTAGAAAATAAATTTAATCTAAACATTTTATACATGTAAATAAAAACAATTTTTAAATACATCATATATAAACTTTTAGTTTATTATTGTCAGTCTTAAGCCCGGATAAAAGGAAAGGAAATTTCAACATTACTGCTAATGAAGAGCCCTTGCTTTTTATTCCGCCTAGGGCCCCTCAAAATGTTTGAGACGACCCTAAGTTTCATTAACCTCATCTGTCTAGAGTGTATATATCTATACATTTGCTTTTTAAGTCTAACAACAGAAAACTCTCTTTATATGCTAATATACGTGATAGGTGATATGTATGTTGGTTAAATACATATATATATGTACATATGTATGTATATACATACGTATGTATGTCTGTATAGCTGGCTTGGGCCAGCTCAACAATATAGAAGGTCCTAGGCGGAAAAATAAACTTGGGTGAACGTTTTCTCACATATTTTTATAAATATATCTCACCTAAGATATATCTAATGACTAAACAAATATCACCCAAAATAGCATCTAACAAGCTAATTAAATTAATATGTAACTAGCAAACAAGTTTGTTCAAAATCGAATTTCAAGCTGGAGAAACATTTTATTTGAATTGGAGACTTAAGGCAAAAGCCTGATTAACTAATAGCTGTGTAGATTGTATTAAATAATATATCTTGCCAAATACATTACAGTCTAGCAATATCTTAGTGATGAGATAAGGCTAAAAAATCATAAAGTTTTAGGTCTGAATTCCACAAGGAGATTTTCTCAAAATACCGAGTTTTCTCCTAAACTTGTAACTTAGTGGTGTATATGATTAGATGGTAACGTTGATGACACGATAATACTCTAGTGATTCGTCATTAATCCAAATTATTCATTCAAAAAAATAATATATCTTGATGTATTTTTAATCGCATCTGACCTTAATTAAATGCTTACCTTATATTAAATATTTATAGATACAAACTGAAATCACGTTTTACTAAAACATCATATTCAGGCAGCTTTGTTGTTTGCTTTTGCGGGTAAACTCAGTTTTGTCCCCTTTAGGCATCGTAAGACAAGGACAGACCCATCACAAAATTGGAAAGGACGATAGAGGGAAAATTATTTACACACATATGTATATACAAATACGGCTTTGAGAATCAAAAAATATTCTGAAGCCTGGGGCGAGAAAAAAAAATGGGCCCTTTAAGAGACGGCCCTAAAAATTAAAGTGATCAAGACGAACCTGAAAAAATACCCTCTAGCGAATTCAAATATTAAATTAGGGTGTTCAAGAAAACCGAACCGTATTCGTAACTAAAAAATCGAACTGCATTCGTAACTGAAAAGACTGAATCGTGTTCGTAACTGAAAAAACGAACCGAATTTTGAATTCGGTTTTCGGGTCGGTTTCTAACCGTATCCAAATTTCGGTTTTTTATTCGGTTATCGTTCTGGTTTTTTTGAATTCGGTTTGTTTGGTTAACCGATTAAATTGAATTCATATTTAAATTTATTATATATGAGCTTGAATCCAATTTATTCAGCTCAGTTTATTCGGTTTTAACCGGTTTATTTGGTTTTTAATAGCTTTATTTGATTGAATTCGGTTTATTCGGATCGGTTTATTTGATTTTAGCCAGTTTATTTGATTTTTAATCAGTTGTTCACTTTTAACCGGTACCGAACCGAATCTCAAATTCAGTTCGGTTTTTGGATAGGGAAAAAATTGAAAAACCAATTAAACCGAACCGAATAAACTATTATCCGATTCTCTATATATACATATATATCAATTTTGTGCCTTCTAAAAAAATTGGGCCAGTGACAAAGGTCAGGTTTGCCCATTCTCCAACCGCTCATGCACCCTTTTAAACATTGAAATTATATAATTCTCATATAATTTTTTTTGTATATATAATATATAATTTTTTTTTAAAAAATTGTCGGACCCCCTAAATTGTCGGGCCCAGGACGGTCGCCCACCCCGCCCTTCCCATGGCTGGCCTTGTATATATAGGGGAGGGTTTTTAAGAAAACTAATCACAATCATTACCAATTAATTTTCTTTTTCATTTTTTCATTTTTATTTTCCATTATTATTAGATAAGAAATGTATGAAAAAGAAAAAAAATAAAAATAAAAAGATATGTATTTGATGTTATTACATCTATGTAACTTGTATGTTACATATACTGATTACAAGCATGTAATTTCTGAGTTACATGCATAACTTTTTGAGTCTCATATACGAAGTTTCGTAATTTACATATTTTTATTAAAATTTTATTTCTTATTATAATATTTTAAACCTTACCATAAAAAATTCAGAAAAAAATAAAATTTTTTTGGTAAGTATGAGTTTTCTTGGTTTATCCAAAATGAGAAGTTTCTTATATAGGGTGAGGTTGATGTACAAAGTGATAGTTTGTAAAAATTGTAAAAAACAAAGTGATATATTATAAATAAAAAAGTGTTATTATAATATTAAGTGCTATTATAATATTTAACAGTTCTTTGTAAATTTATAATAGCACTTTGTTTTTTATACTTTTTACAAAACTACCAATTTTTATTTGATCCTAACACTATATATATATATAGGGGGTTCACCAAAAAACCAAGCATTTTAAGAAAACTTAAAAAACCTCCATCTAACCATTGATTTACATGATCAATGGTTCAAATTGATTAGTGGTATTTTAGTCAATAGTTTAAGTAAAAAAAATTGAAATTTAATACAAAAGGACATAATGGACATTAAACATTAAGGTTTATATGGAAACCATATTTGACTTTGTCAATATATGGCTGGAGTAGCTTCCATTTCCCCTGATTTTTAGGATTTAGAAATTTATTCATATTTACGTATTTAAGTCCATAGAAAAAAGGTTGGCGAAAATTTTGGGGTTTTTTGATACATACGAAAATTTCTTTTTTATTATTGTGTATGACTTTTGCTTTTGTCTTATGATTCTAATTTGATTACAGATATGTAATCATATTGATTTTAACATCACTGTTAACAATTGGTTGGTCATTGTATGATTCTTAATAAAAAACATAAAAAAAGACGAAATTTTGTGGGGTTTTCTTTTTGATATTTAATACAATGTGTTAATTGTCTGGAGTACGTTTATGTTTTTGTGTTCTCAATCCTTATTTGATAAGTATATGTAATCTTATAGTTTGTGACTTTTTATAAAATGGTAGATGCGTATACGACGAACACTTTTTAGACGGAGTATGTTTCATCTTGAGTTAAGTTAGTTGTTATTTATATAATTTTGTTGAGATATTGGTTTATTATTTAAATACATAATATGTGTTGATTAACTCTAATTAACTAATTATATGTTTGTAATCATTCAACTACATATATGTAACCATCTGATTACGTCTATGTAATCATTTGATTACGTATATTCAAGTTATATAAGCATTCATTAAAAAACCACCTGATTACATATATGTAATCAACCCAATTATTTACATTATATAAACATGATTACATATATGTAATCATGCATAAGGATTAGATCGAACAACTTTTGTTAAAAAAAATTGAATTCGAACAATCCAATTTTTTTATATAAAAAATTTCAGTTTTTTCAATAAAATTAACCATATTATTATATATATGTAATCATACAAATGTATTAGTCCGATCAAGTTACATACATATAAACATGCTTACATATATAATCACACAATTAAACTTGATTACATTTATGTAAGCATTCAAAAAAATATATATTTAAGTATTCTTTCTTCAACAAAAAAAAAAGAACAATGAACAATATTGTAATTATGTAAACATGCTTACATATATGTAAGAATTCAAAACATAACTACAGAAGAAGTTAAAGACGAATGCATTTGTTACATACATGTAATACAATAAAAATCAAATAAAATCTAAGTATATAACAAGTGATTAGATACATGCAAACATATGTGCAATTATTGCCTTCATTTCTTATTTTCATTTAGGTATTTAATCAAATACATGGTATGCAATATATTGTTTGTTTTCTTAGGAGATAAAAGATATAAAACACATTAAGAAATTTTAAAATTCAGATCGAAAGTGACATTCAAACAAAAAGAAAACATATTCATAAATTTGCAAATATTTTAGGTTCACGTAATTCACTCAATATTGCTCTAACCTTCAACACTGCATATATTAGGTAATCCTTTCGATTCCCACTCATTAATCTCTAGATTTGATGAAAAACTTTATCAAACTTCTGGTGGAGGAAAATTTAGATCGAGATTGAGAGCGAAGGTTTTTTCATATTGTTGTTGTTCGGAATGATAGCTGAAATTCACAACCAACAAGGAATCGAAATTGCTTTGAGGGACGGTGATGGAGCCTATGGTCGAATCTATGAAATCGGAACATGTTTGCCACAGTTGTTGTATCCGACGATATGACTGGTTTCCGAATGGAAGATAAACAACGGCATTATATTTGAAGACAAGATATTTGAAGTAAAATATTTACATGAACAATGGCCAACAATTCTTGTTTACGTGAACAATGAAAAGACAAATTGAAAAAAAAATCTATATCTATCTATACTCTATAATAAAAAAGTAACAAATTTGCCACTTGTCACAATATTACACTACTAATGCCACATGTCACATTCTTACAATACAATTGCCACTTGTCAACACCTCATAATTTTACTTAATTCTCTCTTCTATTAAATAATTATATTTTCTCTCTTATTAAATAAATAATTATAATACTAATAACTAACATATTATTTATATTGTTATTATAAAGCACACTTTAAATTTTTTTTATAAAATATGAAATTCTCTAAAATCAAAACTTTTAAAGTAAGAAATATTTTATTTTCAAAAAACAAAATTTATGTAAAAAACAAGTTATCTTAAAAAATGATTTTTTTAAAATAAAATATGATAAAAGGATTTTTTAAACAATGAGATTTTTATCATCCAATGACGTTTTTTAATTTAATATTTTATATTAAATCCGTGTAATACACATGTTATAACGTAGTGCAACATATACAAGTATTCTAAAAGCATAATATTTAATTTATTTCACCCGTGTAACACACGGGATTTAACCTAGTATTAGAATAATGTTGATATGCTGATTGTAAAATAAAATTGAGATTTTAAGGGGAAAAAAATGGGAGTTGTTTAAAAAAATATTTCCCATAAATAAGAAGGAACAAATTTACCTAAAAAACCCTTTTGATTAAAAATAATTAAATATAAAAGAAATTATTTGATTGGTTAATATAAGTTTTCTTGGTTTTCTTAAAATTAAGTGGTTTTTTATTGAACCCTCCCCTATATATATATATATATTAAGAATCGAATACTATGAAAATTCAATCTTACAATGAAAACCCTTAAATAAAAAATGAGTCATTTATTTGGAATCTTTAAAATAAATAGGTGGTTGAAATTAAATCGGAATAAAAAAATTGGATTTTGAATAAACAAATCATTTTGAATAAACAAATCATTTTGAATGTGGTCCAATTTCAAGATTCCAAATTAATGGCTCACATACGATTTAAGTGTTTTTTCTTTAAGATTGTGTTTTCATAGGATTCAATTCCTTATTCCTATATATGTGAGTGTGTGTTTATATGTATGTATGTTTATCAAGACAATTCAATACGTGCTATGAGTACAAAACCACCATGCATATGTATTAGCCCAATCATAGTAAGTACAACACAATGTAATGGTTTGTTTTTCTTCCTACAAACCAAAGTAAGACACGAAGTACTTAATTAACAAGGTTTTCCGGGAACGCACGAGAGTGCACCAGCACAACTGGTGAGTTGAGGAACCGATTCGCCTGGTTCGGCGACAATCATGAGCTCTTTTTGTTCAGGGGTTAACGGCGGATCAACCCCTGATGGTATAAAGATAGCTCCATTCAACAGAACGTCTTTTTCTGATCTCCAGTTCCACTTCTTCCATTCTTCCTCCGGTGCATCCGCCCTCACCAACACCTTCAAAACCATACACAAATTACACTTTTAGAGTAATTCCACTACAAAACATAGGGCTATAAGTGTACAAAAACAAAACATATATGGATAGGGCCTCCAAGACCAATTGCTTATAATAATGAATACATTTTTCTTGATGGGGTCGTCAGGTGCTTTGTATCGGTTGCCCTGACTAAGAATAGTCGGGGCAGCGCTACCACCGACGGCATACGTTCCCCATCCCTCATAGTTGTTGTTAACGACTTGAAAAAATCCGAATCGGCATCTCGGCATTCTTTGGTCACATCCTTCACCAAACAAGTTAAACGCCACGGTGGCTTGCATGGCTTTATCTTCCTGATGCGAGTTGTCTGCCCCAAGTAGTATTACCTGTTTATGCATTGTAAATTTAGTAACACAAACTCAATTATTTATTCAAATACATGCATGATCGATTAGTTTCCTAATCAATTACTTTATGATGATGGTTGAACTTGCAGTTAGAAATGGTCACAGCCGTGCTGCCCAATGTGACATCAATGAGCCCGTCTGGACCTTTACTAAGGGAGCAATGATCGATCCATATCTTGGACGAACCGGTGACACATATGCCATCACCATCGGTCTTATGTCGCATCCCCGGTGGACCATCTGAATTCTTGATCATGCCACCTGGCGTAACTTTGGTGTCATGGATGTGTAACCCATGAATGATGACATTTTTGACCTTGTAAAGGGAGAGGCTTCCACCAGTGATCTCAACTTTCGCTCCTCGACCATCGATCGTCGTGTCGCTGGTTATCACAAGCTCCTGTGTTAGAGCAATCACCATATCTTTCTCAAAGGTGATCCACACAGGTTTGTTTTGGGTGACACCGGCTCGAAGCGTTCCTTTTTTTGGGTTTGCAGGATCAGCATCTGTACAATCCGTGACCACATAGATTTCACCACCCGAGCCACCTGTGGTTCCCTTTGCGAAACCAGCGGCACATTTTGCTAAGGCTTGTCGGTTTTTGTCCCAATCGGGCTTGCACCTCCAGCACTTGTCTATCATGTTATTTGCTGCGCATTCACTTAGCTCTCTTCTTGTTGCATTTCCTCCTGAAAATTGAAGCCTGTAAAACAATTTGTACATGTTAATATAATACATATACACATATAAATGTACGGACATTTATAGTCACTACAAGAAAAAAGACATATAGCGACGATATAACTCACAGTTGTTCGTCGTCAATGCTCGATGTATGTCGAGCAGCTTGCACCGAGACGACGAACGAGAAAGCAAAAAAGAGAAGATAATGTTTCCCCATTGTACGATTATTCTCTTCACTTTTATAAATTTTATTTTTTTTATTCTTTATTTTTTATTATGATTTCCTAAGGGGAACCATTTCACTAAACAAGCCAACGACTTGCTTTATTTTTATGTTTCTTCTTGGTTATCTACGTCTTTTATATATAAACCGAAAGTTTCAATATTAATCGGGTTACCAAGGAATAGAATCTAAAATTTACTAATTTTGGTCGGTCAACCAACTGAATTAACGGGAGATTACGAATGTATGTCGGGGTACATATATTAATTATGGCCGGTCAATACTTTAGAAATATGGTTCACATTAGTCCTCTGTTTTTCAATGTGACCAAACACAAATTATAAATTGATCCCCCAACTATAATATTCTCACTTCCCTGTGGAATTTCCCTTTTATTCTCACGAAATTAATTGTTACATACAAAATTCGACACGAAATGGTGTCCAGAAAGTAGCCAGCCGTGACCAACGATCATGTACACCCTTAAAAGGGATCGATTTTTGCTATCGAAACCATTACAAGATATAAGGCATATCTCAAATTAAATGTATGTGCAAATGATGTGAGATTTATATACTAAATAAGCTTTCTTACCCATCAAATTAGTTTTTGTATTGAGTTCTCGTGTTTCTTTAGTAAAAGTGATATCAAAAGCCAAGTTTGAAGGATGGTTCGCACTTCGCAAAGCAATAGCAAGCCATGACCAACAAGGGCATTAGCCCTTCAGGGAGGTGGATTGTTACTGATCAAATGTATGAAACTTATCTCATATCAATTATATGAGATATAATGTGAGGTTTATAGGTCATATAGACCATCTCACCTGTTAAACTAATCTTTTGGATTGAATTCTTAAGTTCGACTTGTAACATTAATATCGTGATTTTCTTGCATATTTTGTGTTTGTTTTAAATTGTAGTGTCAGTGTTGCTTACGTTAATCACCCGCGGGTACAACCTAGGTAGGTTACTTTCCCTTTCTGAACTTTCAATAATTTTTACTAGAAAACGGTTGTTTTGAAACAGAATGATAACATTTTGGGTTTTTTTTTTTTTTTTTTTTTTTTTTTTTTTTTTTTTATAATATAGATGGTTTGGAGTTTGGACAAGAATTTCTATACTGTCTTGAAACATAATTCTTAGTAGGTGCCATATTTAGGCGGCCAATTCAAGAAAACCAAACTATGGTCTTTTGGTCTCAAGATCGAAATCGGATAAGGAAAAAAAAGCCAACTCAAGCCGATAGTAACTCTCTCGCAACTCCGCATGTAATGAAGAACGAGGTTCGTTCCTTTTGACAAACGGAGTTAAGCCATGTTTTCTTGAAACACCTCAAGTTCGCTTGCCGCCTTAGTGAACTTGCATGAGTTCACAATCCATGGGGACTGGTGTAGTGGGTTGCATGAGTTGGCAACTCATGGTAATGAATGAACTACATGTACAATGGATTTTTGAAATTCGGATTATCCGTTTGAATATCTCAATTTCGGAATTTTAAAATTTCAGATACATGTTCAAATATTAAAATTCATCACTCGAAATTTTTTGATATCTTGAGCTTCGTATATCCGAATGTGAACACCTCTAATGGAATCTTTAGACAAGATCAAGCTAGTGTAAATTCAATTCTATTTGTAAAATATTACACTAGCGCATTTTCTAGGTTCTAGCTTCTAGTTAGTCATGATTTTGCTTTAGTCATGTAATTTCCACTGTTAAAAAAAGTTCATTCATTAGTTGTTAGAATAACTTTTTTAAATACAAAACAATTCAATCGAAATCAAATCACAATAAAAACGAATTTTTAAATTACTTTTTGTTGTTCTATCACGTTTCTAAAAAAATGAGTTGCTAGTAAATCTTGGTCCATAATCTGTTATTTCCAAACGAAGATCATATAACGTAACGTTCGCTTTATTTCATAATTCATCGGTTGATGATGTTCAAATAGATATGAGATGAAGTAATAAGATTTTTGTATAACCGGTCACATCCATTCCCTTAAAAGGGTAACGGTTTACACGTACATAGCATAAATGATACGCGTAGTTGATTTTGATTATTGCTTAGTTGAACATGCTATATTTTAAAAAAAAAATGTAGACTTCGATCTTATAAAGAGATTTATGATTAGTGTCGAAGTGCATCTAAACTTCATATTTAAGTTGTCAAATTACAACATTCTGTCTAAACTAATTAGAACATTGTGTTTAAACTAATTAAAACATAAAATACAACGGTACATCGACCTCTTTGATTTTACGCTCTGTTCTCGAGTTCATTTAAAAAAAGAAAATAAAGAAAATTTAAGAAAATGAGAAATATGTTTGTGTTTCCGAGTTTTATTTAACGAATGAAGGAAAAAGAAATAAATATGTTGAGTTCTCGAGTTTTATTTAAGGAAGAAAATGAAGAAAAGTGAAAAAGAAAACTAGACAAAATTATTTAGTTTTATTTGTCTTTTGATTTGGAAGGAACTAGAAAGAAAGATTTTTATTCTTTTCTTTTCTTCCTCTTTTGTTTCATTTTTTTTCCTTTATTTTCCATTCTAATTTCTCTCATCTAATAAACTAGAGAACATCATTAATGGCACATACCCACATCTTTTTTTTTAACAGAGGCATATACTTTGGTCTAAAGTATATATGTTGCATCGTAAATACTGTTATCTTTTTTTCAATATGAACTAACCTTAATGTGTGTGTTTTTATTATTGACCCCGTGTAACGTGTTGACGTGTTGATTTGTAAAATTATAATTGCAAATAAGATTTAAAAATTGTAAAATTATTTTTGAAATAATTTTTTATTTTTTAATTTGCAGAATGAAGTTAAAACATATTTAACAAATAATCATAATAAATTTAATCATAATAAATGAATATAAAGAACTAGTTTAAGGTTCGGCTTAGTTACGACTATGTTTATCAATATCGCTAATTTATTTTCTTGGTTTCGGTTTTTACATAAAGCTTTACAATACATATCCATGATATTACATGAGTTTACGTCTAATTTAATTCAGAAATGTTACGTTTTATAAAATGATGAATTTATCTTAACAACGTGCTTATTTAGTTATTTATCAAAATCTATTCGTCTAATCGTCTGTTGGCACCTGTTCGTAAAGTAGAACTTCTCACGGTGGAGGGGAAAAGGGGAAGGGGATGACCGAGGTTGACATGGGATGAGCAGATTCGCCAGGATTTCACAGAGCTACACCTCTTTGAGGACATGATCTATGATAGGAGTATGTGGAGACGTAGAATAAAGGTGCAAGATACATAGAGCCTTTCCTAGGTTCCTCCAGGTAGGGGTAGTGAGTTGTTATATCTTTGCTGGTTTTGAGATATATGATATGAGATTATATGTGTTATATGCATGCTCGCCGGATGGGGGTTGTTAGCATTACCTGTTAGGTGTGCTATGTGCTTTTGGTTTATGTTATGATCCTTCCTGCTTGTTGATTGCTTGTTTTAATGGCATAATGGGTTTTGTGGGTTTTGGGGTTGGTTTCTCTGCTAGCTTAATTTTGTGTTGGCTCGATGACTTATGTAGTTAGGGCTTAGGGCTTACCTGCTTACCTGTTTACATTTAAAACGATGGTGCTTCATGTGTATGCTTTTGCTTTTGGTTAAGTGTTTTAAAAAAAGTATTTTTTCAGGATCTTTGAGCCAAAGGACTCTTACGAAGCAGCCTCTCTATTCTACTGCAGATAGGGGTAAGATATGTCTTTATCTTTCCCCTCCCAAACCCCACTCTAAGTGGGATTTTACTGGGTATCGCCTGTAGCCAGAAACCCTTAAACGGAACAAGATCAACGGCCCACAAACTCTGATCAAGAATAAATCACACGCACATGCCAACAGGCAACAACTCCCCTCCGACTCGTCTTAATCGTCTTTGAAATCCACACAAACAAACGATTTACATTTCTCGAGCAAGAACAGAGATGGTGAAAGGTCCAGGTCTGTACGCTGATATCGGCAAGAAAGCTAGAGGTAATTCATCAATGTCTTACATATATCGATATGTTCATCTCTGATTGGATTCCATCTCTTTGTTTATATGTTTGTTGTTGCAGTTTTCGATTTGATGTTTGTTTTGTTTCTGTAGTTTATGTTAAATATTTGTTAATTTTGCATCGTGTTAGTCTGTTTCCGATTTTGCATCTGTTCGTATGTGCTGAAAGTGCGCTCGCATGTACTGATTTTTAGAATCGGTGTTGCAGTTTTCGATTGGATGTTTAATTTCTTTTTCTAGCTTATGTTAGATGTTTGTTGATTTTGCATCGTATTGCTCTGATTTCAATTTTACATATGTTCGTATGTGCTGCAAGTGTGTGTGTGTGTGTGAAATTTTACTGATTCTAGAATCGGTGATTTCAGATCTTCTGTACAAGGATTACCAGAGCGACCATAAGTTCTCTCTCACTACCTATGCGGCTAACGGAGTTGTATGCATCTCTCTCTCTCTCTCTCTCTCTCTCTCTCTGTGTTTTATTGATTATTAGAAAACATGCTCGGTAATATGCGCAATTGGAATCCATTATAGTGATATCACAAGTGTTAATGCATGTTTCATCTCTTACATTGTGCATTGGAGGTTGAAACACACGAACATGGAGAATTCAGAAAATTGTTAGGATTTTATAGAATACTTTATCGGTAGGCAATTACAAGGTCATGGTGAATCTTTTTCCATTGTTGTATCCTTTGAGTGGTGCAGACTAGTGATATTTTATCTTTTATTTGTTTACCTAGCTGGCTCAATTATTGATGTTTGCTTTCAGTTATCTGAACTTATTAAGTATCTTGTATGCATATGTTACTAATATTGAAATGCACCTGCTTCATAGAGCATAATATTTGGTTTTCACTTGTCTCTTATTATAGTAAATGTCCTGAATGTTTTGGTAAATATGAGTACTTGCATCAATTGTATTCTTACAAAATTAGGTTTTCTATTGTAGCTTTATATGTAGGGATCATTTAAAGTTTGTTCTAGAGAGTGGTAAAACATAAACAGCTTCAAAAGTAGTTTCCATTTTAAATAAATGCCAACGAATGTGAGATAGAACCAATACTTGAAGTTGTACAACCACCACACTGTTTAAAACCTCGAGTTCATGCAGTGCTTTTATGTACTTGTAGATGTTTGTGATCATTCTCTTATTGTTATGCTGTTTATGGGGCAAAATAATGTTTAAAAAAAAAAGGCATACCTGGTGCGCAGGGGACAGGGACGGGCCAGATTGCCTCGTGATATAATGGGGCAAATTAATATTGCAAGTGATTATTTGTATGAGCATACACTTTCTTCAGCATCAGTGGCGGAGCTTGACCGAAACTTCAGGGGGGCAAAATAGATGTTTTTTTTCAGGGGGGCGAAATAAAATTTTTTTTTCAGGGGGGAAAAATAAAGGTTTTTAAAAAATTTTACACTACGTATCGGGAAATATACACTACTGCACGAAAAAACAGGGGGGGCGACTTACCTTCGCCCATGTTCAGCATGTTAGTATTGAAAGTTAATATGGTAGATGAGAAAGCTGATTCAATGCAAAGAAAAGTGATACCTATTAGCTGTGGGCGCTAACATTGCATTTTCTCAGTGTACTGAAAAAGGCTTATATTTTTTCTATATTCTATTTTACCCCAATTTTTTAAATATCTAATACGCATATGAAACTGAATTCAATCTCCCTTGCTTAATAGGGTGCAGTATTTGGTTTTTACTAATTGTCTTAAATAATTTCCAAGTGGATGTGATATATGTATATATAATGTCACTCTTTTACTTTCAAGATGAGATGAACTGAGATTTCTCTTATAAGTTTATCCTAAATGATAATGCCTTGTTCATCACCACATAATCACATGTTCTCTAATAAAGGCATCCCCTCTTGAAGTTGGGGTTTGTTGCATGTATTAGCTTTGGAATTACTATGGTTATCTAGATAGCAAGATACCAACAAACGGTTTCTTAAAATTGGTTCCCCTCTTGAATAGACACTATCTGATGCAGGATGCAAATGATAGAAACCAATCCTGAAGTTGTAGATCAGCTTGATCATCAAAACATTTACATATTTGTCAATCTGCTTTGATCATCAAAACAATAGTCAAATTTTATATTTATTATCTTGGTAAACTGTGGCATTTGATCTCTTATATATTTTCAGGCCATTACCTCATCAGGAGCTAAGAAAGGCGAGTTGTTTTTGGCCGATGTCAGCACTAAACTTATCAATAAAAACATCACCACTGATGTCAAAGTGGACACAAACTCAAAGGTAGGTAACGTAAATATTAGGAGTGGTAATGATGGCTCATTTTTCCAATAAATGGGCTAATTTGGGGTAAAAAATTTGCATGCAAGTTCATTTGGGTAAAACTCAAATTATACATCATCTCAACTTGAGTCTACTCAAGTTTTACAATGGGCCAAAATATGTAAGGGGTCCTATGGTTCAGAACCACCCACAATCTGTTATTTGTCGCCACTACCAATGCCACCACTTACACTGCCGCTGTTGCCTTCACATCCACCCTTCTCCACTAGCGCCATAAAAATAATATATCGTATGGACTCACTTTGATACTTCTTTTTTTCTAAAGCAACTCATTGCAACCCGAGCCTATTTTGTTCAGAATCTGTTTTGGCCCGAACAAAAATGATACTTTTTAAAATTACTCATTTTAACTTGAACCTATTTTGCTTAGAACTTGTTTTGACCCGAACTTGTTTGGACCCCTGCCCGGATTGCTAGCCTTCATACATTTATAAGATTGTTATATTTTATTCATTTAATAATAAGGCTGATTAGATGACAACCATGTAGCTATTCACAACTATCACAATTGATGAACCTGCACCTGGACTGAAAACCATCTTCAGCTTCATTGCTCCTGATCAGAGATCTGGCAAGGTATCTGTTATTCAATTTAATTCCAGCTAAACATTTATTGTGTATTTACATGAGAACCATGAAGTCTCATGCAAGTTTGGTTTACAGGTTGAACTTCAATACTTGCAAGAATATGCAGGAATCAGTACTAGCATTGGTTTGACCGCTAGCCCCGTGGTCAACTTTTCTGGGGTAGCTGGAAATGGCACAGTGGCACTCGGGACTGATGTTTCATTCGATACTGCAACTGGCAATTTTACGAAATATAATGGAGCCCTAAGTCTCACGACTTCTGACCTCATTGCATCATTGACTTTGTACGTAGTTGACTAATCATCCACTATTAAAACTTAATATTGCTTTTGATATCGTGATAACTGACAAATCATACGTGATTGTTACAGAAATGATAAAGCGGACACCCTAACTGCTTCCTATTACCACACAGTTAGCCCATTGACCAACACAGCCGTTGGTGCAGAGTTGACCCATGGGTTCTCGAGCAATGAAAACTCTTTAACAATCGGAACACAACATTCACTTGACCCATTGACCACAGTCAAGGCTCGGGTAAACAATGCTGGCATAGCAAGTGCTCTTTTGCAACATGAATGGCGCCCGAAATCCGTGTTCACTATATCAGGAGAGGTGGACACTAGGGCTATTGAGAAGAGCGCAAAGGTTGGACTGGCTATAGCTTTAAAGCCTTGAATCGTTTAACACAATTTACTGTGAGTTTGGCACAAGAGAAATAAGGTGGGTTGATGTTCCCAAGTGACAATGTTACAGTTTTGTGTTTTGAATGATGTCAATTGTCATGGCCTTTTAAGGATTTAGCTGCCATGTTCGTTTTGTTTTGCAAAAAAATTTAATTGTTGTTTTAGCAGCACAGATGCATTTATTGAATTTGCGAGGGTTGCTGCACTCAAATCTTGGGTTTAGTTCTTGATTCATTCCTGTGTTTTCATATAATCTTAAACCAAACACCATCCTAACTATTTGTATACCAGTTTGATTGCCAGGTAGTACGTTAATGTCATGACGACGCCACCTTACTAAATCACATACTAAACAAAAAACTGTTCTGTTTAACAATATAGTACAAAGTTGTTTAGATAATTAACTAACAATGACAAACTATATTAAGAAAAACTATATGTAATGTTAAGAATTCATTTGTTAAAAAAACTTAATAAACATAATAAAGTAAGTCGTATAGATTGAAAATGTCATTTAACATTCATATATTCGTTAACCATTAATGTTAGTAACACAAAAAATACTTTGTTTGTTTTTTTGTTAGTCATTGGTAATTGAACGCCTGATGTCATGCAAATTGTGTCATCATCAAAAATAACTTTTATAAATTGTAAAAAACCATTACAAATTTCCTCATATAATCCATTAAAACCTCATTCATGTGAGCCTGAAATGAGGCTGGAGCATTAGTAGGGCATAACTATTAACTCGTAATGGCCCTGGTGAGCTTGAAATGCAGTCTTGTTCAAACACCTGAATCTGATGGTAACCATTCTCAAATGAACCTTCGAAAACATCCCGATACCATGTAATTCATGAAGCAATTCCTCAATGGGGAATCTCTCTTTCATGGTGATGGCATGGAGTGTTCGATAATCCACGCAAAATCTCCAGGCATTGTCCTTTTTTTTTCACCAGCAACACTAACGTGGCATAAGAACTCACACTTGCCCTGAGAATACCACTTAACAGCATCTCCTTGACCTGTTTTTATATCTCAGCCTTATTTTTAGATGTGGTTATATGTAGACTGTAGGGCCTTAATTAATAATTATATTTATGTTATTATATACAATAAATCTTATACCTCATAACTTTATAATTTGTATGTTAAAACCTCTTCCCCTGTTGATAACCTGGCCTTGGAACTGGCCAATGTATGGTCTCTCCACTAAGGTTTGATCTACGCGCACTAGCTTCTGTTTGGCACCTAACTGGGCACCTAAATCGGACCGAACCCTTGTTAGGCTACTGGTCTCTTCTTTCCTCAATTATATATAAAAAGATGTTTTATGATACGCTAACGAGGAAGTTTTTTATGTATATGAATTAAAAAGAAATTATCTATTTGCTAACCTTGTGATTAAAAGTATAAAATATCTGATAATATAATATTAGCTATAACAATTCTACAAAACAAGCCATCTGCCTTTGATGAGGCGTCTACACAATACTCCTTCCATCCGACTAAACTTCTTGGGTTTCTGTTGGACTGTGATTCTTGCATAGTTGAATTCCTCCTTCGGTTATTGCGGTTTTTATGTGAAACCACAAATCAAACCATTTACAACGGCTTTTGAATAATGAAAATAAAAATCGAACAAAACCGAACCGTTATCAACAGTTTGGTTCTGGTATGGTTTACGGTTTGTGCTTTTGATCTCTTAAAAATAAAATTGCATCAATCCAAACCTTTTATAGTCCAAGACGAACTAATTACACCAAGTTCAAATGTATTTTTTTAAATAACACATAAATCTTGAACTCAATATATGCACACACATACGGTCCGGCCCGATTTTACGGCCGGTTTTTGATGAAAACCGTAAACCAAACCGTTTGTTACAGTTTTGAACTTTTGAAACGACCGACCAAATGTTTGGGGAAAAAACCCGACCGTGAAACCAAACCGATGACCGGTTTGGTGCTTTGGGCGGTTTCGCTGTTTGAAACCGGACAATGAACACCTCTAATTTTTCTGAGTTTTAGATTTATTTTTCACCTTTTTTTATTTTATTTAACTCTGTTTCTAGCATAATATTTTCAATACAAAACTCAAGCTGTTATATATTTAGTAGCAATTTCATATATCTTTTTCTAAATTTTCGTAAGTACATATTTCCCTAATGCATAATAAAGTAATGTTAAGAATTCATTTGTTAAAAAAACTTATTATATATAATAAGTTCCAAGTTGAAGCATACATGATATATATATAGGAAGGGGATTAAATGATAACCCACTGTTATTGCAGTAACCCTATAACTCCGTCAAGATCAATCTAAATCTTTGTTTTCTTTTTGTAGATATCATTATCACACATAAATACTTTCTTCTTTTATGTGTATGCGTAAATTTGTCACCGATTTAAGATTTAAAATTAATGTAACCAAAACTTACAATGCTTTTAAATCTTAAATCGGTGACAAATTTACGCATACACATAAAAGAAGAAAGTATTGTTTATGTGTGATAACGGTATTTACAAAAAGAAAACAAAGATTTGGATTGATCTTGGCGGAGTTATACGGGTTACCGCAATAAGAGTGGGTTAACAAAAGAACCATCCCATATATATAAGGGATAGTAAATATGGGGCTGTTAAGATTTAATCAAAACTATGTCGTTTTAATGGATTTCACACCTAAGTTAGGTGCTTAACAGCCCCATATTCACTATCCTCATATATATATATATATATATGGGATGATTTGAATGTTAACCATTCCTTATTGCGATAACCGAATAACTAAATCTTATTACTTTGCGACTCATATTAAAATAAATATAAAGTTGTATGTTTTTTCTTATTTTTTTTATTAATGTAAGTGAGCCCTACATTAATTAAAAAAGAAAAAACATACACTTTAGATTTAATTTATTGTGGGTCCCAAAGTAATAAGATGTAGTTATTCGGTTAACACAATAAACATGGGTTAACATTTGATCATCTTACTATATATATATACACATATATGTATGTACGTACATACATACATATGTATGTATATATATGATTGTAAACAAATAATAACCCACCTTTATTGCAATAACCCGGATAACTTTGCCAAAATAAACCCAATCTTTGATTTTTTTTAACATAATTGTAACATAATTAGAATATATATATTCAACCCAAGAAGCTATGAAATTATGTAAACAATGATACCATGTGAAGATAGAAAAACAGGATAATTACACGGCTCATCATAAATTACAGTGTCATGAAGATCACTCCAAATTCATCATCACATCTTAAATTCCACATCTGTTTCTGTTGTTTCTTGTACTGCTTTTAACAATTAGAACTAAATAATAGAAAATTTTTGATAATAATACTTGGAAAAATAAACAGATGATTAGCAGCCCAAACACACCACTCTCTATTGCTTCTCATTCGGCTTTGGTGAGTTTTGAGTCAACTGCTGATGAAAAGGTGACGCTCGCGTGCTACTTGATATCGATAGGCTTCTTGGATGCAATGACCCGTTCCTTGAAAGCGACCCATTTTGAATTCGGACCCCGTTTCGGCCATTTGGGCTTGACCCAACCCGTTCAGCCTGGATGGTCTGAAAGTAGATCGACGAGCTTGCCATGTCCTTTAGGGCTGGCAATGGCTTTAAAGATTCAACAACTTCACTCATTAGTGGTCTGACTTTAGGATCTCGGTTCAGGCAACGGGCTGCTAACTGGGCTGCTTTCTGGGCTCCCTTTATAGAGAAATGACCCTCAAGACGAGGGTCTATTAGCTTATAGAACTTCCTCCTCTCTCCTAAATGCGGTCGAGCCCACTCAACTAGATTGTGTTCACCATTTGGACGGTTTTTGTCCATTGACCTTCTTCCGGTCAACATTTCAAGTAAAACAACACCGAAACTATATACATCACTCTTTGCAGTAAGATGTCCTATATTAAACAACTAAAATTGATCCAAACAATCATAAAAGAAAAGATACGCAAATGGTCAATGTTAAAAAGGTCAAACCTGTCATTACATATTCTGGCGCTGCATAACCATATGTTCCCATGACGCGAGTAGATACATGAGTTTTATCGCCCTCGGGGGCATCTTTAGCAAGACCAAAATCAGAAAGCTTTGCATTATATTCCTAAGAATTTAAATCATTATAAAGACAAACCCAAAAGCAAGATCAAGAAAACTCAAATGTTTGATGAGTCTCGTATTGCATACCGCATCTAACAAAATGTTGGAGGTTTTAAAATCACGATAAATCACGGGTCTTTTTGCTTCTTCATGAAGAAAAGCAAGACCCTTTGCGGCCCCAAGTGCAATTTTCATCCTGATGGACCACGGAAGAGGCAAAGATCCTACAAAATTACTCTAAAATAAAGAACATGTTGATTTTATATCATGGAAAACCAAAAAAGTGGAGTGATCCACATACTTCTAAACAAATGATTCTCCAAACTCCCTCGAGGCATGAACTCATAAGCGAGCAGCCTTTGATCATCTTCAATGCAGTAACCGATCAATTTAACCAAATTTGGATGAATGAGATCACCTAAATAACTTACTTCTGCCTGCCAATAACATCATTTTTCACTGAAAAGTAAGTCACATGATAACACATAGAGATTACCATTTTGACCAACTTACTTATAAATGGGTTGATTCGGGTTATGTTTGATAAGTAGATCAAACAGGTAAAAGAAACATCCCAAAAGTCACCCAATGTGTCCATTAAATTCATAAAAACCTCCAAAATCATTTTATTCAACAAAATACTTGTATTAATTTAATTTTTTTATGAGAAGTGTTTAAGGTCAACACCACCCAACCCATTTTTAGCCCAGGGGTGTTCAGTTTTCGAATTGGATTCGAAAAAATCGAAATTCGATTCTATTCGAAAATCACCAAGTCGAATTCGATTCGAATCAAAATTCGAATTTAATTATTTATATATATATTTTTATTATATATATACAAGTAGTTACTATAAAATTATTATATACCTATGATTTTATTAGTTTGAATGTTATCACTAATATTACAACTTCAATGTTAGTTATTTGATATTTACATATTTATAGTGTATTTGATATTTTGAATGCATAAACATGAGTAACAAGTATAAAACATTTTTTAATTAAATTTGAATCAAACCAATTCGAATTCAAATCGAATTCGATTCGAATTCAAATTTTGAATACGAATACGAATCGAATTCGAACGCTCTTAAAAAATTCAAAATTCGAAATCATTCGATTCGAAATCATTCGATTCGAAATATTCGAGTTATTCGAAATTCGATTCGATGAACACCCCTATTTTAGCCCATACCAAAATTACCCATTTTCATGGAAACCCATTACCAAACCCGTCAGACTTGCCCATTTTGCGATCACTAATGATACAAAGTATAAAAACATGGACAGAAATTTCCAACCAGCCACTCTTTATGGCCCTGAAGCCCGTCGTGATTTAAGGTTTTAACTGCAACTGTGAGCCCTGTGCCCGGCTTGACTGGTGCAGTCCCATTCTCTTCAATCCATCCTTTAAAGACACAACCGAATCCTCCTTCACCAAGAAGACTCTCGGGTCTAAAATTTCTTGTTGCCATTTTCAAATCATTAAAAGCAAATTTACGAAGGCGAGAAGCCACTTTTAATTCTTCTTCAAATTTTTGGGTGGATGAATTGCTTTCTCCTGTACTTGTGGTAGTTGATGACACCACTTGGACTGGTTGATCTTTGCTTGCATCATTTGTTGATTTAGTTTCTAATACAAACACCGAAAAAACATCATGATTTGCAAGCGATAACATTTTTGGAGAAAAAGTATCTAAACAGATCATCAGATTATTGTAACACCAAAAAAGCTAATTTGAAAGGATTTTTCTCACATTCATCAAAATTTCTTTTATGGTCACATTACCTATTAATTTCTTCGATAAACAAACTCTTCAAACACACAAACATTATATGATTACTACAACTTTAAACATCAAAAGCACATCAAAACAACATTGCCTACAGCCTGTTTATAATGCTTAAACATTTTTTCAGCTGTTGAAAAGGCACATCCAAACAATTGCTACAAAAAAAAACCACTATTATTCACATTCTAAGATCAAAAAAATACCTTCTACTTTCAAAGGCACTTGAAAAAACAACCCTTAAATGCAATAATTCCATCAATCAGTCAATCTAGTATCATCATAATCAATTCCCAATTCAGGTAAAACCCTAAATTCTCACAGAATTGGATCCAACTATAAACCCTAATTCAAAAGTTCTTGATTGAGCCAAAGTCTATGAACCTCTAAATAACATTTTAAGTACAGCTTACATACAGTACTTGATCAGCATCAAAACAACCACCAGACACTAAAGATGCAATAAATAACTAACAAATAAACAATTTAATTAAAAAAAATGAACGTTTAACCGGATTTTACCACAGTGAGTACTGATGCCACTGATTGAAGTATCAACTTTGGATCTTGAAGAAATACAGCTGCCGATCAACTTCCACCTGGACCAACATCCAGCACGAGTCCCCTCATCACCAACCTCGTCACATTTTTTATGTTTACTGTTCTTATCAATCTTTGATTTAAAAACATGCCAAGATTCCACCTTTTTTCCGTCACCAGAATTCATCTTTCAAAACAAACCCTAAAATCAAACCCAACTGATACCATCAAAACCCCCAAATTTCAGCAAAATCAGATGTAATAATCAAAACCCATCAGAAGAAAAGATGAGCACACTAACCTCACATGGCTGAAGGAGATATAGATTCAACTTTAACTTGCATACAACAAAACCCTTCACCAAGATTGGATTCTTTTATCGAAACTTGCTTACCCAATTCTGGATTTTAACAGAAATTGACAGAAATTTGGGAAATTTAAGGGTTTGCAACAGTAAACTAGAGATTGAGATCACACCCACAAGATTTCAAAAGCACATAGAGACTCTGTGTGTCTGTATTTGTTGTATCAAATGTAATCTGAGTTTAAAAGCACACACCACCTAGTTACGTCTACTAAAGTACTAATCACAAAATAAATAAATAAATAAATAAAATAGATAATTTTTAAACAAAAGAAAGACCGGTTCAATCTTCCCTAGAAAAATATCAAAATAAGCTTGAAAAAATTATACCATCCTAGAGAGAGAAAGTAGAGAGAGAAAGGGTAGAATTTGTGGGTTAGAGGTGGGGCCCATATTTATGAAAAGTGTCAAAAATACACATAAAAGTCCAATTATACCCTTGACCGAAGGGGAGTAGGGGTGCCCGGAGAGGGAAATGAAACAGGCCGGTCAGTTTGGGCAGGAGAAAGAAGGGGGTAATGTAGGACCCAAGGTGACGTGTCGGGATAATACGAGCAGACGCCACTCACGCGCGTGAAAGCTTTTTAATTTTTATTCTCCCATTAAGGTGCCGTGTGCCTTCAGCTTTTTTTTTTTTTATTAAATATTTTGATATTCTTCTTTGCACTAGATTTAGCTTTTTATTCTCTTATCTTTCACATTGTTAACCAAACTAATAATAAAAATTAAAATTAAACTGTTAAAAATAAAAATTAAACAATTATTACCGTTTTAGTTTCGGTGTAGTTTTTCATTTTATTGATTTTTGAGTTTGGGCTTTTATGTATATTAAATAAAAATTAAATCAAACCGGACCATTTTACAAATTAAAATGAATTAAATACACTAAGTTTAAATGTATTTTTAAAGATTGAAGGGTCCTAAGAGCAAGGTGGTTAGTCGCTCTCCCTTTGCTAACTGAACACCAAGCTGATCTAGCATTCATACTAACTTGCTAGCCAGTAAGCCATCAAAGCCCCCGTCTTCGATTCATAAATCACGAAGTCAGCCAATATATCTTCACACATACATTCATATGTGTGTGTGTATGTGGTTTCTTTGTTAACCTATTTTACTGTGTTAACCGAATAATTACATTTTATTACTTTGGGGCCCATGTTAAAATAATTTAAAGGTGTAGTTTTTTCTTATTTTTTTTATTAATGTAAGTAGGCCCTACATCAACTAAAAAAGAAGAAAAAACATACACATTTAAATTTACTTTAATGTGGGCCCTAAAGTAATAAGATGTAGTTATTCAGTTAACGCAATAAGGAAAAGTTAACAATTGATCATTTCTTTATATATATATACACACATGTATATGTACATACACATACGGTCTGGTTCGGTTTTCAATTACCGGTATTTAATAAGAAATACAAACTAAATTGTGTACAATGGTTTCAAACTTTTGAAACCGACCGACTAAATGTTTAAAAAAACTCAACCACAAAAACCAAACCAATAACCTCTTTGATTATTTCATTGTTTGATTATTAGCGCATCGAATTCTTTAAAGTTAAAATATTAGAGATGCCATTCCTTCAAATACAATAATGTTCATTTTCTATATGCTGAAACGTTTGCAAGTGATTTTGGATAGAAAAAATAGAAAGAAAAAAAAAATCTTAATATTAATAAAACATAAACAATAATACTTTTTAAGCTTTTATTTATTAGTTCAATGGTTTTATCAGGCGTCATTACCTTAATCATCCTTCCATTATGGACCCTTTTAGTAGCTTTTTAGCCTATTAACATCACACAAGTCTCAACTTTCTCACTTATGTGACCAACAAATCCCAAACTATTTCCTAATTTTCTATATGGCTCCCATCGTTTGTGTTTGAAAAACTTAATAACCCTATTTTGCCTATTCATCAATCTTTACCCGATCATGCAATCTGTGATCAAAAATCTAAAATGCATGTCTATCTATCCTTATGCTTTAATTAGGTTAATATTATCAAGGTTCTAGCACTGTTAGAGTGCCTTCACGGGAAATCAAAATAATAATAATAGTAGCAGTAGCAGTAGTAACAGTAACAGAAGGAGCAGCAGGTTGTTGAATTAGAATTATTTTGTAACACCCAAACTTTCCACACGATTACACGTGTCCCATTTTAGGTCCCAGATTAAACTTTCTCAAAAATTTTGCTCGGAAGCGTAAAAATAACATTTCATAAGTTAAACACACTCAATTTCAAATCATTTACATTTATGATTAATAAAACTAGTGTGTTTAAGTTTAATACCATCAGAGAATTTTACATAACGTTTGATTCTGCTTCATAACGTGCCCGATCTGATCGCCTGATGCATATCTATCTTTGACCTGTAACATCACATATAAGTCACCATTAGTTCATACGAACTAAGTAAGTAACCCCTTCCCGAGTTTCCACAACTCATTTAACACATCCACATACATATCATATGGATGTTATTCATATCTTGATAATAATATATTATCCAATACAACTTTATCACCAGCACCTCTGGCTAATTTAAAACACAATAATCACCACATATATATACACACACACATATATATATATATATATATATATATATATATATCGTAAGCTCAACCAATTTCCCACACACCTGTGGTTTCAACAATTCAATTTCCGGTGTAACCGGTTATCCACACATTGGTGGTATCATACACATATTAAGTCTTAAGATGTTCACCCACCGGTCCTTTCATCTAAGACAACTGCTAGCACCTCTAGCTAGTGTATCCCGTAACACATTACGGATACACTACCGATGTCCCAAATATAATTTGGTAACAATATTCAATCACATACAAACGATCCACTATTGGATCGTTTCCACCCAAAACCCCATGAATCACCCATTCATGTACAATTATTATAGTTTAACACCACACATACATGTGCATATTTCCAGTCCACCATTTGTTCACACACCTTGTGAATCAATTACATTGGAATTGCAAGTCTTATGTTCACACACCTTATGAATCCAAAACATGCATATTTCCAATCCACCATTTGTTCACACACCTTGTGAATCAATTACATTGGAATTGCAAGTCTTATGTTCACACACCTTGTGAATCAAAGCATGCATATTTCCAATCCACCATTTGTTCACACACCTTGTGAATCAATTACATTGGAATTGCAAGTCTTATGTTCACACACCTTGTGAATCCAAGCATTCATATTTCCAATCCACCATTTGTTCACACACCTTGTGAATCAATTACATTGGAATTGCAAGTCTTATGTTCACACACCTTGTGAATCCAAGCATGCATATTTCCAATCCACCATTTGTTCACACACCTTGTGAATCAATTACATTGGAATTGCAAGTCTTATGTTCACACACCTTGTGAATCCAAGCATGCATATTTCCAATCCACCATTTGTTCACACACCTTGTGAATCAATTACATTGGAATTGCAAGTCTTATGTTCACACACCTTGTGAATCCAAGCATGCATATTTCCAATCCACCATTTGTTCACACACCTTGTGAATCAATTACATTGGAATTGCAAGTCTTATGTTCACACACCTTGTGAATCCAAGCATGCATATTTCCAATCCACCATTTGTTCACACACCTTGTGAATCAATTACATTGGAATTGCAAGTCTTATGTTCACACACCTTGTGAATCCAAGCATGCATATTTCCAATCCACCATTTGTTCACACACCTTGTGAATCAATTACATTGGAATTGCAAGTCTTATGTTCACACACCTTGTGAATCCAAGCATGCATATTTCCAATCCACCATTCATTATAACAATGCATATTCCACATGCATTGTCAAGTTAAACACCAATTTATTATAACAATGCATATTCCACCTACATTGTTAATTTTTAAACACTAATTCATCCCGACAACGCATATTCCACATACATTGTCAAGTTAAACACCAATTCATTATAACAATGCATATTCCACCTACATTGTTAATTTAAACACCAATTTATTAATTAATCACCAGTTCATCCGGTTATTCCAATGCAAATATATTGCATACACGTTTCTCATTGAAACACCACAACACAAACCAAAGGATTTCTCATCCATTAGTTTCAATCACATATATCAGACACACAAGTAGACTCATTCTACTTCTTATAGGTAATGTTACAGTAAGTTGGGTAACTTACCTGGTTCATACGATTGTTCACTTCTTACAACCTCCACTTCTGTGAATTGTCACTTGACCTCTATCACCAACACCTAGTTGCATATTCACACATATACAACTATATTCAATACATATAACACATACAATCAAGTTCAACTCACTTGACTGGTCTGACTTTCTCAAAGTCAACTTATCACATAATTGACTCTATCTTACTATATTTAGTAAGTATTAGTCAATTAATCATATCACATGCCTTCCTTAGGCATTTCATCAAATAATTGATGTTCATTATATTAGTTATGATCTCAATCACTTCTTTTAATCAAAATTCATTTATGATCATAACTGTTAATAATTTTTAACATCAATTCATCAAAATCATCATTTAACCCATGGATCATAATCCATATATATTTCAAAACAACAATTTACCCATCCTACTAGTTATCCCACCATGATATGGGTTTCATAACAACCGGACATTATCCCGGCTTTAAAACGAAGATTTCACCAACCAAATATCAACTTCTTCGTTTCTAACAATCCCTAGTTATCAACTAGGCAATAATCAATACCCATAATCATAGTAATATATTTAAAACTAAATTTAATCCACAAAATATCAAACTAGTAGGAGAGATCGAATCGTTACCTCTTTGAACGAAGTTCTCGGATGAAAACGACGATCAGGAGTGATATAATCAAACCCTAGTTCGATCCGAACATCTGGATGGCTTCAAAACACTGATCTAGCAACAAAAAGTTGCTCTGTTCGTCCCCTGGTCGAATTATGATCGAGATTTGAAAAAAATAAATTTTCTTAATTGAATTCTGATAAGATAAAGAATCTGTCAAACCGCCATACCCGTCGCGTACCGCGAAGGAGGGCTCAAGAGCTCTTCGCGTACCGCGAAGCAATTCGGGATTTCAGATATTTTGGATGCTTCGCGTACCGCGAAGGAGCCTCAGAAACATCTTCGCGTACCGCGAAGAGTCTCTTTGTAATTTTCTTCTTTTCGCGATTCCGGCCAATCCGTAACTCCGTTTCGCGCACGGTTTTCTCCCACGTTCACCATTTCTCACATACTATCAACCTATAATAATTACAATCATCAAATCAACATGGATTTATAAAACGATCACATGTGCTCTTGCCATTGATGACGTAATTCTCACATGTTTTCAAATTAAACAATTACAATCGTTCAATTAACGATTATTTCAAGTACATTCATTTATTAAAAACAGGTTGTTACATATTTTTAGTTTCTTTGATGCTCTTAAAACTTAAATCACTATTTTGTGCTCTATATTTATGTCATAATGATATGGTTATGTTCCACTATTAGTTTGTGTTTGTCAGGTTTTAAGTTCATTTTTCAACGTCTTGCAAAATAGTTTATTGATGTTTATTTATGTTTGACCTAATTTGATTCATTTGCTAAAAGATAAAATCAAAGTTTGCAATGAGAATTTGGAGACTTGTCACTCATCTTATCCAAATCTCAATTGCACCAAAGTTTTATATTCATATTATGCGTAAGAACACGAATGGTTGGATCGACTATTGAAACCTTGACCAATGGATGATGTAGAGTGAGCTATTGGTATAGAAAATAATGTGCAATAAAGAGTAAAACTTTTAAGAGTGATTAAAAGTGTAACAAGAGCGTTATTTGCGTTTTTTGTTTGGATAGGTGCATATTACTTCATGATCTAATGTACACAACCTTACCTTACATATTTATATAAGAAATTGTTTCTCACAATTTGAACCTATAATCATAAGGTAATAAACCAACAGTCTTATCACTTGCTTCAAGGGTTGTCTTCTTTTGCTTTAGTAATTGACGACCGATTTTAAGTAGAAATCAGATCCTCAAATTAGGGTTGTTCATCGGTTCGGTTAACGGATTATTCGGTTTTCAAAAAAAACCCTAACCGTTAACCGAACCGAATTCGTGAAATGGTTAACCAACCCAAATTCAATTCGGTTCGGTACAAACCGAATTAAACCGAATAAACCGATTAAAAACAAAAAAAAAACGGTTAAATTACTGATATTGACTTAGTATATATGTTTAACTTTAATTTTTAAATTATTTGAAGTATTATATTAAATTACTAGCATTAGAAACCCATGTATTACATGGGTTGAATATATAAAATATGTTAAAAATAATAATTTTAGTAAAAAATTTATATGTTAGATTTATCAACTATTGGAAAATAAGAATTATGAATATCTAGAAATTATAAATTAATAATAATAATATTCAGTATTAAAAAATTATAATTTAAAATAATATATAATTTAAATCTTATTATAGTTTATCTAGTTTACTAAATTAGTAAATTATTAAATAAGAAGATTTATACTTTTTAATATTTAATTATTAAAAATTGTTAGAATTTATTAGGAGAGAGGCGAGAAAACAAATTTTATATATTTCACCAGAGTGTAACACGTGTTTCCTAAACATACTCCTTTATTAGAATAGATAGATTGATATTGATGAGTATATATAATATATATTTGTCAAATTACATATGAAAATTTATACAACCATGATTAAAAACGCCGATAAATTCCTAGACGGTACCTCGCCGTCCGACTAGCGTTTAACGAGTTATACAACCATGATTAAAAATAAACTTGAGGAATAGGCGAATAGCAACGTATATTATAAGAAGTGCGATGTACATGTGATGATCACATTACGCAATAAATGATGTGTGTTGTCCCTACATTTCACATGCTTACAAATGGATAAAGGAAATTTGTGTTTTTTTAATAATTAAAATTCTTTTAGTGTAATAGTAACACGCTGATGTGTAGAATTCTGTGTTGCATGCTCGATCTAGTTGTTGGATTTTTATTTTTTTTACCAATTTGTTTTGTTTTTTCCGTTTATGGTTTTAATTGTTGTTCTTTTATGTTCGTTTGATGTTTTAATCCGCATGTTATGTTTTGATATTTATGTAAAGGCTTGACAGTTGCGTTGGATCTTGTTGTTCGTGACATTGGTGGAATTCGTGACATAATACGCATGCGCCCAACCTAACGAGAACACATGTGCCCAAACCTCATTTACGAACGCCCCTGTGATTCTTTCATATGGGAGGTTTTAGGTTCAAATCCATCTCGCAGCGAAAAAGGGATCTGAGGGGGTCAGGGGTTTTTCCCAGTAGGGCTTCTTCCTGGAGTGGTTATGGTGGCTCATGAGAGGTCCAGGCAACTAGACCTTGGTGACATGACCTGAAAACTATGGGCTCACACTATTAAGACCTTCGCCGTTCAAAAAAAATTAAACTTTATAAAATTTTAATAATCTAAAAACGTTGCATAGGATTGAAACGCTTGCTGAATTTGAAAAGCATAAAAAACTTTAAATGTCTTTAATACAATATTAGGAAAACTTAATTGTTATTGGATGAAGTTTTCCATTTGAAAACACTTTGATCATTGCAAAAGTTATCCACCTAATTATCATGTGTTTCCTCTTCATTCTTTAGGAGTTTAATACCACTCCTCTGGGCAAGTTTTACGATAGGCTCAAAATTTTTAATTTATTTTTCTAAATTTTATATAAAAAATATACCTATTAAGTGTAAAGAAGCCTAATATCCAATCTAAAAAAATATTGACCCCATTGTTTGAGTTCCAATATTCTCAAAATCAAACGCATGCCCATTTACTTGAGTAATACATTCAACGTACGACCCATTGTTTCAAGAAAGATTTAGCGGATTAACAATGAAACTATTGAGAACGGAATCTTAAAGACTATAAACTGCGAAGAGGTGGTCAAAAATATTTTTTTATCAAGAATGTTAGGTGAGCTTCATAAATCATGGATTAGCTATTACATTGTGTCATTTTAATACTATGATTTTGTTGCTTTTATTGCTATAACCTCAATCATCGTTTAAAAAAAGAGTTTATATAATTGACCATTCGTTTGAACCGAGGGCATTTTTTCCTTTTTGCCACGGGCACTTAAATTCTCAGGAATGGTCGTGCCCGTAAACATTTTTTATTAATTTTTTTACAGGTGTCCCAACCTAACAAGAACATAGGTGCCCGCACCTCATTTACGGGACACTCTTACCTCATTTCCAGGTGCCCCAACCTAATGAGAACACAGGTGTCCGAACCTCATTTACGGGTGCCCTAACCTAACAAGAACACATGCTTCTAAACCACATTTACGAATGCCCCAACCTAACGAAAACACACGCGCCCAAACCTCATTTACGGGCGCCCCAACCTAACGAGAACACAGGTGCCCGAACCTCATTTACGGGCGCCACAACTTAGCAAGAATACATACATCTTAACCTCGTTTACGGGCGCCCCAACTTAACTAGAATATAGACGTCCAAACCTCGTTTAAAGAATTTCAAGATTGAATCAAAGAGATTGAAATCTCAATGAAAATAATGTTTGGATTTCCAAATTTTTAAAAAAAGGGGTTTGCACAGGCCGTGTAAAAGATCAAATTATGAAAACACACGTGACAATAAGCAACCTTTTATGTAATCTTTAAGATGTTTAAGTTGATCTCTACAGCTTATTACCTCATTTAATGATGGTTTGATAAATAATTCAGCAAAAAAAAAAGGTTCAATATATTAATGTATAAACTCTTAAAAACCGTAGCCACCAATCAAGGTGAAGCAATGGTAGAACAACAGGGTGTTGCGGTCATTGGTGGTGATGGTGAGAGAGCTTGAGAGAAAGTGAAGCGATGGTGGTGAGGGTGAAAAGTTTAGATGGATCGAGATGTGATGTATGTATAAGTCAATTGTATCATACGCATTATAGCAGACACGGTTTTCAGAATCGGACAGGACCGGCTGGCCGGACTGGGAACCAATGGGTCGGTCAGCCCAAAACTAGCATGTGAATCACCTTCAAATAAACCGGCTGGTTGAGCCGGTTAACCGGTCTGAACCGGTTTACTGGTCGGACCGAATATTTTTTTTAACTAAAATTCAAGGAATGTAACATTAAAATCAAACCCTATATTTTTTAACATGATTATGTTTGTTTAAACATTAATTATGTTTATTTAAATGCGCTTTATAATTCAATAATTTTTTTGGAAATAATTTATATATTTATTATGTCATCCGGTTCTTAAATCATGTACAACCGGTCCGACCAGTGGTCAGTAAGATGTCCGGTTCAATGTCCAGTTGATTTTGAATACATTACTGGCAGGTGAAGATTGAACCGTAAAATCATCTCACAAAGGTTTCTACTTTTTAATATATATATACAAATAAGGGTGAAGTCATCATAGCCATATGATTTTAAATATTAATTCAACTTTTTTTTTCAAACAGCAAAATTACTCCTGAATTTAAAGGGATGCGTTGCTGTTACCAAGGGCTGTTGGAGGAGATCAAATATAACAGCTATTTATACGAAATCATGCTGGGAGGGGTGCTTTCACTTGGAAGGAATGCGGTTGTTTTGATTTCTAATTTAGTCCTTGGTTTGTTGTTTTTGTATTTGTTTTCTTTGATCCTTAATTGGTGGATATGCAAATTTTGGTGTACTCAAGCTTTTGCATCTTACTGGCTCGATCTTCGATGTTTTTTTAATGAAAGCTGTTCAAAAAAAAAAAAAAGTCATTCAAGTGATCAATCTAAGTTATCTAACCTAATAATGGGCTTTGAATGATGGGCTGTTAACATGGTCATATTTCCCAGGATACGGAAGTAACGGAACGATCTTCAAAAAAGAAAAAAAACTGTTTCGTCTTCAAATAAATGATATTTAATTTTATTGGTGAATTATGGGCTGTTAAAGAAACTTTTTTATTTCAATAAACTTTATTTGCGGATAAAGGGCTGGACCAAAGCAATTGTGATAATGGGCTGTCGCTTGGGAACGGACAACACAAAAGCAGGGGGTTACGATTCCATGCAAATAAGGAGGGGTCTTCCCGCTCCGATTTCAAACCGTGAAACCATTCAAGCCAATCGTTGATTTGATTTCATGTTCAGTTTTTGCATAAATATTTGGTTGGCCAGTTTCAAAAGTTAAAATCATAACAAATGGTTTAGTTTGCTGTTTTCATAATAAACCGATCTTAAAAAACCGGACTAGACCGTATACATACATACACACACAAATATATATATATATATATAAACATATATACATATATTCATATATATACATGTCTATGTATCTGTGTGTGTATATATTTAGTTCATGATTTATGCGTCATTTAAAAAAATACATTTGGACTTGGTGTAATTATTTCGCATTGCACTACAAAAGCTCAAACCGTAAACCATATCGGAACCAAATCGTTTATAACGGCTCAGTTTTGATCGGTTTTTATTTTGAATGATCTGGTTTTAACTTTCATTATTCAAAAGCCGTTGTTAATGGTTTGGTTTATGGTTCCACCTAATAATCGGACCACGAACACCCTAGCAAATAAGTAGAGGTGCCCAAACTAGGTTTTAGATCGATTTCGATTTTGATCAACAAAATCAAGAATCGGTTCTTGTTAGGCTCAGGATTCGACCGGTATTTACCGGTGTTTGGCCGGTTCTGGTTTTGGTTGTGTAATGGTGGAATCGGTTTCTGATTTTTCCTGTTCGGGTCACGATTTCTTTGAGAAACTGAAACTTCATGTGCCCACTGGTTCGGGTTTTTTCCCACCTCTACAAATAAGCAATCAAGGGCGGATCTAGGTTGAAGGTAGTGGGTTCACGGGAACCCACCGCGCTTCGACTCGTTAGCAGGAAAAAATTTTGTCGAAAGAGTTAAATAATATGGTGAACCCAATAATATTTTAAGGGTGAATCCTGAGTACGATTTTACCCCAAAGATAAGGTGAACTTATAAAGATTTTTAAGAGCGAATCCTTAATGTAATTTTTAAATCAATTTGTCATGATTGAGGTAAGTACTATTTGTTAAAAAAAATCTCGATAATCAATGCTTAGATTTATATTCGATCGTGTTAAAATCATTTTCTAGTCATATAAACTTAGCAAACAAAATGATAGTTATTGGTGGTTAAACCCTATAGTCAAGTTAATTTGGTCATATAAACTAGCACTTAGCAAAATTTGTTTAGGTTTTGGGGTGTTGCTTCGAACACTACGAGGGGTGCTGCCCCCTTGACCCATGTCTGCTAACTAGCCAGCGGGATCGCCACCTTGGACCCAAAGGGCGTGTGACCCCCTTGACTTCCGCTTGATCCAGAGCTCAAAAATCTTAAACGAAAGTGCACTATATATATTCGAACTCTTTAATTACGATGTTTCTAATTTTAATCATTGACTTAATATATCGTATTGTTTTTATGTGATGAACATTACAAGACCTAAACCGTCAACCCAGCCCGGATTTTTTTTTTCCGGTTTTATTCAATTGAAATGTCTGAAAATAGTGAACCCACAGAAAAAATTTCCTGAATCCGCCACTGTAAGCAATCTCTTGATCTTTGAGGCGTTACTTCAAGTTTTAGTTTTAAAAATTACATGTGTACGGAGGTTATATTAAAAAAAACAGTTTTAGTTGTAAAAATTATGAGAATAATTTTAAAGCTTTAATAACCGGTTTAAATGAACCCCAATTGTACTAGTTCCAATGGAGTTGTAACCGGCTTGGCACACTCCACTATATTTTAAAGGTTTAACATTTTTTTTTAAGTAAATTATCGAGATGGTCTATGTGGTTTGTTAGTTTTCACTTTTGATCCCTAGGTTTCATAAATTACCAATATGGTTTCTAACATTTGATATTTGTAACATATATAATGCTTATGTGAGGGTAATTTGGTCAATTACATGAGAATGATTTGGTGATCTAGAGACTATATGTTTTACTAATGTCAAAAGTTAGAGACCATATGAGTAATTTATAAAACATAGGAACCAAAAGTGAAATAATAGCAAACCACAAGGACCATATCGGTAATTTACTCTTTTTTTTTTACCGGCAAATTTTATAATAGCAAAAACTGCCCTAGCAAGTTAACTAGGCACATAACAAAGATATAACCACCAATTGAATTAGATTACAATTCAAAACTACACCAATTCTCTCAACTTAGTTTCCCCAATCTAGCTCGGTTCTTTACCCATGTATAACTCAATGTCTTAACCTCTTTCAAAAAGCCAGGTATTGATATTCTCCTACCTTTAAATGTTTAACATTTAGTATTTAGCTTTTAAATTATAGAATTTACATTAGCTCATTGGTCATTTTGGTAGTTATTATTCTGTCTTTTTTATTCATTATCATTATGTCTATCTTGTTTGTCATTGTGTTTTAACTTTTGAACTATATATTGTAGCTTTAATGTTTGACTTTTATTGTTTAACTCTTAATTTTTAGCTTTTAAGCTTTAAAATTACACCTTTAATGCCATATGTGGATGCGCAACATGATATTAGTTATACTTTTTAAGTATAATTTGTTTTGTATGCACAGACATACATATATACACAAGAGACGTGCCCAATTTTCATTTCACATTAATTGATTTCAAGTTAATTTTCTTTGAACACCTTTAAATTTTAAAAATACATCATATATTTTAAAATTTTTAGTAACTACTAAAACATTAAAACTTAAAGAAAATTATTTTTATATCATCTTTATCGTTCTTCTAATAAATGATCTCAATATTTAACATATCTCACGACTATATTCATCCTCGTAAGTTAATCACTTAAATTTCACTTATATCGTGTGACATAATCTTATATCACATCTCATATACTTTTTATATTAAAAAGGCAAATTGGATTTAAATAATCCAAATTTTGACCCATTGGCCGCTGCCGGTCCCAATTATGAAAATCCCAAATAGTGGTCCGAACTTTCGACATATTTTCCCGTGGCGGACCGCTGTCAAATAAACCCTAACGGCGTTAACTTTTTTTTCGAGTTTCGAACGGATTTTTGAGGGCTTTTGTTCTGATGAATAATACGAGTCGAATGATGTATAACTTACCTCGAAACGTTGCTTCAAATTTCCCTATTTTGATGTTTAAACTTTCAATTCGTCAAAGAAATCATCAAATTGAGAAATTTGGAGTAACGTTTCGAGGTAAGTTATACGCCATTTGACTCGTATTCTCCATCTGAACAAAAGCCCTCAAAAATCCGTTCGAAATTTGAAAAAAGTTAACGCCGTTAGGGTTTATTTGACGGCGGTCCGGCACGGGAAAATATATCGAAAGTTCGGACCGTTATAGGGAATTTTCATAGTTGAGACCGACAGCGGCCAATGGGTCAAAGTTTGGATTATTAAAAGCCAATTTGCCTATTAAAAACAATGTAAACAATCAATTTTTCACAAAGTAAAAAATAATAAAAAAAATATATTTTATTTTATTATTTAAAATATTTATTTATACGTAACAGTTTTATTTTATCCAAAAATCATTTACAAATCCTAAATTTTTATAATAATTATTTAGTATTTTTTATTAATCCGTGTATTAAACCAGTTAATATATAGTATACTAGCTTATTAACTCGTGTAATACGTGAATTTGCATAAAAGTAAGTATTACAAAACAATTACTGATAAAAAATAGATATATAAATAACTATTCATTTTAATGTTTAAAAAAAGAAGAAAAGAAAAGTATATATTATAAATATATAAACATTTCTTAAAACAAAACAAATGTGGTTTAAAATTTTAAAATTTTGAAATTATTGATTGAAAATGGAAAGTTTGAAACTTTTGTATTTTCATTAATATTTAAAAAATGAAAATTATTTTTTTAAATTTAAAAGTTTGACTTAATTATATTAAATGAAATTAATTATTAAATTTGTTAGATATGAATACGAATACCTTAGAAAAGTGCCACATAACAAATATGAAGTGGATAAGTTAGAATGACAACATATACCATATTGTCGTTATAAACATATATTTGTGTTATTAATAAAAAAATTATCAAGAAAACTATAAATAGCTGCATTTATTATATCATAAATAAACGATCTCATCTTGACAAGTCGTTTAATCAAACTCAACATAAAAAAAGCAGATTTTTTTTAACTACCTATAACTAATTATATTATATATAAATAATATACACACATTATATTTTTATCCTAACTCACATCCTGCTGAAAATGTAAGTCATATCTGAAACTGCTTTTGTGACAATTTCCTCGATACACCTTCAACTTCTCCATAATTAACATCTTGCCCCTCTAGATTGGTACTTGTACCGGTTAGCCCAAAACAAATAATGAAGAAAATTGAGCGCACTCAAAATGCACATCAACCAGTAAAACCTCTCCAAATGGTAATGATTCAAGTTTTCTCCGGACAACCACCCAGGATGTCCGGAACTGCCGGTGGCACTGTTCACCACCGACACGATCATCGTGCTCAGATAGTACCCCATTGCCAGTGACGCAAACGATAAAGATGTTGCTAAAGACTTCATATTAGCTGGAGCTTCGGTGAAAAAGAACTCCATTAATCCAGCTAACGTGAACAGATCAGCTGACCCAAGAAACAAGTACTGGAACGCGATCCATAGGAACGTGATGGGTAACGGCTCGTGTGTGTCGAGCCCGGTTCGCGTGGCGACGCGTTTGCGTTTGATCTCGACTAAAGCCGCGACCGCCATAGCCATGATCGATAAAAGCAGACCAATCCCGACACGTTGTAGGTGTGAAATACCCATTTCTGATTGTGTTACTTTTCGTGCAAATGGGATAATGATATGATCATAGATGGGAGCAATGAACATGATGAACATAACCGGGAAAACTGGTAGCGATGCAGCCGGGACCTTTAGCGACCAAATATTCGTGTTCATGGTCGAGGCCTGTTGTACGGAGAATGTGGACAGTTGGGCTAGACAACAGTTGAGCATGATGGTGCAACCGAAGATCGGGAGGACTCGTAGCACGATCTTGACGTCTTCGACTTGTTTGATCGAGCATTGGAGGAACTTGTAAGCGGGTTTGGTTACGGCTGCTTGGTTCAGGAATTTGAGACTTGTGGATGCTGGTTCGGTATCTTCGTGGGCTTTTGCGACGGTTTGTTGTTGTGGTGCGATGTCATTTGGGGATAGTGACATGTTCACGATGGCATTGCTTGGACTTCTAGCGATGCAATTGTTCAGTATCGCCCCGGTCAGTACCTATATCAGTTTTTTTCAAAAAAAAAAAAATAAATATTTTATAATTGTTATTAACAGATTTTATGGGTTTGAGTAGAAAATAAAATTTGTTTAATTCAATTAACCATTGGCTTTTGGCATTTGTCAATTTAATTTAGGGCTGTCATAACGGGTCAGACACCGTCCGTTAAGACACGAAACACGAAATGAGTAGATACGAACACGACCCGTTTGAAACACGTAAACACGAAATGACCCGTTAAGAAACATGTTAACAATATAAATAACCCGTTAAAGAACCTGTTAAAGAACATGTTAAGGAACTAGGCTTAGAAAAATGAGAAATTTTTAAAAGGTAATCGATTACGCACCTATTTTATTATATTATTTATTTTAAACTTTAAACATGTATTAACGGGTTTTTACCTGTTTAGACACAAAAAATAAACATGTGTTAACGTGTCGATTTGTTTTAGACGCGAAATATGTTAAGGGTAGACACAAAACATGTTAAGTTCGTGTCGTATAGTGTCGTGTCAACATGTTCGTGTCTAAAATTGTTGGTCCCACCATTTATCTAATTTCCTTCATATATTAGATCTTGGAATACATAAATATTATCATCATTATAATTTAAAAAAAAAAACAAGAATTAATATAATAATTTTAAAAAATTTAATAAACTTTTTCAACTTATTGTATAATACTAAAAATAGTAAAAATATAAAAGAGATTCACAATTAAGGTATTACCTTAAAAATTGTGGTGAGAGGGCTACCAGACGGGATCTTGTTCCTATAGAAACTAGAACCCGCAACAAACACCGGAATCGACAACAATATCGTCAACGTAGATATCCCGAACCCCCATTCCCATCCTTTGTTGTCTTCGATCCAAATCACGAAGGTAACCGCGATGAGAGCCCCAAATGCGAGGCAAAAGACGAAGTAGTTGAAAAATGTTGATCGTTGTTTTCTTCCCTTTGTTGTGTTCTCATCGAACTGCTCAGCACCGTGTGCGGGTAACGATCCTTTTATGCCTCCTACCCCTAAAGCGACCAAATAAAGCCCTAAAAAGAGCATTGCAGCTTTCAAACCGTGCACTTGTTCACACTGGACCGTGGCTAATGTACGGTCACACTTGGGTGGCTTTAGCGACGATGAACGAGCTTGTATTGTCAATATCACTAGACCCTGACCAAATAGCGAAAATATACTATCATAAAGATTATATGATGATATATGGTATTGTTAAAACATGCCCGTGGAGGTACACAAAAAAACCAGTTTCAATACATGAAGTGGTTATAAACTGGTTTTTGTAATTTTTGATTAAGGAGCTGGTTTGAGATTTTTAAGTGTGCAAGCCGGTTTTCTTAACTGGTTTTATTAAAAAAAAAATAAAAATATATTAGCTATTTAAAAAGTTAACCGACTGTTCGGTTATGGTTTATGAGGTTGAAAACTGGCTATAATCAAAACCGGTTTTCATTTTGTTGAGATAACCGGTTAGGTTATTTTCAAACCGATTTCTCATTGGTTAACCAATTTATGCACCTATACACACCGGTAAACAAAACGAAGTATCATTCATGGAAAATCACCAAGGGACTATTGCCTTATCCTTTGAAACTCAAAAACAATTATAAATTTAATTGTCAATAGATTGTTACATACGGGTTACTGATGAGACCTACGGTATCCCAAAAAAATAAAATCTAAATTCTTAGTTTTGCCAAAAAATAATTATTAATGGTGTTAGAAACTCACGGTCCGATTTTTATGACTTTTAGGTGAAATCATAAACTGGATTGTTAATAACGGTTTTTGAAAAATAAAAACCAAAATCAAATTAAAAATAAAAATAAAATTTGAACCAAAATGAAATGTTATTGCTTGGTTTGGTTCCAGTTTGGTTTTACGGTTTGAGGTTTCTGGGTTTTGTCTTTATAGGTTTGACGTTTTTAAGCTCGTTAAAAATAAAAATAGAATTAAACATAAGCGTTTTATGGTTTGAGATGGGTTAATCACACTCCAACCCAAAATGTAATTTTTTATTGAATATCACCTAATTTATCAACCTACACACACATATTAACACACGGTCCGGTCCGGGTTTTTTACGAGAAGCTTTTATTGAAAACCGTAAACCAAACCGTTGATTACGGTTCCAAAGTAATGATCAATTTGAGCGGTTTTCAAGTTAGAAACCGGACCGTGAACACCCTTGTTGCAACCTCTAAAGAAACCAATTGTAATCGGAAATTTACCAGTCGGTCAGTAATAATCAACGGAATACTGAGAATTCCCATAAAACCCCCAAAAAAGTTGTATTTTAATTTTTATCAGATATTAGTTGTAACTTGATTTTATTTAACGTTATAATCAACATTTTAAATAAAAAAAATTCATCTTTATAAACAAAGATATCACATTACTATACTCAAACTCAATTATTTTCATTAAAAAATAACTTTATATAGGTATTTTTCATAAATTTGCCATTTATTTCGTCGTTAAAACCTCTCAATGTCAATAATTTATTTGAAATCAAATTACTCATGGCCATGTTTTAACAAAGTATTACCTTTAGCGATTAATCTATGATAGATCGGACCGATGGTGGTACTCATATTTTTTTATAGTAAAAGTTTTTAAGCTTTATAACACTTTTATAAGCAACGGTTCATAAATTTTCCCTCACCAATAATTTGGTACCTATGTTACATAAAGTTAGTTTTGTGGACGTCACTCTCCCAATCTATCGAAATATATCCAAAATCTAAACAACCCACTTAAATGGCACTTTGAGCAAAACAAATCCAACCGAGATCATGTGACAACTTTTCATTTGATATGTGATCAGTTAACTACAATATTTATAATTATTACGCTTTTATATATGATAGTTTTTAAATTAAGTACAAAAAAAGTGATGTTATATATATATATATATATATATATATATATATATATATATATATATATATATGTATATGAATTCAATATGAAACTAATTAAATATTATTTAATAGAGTCATGAATAACTCTAATCTAAACGCAAACTTAAATCTAAGCATAAGAACATATACGTTTAGAATAGAGTAAATTACCGAGATAGTCCTTGTAGTTTGCAAATATTTCATTTTTGGTCCTTATATTTCAAAAATTACCGTTATCGTCCCAAACTTTGCATATTTGTAACACATATAGTCCTTATATGAGGGTGCTTTGGTCAATTATGTGAGGGTAATTTGGTAGCTTAAGAACTATATGTGTTAAAAACGTATAGAGTTTGAGATTATATATATAATTTATGAAACTTAGTAACTAAAAGTGATACAATAGCAAATCTTAAGAACTATATCGATAGTTCACTCTTTAGAATATATATTTTTGAAATTTTATTCAGATAATGTTATGCTATTTTAAATAATTTAAAATTATAATAATACATGGAAATTACTCAGTCAACCATTACATCCTCTTTCATGATTTGATAATCAAAGCGTGTACTTTATGATTTGACAGATATAATATTATAAAAATTCCCGTAACATTTCATAAGTTGATCTGTTGTATCTGGTCATATAGATAATGGAAGCATCAATTTATAATAATAAATAAATTGACTTCATAAATATATCGGATCTATAATATATTATAAAATAATTGGCATAAAAATCATTAGTCAAATATGCATTCTTGCTTTGAATATTTTTGTTATATTAGAGAACAAAACTTTACACCTCTAAAGCATACTTAAATGTTACTCAACTTCACATCTTATTCTAGTTATTACTTTCTTAAAATTTACAAAACCCATTTTCTTGGAGCACCCCTATTGATTAGTTAATTCGAAGATATATCTACGTATGCCTATGTGAAATGAGAAAGTTTAGAAGTTAAAGTAAGAAAGAAAGGGAAAAGGCGCGCGGTTACAATTCATGACCAAAGATCGCGTGTGATATAAATGTTGACTTTAGATTTTTTTTAAATATAACCATTAAATCAAGCTTGTAATACCACTTATTACAATGCCTTAAATCTTTGGTTTATGTTTATCTTTTTTTTTTTAAACGGGTTGTTACGGTGACAACTAATACCAGTGACGGAGCTTGGGAAAATAGTCGGAGGGGGTCGGAGGATTTTTAGGATGAAAATGGAGGGGGCCGAAGGATTTTTAGTAAGAAAACGAATAGAACCAAAAGATTTTTCGACGAAATACTATTATATCGACCCTTCTGATTAATACAGGGGGGGCCGGGGCACCCCGGGCCCTTCAAAGCTTCGTCCTTGCCTAATACGAGATTTCAACCATCATCTCAGATTTGACGCTCTAGACGTACGCTCGATCCCACTCAAGGAATAACTCTACAACTGGCTTATGTTTATCTAAAGGTGTATATTAGATTCATCGTAAGATATTATAGCTTCGTAGGGCATAATTTGACATTATCCACTCGTAAGTCACACACCCACATTGGTCTATTATTTGGTCAACTTTTCTAAGGTGTATTAGTTTGACTTCACCTGCAAGACATGTGTGACAAGTATATATTTATAATTTTACGTGTCAAGTAAAAGTGGTACCACGTGGCACACATCTAAATGCAACGATATTAATTAATAAAATGTCACCGATGTAACGGTCTCATCGGAACAAGAGACAAAACATTAATGAATATCAAAATCCACCTTGTTTTCATCCCCTTTAATGCCATACGTGGATGCGTAACATGATCAGGGACCCACAATCATTAAATCATTATGAATAAATAATTTCAAATATAAATTAGTGAATGATTTGTTTTTTCTTCCTTTTCTTTTAACAATTTTTATGACAAAATTTTATACTTTTTAGTTGTTAACGGGCTCGAATCTTTTTAATTCTGAATACTAATATTTGGATCAAATCATCATCCTTTTTTTTTTTTTTTTTTACAATAAACGAGTGTAAATTTTAATATATAATTCTTTTAGCTGTATATATATACACACACCAAGAAATGATAAAATTTTATGCATATTACTCTAATTAGGATGTAAAATATGGTTATAAAACTATATAAATCAATATTTCTTTTGTTTGAAGGAATCATTATTCAATTTTAATTTTGATTGCTTTTTGATGCATACAATACAGCTCTATCAATGACAGCTTATATATATAAGGTGAGGTACCCTAAAAAGTCTATTTTGCCTAAGAAGGCTAAGAAAGATTTTTAAAAACTCAAAAACCGACTCAAACAAACCCCGATCGAATCCATTTTTGCATCATTGGAACCCGCTTTTCGAACCCTAAAACCCAAACCTTAAATCATAAATAATAAACACTAATACTAAAACCAAAACTTTAGAAACAAATATTTAACATATAAATACAACTTAAAAGCTAAAAAACCAAGCTCTAAAACCTAAAATCTAAATATAGTTAAAACAAAAACTTAAAAGCTAATATTGTAGGGTTCGATGAGACGGTTCCAATGCCATCGAAATGAGTTCAATCGGAGTTCGTTTGGGTCGATTTTGGAGATTTTAAAAATCATTCTTAGCCTTCTTAGGCAAAATATACTTTTTATTTGATCTTTCCCCTATATATATATATTTGGCTCCCTCTTAACGTATTGTCATTGAGATTGAGGGTCAGTGATGGAGCTTGAACGTTTTGAAATGAGAGATGGAAATTTACAAAAAAAAACATAATACACGTTAATTTTTCGAAACCATGGGCGAAACCAGTATTTAAAACAAAAAAAATAACATTTTGCTAGAAAAATTAACGTTACGGGCGGAAAAAAGAGGGGGTGTAAAATTAACATCACTTGCTCAGGGTTTAAAGCTATCCCCTTATGGCCTTAACTTTGCGTGGTGTCGTTGTTGGTTCTTTCGCTGGTTGTATCCAATTAGCATTACACAAGTTATTATGATTTTCACATTTTTTTTATTTAAAATTGTTTATGTATTAAAAGAGTTTCTTTGTATATTAAAATAGTTTAGAAATTTGGTTGTCACCAAATATGATTATTAGACTATGTTAAGTTAAATCATGAATTTTTTTCTTTTCTATATAATTATAGAACAACTTTTTTTTTTTTTTTTTTTGTATATTAAGTTACCTAAGTCAAAGTTAACATTTAAAGAAGTGGTGTAGATTTTAAGCATAGTGAAGCAGCCTAAAGGTTTCTAGAATAAACCTCATTATAAGGCTAACTTTCCTTGGATAGCACCCACTTGGTGTAAACTATGATTAACCTAGTCCTTTTGGTTAGTTACGTATTAATTTTTTTTAAACGGTTTCCAGGTCATGTTACCAAGGTTTAGTTTTCTAGACCTCCCATTAACCCCCACAACCACCCCAAAAGGGAAACCTCACATGAAAACGCCCTGACCCCACATACCCATTTTTCGCTGTGGAAGGGTTTCGAACACGAGACCTCTCATTTGGGGGAATCACGTGATACCGCTAAGGCACTGCCTCGTTGGTTAGTTATAATTAGGAGTGCTCGTGGGTTTGGCTCGGATTGTTATAGTCAACGAAAATAGTAGTAATAGTAGTAGTAGTAATAATAATAATGATAATAATAAACTTCATTAAATTAATCGTGATATTGACTTTAGTTTACAACTTTTATTGGCCATTAATATGTTATTAATAAAAAAGACTAATTAACTTAAGTGTTCATTCAAAATTAGTATTATTTAATTTTGAAAAAAAAAGGTTTGACTCCTGTGTATTTAAGAGTGAATTTATTAAGGTCAATTACTATTCTTCTTGAAAAAGCCAATAGGAAAATATATTTGTTTGAAACACGTGTCTTAATTTTCATTAGTCTAGTCTTTGTACATGTACATATAAGTAGTGGATTGTGCAATTTATTTAAGTTCAAATACCCGGGTATTTGGGGATATATCTTTCTTTTGTTGGAATTGGTTGTTTTGGGTTACGCTTGGTTCACAAGAATTCATTTTAGTTGATATAATTAGAATAGGACTTTTATTAGTTGCGCGTGAGGTTTATAGTTTTTTTGAATTAAAATATGAATATGTGAGAAATAAAGACATAAAATTGAAATTAATTACATCAAATTAAGAATTCTATGATCCAATGTAAAGAATCAAAAAAATCATTTAAAGTAAATTAGTTAAAATAATACACTTCGAGATACATGTATCTATGTTTAGACAATCAACCGCATGATGTATGTGTATACACACACGTACACATGCGATGGCGGTTATATCTTACTTGGCGTTCTCGAAATGTAGCGCATTTAACTTTATGTGTGTGAATTTGTGCCAGTCACACACAATTGGTCACATAATAGAAATATGTATACATACATGTGTGCGCCGTTACAGTTATATTGAAGGTTGCATTATATATAAAGTATAAAGTAGTGTAGGCGTCGTTTTATGTGTGTTTCTTCTTACTAACTAGTTCATACACACCTTGCCATGTCAAAGATATATGCATTCGTGTTTAAGATTTACTTGTATATATCTGAGGACATTGTCTAATATAAGTGTTTATTAAAATATAAGAATTAAGATTATAGTTTAGAACTTTTTAAAAGCATATGCAAATGTAGCATACTTTTGTCTAAGGGGCTAAAATTTTCCTATACTTTTATGTAGATTTTGCTTATTGTGTTATTACAAATTATGTTATGGTGTTCTTTTATTATTTTATATTTGATGCTGCTTATTTTTTCATAAATTATTTTGTTATCGGTAGCTTTGTATTCATATATTTATAGTGCTATTTGTTTACTGTGTATTTTAAAGCTAGGGTCTATATATCTAAAAACATTTATATTTTCTCATGTGGTATAGTAGATGTAAGATTTATATGTATAATACTTTTTTCTAAACACTATCAATAATCATGACCCCCCTCAGACCTATTTTTCGCTGCGAGAGAGATTTGAACTCAAGACCTCTCATTTGGAAGAATCATGTGGTACCATTGAGGCAATGCCTCATTGGTAATAAATATCTAGACCATATTTGCCTAAATGCATGAATCATTCATTATCTTACTAGTCGTAGTGTTTATTTCTTTTTGTGCTTCTTTATTTGGCACTTGTGTGTGTGAGAGAGAGGACATGTGTGTGAGAGAGAAGGCATAGATATGAACATATGATACGATATTAAAGTGGTTGCGTTATATAAATTCTAATTTCTTTTAATACGTAGCGTAGGATTAAGGGAATCTCATTGGGAGAGTTTAATTCACATGTTTCAACTTGTTTTCTGGAAGGCAATATTCGATGTTTAACGGTTGTGTCACATTATCCATGTTATGTATTTACTAAATTTAAGGAAGCCATACATATTATATATTATCAGAAAACAATTAATATGGCCGGTCTAAATAAAAACAAATTATATTATTTGATCCATCATATATTTAATTAATTTACATATATGTTCATATTTTTATGTTATCATATGTATGTAACGAATAATAATTAATTAATTTACATATTTATGCTCACATTTTTTTGTTATTATATGTATGTAACAAATAATTATCTTCAATTAAAACAAACTTTTGCATCAATCGAAAGATTGACACATTTTTCCACTCGTAAAGAAAAGTGCAATCTAATCTAGCCAGGCACGGTTTTTTCGCTTTCTTTTTCCTAAAAATTTTTATTTTTCTCAAAGCTAGACTACTATTTTATACTTTATATATATAGTTATAATTAATTACTCTTTTAATTAAGTTATCTTTGAATAGATGCATTTTAACATGTACAATCATGTATGCACATTGACCATCTACTTAGTTAAATCAAAGATTCACAATATGTATACTTTGTTCAACATAAGATGATCGATCCTCTGTGTGTGTGTGTCTGTGTATGTGTCTGTGTGTGTGTCTGTGTGAGAGAAAGAGAAAGAGAGAGATTTACCAAGAACTCAACAAGTGCACTGATGATGTAGATTTGATAGGTGGTGAAAAAAGCATCAGACAAGAAGCCACCAAGAAGTGCAAGAAGAAAAGCAGTCCCCATGAAATCTGTGACATGATTTGCTGCTTTTGAAGGAGAAAAGTGCATGAATTGTGTCAAGTACAACACCAAGTTGCTTGCATTTGCTAGATATGCCAAGTTTTCCATCACCTCCACAACTAAACAAACAAATCTAATCAATCATGATTTGACCAAAAAAGGATTCAAGACTTCAAATCCCATTTCATATATTTGAAAATTTGATAGATACATCAATCCTAAAGATAAAAGACATGATCTTTATATATACTTTGACTTTACCTAAGACAAAGGAGGCAGCAAACATGCCACCATGGCGTCCTTTGATTGCAGGCTTCTTCTTCCAATCCACATAGCCTTCCCATATGTTGGACAGTTCTTGTGATTCCACTTCCTGATAAACATAACCAAGCAAACCCTTAATATCATTTAACTTCAAAGAACAAAAGTCAAACTTTCTTGCTTTGCAAATAGTCAAAGCTGTTTAAAATGAAGAAAGAAATGATGAACTCACCATTTCTCTTGTGAATCCTTTGAAAAAGAGAGGAGGGAGTTGGAAGTGAGGTATCAATTGATCAAAGGAGAGATGATGAAAAAGGGTTTAATTTAAAAGATTGAGAGTTGTCTAGAAATATCTCTCCCTCTCTCTATATACACACACATATATGTATGTATATATGTATGTATATATATGTATCACTGCCTTAACTTTTTTGGAGGAAAGAAAGATTGTAACATAAATCACTTTCACAATCTCCTAGAGTACGTTTTATTGGAACGTACATATATATATAGTGCTCAAAAGCTCTTTCAGTTTGACATATATGTTTTTGATCATAAAGCAATCAAGAACTTGGCTTTTAAAGAGAGGAGAGAGAAACCGAAAGAAGTGTGCTTTTCAATTTATGTGGTGGGATGGAGAGAGGGCTTCTCAGGCACAATGTGGGGTGGGGTGGGGATAGGCATCAAATGCTCCAATGGTAAATTTCAAATGGAAGATATTACACCATATGGTATGCCCCATGGTTCAATCACTCCACCTATACCCCATGGTTCAATCACTCCACCTATGCACCACGTAGACGCCACGTAGGCACTCACCACAACCATTCACTCCATCATTTTGATGGAAATGTTCCTTTGTCCACTCACTCCACGTCATCATTCCTTTTTAAATTAAAAAGTAGATATAATTAATGTTAAATTAAAAAAATTACATAAAATTATAAATGAAAATTACAAATTAATAAAAAAATTACAAATAAAAAACAAATTACAAATAAAAAACAAATTACTAATTAATAAAAAAAATTACATAAATTGAATAAGTTTGAAATGGGAAGAGTGTGGATTTTTTGTGTTGAATGAATTTGAAATGTGGAGTTAAATAGGTAAATTTTTTTTTATGCGCTCAAACGGTAACCTCAACGGTAACATCCCACCTTCCCACCCGTTGCCCCACTCACGTACCGTGGCGGACCTAGAAAATTTTTTTATGGAGGTCGGAAATTTTTGCTAGATAATTATTTGTTGTTAAATATTTTTTAATCGGACCAATTCGAACGACGTCGGGTCGGATCACACAAAAAAATGATGAAACTAAATTAAATCACAAAGACATGATAAAAGTACGTCAAATAATCTCGTTGATTAGGATAACCGTTGATATGATAAAATTAGCTTTCTTTCCGCTGAATTCAAATGAATATTATTCAAATCAACAAATTCATGATTTAACTACGTTTTATTTTGAAAAACCGTTCCAATTTACCTTTTCTTGAACGGCGAAGGTCTCAATCGTGTGAGCCCACTGTTTCCAGGCCATGTCACCAAGGTCTAGTTACCTGGACCTTACATGAGCTACCACAAACACCCCAGGAGGAAACCCCACTGGGAAAACCTCCTGACCCCCTTCAGACTCTAATTTCGCTGCGAGAGGGTTTTGAATCCAGGACCTTCCATTTGGAAGAATCCTGGGATACCATTAAGGCAATGCCTCATTGGTTTCTAAATATATACAAAGTATACACAAATCAACTAAGTTTCTAATCATGCTAACAAGTTTCGGTTATTCAAATTGTACAATAATTGCTTAATCTATAAAAATTGGCGTATACAAGTTAGTTACTTTTCCAGTTTATTTTTTGGGAGGAACCAAACATAAATTATGATAGATAAATTCAATCACTTAATATACAAATTGAGTATTATTACTTTTTTTAAGTTGGGCTATGGGTGATTATGTATTGAGTTGAATTATAAATTGCTAATTGGGTTTAATCATACGTAATGCATATTGCATTATTTTGGTACTATTTTATAAGTTTTGGTTTTAAAATGAGTTTAGAATGGGCTTTAATGGGGCCATCAAATTTTTATGGGAGTCGGGGGAAATTTTCCTTGAGGGTCGGTCGAGATCGGATCCTATATATAACATTAAAAATAAAAAGTTCATGGGGGTCGGTCGATCCCCATCTCAATATAGTGGGTACGCCCCTGCTCACGTACGCCTGCCCCATCACGGTCACTCACGTCCACAAGGGGAGCGGTGTGTCACGCCCCATCACGCCCGAGCCACGCCCACTCATGGGGCACACCCACCGGTCTTATATCCAAAAAAATTTGTTCAAATATGATTTCGGAATTTCGCGTGACTGGTTTATAATGGTTAAAATTAAATGTTCATAAAAATCCATATTAGTGTGACTTAAGTATCTACATATATATATAATACTGGCTAGTGTTGTAAAATGAAATCGATAGGATCTAGCTTGTCAAGGAAAATGTTAGCGATTGTTCTTTAACAACCTAAAACTAGTAACTATATATGTTGTATTATAATATTTAACATCAGAGGGTGTTTGGTTTGTGGGAGATGAAGTATATATTCTTGTAGCAATATGATAAAATTTACTGAAACTTCATTGACAAGATAAAAAAACGAACCCTAAAACTTAACACACCTATTTCGAATGGAATCTAAAAAGTCTAGCCACACGGATCATTATTCCATACTTGCCAATTCAAAGACTGTATGAAAATTTAAACATGAGAGAAGTCAACGTTCCAACCTCATTTGTATGTTTGCTACTGTAACACCCAAACTTTATACACGATTACACGTGTCCCAACATCAACTAGTGTGTTTAAGTTTAACATTTCATGATTTAAACACACTTAATTTCAGATCATTTACGTTTATGATTAATAAAAACTAGTGTGTTTAAGTTTAATACCATCACAGGCTTTACATAACGTTTGATTCTGCTTCACAACGTGCCGATCTGATAGCCCAATGCATATCTATCTTTAACCTGTAACATCACATATAAGTCACAATTAGTTCATATGAACTAAGTAAGTAGCCCATTCCAGAGTTCCCAAAACTCATTTTAACACATCCACATATATATCATATGGATGTTTATCATATTTAGATAATAATACATCACATTCCAACATCAACCTGCACCCCACACACATTGTGCATTTATTTCCCTTAATTGGACATTTTCACAATATGAGTATATTATCTAATCCAACTCTATCACCAGCACCTCTGGCTAAATTTAAAATACCAAATATATATATTTTATTGGCTTAACCAATTACCCACACACCTGTGGTTTCAACCATTTAGTTTTCGGATTAACCGGTCATCCACACATTTGTGGTATCATACATATATTAAAAATCTCTCACAAGGTAATAATATCATATTACCAATCATCAACTATTGCTCATAATAGTTTAATAAAAATTACACTATGGTGTTCACATTCCTGTTTTTCCACCATAGCTATTTGTCAGCACCTCTGACTATTCACACATTCGTAATAACATAATTAATTTAAGTCTTAAGATGTTCACCCACAGGTCCTTCCATCTAAGACAATTGTCAGCACCTCTGGCTATCCACCATTGTGGAGTTATACATATAGTAAGTCTTAAGATGTTCACCCACCGGTACTTCCATCTAAGACAATCGTTAGCACCTCTAGCTATCAACCATTGTGGAGTCACAAATAATTCAAGTCTTAAGATGTTCACCCACCGGTACTTCCATATAAGACAATTGCCAACACCTCTGGCTATCCACCATTGTGGAGTCATAATTATTAAGTCTAAGATGTTCACCCACCGGTACTTCCATCTAGACAATTGTCAACACCTCTGGCTATCCACCATTGTGGAGTCATAAATAATTCAATTCCCGGATTAACCGGTTAGCCACACATTTGTGGTTCAATTAAATCAATTTCACCGGCTCATCCGGCTAAATTTTTAATGCATTTATACTATGCACGCCACACAAGCATAACATTCGTTTTGAAACTAATAACGCCTTCTCATAGGTCTTATAATTCCATTAGTTTCATTAATCAAGTTATGCACCATCATTCTATAAACACCAAATCATATTAATTAATCACCGGGTCATCCGGTTATTCTAATGCAAATATATTGCATATACGTTTCCCATTGAAACTTAACAAACACAAACTAAAGGATTTCTCATCCCATAGTTTCAATCACCTATTTAACATTATTCACATATATCAAGTACGCAAGTAGACTCTTTCTACTACTTATATGTAATGTTACAGTAAGTTGGGTAACTTACTTGGTTCAAGCGGTTGTTCACTTCCTACAACCTCTTTTCCACTTCTGTGGCATATCCCTTGATTTTTACCACCAATACCTAGTTGCATATTCACAAATATACAACTATATTCAATACATATAACATATACAGTCAAGTTCAACGCACTTGACTGGTTTGACTTCTTCAAAGTCAATTTATCACATAATTGACTCTATCTTACTATATTTAGTAAGTTTTAGTCAATTACTATAATTAATCATATCCCCATGCCTCCCTTGGGCATTTCATCAAATAATTGATGTTCATTATATTAGTTATGATCTCAATCACTTCTTTTAATCAAAATTCATTTATGATCATAACTGTTAATAATTTTTAACATCAATTCATCACAATCATCATTTAACCTATGGATCATAATCCATATGTCATTTGGAATCATATTAAACCCACCCTACTAGTTATCATACTATGATATGGGTTTCAAAACAACCGGACATTATACCGGCTTTAAAACGAAGATTTCATCATCAAAATATCAAGTTCTTCGTTTCTAACAATCCCTAGTTATCAACTAGGCAATAATCAATACCTATAATCATAGTATTACATTCAAAACTAAATTTAATTCACACAATATTAAACTAGTAGGATAAAACGAATCGTTACCCAATCGAACGGATGTTCAATCGCAAAACGACGATCAGATGTTGTAGAATCGAACTCTAGCTCGATCCGAATGTTTGGATGGCTTCAGAACTTCATTTTGATGATAAAAATTCGATCAGATCATCCCTGGGTGTGTTAAAGTCGAAAGAATGAAAAAAATAAAATTTCTTTGCACAATTTCTGAAATGATAATGATCTGCCAAACCGCCACACCCGTCGCGTACCGCGAACAAGAGCCAAGAAGGGCTTCGCGTACCGCGAAGAAATCCGGAGAAATCAGATATTTTTCGACCATCGCGTACCGCCGAGAACCCTCAACCCTTCCTTAGCGTACCGCGACGAGCCCCAAAGCATAATAACTTTGTAATTTTCTTCATTTCGCGATTCCGGACAATCCGTAACTCCGTTTCGCGCACGGTTTTCTCCCACGTTCATAATTTCTCACATATTTTCAAATTACAACAATCACAATCGTTCAATTAACGATTATTTCAAATACCTTTAATTATTAAAACCGGTTGTTACAACTACTTAAGTAATCACACAAACGTACATGAACAAGGCAGCGTGCACACAAATAAAACTTGCAAGAAAAGAAAAGAGCAGTACTATTATGTGATTGAGCTACACTCGCGTGATTTTGATGTAGGTTTACAATTAGAAACATAAATATTTGTAAGAATAATAATAAATTTTATGCATGAACTTGCTCCATAAGGTGATCGAGGGATAAAATTTTCCATATGAGCTATGTGACTTGTACTTATAGTTCTTACAACTATTATATGTAAGTCTTTATTCAATTTAATTTGTACATGCTAAAGTTTAGATAATATATGGCATTTTGTAGATGTAACATACTAACATGCTCTTGTTTCCAAATCTTCATTTTTGAGTTTTTAAAAGAAGTAAAAGTTTGTTAAATCAAAATAGTTTTAAAGCTAATTACAAGTTTAGTCATGGTATGAGAGCCTTTGAATTGTTTTTAGGAAGTATCCTAGGTCAAATCTTTGATTCCTAGTTAGTAATCAAATTAACAATGTTCTATTCAAGAAAAAAAAGGTAATTATATTGTAGCAAAAACTCTTCGGTTTTGGTTTTGGTTCCGACTAAACTAGATCCAGAATCGGTTCGTATATAAATGTTCAATTTCACATCCATAGAAATTTTCATTCCTGCCATTAGTAAGTTGTTATAATGTTCTTGGCCTTTTTTTTTCACAAGTCGATGCATTTAACTTTGTGGTTGTAATTAAATTGACTAGCTTTAATTAATTGATTATTTTTGTCATATCTTTTTTATTGATTATGACGCTGTCCAGTTGGTTAGATTTGGTTGAATATCATATATTCTTTGTTTCTTTGTGTTGTTACTTAACTTGTTTTTCTCTATAGAACTTGGTGCGTCTACTAGTTCCTATTGTTTTTAGAATATATCCGAGTTGTTTTCCATTTGTACAAGTCAATTTGCATCCCAAAATGAAGGATACATAACTGAAATTTTTGTGAATGAAAAGCATTAATGCATCCCAAAATAAAGTGTTACATCCCACAACTTGAAGCCGTTAGCTCAACATAAATTCATAATTTGTACAAGTTAGTAGCCTAATTAATTCAAATAACCTCATATAAAGCCTAGAGTGTTCTTGAAATCCTATGCACGTTTGTTTGAGATCACCAATCAAGAGGAATTACGTAAAACTGATATGAAAATATATAAGAGTCAATTTCAGGTGTTTGCAACTTATAGATTCTTTTATTTAGACATGCATAAAAATGCTAGAAGGATTCAATTAGAAGATGTGAATGCAACCATTTCATGGTTAAATATATATGAAACATTCAAATGAACATTTGAAGTATTATGCTTTATGTTTAGACTAGCCAAATATATGTTGTACAGCAATTGAATATTGTTACAAAGAGTTTGAAACCGTGCTTAAAATATGCATTTATGAATATTCATGTCTAAATAGGTGATTATCTAATGTAGAGATGATATCAGAGGAAATAACCCATATTTGAAATTTTTTCTATGATAAATGTTAATGTAAATCTTAGTGTGTGATAAATGATTATATAATATGGTCGTTGCATATTACGCAAATTATAAGGGCTATTATATATGAACTTTAATTAACACATGTTTTGAGAATAAATTTTGATGCATATTTATTGTTTGATGAAATACCTTAATAAAATGATGTATGATTACAAAGTGATAGTGTTGAATAATTATAATCATTATTTAGTATTGCAACAATCCATACTTTGATTAATGCACCAAATGTATAATTACGTATATTTATGTGAAACATTATATATTCATATGTGGATTAGCTTTCAAATTGCTTTTAAGTATGTATAAACAAATAAAACGAAATATTTACTTGTGTTGAGTTCTAGTAGACGCTTGTATGTATGGTAACAATCATGTTCTATATATCGTGGGTTAATATAAGAATTTATGTGGATTTGATTTACACTATGGATTTTAAAAGTTGTGTGTTGATTTGCATGTTAATTATGTGAATTGAAGCTTAGAAGTCGACACGTAAGAAAAATGATTCATGATCCAAACCATATAGTGGGCAAAGGTGAGAGAATTTATGTCCTAAAAACACAAATACACATGCATGATTGCATATACATATGGTTGAAGTATATATTTGAACTAAATTATAGAAGTCCTATTTACATGAGATTGAACCACATGTGTATAAAGTATGTATTTTATTACTATAGCCATTGTGTGTATATTGAAAGATTTAAGTCCTCAATGGAACACAATGTTGGAAAGAAAATATTAAATATTAAATAGACTTATTGATATGTTGCTATATAAGCAAAGGTCATAGTGTTGATTATGATTGGACATATAGAAAGTTTCCTCTGTAAAGATCATTAGAGTCGCAACATTGAATCATGACCTAATTGTTGAATTGCGCACATTCATGTGGTCGTATTGTTTACCAAGACCACTTGCTCACAGCGGCTCCCGCTCACTGCTGCTCCCACAACCAATACCACTTGCTCACTACACCTCTTAAATCCGGCAAAGGATTTAAATTATCTGTTTGAATCTTCATCCACATTTGGTTGTGCATGCTCCATTATGTATTTATTTTGTATCTTCAGCCACATTTATGTTTAGAAACACTGTTAATGCAATTTTTAGTATTCATATTAATTAATTATGCTCTAATATATATGTAATGCATGTATGTATGAATTATATTTTTGCATTTAGGAGCAATTTAGGTGGTAAAGTTTTAGAGAACTTTGGTATGTTTTTACCCATTTAATAAAGTTTTAAACAACTTTGGTATGTTTTGACCATTTGGTAAAGTTTTAGACAACGTTGGTATGCTTTGACCCATTGGCAAGTTTTAGATAACTTTCACATGTTTTGACCCATTTGATAAGTTTTAGATAACTTTGTTATGTTTTGACATATTTGGTAAAGTTCTATACCACTTTGTTTAATTCATTTGATAAATTTTAAACAACTTTAGTTTAACTTAAGTTATAATTTATTTTATAGGCTTAAATTACAAGTTTGTTTTAAGACGTCGGTTTCTATAACTCTCACAATTCCTTGCTTCACAACAAAAGTCACCAACTACAAATGACAAAGATGATTCAGATGATGGAGACGAATGATTGTGGTTAATTTGATATTTACATACTCTTGTATGTTTTAAACAAGATTTATATGGATTATTTGGCTTATTTATGTTCTAAACAAGATTTGAGTGGTTAATTTGGTATTATGTAGTTTTATATGTTTCATATTAATTGTTGGAATGCAATTTACAATTGTTGTACTTTTAGGTGCTATGAAACTAGGAAATTCGTATTTTAAATCAAAATATTTGAAACAGGCTTTACGCCTTTAGCGTTGACAAAATACCAGTAGTGACGACACTGTGTCAATGCTTATAACCCTACATCCACAAAGCAAAACCAATCTTTAGTTGAGAATTTTTAGTGGCAACGGTACAACTTTAGTGGTGTTTTTTGGACGAAAAGTGACGTTCTTTTAGCTGCGAGACGTCACCGCTAATAATATTTAGCGATGATTATCTCCCTCAATAGCGGCGGCTGGCGTCATCGCTAAAGGTATGTTTCCTGTAGTGATATATGAACCATTACTGGAAGTAAAAAAATAATTTTATAATTATTCGAGCTTGAATCCGGCAAACATTGGGTAGTTTTGACTTTCGAGATCATTGGGTATTAAATTCGACTCTTTCTTCCTGCCTTTTTTAACTGCAAATACCGATCATCTGGGATCACATTGGTAAATAAATCACCTTTCGGTCAAAAGAACGGAGCATGGTGACCTGACCAACCCGCTCCAAATGAAACCCACAACTAGGAAAACTCTCTAGCTTTACCTAGAGCCAAATCTGCTATAGACGAGATTACAACATGTGACATCTAATTAAGAAAGTCATAAGGCTACTACTGAACCAATTGGTCTTTCTTCCTGCCTATAAAAGCCAAACGTAACGAAGACACAAAAACACATTAATATTGCTCAGTTTTCTTTCGATTAACAAGCCATCTTGTTTGTTGTTACCATCGAGAGCCACTACAACAGTCAACAGCAGACAAACAATAGACATCAGGATCGTTTCAGGTGACAGTAATGGTAATCGGCTAATTAATGATAAATGTTTTTGAACTAATAGTGAAAATTATTTCAAGTAGACACGGTCACACGGGTCTCTACTTAAACAAGTAATACGCATACATGATTTTATATTAAGGAATATATATATACTTAAATAAATAGCCATACATATATTTTTAATCTTAAATATTTAATCACATCAAAGAAATTTTTGGCTATTTGAAAAGTTATATCTACACATTAGATTGTTTAATATTGTTATTAGAAGTATCTAGTTTGATTTTGACATGTACTCATTCGATATGAAGTATGAATGCAAATTTAAACATGCATTCCTGTAAAAAGTTGTGAAACACTTTTTTTTTTTTTTTTTTTTGAGATGGTGGTGGAATCGGATGATTTCCTGAAACTATCAAGTTGTATAAATTAAGAAAACAGAATTCACACTTTCACAAATGTTGAATTTAACAATTTTGGTTTTGAATTGAGATATAAAAATTTGTGGTTACAAATTAATCAATAACTAAAATAAATAATAAAGGTTAAACAATACTAATTTGGAAACATGACGATTTTGTAATTATTCATAACACTATAAATTTAGAGCCTATTTTAGATGCCATGTATCGTTAGTAAGGTACGGATTCATGCCTGTTTCCTTAACATAATCAATTTCACATCGCCCTCAGAATTGATCGTCTCATAAAATATCGTTATTAGTATCGAATACCGCCACATCATTCCAATAATTATTCCTAAATTAATTTAGTTTATTGAATTTATTAAAATGATATGTGTGTGATTTAGATTTCCTTGTACTCGTATCACATGCTAGTATTAGATTGTTAACATATCAACACCTATTGACATCGACAATTGTAACCGTTCATGTGATCTTAATACTAGATTATAATCCCCTTATAGTGAGATTGGGTGTGAATGATGCATCACTATCATTGATGTGCTCATTTTGTGGTGGAGAAATTCGTCCACAACATTTTTATATTGTTTATTGATGTGTTAAGTTTTACACTATTTAATATTGTTATTGAAAGGCGTATGAATCTGTTTTAGGTAATCATTGTCATACTAAAAGTGAATGTATAGGTTTGTGAATTGTGAGCCAACTCTAACATTGTACATATTAGGACATCTGAAGTGTTGATAATGTATAATTATATTGTTATTGTTATCCAATCTTATGGGTATTTTCACATAATAATCTTTGTTACTGGACTTCTAATAGATCATTTGTACAATTATTGTTATTAATTGGTTGTTATATTGATGTTCATTCTTTAATTGAGCAATTTTTTTTAATTATATTTATTTATTTGTTTGTTTTATGTTTTCTACTTAGTTGTAGTAGGTGCTCATGACAAGCTGGTAAATATGCTAAGAGTATTATTCCAAAATTGAACATGAAAGATATTTAGCAAGATTTACATAGAATAAGAATTGATTGAGTAGAACATTGCAATATTGGACAGTTGTAATGTTACTTATGTGACCTTAAGATATAATTAAATAATAAATATCATATTCTTTTTTTTTATTGTTTGGTGTGACCCGTAAACTTTAGTCCGGTTGGATGTCTGTAACACACTAAGCAAATCAAACACGGGAAATAATAGGAGAAATGTTGTGTTTATAAGAAATCCTATAACACAAATAACGTGTTTTGGTTGTATATAAGAAGAAAACTTTATAATTAAACATGCTTAAAATTCTTCTTTCATTCACAGTCAATGTGTTCAAAATGCTTAGTTGCATGGTTTGACATTGATCATTCCTTATGAACACAATCTCTCATGTCCACGACATATGTGAGATTTTTTTAGTGAGTTACATACAAGATATTACTATAGATTCTATGAAGGTTGGGTTCAAGAAAGCGTTAATTCCTCCCATCTTCAAAATTATTCACTCTTAGGTTTTTATTTTGGTCTTGACTTGTAACAAGTTTCTTTAGCAAAGAGCCAATGTACGAGGTAAATAATGGTAAAGTGTCCACTGTGTGAATAGTTGGACTATAAAAGAGCTATATTGTTTTAAACAAATTGCTAAAACTTGTTATATGAATATAAATGATTCTTTTTAATTTCTTACAACTTGTTATTATATATATGTATGTATGTATGCATGTATGTGTGTGTATTTTATAAAGAAAATCTTTAGACCTTATCTAGGTTATTAATAAAAAATCTTAAAAATAAATATTTGGTTCACATCATTTGTTTATTCAAACCTAATTTTATATTCAACTTTTACATACATACATACATACATACATACATACATACATACATATATATATATTGTATTATGTAAAAACTCAATCTTATAATGGAAATCCTTAAACTTTATATGGTTCATCCATTTGAATTCTTGAAAATAAATATATGATCCACATTATAACATATTAAATTTGACTTTTTATTCAAACCTCAATTTTTTATTCAACTTTAATGTGAACCACGTATTTATTTTCAAGATTCCGAATGGACGGTCCAGATAGGGTTTAAGGATTTTCTCTCTTAAATCAGGTTTTAACTGGATACATACCATATATATATATAGGGGAAGGTTCCCCTAAAAAGTTTATTTTGCCTAAGAAGGTTAAGAAGGATTTTGAAAAACTCGAAAACCGACCCAAGCAAACTCCGATTGAATTCATTTTTGCATCATTGGAATCGTCTTGTCGAACCCTAAAACCTAAACCTTAAATTATAAACAATAAACCCTAATACTAAAACCAAAACTTTAAAAACAAACCCTAAATCTAAATATAAAACATAAAAGCTAAAAATCAAGCCCTAAAATCTAAATTTTGAAACTAGTTGTTAAAGGTAAAACTTAAAAGCTAATATTGTAGGGTTCGATGAGACGGTTCCAACGCAATCGAAATGAGTTCAATCGGAGTTCGTTTGGGTCGGTTTTTGAGGTTTTGAAAATCCTTTTTAGCCTTCTTAGGCAAAATGGACTTTTTATTTGATCTTTCCCCTATATATATATATAGGGAAGGGATCATGTAATAACTCACTCTAATTGAGAAAACTTTATAACTCAAATCCAATGGTTCAAATTTCCAAGATTTAATCTAATAGTGACGTGTGTCACTAATTAACTTTTAATACAAAAGGGCATTATGGTCTTTTGTGTTAATTACAAAAATCAGATTTAATATAAGAGTGACAAATGTCACACTCTTAAAAAATCATCTATTTCCCTATTTTTAAATTAAAGTTCCCCACTTTGATTTTTATACACTTATAACTTTTCTATACTATGTTATTTTTTATAAAAATTACACCATTAAACTCGTCATATTTTTCTCGTTAATTTCATTATAGTCATGCCAAATTTTTTTCGGGCATTCGTAATTACACTAATGTAGAAAACATAAGGATAATAATTTTTATCTTTTTTCAAAAATTTTCCATCAAATTTTTTTTTCTCTCATCTTAAATATATATTACAAACTTGTTTTTTATTATAAAATTTAGTTAATTAGATAAATTTATATCAAATAAGATCGAAAGTTAAATAATTAAAACGTAAAAAAAATAATAAGTTACAGCTCGTTACATCAGTGTAACGACTCGTTACATCAGTGTAATTATGAACATTTTGAAAAAATTCAGCTCGCTACATCAGTGAATTACGAACACTGTGAAAAAATTCAGCTCGTTACATCAGTGTAATTTCGAAAACTTTAAAAATTTTTGACAAAACTATACTGGAATTAAAGATAAAAATGTGACAAATTTAATGGTGTAATTTTTTTTTAAAAAAATAATAATGTATATAAAAGTTATGAAGGTTTAAAAAATTGTGGGGTAAACTTTTAATTTTAAAATCAAATCAAGTACACCTAATAAATCTCCAAAATACCCTTAAAGAAATCTCAACCACTCATTTTTCCCAGATTTAATATGGACCACACATTTCAAATTCATTAAATTAGACAACCAATCAAATTAGGTTAATAAGTTACTTCAATTACCATGGGTTACCAATTACTCCTTACCCTATATATATAGGGAAATGTATAAAAAAATAACCCTTTTTTTAGCTACAAATATATAACACATTTCAACAAATAATAAACTTACACATAAGCTTTCATTAAAATATTAAAAAGAGCATCATAATTATTTTACTTTTATAAGTTTTTCCCCCTCTTTTTTAAACATTAATAACTTTTTTATAACATATTATTTTTTATAAAAAATTGCACCATTATATGCGTCTCATTTTTTTTCTTTAATTCCGTTATAGTATCGACTAATATTTTTTACTTTTTTTAGATGCCCTATATTTACATCATTGTGACGAGCTTCAATATAACAAATTTATTTGAAATTTTTTCTAACAATGATAAATTACAGTGATGTAATTTACATTGACGTAATTTACCATGATGTAATTTACATTGACGTAAAATTCGGTTTCGTTTTTTTTCGGTTAATTCGGTTCCGGTTCGGTTAATTCGGTTTCGGTTCGTTTTTTTTTTGCTTTTTGCTCATCCCTAATTTGTAACGAGCATAAATACAACAAATTAGTTTGAATTTTTTTAGAATAATGATAAATTACATCACTATAATTATCATTGTTTGAGAAAAAAATCAAAATAATGTGTTATATTACATCGCTGTAATTTATCATTGTAATTATCATTGTTAGAGAAAAAATAAAATAATGTGTTATATTACATCACTGTAATTTATCATTGTTAGAAAAAAAATTCAAAATAATGTGCTATATTTATGCTCGTTACATCGATGTAAATAATGGACAATGAGAAAAAAAATTAAAAAAACTAGTCAACATTATAACGGGAATTAAAGAGAAAATTACATCACTGTAAATAATGTGTTACGTCACTATTAATTATGTCATTGTAAATTACTTTATTTTGTGTTACATTACTTCATTTTGTGTTACATTACTGTAATTTACCATTGTTAAAAAAATTTCTAATTAATTTGTTATCTTTAAGCTCGTTACAATGATGTAAATACATGACATCAAAAAATTAAAAAAAAAAAAAAACTAGTCGAGACTATAACGAAATTAAAGAGAAAAATGAGACGAGTATAATGGTGCAATTTTTTTAAAAAAATAATATATTATAAAAAAGTTATGAATGTTTAAAAAAAGGGGTAAACTTTACATAAATGACAAATGTTCTAAATGCTCTTCTTATTAAAAAAAGAAATTGACACGTGGCACGATCATATACACTTACCTTTTTAAAGTAACTATTGGATAATAGTTAATTGGTTGTAACAAAAGATAAGGGTTATCAAAAATTTCATCCCCTATATATATATATGCGCAAGGGATAGAAATAATAATAACTCACTTTTTTGTACTAACTCAAATAATTCCACAAAGATCAAGTCAAATCTTTGATTTTTATTTTGAACATCATATATTGTAACACATTCAGAACATTTTATTCTTTTATGAGTTTGTGTAGATTAATAATCGTTTAATAGGTAACACCGTTGTAAGTTTTGGGTTTAAAACAGTTATAGTGTTGTATCTCAAAAACTAATAACGATGTTACCTCTTAAACGATGATAAATTTAAACAAACTCATAAAAGAAGAAATTGTTTTAAATATGTTACAATGATGTTTCAAAAAACTCAAATATTTGGTTTAATCTTGACGAAGTTATTTGGGTTATTGTAATAAGAGTGAGTTCTATTTTTTTCTCAATCCTATATTCAAAACTTACAATGATGTTATATATTAAACGGTGATTAATTTAAACAAACTCGTAAAAGAAGAAATAATTTTAAATATGTTAATTACAATGATGTTAAAAAAATACAAGATTTGGCTTCATTTTGTATAAAACTTAGAAAATTAATCACAATCATTATCAATAAATTTTGTTTTTTGTTTTTTTTAATTTTTATTATAAGGTTAGAGTTATTAACAAAATATATATATATATATATATATATATATGTGTGTGTGTGTGTGTGTGTAAATCATGTTGTTAAATATATGTAACTTATAACATATATATAACTTTATAGTTTACATATACATAAGTTCGTGATTTACATATTTTTATCAAAAAAAATTTTGCTTATAACATTTGTAAGCTAATAATAAAAAATCATGAATTTTTTTTTTAAAAATTGATTGGTTAATACTACTTTTGAACCCTCTATATAGGATTTGTATCATTTGCCAACTATCTCTTTAAGCGATAACTCGTTATAACTCTCTCTTAAAGGATTTGTATCATTTGCCAACTCTCTTTTAAAACGATAACCCGTAATAAAACGTCAAGATCAACCCAAATCTTTGTTTTTTTTTCGAATATCATTGTTTTACATGTATAATATTTTCGTTTTTATTAACATGTAAATTCATATGCCTTTCATGATTTAAAACATGTGTAATTGTATTTATTTTTTAGATAACACATGTATAGAAAAAGGAAAAAACTATGCATGTATTGAATCATAAAAGAAATATCAATTTACACATACACATAAAAAAGCAAAAGTATTATAGATGTGTAACAATGATATTCGAAAAATAAAGATTTGGGCTAATCTTGACAGGTTATTAAGGGTTATCGTATTAAACAAAGTATTCACATGATACAATCCACATACAAACAGACACACACACACAGATATATATAGGAAAGGGATCATATAATAACCCTCATTAATTGAGGTAACCCAGGCAAAAAACGCTCAAATCGCAAAAAAAAAAAAAAATTCATGGTTTTTTTTATGCAAAAATAGGGGGCTCCTTTTTTAAGCGTTCGCTAATTCACAAGCGTTAAAAAGTTAAACGAAATGTAAGTTTGCGTTACACTGCGACACTTAAATAAATGTTCGCAGTGTAACGCAAACTTACATTTCGTTTAATTTTTTAACGTTTGTGAGTTAGCGAACGCTTAAAAAAGGAGCCCCCCCTATTTTTGCATAAAAAAACCATGAATTTTTTTTTTTTTGCGATTTGAGCGTTTTTTGCCTGGGTTAATGGGTTACCTCAATTAAGGTGGGTTATTATTCACTCCTTACCCTATATATATATATATATATATATATATATATATATTATATCTATTATAATAAAAGAAAATAAATTTGATGACGTGTCAATACCAAATTAAACCTTCTTTAAACATTGACACATGTTTTTATCACATTAAATGTTCTTTAAATATGAACACATGCCATTACTACATTAGATCTCCTTTAAATGTGGACATATGTTAATTATATTTTATAATATTCAAAATTAATCTTAAATATCTTACAATTTTTTTTAATATAAATAGTATGTATTATTTTTTTGTTATATTTTATTGTTTTCAAAACTAACATGAAACTAAAATCTATTTTATTACAAACGGGTATTGAAAATAAATTTAAAAATTAAAACATTTAATTATATTTAAAACATTTTTAGTTAATTTTGTATTTATTTTATTAATACAATTAAATTGTACAAACTATTATTTTTTAACACAATTATGTATATTATGTTTTATAATATTCAAAACTATATTTAAATATCTTATAATTTTTAAAAAATAAATACCATGTATTTTTTCCCCTATTATATCTCAATCTTTAATTAACTAACATGAAATTTATATCCATTTTATCACATATCGTTAGACTTTCAGATTTCAAAATTTTGAATTAAATTTAGATTAAGATAATTTCTTTTTGCACATTTTTTAATAAGATAATTAACCAAAATTTATATAGTATTCATTTTGAACACAATTTTGTAAATAACGTTAAAATTCTTCAAATGAAACTTAAATATCTTCAAATACTTTAAAAATAAATACCATGTATGATTTTCTATTAGATGCTATTTTTTTCCTACATAACATGATATTCAACTATAATATATCCCTTCGGTTACAAAATATAAATTTGAAATTAAAATTTTCAGTATATTTTAAAATAAATTTCGATCAATTTTGAACCTATTATTAATTAATATTCACCAAATTAAAAGTGATTTCAAATCATCATTTCACTTGAACTTGTGTTATAGAAACATAAGTGATAGTTGGAAGTCATATAAATCTAGAATCAGTTCATCAACGTAAAAAAAAAAAGCAATATTTTGTTTAAATTTAAAGAAAAGATATATTTATCTTGATATCTACTTTGCAATAACAATACATTAAAGTTATGGTTTAATCGTCAGCAAATGTATAATTGTTATTGAAACAAGCAGCACACAATTATATACATGGTAACAATCTTGTTTGCTTGTTTTGTTATGTGTTATTAGTAAATGTTAGTATATGTCAACACACACACACACACATATATAGGTGTGTTCATCGGGTCGGATAACGAGTTATTCGGGTTTGAAATTTTTTTTGGTCTATCTGAAACCCGACACGACCCGAAATTCGAAATATATTATCCGACCCGAATTGAAAAACCCGAATTCATCCATCCGAAAAACCCGAACAACCATGCTTTTTTCGGGTTATTCGGATATCCGACCCGAACAAACTCGTTTTTACATATCCAAAACCCGACCCGAATCTAAAATCATATTATCCAACCCGAAAAACCCGAAATAGATTTCGGATAAGGTTTTTTCGGGTTTTAGATACGATTCGGATTTCGAATTTTTTCGAGTTTCGGATATTTTGAACACCCCTACATATATATATATATAAAATTATATACATGTTCACATTCTTGTTTGCATATTTTGTTAATTGTTAATATGTATTATTATCACAAGTTAGCATATAATCATACATTTGTTAACAATTTTGTTTGATTGTGCTGCTATGTGCTAATATATGTTATTAGTATATGTTAGTATAGTATGTGCTATTATTATATGTAAGCAAATATCAGCACATATATATAATCATACACCTGTTAACAGTCTTATTTGTTTATGTTGCTATGTGCTAACATGTATTTTAACATGATAAATCGAAATACTCAAGAACTATGTATGTTAAAATCGTGATAATAAGGGCGAATTATTTTGATTGATTTGCGGTTCAATTTTTTAAACCATATAAATTGATAATGATTTTGGAACTAAAATACTTTTTTTAAGTGATTAAAAATCTTGCAAAAAATTAGGGAATATTAAATTTACATTATACTTAAGTTTACTAAATTATCCTCATATTATAACTAAATAATAATACATGTGTCAACATATCATTGGTGCCTATGCTTTTTACAAAACTATCTATTTGTATATATTCCTATACTAGGTCAATACCCGTGTGTTACACGGGTTGATTAAGAATCATTGGTAAAATCCATAAATATATGAAATAGTAAATTAGAAAAAAAACCATACGACTACAAATTAAGAAAATGAAACCAAACATAAAATGTATCAGTTATAAGTAAATCATAGGTCTCTAAAAATTTCTTTATAGACGACATTATATGTTTTGTTTGTCGGCTTTCCTTCAGCATCCAATATTAGTAATTTAATTCCATCTCTACTCTTGACTCTTGATAGTGCCACATACAATTGTCCATGGCTGAATACCGGTTGTCTCAAATACAACCCAACTCTTGATAATGATTGACCTTGGCTCTTATTTATCGTCATCGCAAAACATACAGAAATGGGAAATTGTCTTCTCTGAAACTTGAATGGAATCTTCTTGTCTGAAGGTATCATATTAATTCTTGGAATAAACACACGAGAACCAATATTACCTACTGATAGAATTTTTGCTTCTATGACATGTTTACCAAGAGAGATGACTTGTAACCTTGTACCATTACACAAACCATTTTGTTGGTCAATGTTTCTTAGTAGCATCACCGGAACACCAACCTTTAGCACCAACTTATGATTCGGTAATCCAGAAAGCTTAATTGTATTCAAAACATCAGGTGCGTATAAACTTTGCTGCAATGGATCATTAAAATGCTCTGTTTGACAAATAGTATCTGAACTAAGATACTCCTTTTCATCTCCCGGAAAAAGTGATATGAACCGCTCATTGATTTCTTGAACAACCTCGTTTGTAGGAGCAAGTATTGCTCTCTCACGAAAGAAATCTGGAGTTTCGAAATTTTGAAGAATCGAAGGATAAACAAAGTCAATCAAACTCTGAATGGGATCCGCACATTGAGTGATTAAAAGATCATCAGGTATCTCTATAATTGCTTCACCATCATTTATACCACCGACTTTTCCTTCACCTATATCCAACAACCATTTTGCAAAGTTGTTTGTATGCTCGATGTCAGATGCCAAAGCCCCAATGGTTAACCTCATGTTTCTTGTTAACCTAAGAAGCTTGCATTTTTCCCATAGATAAGATGAACTTAGAGACGCGTTTACAATTTCTTGTCTACCTCCATTGGGAACAACAGGAAGAATTTGCCTAAAATCACCACCAAAAACAATAACTTTACCCCCGAATGGGATGTCCGAATTGACAGAAGTACCAGAATTGAAAATATCTTTCATTGTTCTGTCTAGTGCTTCAAATGCATGTTTATGCACCATTGGTGCTTCATCCCATATTATCAATTTTGTCTCCTTCAATAGATTTGCAACATCACTTTGTGGTTTTATTTGGCAAACTGAATCCTCGGTAAGAATAAAAGGAATATGAAATCTAGAATGAGCTGTCCTACCTCCTGACAACAACAATGATGCAATCCCACTCGAGGCAACATTCAATACAATTTCAGACTTTGATCTTATAGCTGCAGATAACGTCTTCCATAAAAAGGTCTTGCCAGTTCCACCATAGCCGTAAACAAAAAACACACCTCCTTCTTTACCTTCAACCGCTTTCATGATATCATCAAAAACCGATCTTTGTTCATTTGTTAAGGAAGTTAAATGACTATGTAGCTCATCTTGAAGGTTGGTAATGTCATAAGATAGCTCCTCATGAATCAAATGATTGTTTATAGAAGACAATGAATCATCATCTGGATAAGGCATACCTGCAAATCTTGCTAGTGTACTGTTGTTACGAACCAAATATTTCTCAATTTCAAACAAAGTTAGGTTCTTTATTTCACATTCTGTGAGAGATAAACCTGTAGATAGTATATAAATATTAAGATATAAGTGTTTAAGCAAACATATATCCTCAACATTAATAGCATGTATAATATAAAAATTATAAAAATATAATGATTATATATAAAAAATATATCATTAAATAAAAAACATATAGTTAAATGTGTAATCATAAAACAATTTACCTGGAAGGTTTAGTTTTTTTTGTTGCATATAAAGAATGCCATCAGACAAGTATTCCCATGCATTTTCCCAGACAAAATCAGGTCGAGATAGAGTGTTTGACAGAAGCATTGTAGCAAATAGATTTCGAATATAATATCCCGAACCATGATGACTTGCTTCTTTAATGGCCTCTATGTACTCCATATCATCATCCAAAAGTCCTAGTGCATAGCATGCGTCTCTGAATGTTTGAAATTGTTGACCATCAACGGTTTTAATCTCTTCAAAAGATTTTGGTCCTCTAACTTTGTTTAAAAGAATCCTTAAAAAATAAGCTTCACCCAAAGATGGAGAAACAGAATGAATTCTACCAATTGCAAACCCTTTCTTTCTTGGTTCCCAACGCCTTTGATCAAGTTTCCAAACAAACTTTGTTGGAAATTCAATATAACTCAATTGACGTGCTCCTTCATATATTTCGTTACATTTCATCCATGATAAGAACATTGATGAAGCAACAGATGGTTTGTTTAGGACATTGTTAATATCATCATCAGCACCATAGATAACTTGTTGTTGCCCCGGAAGATGAAAAGGAAGCCTCATAACAGAAGGAGTCCTATAATGAACATCATATGCAAAGATCCTCCATGTTGCCTCACATGCAGAAATATATCTACAGTCATAATATTGTTTGATTTCATCTTTTTCATCATCCTGTTTTTCTTCTTTGTCAGATTGTATTACAGCAACTGTCGCTCGATCCGGACCTTTGTTTATGTACTTAAACAAATACTTGATGGACCCACTTTGATTGCACCACTCAACATTTATATGAGCCTGATATTTTTTCAAAAGTGTTTTATTGTATGCAACAACACTTCGGTTATCTAATTTAACACCAGATTTTTCAACAAAGTTACCAGAATCTCTTCTTCTGTACATGGGAAAGCCATTTGGATCCAAAGTTGTATGATTACAAAACTTTTTTGGAAAGTTTTTTGAACACCTTTTATCAATCATACATGGGCAATTCATGTTATAATAACCACAAGGACCATGAATCATGAACTCACTCACAAGTGAATACAATTGAGGATCTTCATTCTTGTCAGGTATCTCTGAAGAAATAAACGCGTCGATATGGTCAACAGTAGGAAGCTTGTGATCACTATGCATGAACAAACATACGTGCGCATGGGGCAGTCCACGTTTTTGAAACTCAACTGTGTATACAACTATAATAAAAATATAAATTTAGAATTATGTAAAATCTATGTAATGTTGTTGAAAAAAAATTAAAAAAAAATAATTTAGAAATAAAACGTGTTAATGACTTTGGTTTTTTTAATTATGTATTTCATATTTCACAATGTATAGTACACTTATCTGTGTATTATTTTTTACTATTCAACCTACCAGTGTAAAACCAACTATTGAAGCTATGGGTGAGCAAAAAACCGAAACAACCAAACCGGAACCGAACCGAATAAAAAACCGAACCGAAAAAACCGAACCGAATAAAAAACCAAAAAAAAAACGAATTGAAAAAAACCGAAACCGACTTAGTCGGTTTGGTTTCGGTTTTTCATTTGTTTAAAAACCGAAAAACCTAACAGAATCGAACTTAATTATTTTTATATAAAATTTACAATAGCACACATCTATTAATATACAAATAAAACCGTTAAACATCATACATAAGCTGTTAATATGCATTATGTTTAAAAAGTACCGACTTCACTACTATTTAACAAACATGTATATTTTGGAACCCAAACAATGAAAACAATCGAGTGGTTTAGAAACGTATATGTTAGTTTAAGTTATTTTAATAGAATTTAATTACGCAAGATTTTAAATAATGTCGTTTTAAAGTTTCACTTTCAACCTACTATTACGTCAATAATAAGAAAATTGATAAGAAAAACTCCTAATCGGCTAATCAAACTACATCCACACTTATAAAAAAATCGATATTTTGTTTTAAAAGAAAAAACAAAATATTTGTCAATATAACACATATTATACGAAAGCCACAAAAAAGATAAAAAACCCAAATTCTCAAACCCCAATCGAGACTTGCTAAATGAAATTTGAACCAGATATGTTGTTTTAATAGATGTAGAACATATCAAACATAGAATAACTTACAATGGAAGAAGATGGGTTGAGATTCATGATTGTTGGAACTTTTTTTTCTGGATCTAACCTGTTATTAACAAAGAAAACATAAATCAGAAACAATTTAAAGGCATTAGAATAAGAATCATACGAAATAAAATATATCAGATCTATAATCCATTTACATTGGGAAGAAGATGGTTGATTTTAGGGTTTCTTTGATGGTTTGAGAAGAGAGAGATAGGAATTTCTAATCTGGAAAAAAAAAGGGAAATGAGGGTTTGGTGTAGGATAGACTTTTGTTAAACGGGTATCCGGTGTAAAGATTTTGACCCATAATAGGATCCGCGTGTAACAAAAAAATGGGTCAAGTTTTTGGGGGGAAAACAAAATCTAGATGGCCTAGAATTGTGCCATGTGTCCCCCAAGTATTTTTATTTATTAAATATAATAGATATATATATATGTATAGGGAGAGATATACTGAAAACTTTTCTTCAGTTAAGAAAACTTTAAAAACAATGAAAAAACCAAGTATTTTTTTTTACGTTTGTGTAACATAATTATGTTCATTTTATCAATAAATGAAAAAAGCCCCGACAATATTTTTTAAAAAAATAATAAAAAACGTTGTAACACAGATGTAAAGCCCAGAAAAAGAAGGAATTACGTATATGTTACAGCGTTTTCAAGTTATTTTTTTAAAAATTTTAGTCGGTGTTTTTTTATATTTTTTATAAAAATGAATATAATAATGTTACCAAATTATAAAAAGAAAACAAAAAAAAAACATTTTTTACATAGGTTTTTAAAGTTTTAAAAAAAATTCAACTTAAAAGGGTTTCCATTTTATACATCTCATACACACACACACACACACACACACATATATATATATCGAAAAGATGAAATGAAAACCCCTCTTTAGTTTAAAACCATGTAAAAATCATGTAAAAAACGTTTTTTTGTAGATTTTTTTACAGGTTTATAACATTATTTGGCACATTTTAATAAATAAAAAAATAAAAAAGCGATGAGTAAATATTAATTTTTTTTTATAAACCCACGTAAAAATATATAACACTACGTCCAGATGTTAGGTATGTTTTACATGGTTTTATAAAATATTTTTCAAAAAATAACTACTCTGCGTTTTTAAATTTTTTTTAATAAAAATATGCCAAATAATGTAACAAACCTGTAAAAAAATTAAAAAAAAAGTTTTTTTACGTAATTTTTACATGATTTTCATATTTTCACCCTAAGGAGGGGTTTTCAAAATATTTATACCCCATATATATATATATATATATATATATATGTAAATATATAAATATATGAGAATGATCAAATACAAAGGGGTTTTTTATGAGAAGGATATGAATGATTACGAGTCATTAATTAAATTAATTAATAGTTAAAATCGTAATTACATAAAAGATTATTTATGTATATATCAGACTTTAAATTCATCCCCTTAACTTTATCAATTACGTCACAAATCCTTTATTTTAATGTTTTGTAATAATTAACTCATTTTCCACTAACCTATATTAACTTTTTAGTTAATTTTTTAAAATGACTATTTTGTCTTTACTACTAAAGGATTAAATATGAACTATGTAGAAAGTTAATGGACACTTTTTGTAGTATGCTAATTTTTTTAATTCTTGTTATTTTATTTTTTTCCTTTTCTTTTTTCTTTTAGATTTATTCTATTTTATAGTTCTATCTTATAAAATTTTAAAATTAGTAATTAGTTTAATTACTTTATAGTTAAAAATTTATTTATACATTTTTGTTCATTATATATTTATTTTTCTTGTTTAGTTTACTTATTATTATCATTATACCTTTACAAATTAATTTATCTATTTATTATAAAAACTTTTACCTACGATTTGTTATCCGCAAGTGGTGAAAACATATGAAATTATTTTTTATCATTTCGATTATTAACTAGTTGACTATATATATTATTTTAAGAATTTTATTCTAAATTTTTTCTTATTTTTTAATTCATAAAATTCACAATTTTCAGTTAACTAAAAAAAATCAACTTTTCAATTAAAAATAAAAACTTTAAAATATCTTGTAATTACAAAAATTCTATATTTTTTTTGAAACGTAACAAAAATTTTTTAATATTTCTTTCACTATGAAATAAGTTTATTTTGAAATAGTTTGGGAAAGGACCATAGTTATATATTTAAAATAGTTTGGGATGCATATTTTGAAATATGTAACTACGGTATTTTGAAATACTGTGTTTAAGGATTTTATGTACTTTATTTCAAAATTCAAAATAAATTAAAAAATAATAATTTCAGTTATGTTTCGACCAAAAAAATTGATTTTTTTTTATAATTACAAGAAATTTTGAATGTTTTATGCTTTGATTAAAAATTGCATTTTTAGTTAATTCAAAAATTGTGAACTTTATGAATTAAAATATAACAAAAAAATTAGAATAAAATTCTCAAAATAATATATTGTGTCAACTAATAACCGAAATGATAAAAGATACTTTCATATATATTTTTACCACTTATAGATAATAAATCATAGAAAATTTTTTTTATAATAATTTGATAAATTAATTTGCATAAAGTATAATGATAAATAGATAAAAATAATAAGTAAACTAAACAAAAAAAATAAATATATAATATACAAAAATGTATAAATAAATTTTTAACTATAAAGTAAATAAACTAATTGCTAATATTAAAAATTTATAAGATAGAAATACTAAATAGAATAAATCTTAAAGGAAAAAGTAAAGGAAAAAAATGAAATAACAAAAATTAAAAAAAATAGTAAACTACAAAATTTAACTTTGTATATAGGACCTTTTATTTAATTTACTTTAGTTAAAAAACTTATGGTCCCACTTTTCATTTAAAATTTTCGTGAAAATAAAGTTGAAGGTTAAAAAAGAAATAACATACATTTGTTGGCTTTTTTGTGCTTAAATCAAGTTCCACCATTTTTATATAAATCGAAAAACTTTTAAACGCTTAACTTTTTTAAAAAAAATTACATCATAAAATATAGAATTTTATCATCTTAAATTTGAATATAGTATTTTATATTTTTTTACGTTTTTTGTGTGGTATATAATTATTGGTACGTGATTATCCAGTTGGTCCGTAAATTTTACATTCAATGCTTGATTATTGGTTTCTCTCCTTTGTATGTTAACCGTGCTATATATGTGACTGACATGTATGAATTATATCTGCTATATCTATACTTTATAATAAAGGAAGATTATTTTGCTTAGGTGTCATTACCACATTAAATCTCTCATTGAAAGTGACATGTGTCATTACCACAAAAATCTTCAAATTAATTTTGCCACATGGCAATCACACATTAAATCTTATTCAAGTATTCATAATTTTCAAATATTATTTTAATTGATAAAAGTTAATCCTAATTTTTCGTTATTTGTTGTTGTAAATCCAAGAATAACGGATATTCAAATCAAAAAAATTCAAAATCAAAAAAAGGTTTAATTTTACATTTATTTAATTTTTTTACGTTTGTATACATAAAATTAGTTTTATCATTATTTCCTTATTCTTTAGTAGATCTAAAAGCAATGTTTTCAGAACCGGACCAGACATCGAACTGGTCTCCTTGCCGGTCAGATATCCGACCGGATTTAAGAACCAGATGTTTTTATAAACATTATATATATATAATCAAAAAAAATAAATAATATTGTTCAACCACCGGTTTGACCACCGGTTATGCGGTCCGACCATCGGTTCGCCCAAAATGGCCCAGGATCCCTAACCGGACCGGTTTACCCACCGGTTCCCGTTCCGAACAGCCGGTCCGGTCTGGTTTTCAAAACAGTGTTTACAAGCGAAATGTCGTTTTTTGAATATAATATTTTGATGTTTTTAATTAATTCTGGTTAGTAATTAATTTTGATGTTTTTAATGCCTTCCGATTGTTAACAAAATATATGAGTGTTAACATATTATGCTATTTTTTAAAATAAAACTTAATTTACCGACATACAATAAAATTGTTTCAATATTTTAAATTTTTAATTTAAAATAATTATGTACTTTTTGCAATAAATTGGATACTTTTCTAAAATTATTTTCATTTAACGTTTTCTTTAATTTCTCAACCATATTGTCACACCCCGAGCCGGCGGGATAGGATCGGTTGTCCCGTCGGGCGGAAGGTCCCCGGGGCGCGATATCGTGAGTGATAATCGGATGGATCAGATTGTTATATGGCACATGATACATAAATGAGAAATGCTAAATATGATAGAATTACAAAGTTAAATTACATCAGTATTGTTTATAATTTAACAATGTAAATCTACTATTAACATCATAAGTTCCTATCTTGTATTTACACAAAATATACAAAATGGTATGTGTAATGATGTCTTCAAAATATGCAAGTCCAAAATACTAAGTCTTCTATCTGAAGTCCTAGTCCAGAGGTAATGACTTCCTAATTGACCTGTTCGTCACCTGAGAAGTCATGCAAAAAGATCAAGTCAACACATGGTTGGTGAGTTCATATAGTTTTGTAAATTTGAAAATGTTTTGAACCCTTCTTTCGGTAAAGACCCTAACCTCATTAACACCACATGTATCATCCAGATCGGTATGCTTATATATAGGGCATACCCCTGGGTCAAGGCTACAACCTGTGACAGTTGTACACGAGAATTACGTCATCAATGACGTGGGCACATTTGATCGTTCTAGAAACCCATGTTGTTCTAATACTTGTAATTGTTACAGAGTGATAGTAGACGAGAAATGATGAACGTGGGCGAAAACCGTGCACAAAACGGAGTCCTGGATTGCCCGAAATCGAAAAACGAAGAAAAATCACTAAGTGTTGGTCGATTGGATCCATCGCGGTACGCGATGGAGGGATTCAGAATCCTCCGCGGTACGCGATGCAGGAAAGAAATCTGAGATCTCCGGATTTCTTCGCGGTACGCGAAGAATTTTTGGGCTTTTGGTCGCGGTACGCGACGGATGTGGCGGTGGAATGATCTGATCTACTTCATCAGATTTCATGCAAGATTTAAATTTTATTCTTCTTCTCGCTTCTGCTTAACTTCCAGGCGAAAACACACCCATTTTCACCATCAAAATACCATCTTGAAGCCACCAGATCGCAAGTTTGAAGCCAGGAAACGTGTATACAAGTTCTGATCGTAGTTTCAACCGCAGATATCCGTCTGTTTAGGTAATGATTCGTTTAAACCTTCTAGTTTGATTTTGATTGATTAGATCTTGATTTTGAACGTAATGAGATAGTTAGGATTGTTGATTATTGCCTAGATGATGGCTAGGATTGATTATAAACGAAGAACACGAAGTTCTAACGGTTAAATCTTTGTTTTGATCCGTTGTAATGCCCGGTTTGCATGAAACCATACCCATGATTATAATGGTTTAATCCATTTGATTATAACAATGTAGGTGATTAGTTGGGTTAATCCTTGAAATGCAAGGTTAAATCTAAGTGTTTCAAACTAATCACAATCATTAACATACTCATTGGAACGATTATCTGATGTTTATGATAACAGTCAGATTAGTATGTTAAGCATGGTTATTTTACCTATTATGATACTACATTGTGATATTTCATGATATTTGGGTAATCAATAACAAGGATTGATCATTCCTAAGCCATTAAATTATCTAGAAACTGTTACAGTATCATAATCAACAACATTAACTATCTGGTTAACCAGAAATTATTCTGATTAATCTAGAGTGTCATCAACTTTGTGTTAGGAATCTAATGCAATGTAGGTTCCTACATTATCATACATTGTATGATATGACATTAAATTAATTAATTATATAATTAATATCGAGTTGATGATTTACTAAGCAATGTTTTTGACATTGAACGTTCAGAAGGATCTAATCAGTAAACTAGAACATAAATAACTTATTAAAAATAACTAAATGCAGAATCATCTCTGTACTATCAGTTTGGTGATACTCTGCTACCTATTATCATCAGGTGAGTTTCGTACAACCCCTTTTATTTTTAATCTTTTATAAACATCGGGGAAACTCTGCAAACTGTTGTCTGAACATATGATATGTATCAATGATATCTGTGTGATTTCATGTGATTTTGTGGGATTTCATGGGATTTTGCCTGTAGACTGAACTCTATAATGGAACTGAAAGTCCTCATTCTTGAACTGTATCTAGTGAACCCATGTGTGGCCGAGCAGAAAACATTGATAGTACTATTGGTTGACACCCCATTCGCTGGGAGGATTGCATCTCCCCTTGTGTGAATGTTTGTTATCTGTTTCCTGAACTTCTTAATGGTGTGATAGACATTAAGATAATGAGGCACTAAGATATGTACCGACGGGTAATATCTTGAGACAGACTAGACGTCCGAAAGGAACTAGATACAGGTCCCATGGTTATCCGGAACTGAACTTTTGAGAACGTGCTTATCATATCATATTGTTTTAAATTGAACTGTCAAACTCACCAGCTTTGTGCTGACGTTTCAAACTTAAATATTTTTGCAGGAAGACAGTGACACTCGGTGAGGCAGCACTTCAAACACTAGTAATTAAATAAGTCAGTTGTGTAATAAACTTAGTTGTAAATTATGATACTGATTGTAATGACGAAACCCTGTATTATATTTATTTTAAGTTAATCTGTGTGCTTATGATATCGGTTCAAGTAAGTCACCCCTCACCTCGGAGACATCACCACTATGCTTCCGCAACCGGTTCAGTGACGTCAGGCCAGACACGAGGTGACGAGGGTTGGGGGTGTGACAGGGTGGTATCAGAGCCACAGGTTATAGAGAATTAGGTTGACTTAGAGACCTAAACTATAACCATAGGCTCGTATAGTGACACAGAGAGCACCGAACATTAGTATTGAACAAAACTTGTTTTGAATTAAGCCAGGATAATCAGGTGGTACAAATTCCAGCTATGAGTGGCCAGCATAAATGAAATTTGCAACACTTGTGCGTTCTAGTTTACTTTAATTCAAGCAGAACCTCAATAGTAATGACGAATAGTTGCGTTAAGATAGGAGGACGTCTCATATCATGTGTATGTTGAATGTTATTATTCAATATATTTTTTTCATGGTACTGATTCGAGTATTCTGTTTATACAGCGATGGCAGACCAAGGAGAGAGATACATTTATCAGCGGTTTCCTTACGTGATACTAGACGATACCCCGAGCTCAAGTTCGGGTTATGACTCCGATCCATCGGAGGCATCTGCAGCTGCTTCTCAGGCTGATGCACCTGTAGCACCAGCACCAGCACCTGAACCAGCACCTATGCCATCTCCACCGAGAGTTCCAGCATGGGATGGACTCAGACGTATGCGAGGTCAAGCTCGCAAGACGACAGGTCTTCCTATTAGACGTCAGATGGCGCCTAGGGATGAGCCTGACACTGTACATGAGGTAGGAGAGTCCTCACAGCAGGCGGAGTTTAGGGCACAGCTTCGCCAGGTGACTTTAGATCTTCAGGGAACTCGACTAGAGTTACAGGAGTCTCGTGCTATTGGGGAAGATACACGTACCACTGTCTTCGAGATACTCACATCTCATCTGTTGTTGATGGAACAGATGAATGCACTGGATGCTGGCTCGCAAGCTTGGCGGGCTATGATCGAGGAGAGGATGAGGAGAACCATGATTCAGGGGATGATAGCTGCATTCTGGCAGCGAGTGATAGTGATGAGAGGAGTGATGATGGGAGTGCTAGAGGGCATGAGCTTAGAGGCTAGGTTATTATGTGTGGCTATAGGGTTGGTCATTATAGCCATGGTGTTGGACGGGTTATGGTATTTTCTTCGGTGAGGGCTGATCAGGGGACCGAGCAGTTATGATCTTGTTGTATATATGATGTGATATAGAGTGATCAGTAGTTATGAGAGCGGGATATTTTGGTATGAACAGATCCCGAGTTTGTGAGTTGTAGTGTATGATGTTGTTAGGTTGGTATATTATGACTTTTGGTTGTATTAAAACTATGTATGTATGAAACTATGGTATTGTAATAAAATGGGTGTTTTGTGTATCGATCTGTGTAATGTACTATTTGGGTGTTGTGTGAATTATGTTTTTCTAATAACCTTGTGTGGACTATAAACAATTCTGTGTGAGAACAATTCTATGTGAGAACATGTCAAACTAATATATATATTTCGCTGAAATACAGTACGGGAGCAGTACTGTATGCGAATATATCGAACTAAAAATATATTTTGCTGAAATACAGTAAGGGAGCAATACTGTATGCAAATATATTTGTTACTAAAGTACAGTACGAGAGCCATACTGTACGAGAACATGTCTGAATTGTGAACGTATCTAATTGTGAATGTGTCTGTAACTAAAGTACAGTACGAGAGCCATACTGTACGAGAACATGTCTGAATTGTGAACGTATCTAATTGTGAATGTGTCTGTAACTAAAGTACAGTACGAGAGCCATACTGTACGAGAACATGTCTGAATTGTGAACGTATCTAATTGTGAATGTGTCTGTAACTAAAGTACAGTACGAGAGCCATACTGTACGAGAACATGTCTGAATTGTGAACGTATCTAATTGTGAATGTGTCTGTAACTAAAGTACAGTACGAGAGCCATACTGTACGAGAACATATCTATTGGTTATATGGGAACTTAGTGCATGAACTGAGAACATATCCTAGTCCTGTATGAACATATCTTTAAAAACATGTGTTGCAATGCAATGAGCTGGGTAAGACTCTAACATGTTTTTGAAATAACAGGGCTAAGTATAACTACGAACAATTGTGTGATCTGTGTGTATCGAGTATATGTCTGGACTAAATTCATGTAGTTATACTGTATTCTTATATCACATGTCAATGCAATTTTTCAGTGTAACTGAATGTGATTGTAAATTATGTGATAAAGCGGGTTATATCTTTAATGTTCTTAAACTGACCTGAATTTGTCTGCTGGTGAGCAGATTAATGGCTCCTAAAAGAGGTCGACCAGCTAAGAAAGCTGCTAAGAACATTACAAACCCTGAACCGAATCAAATTCCACCTTTGAATGTTGACTCAAATCCGGATCCGCATGTTAATCCGGAAGCGAACATGGTTCCACCTGGGAACTTGGAAACGAATACTACTCCACCAGTGAACCCTGGAGCAGGCATTCTTCCACCTGCTGGTACAAGCGGATCTGAAACAAATGAAGCTATGATAGCTCGTATTGTGCGTGAACAATTATCTGCTTGTGGTGTTCTGACACAACACCAACCACATATCACCACAGGTTCTGGTGGGGAACACGATCATGTTGAGCATAATGCTACAGGTGGTCACGTTGAAACTCATACCACTACCGGTACAACTACCATTGTTCCTGATCCACCACGACAGGGATGTACTTATAAATATTTTGCTTCCTGTAACCCTCCTACTTTTACGGGCAAAGAAGGAGCGGCTGGTCTAATAAGGTGGATTGAGGAGATGGAAACTAAACTCAAAATCAGTCAGTGTTTGGAGGAGCATAAGGTGTCTTATGCTGCCTGTTCTTTGAAAGACTCTGCTTTGACCTGGTGGAATACCCAGGCCAAGACTTTGGGTTCAGCCACAGTTGACTTGATGGGCTGGAATGATTTTAAAACTCTAATTAGATCAGAGTACTGTCCCATCACTGAAATTCAAAAACTCCAGGAGGAATTCTGGAATCACTCGATGATCGGTGCTGACTGTCTTGCTTACACCGATCGTTTTCATGAACTTACTTGTTTACTTCCCGACATGTTTCCTACGGAAGCCGCTTTAATCGAGAAGTACATTAAGGGTCTGATTCCTCAGATACGAGGAATGGTGACTGCTGCTGAACCTACAACCCTGAAACATACCATTCTTTTGACCACTAAGCTTATCAATGAGGCGGTAAGGAGTGGTACTCTGTCTTTGAAGCCTCAGACGGTTCATAGTAGTAGTGATGTCGGTACCTCGAATATGTCAAAAGGTACCAAACGGAAGTGGTGTGGTAAAACCAAGGCGAAGGCTCCGGCTGAGATCAGTCAGAACAAACCAACGGTGAAGAACTATAGTGCAAATGTTCCTGAGAGGAAAACTTATACTGGGCAGGCGCCCAAATGCAATAAGTGTCCACTCCATCACACGGGACCATGTCCTGTTTGTCTGAACTGTAACCGAGTTGGACATTATGCTAAATATTGCAACTTTCCTGCTCAGACACCAAACCAAGCACCACGACAAACCACTCAAACCAACCGGTCATGTTACAAATGTGGAAGCCCTGATCATCTCATACGAAACTGTCCGAACAATAACACCAATCCGGGAACTGAAGCTAGGGGGAGAGCTTTTCAGATTGGTGCGACCGAGGCGAGACATGATGCAAATATTGTTACTGGTACGTTTCTTCTTAATAATCTATACGCATCAGTTTTGTTTGACACAGGAGCGGATAAGAACTTTATCTCTCCTGAATTTGCATCATTAATTTCATTGCCTACGGTAGATCTAGAAACTCCTTATGTTATTGAACTTGCTAACGGCAAGTTGATCAAAACAAACAATGTTATTCAAGGATGTTCCTTGAATTTGAATGATCATCTTTTCGATATTGATTTACTTCCTATTGAGCTTGGGAGCTTTGATGTCGTTGTTGGTATGGACTGGCTTTCTAATAACCAAGCGGAAGTTGTCTGTCAAAACAAGGTGATCCGTATTCCATTACCTAACGGTAATACACTGATAGTTCAAGGAGAACGAGCTGGTAGAAAACTTGGTATCATATCTTGTATGCGAGCTCAGAAGTTCTTAAGGAAAGGCTGTTATGCTTTCCTAGCACATGTGACTGAGCACAATTCTTCACCCAAACAAATCACAGATATCCCAGTAGTCAAGAATTTTCCTGAAGTTTTTCCTGAGGATATATCAGGATTACCCCCAGTAAGACAAGTTGAATTTCGAATCGACTTGATTCCAGGTGCAGCACCCGTTGCTAAAGCCCCGTATCGGCTTGCACCATCCGAAATGCAAGAACTTTCAGGTCAATTGCAAGAACTGTTAGACAAAGGTTTTATCAGACCTAATTTCTCACCCTGGGGAGCACCTATTCTTTTTGTGAAAAAGAAGGATGGTTCATTCAGGATGTGTATTGACTACAGGGAACTCAATAAACTGACAATCAAGAACCGTTATCCACTACCTCGTATCGATGATCTGTTTGATCAACTACAAGGTACTACTTATTTTTCAAAAATCGATTTAAGATCTGGATATCATCAGTTACGTATTCATGATGATGACATTCCTAAAACTGCTTTCAGAACTCGATACGGACATTATGAATTTTTAGTGATGCCATTTGGTTTAACCAATGCAGCAGCAGTTTTCATGGATCTGATGAATCGAATATGTAGACCTTATCTGGATAAGTTTGTGATTGTGTTTATTGATGATATTCTTATTTATTCTCGAAATCAACAAGAACATGCTCAACACTTGAAATTAATTCTAGAACTTTTGGCACGTGAAAAATTATATGCCAAGTTCTCCAAGTGTGAGTTCTGGTTACGAGAAGTTCAATTTCTTGGTCATGTAGTAAATCAAAACGGTATTCAAGTGGATCCCAGTAAGATTCAGGCGGTGAAACAATGGGAAACACCACGAACCCCGACCGAAATACGCCAATTTTTGGGGTTGGCAGGTTATTATCGCCGGTTTATCAAGAACTTTTCAAAGATAGCCTTGCCACTGACTACATTGACACAGAAAAATCAACCGTTTATACGGAGTTCTCAACAGGAGGAGGCGTTCCAACTATTGAAACACAAACTCTGTAATGCACCTATATTGGCACTACCGGAAGGTACGGATAACTTCACAGTGTATTGTGATGCTTCACGTCAAGGTCTTGGGTGTCTTTTAATGCAGAACGACAAGGTAATTGCTTACGCTTCTCGACAACTGAAAGTACATGAGAAGAACTATACCACTCATGATCTGGAACTTGGTGCAGTGGTGTTTGCACTTAAGATTTGGAGGCATTATCTATACGGAACTAAGTGTATTATATACACTGATCACAAAAATCTCCAACACATTCTAGATCAGAAAATGTTGAACATGCGACAGAGGCGATGGGTTGAACTGTTGAACGATTATGACTGTGAGATTCGTTATCACCCAGGCAAAGCGAATGTTGTAGCCGATGCCTTAAGTCGCAAGGAACGAGTCAAACCGTTACGTGTAAAAGCGTTAGGTATGACTATTCAAACCAGTCTAATTCCTCAAATCAAAGACGCTCAGCAACAAGCTTTACAAGCAACGAACTATTCTGCTGAGGGACTGAGAGGATTAGATAAGAAACTTGATACCAAAGACGATGGACTGTTGTATTTCAAAGACCGACTGTGGGTTCCTCTATTCGGTAAATCTCGAACAATTATCTTGGATGAGGCGCACAAATCCAGGTATTCTGTTCATCCAGGGGCTGATAAAATGTATAAAGATCTTAAAGATTTTTACTGGTGGCCTGGAATGAAGAAACACATAGTTGAATACGTGGATCGATGTCTAACATGTCTCAAAGTTAAGGCTGAACATCAACGACCTTCTGGGTTATTGCAACAACCTGAGATTCCCATGTGGAAATGGGATCAGATCTCTATGGATTTCATTACTAAATTACCCAGAACATCACATAATCATGACTCTATATGGGTTATCGTTGATCGCCTTACGAAATCTGCGCATTTCTTACCCATCCGAGAAGATTATTTTATGGATCGACTCACTAAACTTTATGTTAATGAGATTGTATCTCGACATGGAGTACCGATCTCTATCATTTTTGACAGAGATAGTCGATTTATGTCACGATTTTGGCAAACTCTTCAGAATGCTTTGGGCATGCAAATCAATATGAGCACAGCTTATCATCCACAAACTGACGGGCAGACTGAACGAACGAATCAAACTCTTGAAGACATGCTCAGAAGCTGTGTAATTGATTTTGGAGGTAGCTGGGATATTCATCTTCCACTTGTTGAATTTTCATACAATAACAGCTACCATACCAGTATTCAATGCGCTCCATTCGAAGCACTTTATGGACGGAAGTGTAGATCACCTATCTGTTGGTCAGAGGTAGGTGAAAGTCAAATCATCGGCCCAGAATTCATTCAGGAAACAACTGATAAGATCGCACTCATTCAAGAACGAATCAAAGCTGCTCGCGATCGTCAAAAGAGTTACGCTCATAATCGCCGTAGACCACTCGAATTTCAAGTAGGTGATCGAGTAATGTTGAAAGTATCACCTTGGAAAGGCATTTTCAGATTTGGAAAGAGAGGTAAACTTTCGCCAAGATTTGTAGGGCCATTTAAAATTCTTGAACGAATTGGACCAGTAGCCTACAGACTTGAATTACCTCTTGAACTCGGTAACATTCACGATGTCTTTCATGTATCTAATCTGAAGAAATGCTTAACTGATGAATCATTGATCGTACCTCTCAAAGAAATTCATATTGATGAAAAACTTCAGTTCAGAGAAGAACCAGTAGAGGTAATGGATCGAGAAACGAAAGTGTTAAAACGTAGCCGCATACCAATTGTTAAAGTGCGGTGGAACTCGCAGCGAGGACCCGAATATACGTGGGAACGTGAAGATCAAATGAAATCAAATTACCCACATTTATTCTCATAAACGATGGTCATAATATAAGTCTTCACTAAATTTCGGGACGAAATTTCTCTAACAGGAGGAGACTGTGACAGTTGTACACGAGAATTACGTCATCAATGACGTGGGCACATTTGATAGTTCTAGAAACCCATGTTGTTCTAATACTTGTAATTGTTACAGAGTGATAGTAGACGAGAAATGATGAACGTGGGCGAAAACCGTGCACAAAACGGAGTCCTGGATTGCCCGAAATCGAAAAACGAAGAAAAATCACTAAGTGTTGGTCGATTGGATCCATCGCGGTACGCGATGGAGGGATTCAGAATCCTCCGTGGTACGCGATGCAGGAAAGAAATCTGAGATCTACGGATTTCTTCGCGGTACGCGAAGAATTTTTGGGCTTTTGGTCGCGGTACGCGACGGATGTGGCGGTGGAATGATCTGATCTACTTCATCAGATTTCATGCAAGATTTAAATTTTATTCTTCTTCTCGCTTCTGCTTAACTTCCAGGCGAAAACACTCCCATTTTCACCATCAAAATACCATCTTGAAGCCACCAGATCGCAAGTTTGAAGCCAGGAAACGTGTATACAAGTTCTGATCGTAGTTTCAACCGCAGATATCCGTCTGTTTAGGTAATGATCCGTTTAAACCTTCTAGTTTGATTTTGATTGATTAGATCTTGATTTTGAACATAATGAGATAGTTAGGATTGTTGATTATTGCCTAGATGATGGCTAGGATTGATTATAAACGAAGAACACGAAGTTCTAACGGTTAAATCTTTGTTTTGATCCGTTGTAATGCCCGGTTTGCATGAAACCATACCCATGATTATAATGGTTTAATCCATTTGATTATAACAATGTAGGTGATTAGTTGGGTTAATCCTTGAAATGCAAGGTTAAATCTAAGTGTTTCAAACTAATCACAATCATTAACATACTCATTGGAACGATTATCTGATGTTTATGATAACAGTCAGATTAGTATGTTAAGCATGGTTATTTTACCTATTATGATACTACATTGTGATATTTCATGATATTTGGGTAATCAATAACAAGGATTGATCATTCCTAAGCCATTAAATTATCTAGAAACTGTTACAGTATCATAATCAACAACATTAACTATCTGGTTAACCAGAAATTATTCTGATTAATCTAGAGTGTCATCAACTTTGTGTTAGGAATCTAATGTAATGTAGGTTCCTACATTATCATACATTGTATGATATGACATTAAATTAATTAATTATATAATTAATATCGAGTTGATGATTTACTAAGCAATGTTTTTGACATTGAACGTTCAGAAGGATCTAATCAGTAAACTAGAACATAAATAACTTATTAAAAATAACTAAATGCAGAATCATCTCTGTACTATCAGTTTGGTGATACTCTGCTACCTATTATCATCAGGTGAGTTTCGTACAACCCCTTTTATTTTTAATCTTTTATAAACATCGGGGAAACTCCGCAAACTGTTGTCTGAACATATGATATGTATCAATGATATCTGTGTGATTTCATGTGATTTTGTGGGATTTCATGGGATTTTGCCTGTAGACTGAACTCTATCATGGAACTGAAAGTCCTCATTCTTGAACTGTATCTAGTGAACCCATGTGTGGCCGAGCAGAAAACATTGATAGTACTATTGGTTGACACCCCATTCGCTGGGAGGATTGCATCTCCCCTTGTGTGAATGTTTGTTATCTGTTTCCTGAACTTCTTAATGGTGTGATAGACATTAAGATAATGAGGCACTAAGATATGTACCGACGGGTAATATCTTGAGACAGACTAGACGTCCGAAAGGAACTAGATACAGGTCCCATGGTTATCCGGAACTGAACTTTTGAGAACGTGCTTATCATATCATATTGTTTTAAATTGAACTGTCAAACTCACCAGCTTTGTGCTGACGTTTCAAACTTAAATATTTTTGCAGGAAGACAGTGACACTCGGTGAGGCAGCACTTCAAACACTAGTAATTAAATAAGTCAGTTGTGTAATAAACTTAGTTGTAAATTATGATACTGATTGTAATGACGAAACCCTGTATTATATTTATTTTAAGTTAATCTGTGTGCTTATGATATCGGTTCAAGTAAGTCACCCCTCACCTCGGAGACATCACCACTATGCTTCCGCAATCGGTTCAGTGACGTCAGGCCAGACACGAGGTGACGAGGGTTGGGGGTGTGACACAACCCCGCCCAGACGATGTCCCACCACATACTAATCCGCATAGGACATTGTTGTTAATGATAATTAAGTGTTTTTACCTACCATACACTTTTAAACACCCATGATTCCTCTGTTCTTTGTTCCTGTAATTGCAATCGTTTGAAATCTCCCTTGATTTCATATGTTCATCATACCAATATGATTAAAACAGCAATTGTAGAATTAGTGATAAATGCTTAATTAAATAAGTAAATAAACATTCAATAAAATCTAAGTCCTAATGATTGGGGCCTTTGGTCAACTCGAGTAGACTAGTCTGTCAATCAAGGTACTTAGTAGTAAAGGAGATCTGTAAACCTCATCAAACATGTGACCTATAATCAATCAGTCTAGCTAGGACATCTTTTGATATATAGGCTTTCATAGTTCTTTAGACCGTCCATAGTTCTTTAGTTCTTTAGTTCTTTGGCACATGTTATCTTTGAGCATTTCCCAGATTTTCCCTTAAAATAGTTCTTTGTACTTAGTTCTTTGAAATAGATCGTTAGTTCTTTGACAACACACCCTTGAAATAGTTCTTTGAAAATAGATCGTTAGTTCTTTGAGAATAGACCGTTAGTTCTTTGAAAATAGATCGTTAGTTCTTTGAGAATAGACCGTTAGTTCTTTGAAAATAGATCGTTAGTTCTTTGAGAATAGATCTTTGAAAATAGTTCTTTGTTGAGATCTTTAGTTCTTTGAAATCAGTTATTTGAAATATTTATTTAGTACGTAGCAATTACCTAAACATAAGTCTAGGATAACATTTATACATGTAAAACATATAAAAGCATTCAAATAAACAATTTACATAAAACAGTTTACGCATGCTTCTCAGCCCCGCGATTTAAAACAAAAATGTTAGAAAAGGGGCAATGAACTCACCTTGTAGTTGTTGGGTTGACTTAGCTTAAACGAAAGAATGCACGCGCTCTGTATTGTAATTGAGTTTGTTTTCACGTTCCTGTATTGATTTCACGTTGTTAAGACTTGTAAGTATAAGGTTGTAGGGTTTTGTGTGTGTAGATGTAGGTGTTAGCCCTAAAGTTGGCTAATACGCGTAAGACTTGGTCATGATCCCTGTTCGGTCCCATATGTTTGATTCAAGTCAATGACATTATAAGTTATCATCTTGTCATTAGTTATAAGCCATTTGCTTTGATAAGAGACTTAGTGCTTATTTTCCAACTCGTCTTTGTTGATCTTGTACGTTTTGAACATTTATTGCATAATTATGAATTAATTAAGCAAACATTCTTTTGACATATCTTATTTTGATCTTATGAAATGTATTGAACCCATGTGGGCCTAATCATAGCATATGGACCGAACAATGTGACCAAGTTACTTGTTGGGCCTTTGTGTAACAAGTTGGGCCTTGGGCCCAAATCTATGGGCCTTGGAATAATTCTTGAACAATTGAGGGTTGTGATGCTTATTGGAATGTGTGGGCCAATGATATGGGCTGTTGGAATACAAAGGCCCGGCCAAATGTTACAAGGTCTAGAATTCAAGTGTCCTTATGGGTCTCTATTGGGCCACGAGGGAAATTGTTGGGCCAAAGGTGGGCCCCGGCAAGAATTGTTGGGCCTATAGTTAGAATGGGCTGTAGGAACCATAATTGGGCCAGAATTAGGCTGTTGGCCAAGCCAATTGCAAAGTGGCTCCAAGATTAGGACAAAGGCCTTAAAAGTAGGACTTGGGTCCATTTTCTGTGGGCCTCGGGCTGAATTTTCTGGGCCCCCTGGATTCCATCAAGGCCTGAAGTAAAATAGGTCTTGGGCCAATCTGGGCCTGGTTCTTTTGGGCTGAAATCGATCGTGGGCCAATTTGTCCTTGGGTTACCTAATGGATATGGGCCAAAACAAGGTTTTTGGTCAAACTTTCTGGGCCTACTAGGGCTACTGAGCTGGAACAGAAGAATTGGGCCAAGATACCCTTGGGCCTAAGCAGTATAATGTTGGGCCCATCCTGGGCCAACCAGAATGCACTTGGGCCTACTGTTGGGCCTGTTGGGCCAAGGTACCAAGCTGTTGGGCCTGAATGTGATGATTTGGGCCAAATAGGGATTTGTGGCTAAGTCTTTAGGGTCAGAAAAGCATATTGAATCTGTTCCATGTTATCAAGATAATTAGAAACCAATGTGGCATGTTTGTTGCTAGTGGGCCTGGACAAGAATATTGGGCCGAATAGTTGCTACTGGTCCAAATGGTTTGTTTGCCCTAGCCCCAGTCGAAGGAGGGGTGGGTAGGCCGGAGAAATAGGAGCTTAGGTCGACTGGATATTGTTCAGGCCGAATGATGACCTAGGCCTCTTGGTTCGGCCGAATGTAGGTAGGGTGGTCGAATGGAAGCTTGGCGAGTGAAGGCTGGCCGCATGAGACCTGGCGAATGTCTCCTGGTCGAATGGAACTTAGATGGTCGAATGAAGGCTCGAATGGGTAGTGGCGAATGTGGCTCAGTCGCCGGCCAAAGGTCATTCGACCAAAACCTTTCGGCCATAGGCCATTCGGCCTGTGGATGGGGCTGCTTCGGCCGCAGCTAGGCCCACTCAGATCTGGACTTGGCTTGTGATTTCGAAGGTTTAGATAGGTTAGAGATGGTGTTTAAGGGTGTAGGGTTCGAAGAATAAGATGCTTGGCCGGTTAGAAGAAGGTTAGAACAAAAGGTGAAAAACCCTATTTTCGTGAACATTTGCTGCTTCATACCTCAGATTTCAGTAGTTTTCTGCTTAGATCCGTTGTACTTTTGTGTAGAGGGCATCAAGAGCTACGCGTGGGCGAAAGAATCACTCGATTTCGTTAAGAAACGAGTGAGATACAAGCTTGGGAAGTTTGAAAATGGAGGTTTTTCTCAAAACCGGGATTTTAGGGTTTGAGTGGGGAAGAAGGAGAGAAAGTGAGTGAAAATGAGCTCACTCATGGTTTTTATACTACGGTTGAATTCGGGTTCGTTTTTATTGCTCGGTTCGTTAATTCGTTACGTTTCCGGAAAAATTACGCGTAATTTAAATGGAATTAAATAAAAAGAGTTTAATTAAATTATTTTAGATTGTGATTCCTAATAAATTAACTAAATATCTTTTAATTATTTAAATTTCAAAATATTTATTTAACGTTTAAATCGAATCGCGCAGTCTTTGTAACACTGCGATAATTTATGTAATTTAAAATTTTTTAATAAAATTTTTTTTTTTCGAAACACATATGGATATACAAATAAATATAAATTTATATAAATATATAACAATAGCAATAATAAAAATTTCAAAGTTAAAAATATTATAAATTAAAATTTATAGAAGAATAGATAATAAAACATAAATCATGTTAAAACATCAATCAAAGATTCAAAGGTATAAATATTCTTATTAAGAATTTATTTGACAAATTATATAATATTTATTCTAAAAGTGCTTTATAAATTTATTTAAAATGTTATAAATTTTATAAAGTTTGTTATAAACCTTTATTAAAAAAACTATGGGGACTAAACCTGTTGATATCAAAACTGATACAATAAAGAAAGAAAACATGGAGGGACTGTTCTTGCCAATCCCCCATAGTTCTCATCTCCTTCACCCAAATCTCTTCCATGGATACCCATTAACCCATTCTTGACCCATCGAGTGATTCTAGCTCAAAATCCGGATAAATCCCATAAAGGTCGAACCTTTATTAACAACCGAACATCATGGATCGATAACAAACACCAAATCGTTGAATAATAGTCAAGAATAATACGAATTTATAGCCTAAACTCTCGTAAACAACTAGCTATGCGATTTCTATATAACCGGGCATAAAAATCAAATTAAACTCACCCACATATTCCATATAACTCGACGACCAAGTCTGGGCAATCGGAAACCATCCAATATCTTCTCAGATCGCGAAATCAAGCCTCAAAGGTGCGGCTGAGACGTTTCTGATCCACAAGTGGAAAACCATCGAATCGAACACAAAGGTACACGTTCTATATATCAATCAACTCGTTTTTAGGTCCATAACAATAGCCCTATGGTTAACAAACCTATCGGCACCTGGTTCGATCGAATTTGAACGTGAAAGAATTAGGGCTCGTTTTGATTTTTAAAAGGAATTGGGAAACCATTTAATCTTATGTTAAGTATAATTGAAACGGGCTCAGATCACATATACGACCTAGATCAACCGGTGAAGCGGGTGGGTTTGGAGCTTATGGTCACTGGTTCAAAACCCGGCTACGGCGGGTTAAACCATTTTTTTTCATTTTTTTTAATAACTTTTTATTTATTAATTATTTTTAAATTCTGATTTCACCATAAACTTTAAAAAAAAACTAAAACTGTTATTATAAAAGAAAAAAAATATATAATATTTTTTTATATATAAATAAATACATAAATAAACAAAAATAGATAAATAAACATATCAACAAATATCATTAAAAAAAACGTGTTTTATTACAATAATTATTATTATTATTATTATTATTATTATTATTATTATTATTATTATTATTATTATTTTATCACTATGATTATTATATTATTAATTATTATTACTATCCTATTATTATAGATAATATTATTATTAATTACTACTATTTTATTATCACTATGATTAATATAGTTAACATTATTATTAATTATTATTACTATAATCAAAGGTATTAATATTACAAGTATCATTATTACTATTACTAATATTACTAATAGTATTATTGTTGTTATAACCATTATTATTATTATAGTTATTAACAAACTTATTACAATTACTATTGCCATTATTAATAAAAGTATCATCATTAGTATCATTACTATTACTATTATTACTATTATTATTCTTATTAATATTTTTATCACTATTATCATTATTAATATTGTTATTATTAATGTGAATAATAATATTATTGTGGTTAGTATTAATAATAGTTATATGATCTATTTAACATTATTAATTATTTTAAACAACTACGCGACTTATATTATAAACAATTTTTATGAAACAATACTCATAGATTTGATTGTAAACATATAGAGTACAATCACATTATGGAGATTCCATGCAAAGTCAAAGTTATCTTAGCTATGTACGATTAAATTATAGGTTAAGCTAGATCGTGTTGGATACAGTTTGGACTACATATTTATCATTTATTTGCAACGACTAGCTCATCACACAAGGTGAGTTTCATTTTCCCCTTTTCTTATTTTGTGTTTGTTTACAAAACCTCGGGGGTGAAACATGTACTTTATCTTATTATGCAATTCTATATGTGAACTTGTGTGAATCTATGTGCTTTATGTTCCAAACTAGCTTGATTGCAATTACTCATGGCAATAGCAATAAGTCCACAATTTAAACTCATGGCAATGGCAATAAGTCCACATACAACTACGACAATTGATCATGCGTCACAACTAGTTGCTTAGTAGATTCTATACATGTTGAAAGACCGCTGAGATAGAATTGAAAGGTGACACAACTAATTGTTTATCGGTTTTGTTTCCACATGAATGCCTAGTTTACCTTGTTTCATTTGAATTGCATACGATAACTTTGAAACTATTGAATTATTTATCGAGTCAAAACAATGACTCTCACCAACTTTATAGTTGATTTTTTTTTTATTTAAACATGTTTCAGGTGGAAACGCTACTTAGGCATTGCAAGGAGATTTGATTTAGTTGATTATTATGTTTAGAATTTAAATGTTTGATTTAGTATTTCCTTTTATGATGTAATGAAAGTTTGAATTTATTATAATAAATAGTTTGAATTTAGTACAATAAACACCCTGTGCTTTTGAACAATCTACACTTCGTGTACGCTCCGACGATTCCGCCATTGGTCGGGGTGTTACAGTCTTCGCGCATATTTGTTCGAATCGTCACCCGATCAAACACGACGATAACTACACTTTTCAATATTGTTTTCTAGTTATTGAATATCATTCAGAACGTTAAACTTTCAGATTTATTCGCACAGATCGTCACCTATACGAATAATCCGTCGGTTTAGCATTCACATAACGACATTCGTGTTGTTTTGTTCTGTAAAGCCTCACATACGTTTATACATAATAAAATCCTAACAAATAAATCACATGATGGTTCTGTGTTGTCAGATAATTATCTGACTTAAGAACCATTGTTCTGAACTGAGGTTTCTGAAATGATTATGAATTCTCTGTTTTGATAGTATGAAATGATACTGAAACTCGATATGAATACGAAATACACTGAATTATAGGAGATTTGTACCTGATTACTGTTCACGTACTGTTTATGATTACTGTTCCGGTGACGGTTCCGGCACTGATGTTACACATATCTTAGATAAAATGTAAATTAAATTATCTTTTTCAAATACACTTAAAAGTGAAAAATTTTAAATTTAAAAAGTTTCAAAACCCATTGAGTTCCCTTATTTTATTATTCACCCTATATACTTATGTAATCTCTAAAAAAATTTTAAACATTTTCTTTTACATATACAAACCCAGTAGTCTACATCCAAAGTTTCGTTTTAATAATGCATATTAAAAAGTTTAGATTCAAAGTTTATTTGTAATTTTTAATTTATTTAAATAACAATATTAACTTAAAATTCTTTTACTATATATATAATTTTTTAATTTATACATCTTTGGATTATTTTTATTTAATATCCTTAATAAAATATGACTTTTGTATGTCTTTTTTTGTTTATTTGTATAAATTTAAATTTTATAACAACACATTAACTTTATATTTATAATTATTGTATTTGGTTAAACCCAAATGTTATTATACTAAATGTCTAGCTCATTTTTAATTCGTTAAAAATATGTATTTAAATAAAACAGGTTAATGAAGGATAGCTATATCACTTTTCTTAATCAACTTTATATATTAAAAAAGAACATCATCATAAAAGTTTGGATAATCGAACATTAGAGATTAAGGTCCTTTAAGATACCTAATGTTACACTTCTAATTAAAATATGGCCTAACCACAAGTTGGTATTAAAGTTTCGCGTCCTGTGATATTACTAAGAAATAATGATTTAAAAAAATGGTTTACGCAACGAGACATGATTAAAAATCATCTCACTTGGAAGTCATGTTATTGAAGAGAATGTAATATATGAAAGTCATATAGATAGTTGAACATTTATTCGTAGAGTAACTCTAACACTGTCAAATAAGAAGATTCCATTTTAATTTTTAAGAAGACAATTTCCTCTCGCGGTATCCTATGTAATGACAATAAATAAAAGTCAATGTCAACCGTTATCAATAGCAGGTTTGTTATTGAAACAACCAGTTTTTCACACAAGCAAGTTTACGTTGCTTTATTCATAGTCAGAAGTAGGGAATGTCTGAAACTTTAATTTTTGAAAAAGACTGTAATGTTACTAACATAGTGTCATATGTTATATACAAAAATGTTTTTAAATATATATAGATATAAAATGTATTTGTATATAGTAAATTATGTAATTTATCGTAAATAAATTTTAATTGTATCTGTTTTTGTACCCAATCCCGTGTAACATACGGGTTTATAACCTAGTTTGTAATATAACAACCTGCATGTTCTACACTCAAATTTATGTTTAATAGTATTTTTTTGAACTGAAAACAAGTCTCCATGTATATATATTTTAATTTTGTTTTCTTGAGTACACGTGTTTGACTACGTGGTGTTCTTTCCGCACAAGTTGTTGATTGTTATATTTTTTCATATACCAGCTTTGTTATTTTGTTTGAAATTAATAAATTTGTCAATACATTTAAACTTGTATTATTAGTTTTAAATAGTAAAAATGTTGTTATCAATTTGTAAATTTTGTAATCAATTGTTAATATAACTAATATTTTATAACTAACAAACTTTGTTGTGGTTTAATACAAAACATAATACATAATTGTATATTTTTATAAAAGGTAAAATTAATAGGATTTAAAGCTATTATATGTTAAAAAAAATTTAAATTTCGTTAATGATTTAATAAAAAAATAAAATAAAATTTGGATTTTCATTTTAATAAGAAAAGTGGGTATCAAATGAGAAAAATAATTAAAAGGTTAACCTGTGACATTTTTGGAAATCATTTATTAGCGATAAGATTATTGTTGTTAAAAATATATATAATAGTTGAGAAACTAAAAAAGAAATTTAAAGAAGTACTACATAATTTTGACAAAACTTAAGATAGCTAAATCTATTTGTTTCCAAATTTAAGGAGCAAACGTTTAATTTTTAGTTAACCAGATTAAAAAATTAGAGAATCTATATTTAGCAGTAGAACCATTTGCAAGTGTACCATCAATTAATACATAATGGCATATATATTTTTTATTGTACAGAAGAAACAAAAGTAGTAAATAGTAATTAACTGAAAACAAGTCCAGATGAGAGTGTATTTATTATTTGCATGAGATCACAGGTTTGACAATTTTGCGTTCTAGTGTTCTAAGCTCCATCCACACAAAACATTATTCTTATAATAAACTAGGTTTATTCGCACCACGCGTTGCGACGGGTTACCACGTTATACTCCCGAGAATGTGTATTATATATCATTTGCAGAATAATAAGTATAAGTTATAAAGCAAAATCAAAACGCTTATCACGAACTCTATACCAATTTTTCATAAAATCATACAAAACCGTCACAAATATGTTATAAAAATAATAAAAGAATTACTTACAAAATTCGTCTCACCGGCAATCAATCGTTTGAATTAAAAGAAAAACACAAATCTATAAGCAAATCTTTCAAATTTAGTATATCTATATATATATAGGAGGCGGATCCAATACATATGAAGTTTAACGTGAGAAGGATATGAGGGATTCTGAATCCTTGATCAAATAAATTAATGTTTAATATCTAGTGCTCTCCATTTTTTGATTAAAACCTGCGTGAATTAAAGTTAAAAGGGCAAAAAAAAATTGTCTACATTTGTTGACTTTTTGTGTGTAAATCAAGTTCCACAAGCTTTTTGAAAATCGAATAACTTTTAAACGTTTAATTTTTTTTAAAAAAACGACACCATAAGAAATGAGGCCCACTCAAATATAATAATAATATTTATATTAATTCTTTTTCATAAGTTTTAATTATATACAGTAATATTAAAGCTAACAGTAGAGTTGTTAAAAGCGTGTTTCCCTGTAAGCTCACTTTTGGAAAATAATTGGCTAAAAAGTTTGTTTTTAAATAAAATTCACCTCAACTAACTTGATTTTTAAATTAAATATTTCATATATAAATATATATATATATATTTATAATTATTCGTTTATATATTTTATATTTTTTTTCTTTAGTTAAAAAATTTTATAAGGATCATCATTCTATTAACAAAAAGTACTTTTTTATAACAAAGTAAACTAAAAATTAAATAATCAACATGACTCAATAGTATTTGTTTTATTAACTGTTTTCTATTAAATTAAATTTGAAGATCATGTATTAAAATTTATTGTTTTTTACAACTAAACAATTTGTTAACATATTGAATTTTAATTAAAACTAGGTTTCTTACATCCGCGTGTTACGGCAGTGTGTCACAGTATGCTACTGAAAATGTGTATTATATATCATTTGTAGAATTATAAGTTATATATCAAAATCAAACTTCTCATCATGAACTCTATACAAATTTTTCTTAAAAACATAAAATCATTCAAAATCCACTCAAATATGTTAAAAAAATAATAGAAAAAAATTACTCACAAAATCCTTCTTATAATGAATTATATACAAATTTTTCATAAAAACATAAAATCATTCAAAATTCACTTAAATATGTTAAAAAATAATAGAAAAAAATTACTCAAAAAATCTTTCTTACCAGCAACCAATCGGTTGAATAAAAACTCAAATCTGTTATCAAATCTCACAAATTAAACACGCTCATCTCTGTTTACTACTACTTAAAGTTAAAAATACTTCTCTTGTTCAAAGTTTAAATTATCAAAACATCATTATTCCTTTACTTGCCAATAATAAACTTAAACCTCTATTCATTTCATATATATATTTTTGAAATTCGTAGTTGAACTAAAAAGACGGCTGCACTAATTATTTTTATGGCTTTTAATATATATATATATAGGGGATGATTCGAATGTTAACTCTTCCTTATTGCGATAACCGAATAACTACATCTTATTACTTTGGGCCCACATTAAAGTAAATCTAAATGTGTACGTTTTTTCTTATTTTTTATTAATGTAAGTGAGTCATACATTAATTAAATAAAAGAAAAAATACACTTTTAGATTTACTTTAGTGTGGGTTACAAAGTAATAAAATGTAGTTATTCGGTTAACGCAATAAACATGAGTTAAGATTTGAATCCTCTCCCTATATATATATATGGCATGTATATTTTGTAAACCCACATGAGATAAAGAAACTATGGAAACCCAATACTTGGTCCACAATTTGCCACATCATTCTTTATTTTTAATAACATAATATAATAGAAGGGCAATTATGTCATTTTTTCACATGTACCAACACCCACTATTTTATTAATTAACCACCTTCTATCTCTTTAAATTTAAATCAAAAACAATAAATTTAATTTCTAAATATTCCTCTCTTTTTATTTGCCCACCAGAATTTTTGAATTGAATAAAATTTTTGATAGTATGCTGGCTGTATCTAAGTGTTGTCATTGTTACATCTATGTTACGTTGATTGAGGATATTGTGTATATTTATTGTCATACTAAAATGTTTGAATTTTTTTTATATTTCTTTTTTTTCAAGTAATATTCCTTTTTACTAACGCATAATTTCATAATAAATTTCCGAATTTTGCATTCTTGTTATATTTAAATACAAAGTTTTATATATTATTTCATAACAATGTTACCTATAATCGAAATTTTTTTATAGTTATTAATATTTTATACAATCAGATACTTATAATCCAATATTATAGAAACTTAAACTCAAGTTACGTTTATGTTACAACTCGACGGATTAACTGAACAGGTCATTTATATACACTCTTATCTTTTATTCTTTGTCATTTTTACAGAGTATCATAATTTGTTATTTTTTAATACTATACAAGCATTTAATTATTGCTTGTTTCCTATTTGCATCTTTTACAATAGTATACTATTGTACATTTTACAATAAAATATGTCTTCTGCATCAAATCAAAACGTGTACTATTGTACCTTTTACAATTAAGTATTCATGACTGGATTTCTTAAAAAACAAAAATATGAATAAAATATTAAGTTATTGTTTCTTGATTTATAAGTCAAGATCTAAATCAATTAAATATGAATAAAATATTAATGTAATCGGTATTCATATACAAAACTCTACTATTTCTTTTCACTTGGTTTTTAATATATAGAATAATTTTTTTGTTAACAAATTTATAAAAATTAAAAGTTAAGGATTTATTATCTAAATGAATTACATATATAACTTTTAAGGATTGATTCATTTTTTTTTTTCAAATTTATGATTTACTTAAATTTTTAAAATTTATATTGAATTACTTCTTGTGCGTCTATGTGTCAAAGTTAAATGATGAAGAATAGAATAATTTGTACTATTCTTATTTTGGCTACATGAGTTTTTTTCTTATTCATTTTGGTTTTTTTTCTCTTTTTTGATTTTTCAAACATTTTTTTTATATTTTAGTTTTACTTGTTAACATTAAATTATTGTTTCGTCTACATTACCAATCGAGTTTTCTAACGTTTACTTTTACAATGAAACACACTCTTAAAGTTTTATAATTAAAAATAATAATAATAATATTATTGTTATTATAATTATGTTAATGAAAACTCTTGCCCCCTACACGGGTTAATGGAGTAACTAATTTGACACCAATTTTCATAATTTTACAATCATTCTAAAACATGTTCATCTTCTTATGCATTTGACGATTTTATTTCTACTTACACAAAAACATTTAATTTTATGTAATAAATATTGCACTGAAGTAAATTTATGCTTTATTACATTAACTAGTTTTTAGGACCCGCGCGCTGCGGCGGGGTCCGATATACTGACGTGAAGTGAACCAGACATTAATCTCGAAACAAAACGTCGTAACAACCTACAAAAAACCATAAAAATACTATATACGCATCAGATACACAAACCTTAAAATAAAAATGATTTTTTGATGTGAAGAATAGAAGGATTTTGTGCCATTTGATCAAAGTAAATGATTATGATAAAGTGGTCCCCAGTTTGCATAAATAAAAAAAAATAGATTACTCATACCAAATTTGTGAAAAAGTATAACAACACCTAGTTTATATTTTTTATTTCATTTTAACTCGCAGAACATGTTAACTATACTATTATGCAATTTAATTAGTATTAGACCTGCCTTTGTTAAATTATATACATGGTTGACGATCTTTCATTTGACCACTTGGATTCACGAATGTTATAACTCCAACATTCAATTAGCTTATAACAGCTTTAGATGGGTGGTAAAAAAATATTTTATATAGGATTCCGCATATTCGATAACGACATGCCTTCTTTGACTTCCACTTAAGTTACATATGTGCAAAAGTATAACAACACCTAATTTATATTTTTTATTTCATTTTACCTCGCTGAACATGTCAACTATACTAATAAGCAATTTAATTAGTATTAGACCTGTCTTTGTTGAATTATATACATGGTTGACGATATTTCATTTTACCACTTTGATTCGCGAATGTTATAACTCCAACATTCAATTAGCTTATGTTTGAAATGTAAGTAAACGGCTTCAGATGGGTGGTAAAAAAACATTTTATATACGATTCCGCATATTCGATAACGACATGCCTTCTTTGATTAATATTTTAATTATTATATATAGTTATTATTATTTAGTTATTATTATTATTTAAATCAATTTTTTTGAAAGTGTCAGCATTTTTTTGAAGCGGTTTGGTTTTCAATCGCTTCAAAAAATTCATATTTAATTATTGTTATTATTATTTAAATCAAGTTTTTTTACTTTGGTGTAAAGTGAGAGGGGGATTTAAAAATAGGAGTTCAAAGTTTAAGGTTATAAATCGAAATCCAAAATATGTATATATATTGTATGTATATGTTAAGTGAATAGTTATTATACCGACGCGTTATAGGCATGTGAACAACGCGCAAAATTTTTGTGACCGTTTGGGTTCGAAATTTACATAAACGTTCCTGAGGCCATTGCGATCAAATTAATATAATCATGACTTTTATCCGATAACCTAACGACGTGTTAAAATCATGTGAACATTAAAAATATGCGAGCAAAGTGAAGACTTAAAAAAAGGTCCTGCGTAAATGTAGAATTTATAAACGATACAAATATTGTAAAATTATTAAACCTAAATCGTATATATATGTAGTATATATAATACTCATGGTTTATAAAATTATTAAATCTAAATCGTTTGTGAACTAATTACGATCAAAATGATATAAACGATACAAATATTCGATAATGTACGGACGCATTATAGGCATGTGAACAACGCGCAAAATTTATGTGACCGTTTGGGTTCGAAATTTATATAAACGTTCATGAGTCAACTACGATCAAATTAATATAATAATGACTTTTATCCGACAACCTAATGACGTGTTAAAATCATGTGAGCATTAAAAATATCTGAGTAAAGTGAGAGGGGAATTTAAAAATAAGAGTTCAAAGTTCAGGGTTGTAACTGAAAATTCTAAATTAATTCAAAATAAATGTTTGGAAACGACGGCTGCAATTTCGTCTGTGTATATATATACAATATGTGTATGTATATAGAATGCATAAGTAACTTGTACCTCCTGCATTAAGTAACCTGAAAAGTGAATAGTTATTTTCTGAGGGAAAGAATCTTTGCCATTTAATATATATAATAATGTTTGATAAATAACTCATTTTTTTGCATTTGATTTTTACCACGTGTCGTCATCATGTTCCTATTAGGTTTTTTTTTTGAACGGCAGTTAAACTAACCCAACGTGCTATCTTCAGTTTCCTGGCGATTGATAGCCAAGATCGGATTACTCCAATCTCCGATGTGGGTCAGTGTGCCCCCAGATGCGCGGGAACCGGATTGAATCCGTAAACCCTCGCCCTCCATTAGGTCCGAACCCGGGATAAAGCCCATATTCGTTCCATCACCTGGATATCCATTAAATGCTCCCAGAGAGGATCGAACCCCTGACCTTCCATTTGGAAGGCAGGAGCTTTTACCACTTGAGCTACATTTGCTGGAAATGTTCCTATTAGGTTGATTCTAAATATACTAATACTAATTAGATATTTAATGTTTTACATATATTGTTAAACTAGTAGCTAAATGGCCGATACGTTGCATAAGTTATCCTGCAATTAAAACACAAACATGACTTCGTATATTAGAACCTATATATAAAATATATGAAACTCATGTAATTACGGCAATTAAAAACCTTAAAGTGTGTCTACTTGTAAAGATGACACCTTCCTTGCAAAAACACATGTGCAAATGGTAAATGATTCAAAATATCAAAACGATGATGCAAATATAAAAACACAAATACAATAATATGCTATAAAGAGACCGCAATACACAAGGATATAACTACACATAGTTATGTCCATTTAAGTTTGAATGTTTCAAACAAACACAAACAAGAATAAATAAACAAAATTGAATTCAAACGATCCAAAAACAGATAAAAACATAAACAATATAATTAATCCTTTTGTTTTATAGTCAAGGAAACACTCTAACTTCATTCAGTCATGGTTAAGTTAAAACCAAATGATTTTAATTCATTTTTCTTTTCAGTGGTTCACGAACAGAAATAAAGTATATCACCCACTCAACATTGTCACATGCGATCTTTCTCTTATAGCGGTTGTCCAGTGAGCACAAATTTATAAAAGATTCGAATTCCTAAACAGCATAGAAAAAGAAGCAACTTTTTTTTTTAATTTTTTTTTTAACAAAATCATCAATTAAAAACACTAAAATATTTTTATGATACAAATAATATTGTAAATTATTATTTTCTTTCTTAGCTTGAAATCTTATATCAGTGTAAATAAATAATGTATGTATGTATGTATGTATAGGAAAGTGTTACGTTCAAACAAAGCATTAACCCAAATAACTCCGTTAGAATGAAGACGAATTTTGAATTATTTAACATCATTGTAACACATATAATAACACTTTCTTTTTTTATGAGTTTGCGAAAATTCATCACCGTTTAAGACGTAACATTGTTGTAAGTTTTTGACTCACAACACTATAACTGTTTATACCTAAAACTTACACGATGTTACGTCTTAAACAGAGTTGAATTTACACAAGCTTATAAAATAAAAAAAAGTGTTTTAAATGTGTCATCAATGATGTTAAAAAAAATCCAAGATTCGGCTTCATTTTGCTGGATTTATTTGGATTAATTTTTTAAGAGTAAGTTATATGTATGTATGTATGTATGTATGCATGCATGCATGTAGAGAAGAGTTCCTTTCTTAACCCACTCTTATTGTATTAACCCGTATAGTTTCGTCAAGATCAATCCAAAACGTTTTTTTTTTCTTTTTACATCATTATTACACATGTACAACACTTTTTTCTTTTATTTGTATGCGTAGATTCATCAATGAATAAAAAATTAAAAGCAGTGTAAGTTTTGGTTACATTAATAAAATTTATAAATTTCGATACAATGTAACTTAAACTCTTTTCAATTATTTAACAATGATAAATTTACACATACTTATAAAAGAAGAAAGTATTATTTATGTGTAATTTTAATGTTATTTAAAAAAAAGAAAACAAAGATTTGGGTTAATCTTGGCAGAGTTATGCGGGTTAATATAAGAGTGGTTAACAACAGAAACTTACCACATATATATATATATGTATATATATATATATATATATATATATATATACATACATATCTAATTTGAAAACCACTTTTTTGTCTGAAAATCATGAAAACAAAGCAAAAATAATATTAAAAATACGTATTTTTTTTTGAAAATCTTTTACAAGTTGTTACACTATTTGACAAATTTTTATAAAAAAAAGAATTAAAAAATCGCCAAGTAGATATTTTAAAAAAAATATTTTACAAAACCATGTAAAACATACGCAACAAAACATAAAAAAAATTCGTCAAATAATGTTAAAACCACTCTGCGTTTTTAAAAAATTTTTTACGTATTACATGGGTGTACAAAATTTTTTTTTCTAAAAATCCACTCGGCGTTTTTTAATTTTTTTTATAAAATGTGCCAAATAATGTTAAAACCTGTAAAAAAATTTCAAAAAAATACGTTTTTTTACATGATTTTTGCACAGTTTTTTCACAAAAATAGGGGTTTAATTTTATTAAGGGTGTTGCTATTAACACCCCGCTGACCCACACTATATTATTATATTCAGTAAACATTAAATATATATTCAACTATTCATTTATTAGCACTGTCTTTCATTAATTAATACTATCATTTATTAGAAACATTTTAACTATTTTATTAAATATTACACAAGTATAAACCTTAATAATATTTTTAATAATTATTATTTAAACATTATATTGTGTGAATATTATTTATATTAAAACTTTATCTTTTTCATTTAATTTTTTAATTTTTTTTCTAGTAACATCGTTTAAATGTTGCGTATGCATGTTCTTTTAAGTGATTAAAATTTTGTTAGTTCTCGGTTATGAAACACAATATTATACACTAGCTTTTACATAAATAATATTATATATATGTGGTTAAATCTTGCACCGAACGAGTTTCTTTACTATAAGAATTTAGTTCCGTTATCTTTAAATTAATTTATTATTTTTCAAATGTCTTTTTAAGAATTTATTTTTAAAATCTTTTGATTTTTTAATAAAAACATAAAATGCTACTTTAAAATATTTTTTTGATTTATAAAATTGAATTACGCTTGTTTGATTTAATATTTACTAATTTAATTTCTTTCTTTAGTTTCAAAATTGAATTTTGATTTATTTATTTTTTATGAATAGAATTTGTTTATTATTTTAATTAAATATTTGTTTATATATGTATGGGTAAAAAAAATACAAACAATAAGTGTCAATTAATTATTATGTAGATAGAGAATCTTTTATTTTACTTTTTTTAAATTTTAGAGAGATAAGACAAATTTATTGGTGTTTTTTAGTCAAACTATATTTAATTATATTTAATGTAGTAAAGTAAGGTATAATTGGAAAATAGAGTATGGTGTGATTAAAAATACCCTTTTATTAATTTCCTATATCTATATAATACATATTAAAAGGACAAAATATTAATTTGTTTAAATATCTTAAAATTAAGAGATTTACAACTCTTATAGCATATGGTACAATTTTTTAATTTTAATCTAAATGTTTGTTTGTGTTTTCACTTTGTCCCACTTTGGTAGCTTTTAAAAACTTAAGTGAGATAGAGTGATTATAAAAGAAAACCTTTTAAAACAAATGAATCACTTCTTGACATTTTTGGTGCATTTGGCCTTTTATGTTAGTAGTTAAAGTCATTTTTAGTTAACTACCAAGTTAAAAAAATTGTTTTTGTTATAGTTATGACTCAAGAACGAACCATGCAAATCTTTAAAACATCCAACTTAAGTGTTGTGTTTTCCGCTGCAACGCGCGGGTACTAGACTATATATATATATAGGATATGGTTCAAATAAGAACCCACCATAATTGTGTTAACCCAATAAATCAAATTCAATGGTTTTAATTTTTCAGATTTAATAAGATGTTGTCATGTGTCACTTAACCTTTTAAAATTAAAAAGGGTATTTCAGTCATCTCAGTTAATATAAAAAAGTCAGATTTAATAAGAGAGTGACAAATGTCACACATTTAAAAATCCATCCATTTTCCTTTTTTTAAATCAATGTTTCCCCTTTGATTTTTATACACTTATAACTTTTTTATACTATATTATTTTTTTATAAAAATTACACCATTAAACTCGTTATATTTTTCTCGTTAATTCCATTATAGTCATGCCAATTTTTTTTTGAATTTTTTTCGGGCGTTCGTAATTACACCAACGTAAGGAGTAATAAATACAATAATTTTCTCAGATTTTTTCAAAATATTTCCATCTTTAAAATGTTTTACAAATTATTTTTGAGCGTTCATAATTTTCTCATTTTTTTCGAGCGTTCGTAATTACACCAACGTAAAATCTTTACGTCTCGTTACAAATTATTTTTTATTATAAAAATTAGTTCCTTAATATTTGAAAAAATTAAGAAAACTTTGAAAAAATCCAGCTCCTTACATCAGTGTAATTACGAAGATTTTGAAAAAATTCAGCTCGTTACGTCAATGCAAAACGTCGTTACGTCAGTGCAAAACGTCGTTGCATCAGTGCAAATTACGAACATTTTAAAAAATTTTGACAAAACTATACTTGAATTAAAGAAAAAAAAGTGACAAATTTAATGGTGAAATTTTTATAAAAAAAATAATAATGTATATAAAAGTTATGAAAGTTTAAAAAATTGGGGGTCAACTTTTTTTAAAAAACGAATCAAGGATACCCACCAAATGTCAAAAATACCCTTAAACAAATCTCATCCACTTGTTTTTTCCAGATTTAATATGTACTACTCATTTTAAAACACATTATTTTAACAACCAATCAAAGTTAGTTAATGGGTTACCACACTTTGAGTGGGTTACCAACGGAACCATCCCCTATATATATATATATATATATATATATATATATATATATAGGGGAAGGATCATAAGAAAACTATTAATTTTTAAGAAAACCAAGAAAACCATATTCAACCAATCATATAATTTATAATTAATTTTATTTTAAATTTCTTTAAAGGTTATTTTAGTAAAATTCTGCTTCTTTATTTTAGGAAATTATTTTCTAATTATTTAGTATCTTCTCATCCAACACTGATTTATGATTTCTTATAATCGATGAAGATTCTTGATATGAAATACTTTTGATGTTTTTGATTTTAATTTTCAAGAGCATCTTCTTCTTGGTGTGTTTTATGAATAATTTCAAGCAAGATTTTCATTTTCAAGTTAAGACCCACCGTGATTTCCCTGGTTTGGCTTCTCAATTTGCTATTAATTTATTTTTTGGCAAACTTTTTGGTGAAAGATCAATGATGATGTTACAAAATAATTTAAAGGCCTGTATATAGGAGATCGCCGTCACCCTCAGCCGCCACAGTCCACTGTTACCTTCGACGGGGCACCGATCGTTGACTTCTTTTGTGAGCACCACCATCGCAGTTGTTGACGCCCACCATCACGACCACAGCCCTCGACGCACAGTGTATATTTCACGTTCGCGGTGGTGCGCTCACACGACACGACTAGGGCTTCGCCGATTACAGTTGAAGAAGCCGTGTTCCTTTGCTCCGGTGAACAGAGGCAGCGACTTCTGCTCATAATCAAAGTCCATTCCGGCTTATTCTACAACGGGTTTTGATAGGTTATTAACCCTTGCTTCCATTATGAAATTGTGATGGTTGTCTTTTAATTCTCAATTGAGCCATGGATGGGGTGATTCACGCTCAAATTACTCACACTATCCTCTTCAAATCTACCGCCCACCAACTGTTTGATGAAATGTCTCAGTGACATTCTACAACATATATGTAACCATATTTACATGTATGTAACTTGATCGAATTAATTCGTTTGTATGATTCCACCACCGGCAAAGAAAGCGGTTTGTAGGGTTGAAGGATTTTTGCTTTTGTAATATACAATATTTCTCTTCTATCCAGATTATTCTTTTGTGTTTTTACAAAAAAAAAAACTTTAATTTTTTGATGGTTTCTTGATATGTTCTTGCTGGTTTTTGATCGTACGTATTCATCGATGTAATCTGATTACGTATATGTAATAGTATATGTAAACAAGTTCATAGTCATTGGGTGTGATGGTTATGCATGGCTGAATGTAATCATGGCTGAATCGTATATGTTCTTGAATGCTTACATACATGTAATCATGTTTGCTTATGTAAATAGTTGGGTTGAATACATATATGTATTCAGATAGTTTTCTTATTTTTTTTGAATGCTTACATACATGTAATCATGTTTACATTATGTAACTTGATCGAAGTAATACATTTATATGACTACATATATGTAATCATGTTAAATATGTAAAGTGAGGTTGATTACATACATGTAATCAGATGGTTCATTGAAAAAATTCGGATATATATTTACATATATGTAATCAGGTATATATGAAATCAAGTATATGATTACATATATGTAATAAGATTTTTTTATATACACGTAAACATGTTTACTTGAATGATTACACATATGTAAGCAAGTTTATATATACGATGAATATGTTTTACTCGAATATATATATTGAATTCTTTTTTTCTTATTGATTAATTATGATTTGTTCTAAACATGTTAAGTTCGTTTTTTTGTTTAGATGCAGCATGTGAAGCTATAAAACATGAGATTATGTGAATAACATGAAAGTCAAATTCATTTACGTGCAATAATGGCTTTCCAAATTTAATTAAGTTGTTTTAGACAACTATGCCCTTTTATTATTTATTTAAGGCATTTATTTAAATCTATTTATCAAAATGCCATTGATCAATCTTAACCATTGATCACTTAAATCAATGGTGAGATCCAAGTTTTCTTGGTTTTCTTTAAAAAGAGGGTTTTCTTAGGAGCCCTCTCCTATATATATATACTAGTGATATTCTCGCGCGATGCGGCGGAAAATAAAACAATTAGGCTATTTTTGGCTCGTAAAAAACTTGAATCACTTAATTTTTGTTAAATCAACTCTTTTAACTAAAAATATATTATGACAAAATTCATAATTTAAAATGCCAGATATGATATGACAAAAGTGTAAATAAGTAATTTATTTGATTTGAAGGGTTTTCTTTTATAGGTATTATAAGACAATTTATTTTTTAGAAGTATCAATGTGTGACAAACTAAAAGTAAAAGAAAACCATTTAGTTTATTGTTTTTAAAGCTTTGTTTGTTGTGCTTTATGTTTTAAGAGTTTTTGGTCAAATATCATTGTGTCCTTCCTATATGTATTATATAGTAGTATAGATATATATATCTTCCATCAAAATTTTATATATTATAGAAAAGCTGACAAAAAAAAAAAACATATGCTAGCAAATTTAAAGTTATTACTATTCAAATTTAAAGTGGGTTACTTTCTCTGTTATTGATTTGTTTATTATTTATTTATGTGGATTATTGTCTTGCCAATTAGTTAGTTTGATTACTTAAAATTTTGATTAGTTAGTTTGATTATTAGTTTGACTAGTGATTTAGTGATTTTATTACTTAACTTTACTTTATTATTATCGGTTATAGACTTGGATATAGTACGACACTTTTCAATCATAAATGTTTAGAGCTACATTTTTCTATTTTAGCTAGTCTTAAATTATTGAGTTAGTCCTGTTTGTTAAAGATAAATACTGTAGCCAAAAATAAATGTCAGCCACATTTCTCTACAATCTCCTAATTTTCCTCTTATTTTGCTAACTCGTTTATGTAATTTCCTTTTGAAATGTATCCTTTGCAGCTTTCCTCTTATCGAAGCCTTTTTCTTTCTTCTCTTTTATGTTATATGTCTAGTTCTTTTTCTTTTTCTTGTTCTTTTTTTCTTTTCATATTCATCTTATGTGTAAAAAGAACCATTATAAGAGAAATAAAGTATTGAATTTGTTGATTACACAAATTTGTAAAAACCAATATAATTTTTTTATATGTTTCATGTCTTGTACGTACGTTTTGCTTGTATAAAAGTCCAATGACTCAATGAGCCTAAACAATGAAACTAAAACCATTAGTTATGGTTTGGTTTTAATTTTTGATTTTAGATGGTTTGGTTATGGTTTCATGAATCAAAAACCATTACCTACAATTTGACTCACGGTTTAACTTAAAAGCCATAAAATCAGGTCCTTGCACGCACCTTCCCACCATCCTACTTTAACCATATGAGTATTAGAAACAATTAATATTAATTTTTGTTAAATAAAAACACATAAAACTTGTATATTTAGAGTAAATTAGCGTTTCAAAAGAATGAAATTACGCATACGACAAATCGGCCGAATGAAACAAATCTTGATATCTAATGTAGAAATGCTAAATTTAGTAAAGAAACGTAATTTTGATAGGAAGTGGTTGCGGGAGAGTCAGGGGTGGAGGTCGAGTGCGGCTGAGTTAGAGTAGATATTTTCTAGTTTTTTTCTAAAATAGGTAAAATGGCTATTTTGGAAATTTATCTTAAAAAAGAATCGCTTATCTACTTCCAAGAAAAGAACAAGGGAATTACGACTAAACAATTGGGGCCATAAATCTATATATATATATATATATATATATATATATATATACTAGTTTAGAAACCCATGTATTACGAACAAATATAATATATTATAAACAATGATTAATATAAAGATTTATATATTACATTTATCAATTGTTGGTTAAATAAGAAATATAAATATTTAAAAATTATAAATAACAAATAATTATAAATATTTAATAATTTTAAAATTATATAAACATATAAGATATAGTTAAAATTTTATTATATTTTATTTATTTTTAGTTAGTTAGTAAATTATTATAATAAGAAGATTTAAAATTATTAATAGACAAAATTACATACTTGAACCTTTATGTTTGTAGTAAATAACAAATATGAACCTTTAACTATATTAATTACGCTAAACAACCTTTAAGTATTTAAGTTGTTTCAACTTTCAACCTTTAAATTAACCCTGATTAGATTTACTAGTTAAATCTAGTCATGTGCAAAACATGTGATGGGTATTCTAGGTATTTTGATCTTTTGTTATTTTTAAACATAAAACCCACTATTCACGTATTATCGTATCTTATTCAATAATTTACTCCAAATGGGGGTGTTTGAAAATTAGGGCCAAAACCCACCCAGAAGTTCACGTGGTTCCTCCCTCTTTGGTTAGCGTTCACCCAGAAGTTCACGTGGTTCCTCCATCTTCAGTTAGTGTTTGAAACCTAGTGTTGTAGTTGGATAGGATTTATCATTGTTACTACTGCCATTGTTACATAATGATAAAAAGAAAAATGATAAATGCTATCCAACTACAACCTTAGGTTTCGAACACTAACTGAAGATGGAGGAACCACGTGAAATTCTGGGTGAACACTAACCGAAGAGGGAGGAACCACGTGAACTTCTGGGTGGGTTTTAGCCCTAATTTTCGAACACCCCTATTTGGAGTAAATCTTTCTATTATAATAAACAAAAATCTTTTTGCCACTTGTCAAATTTTTATGTTAATATTGTCACTTGTCACTTTTGTGTCATCCTACTCAATCCTCTCTCTTATTAATTATATTTTATCTTTTCTAATAAATAATTATACTATTAATGAGTAATAATATTATATGCATTTTTCATGCTAAAAAATAGTTTTTGATAAATTAAAAATCAAATATTTTTAATAAAAAACACACTTTAATAAAAGTTTATATAAAAAAGAACAGCTAAAAAACAAATTAAAAAATAATAAAATAAACTATAAATCATAGTTTTTAAATAATGGGTTTTGTATAAACAAATGATGCTTCTTTTAGCGAAATATTTAGAAAGCAATTACTTTAAAACCAAAAATTATAAAAATGATAAGAGAAATTAAATCTGTTTGATGATATTTTCAAATTGAGTCAATTAACTTTAATTATATAAATTGTACATTATTTTCTTGATTTGTAGCAATTAGTTTTAGATAAAAAAGTAAGTGAAGTTTTTTGCATCAGTTACTTTAAAAATCATTACTGTTACAAATTAAAAAAAAGTCAAGTATCATATCATTAGTTATTAAAAATTTTAATTATTATTTTATCACCTAAAATACTTATTAATACGTATTTTAATCAATTTATATTAAAATATTGTAATACACGGGGTAATAATCTAGTTATTGAATAAGATACGATAATACGTGAATAGTGGGTTTTATGTTTAAAAATAACAAAAGATCAAAATACCTAGAATATCCATCACATGTTTTGCACATGACTAGATTTAACTAGTAAATCTAACCAGGGTTAATGTAAAGGTTGAAAGTTGAAACAACTTAAATACTTAAAGGTTGTTTAGCGTAATTAATATAGTTAGAGGTTCATATTCGTTATTTACTACAAACATAAATGTTCAAGTATGTAATTTTGTCTTATTAATATATAATTGTATAATTTGATTAAATAAGATTATTAACATTTTTAGGAGAGGGGGCGGGAATTTTTTTTAGATTTAATTAAGAAATGACATGTGTTTATTAAAAATACTCTTTTATAAGAGAATAGTCTAAAATCATTTGTATTACACGTGTTAAATAAATAAAAAAATATAATTTATTAATATAAAATAATAATAAATTTTTAATATTTATAAAATTATATTTTAAGATAAAGTATAATTATTAATATATAATTGTATTATTTGATTAAATAAGATTATTAATATTTTTAGGAGAGGGAGTGGGAATTTTTTTTAGATTTAATTAAGAAATGACACGTGTTTATTAAAAATACTCTTTTATTAGAGAATAGTCTAAAATCATGTGTATTACACATGTTAAATAATTAAAAAAATATAATTTATTAATATAAAATAATAATAAATTTTAAATATTTATAAAATTATATTTTAAGATAAAGTATAATTGTAATACTTTTATAATTTGTGGATTATAATAAATTAGTAAAATATTAGAATAAGAATATTTATATTTTTTAAGATTTAACTATATAATTTAATTACTAAAGAATTATAAATATATATTAGGAGAGAGAGGCGGGAAAAAATTTTCAGATTGCACCAAAACGCGACATGTGTACTTCAAAAATACTACTTTATTATAATAGGTAGATAGAGGTAGGTTCAGATACAAAATAAAATTTTTGTAAAAAGTGTAAAAAAAATAGTGCTATTATAAATAACAATGTGCTATTATTGACAAGGAACTATTAAATATAATAGCATTGTGTTAATATTATAATATCGCTTTGTTATTTATAATAACACTTTGTTTTTTATACTTTTTACAAAATTATCACTTTGTACAATAACCTTAATCTCTATGTGTGTGTGTGTGATTTCTCAAAAGAATGACAAAAATAAAACTTATGAATTGTCACATAGACCATCCATGTAATTTACTATTACTACAAGTGTGTGGTTCGGTTCGGTGCGGTTATGGTCATTTCCATAACTAAAACCGTTACTTCAGTTAATTGTAAATACTTAACCATAACCATAACCAATTGATCAGTTAACCGCTAATCGGTTAACCACCGGTTACGGTTCGGTTTCGGTTAAATTCGGTTAATAATGGAATTGTTGAAAAACTAAGAAAAACTTGTAGATATGCTTGAAAGCATAGATATATTAATGAAGATAATCTTAATTAAGCTTGTAAAACTTTATAGTGACTGAGAATGTGTAAATAAAAAGTAAACCACATTAACTCTGATTTATTTTCTTATATATTTAGTCTCACATATGATCCATAATATTTTTATATAATAAAAAGCGAAGATTTACCTTCTACACTTGACTTGCATCATAAATTCTCAAAAAAACATACAAACATATAAATATTAAAAATATATATATACTATTATGTTCGGTTCGTTAGAGTCGTTAATGACTAGCCTTAACCATACCATAACCATAACCATAACCGAATGATTCGGTTAATGGCTTCGCTTAACCATAGCCGTCGGTTAAAATCGTTTTCGGTTAAATCGGTTATGGTTCGGGTCGGTTATTGGTTATTTTTCGGTTATGGTTATATTATGCTTACCCCTAAGTCTATTACAATGATACATAGTCCAAGGTCCATGTTTCGGCTTTTCTCGTAACTTCTATAAAATTCAATCCTGAGTCCTAATTTTATTGTTCTCACAATTATAGCATAAATGGTTTTTGGATTAAATATTGATCGCTAGAAAAATTTGCGGATATAATACAACTATATAAACTTTGACCTGGTTACCTATGATAACTTATTGATTTATTATTATTACTTGTATTTAATTTGTTTACAAATATATCTATTCTATACAAGTTTAAAGTTTTAAGATACCAAAATGACTTGACTCACGGTTATAAAATAAGAAAGTAAACAGGTTTTAATGGTATTAATCGTGAGCATAAATTCTTTAAAACAAAGTTTTTATAATATATAAATACATAGGAGAAGGATTAAATAAGAAGAAATTTTTTCTTAAAAAGGGTAGGATAATTTAGGCATAATATCTTATTTTTCGTACTAAATTTTTATTTTCGGATTTTTTCGTACTGGATTATTTTTGTACTGGATTTTTGTTTTTTATACTGGATTTTTGTTTTTTGCTAGATTTTTTTTGTTGTTTTTTGTACTAAATTTTTGTTTTTGTACCGGATTTATTATTTTATGTTTTTAACATTTCACACATCAAACTTCTATTAGTTCTTAATTTCTTAGGCAAAATTCTCTTCCTATTAGATCTACCTAAACACACACACATATAAATATTCAATAAATTTAGCATAATTTCAAGGGGATTAAGGGTATTGAGAGTTTGTAAACCTTTCTTGTTAATACTCATAAAACCGCTAACTCCCTGTCTAATTAAGGATTCGAGATTAATTTAGTTAAGAAAACATATTTATTCTGACTTAGAAAGCTAAATGCACAATCAAAATTTCATAAGGGTACTTGAGCATGCTACCTTTCTTGTTAGGGCTCATAAAACCACTAACTACATGTTTAAGATAGGATTTGAGATCAATTTAGTTAGGATTCAAGAGCATTAATCTGTTAGCATATAGATCGATATGTGGTGGTTGACTTCATTACTAATATTACCTGTAAAGCATCTACCACAACCCGGTCAGGTGAATCTTTCCATCAAAAGGTTAATGCTTTTTGGCCTTTGGTTTGGTCCATTGGTCCCAAACTTCACCATGGCCAGAAATTTTGAACAATCCTACAAAATTGGTCACTCAGTTTAGAGATTTGTGGAATGTGTAGTCAAAAAGTTTTAGAAAGCATTCCACACCCTTTTCCCCAATCTTAAATCAATGAACCACAACCTAATTATACCACTAATATGCTAGATTAACTCCTGTCACTTTTTGAATGAAAAGGATGTGACTTTAATTTCTTAGCCCTTAAGCACCACAAGCCTTAAAAAATCTAATCAATAGATAATATATTCCACCCACAATATACATTTTCTAAGCCTAGCAAAATAGACGTGTCGGTTCAGGTTGAGTAACATGTCAGAACATATTGTATCTAAATGAATCGTTTTTTAGTTTAAATTTAATTCAAGTTAAAATGAGTTGTAACAAAACAAATATTATATTTTAATAATCTTTAGTGATTTTTTTTCTTCAAACATATTATTGATAATTGTTATATATTTTAATACATTTTATTCATATAGATTTTATGTTACACATCTTAACCCATATTCTGTTAAATATTACATATTTCAACCCGTTTTATGTTATAATGCTATCTATTTTAGCCCAAAATACATTAATTAGTCATTCAAACCAACTCATTTATCTTGTTTTGAGTCAAGTTTGTCATGTGCTTATTTTCGCTTTTGTAAAATCAAAAAAGTATTCTATGGGCATTAGGGCTGTAAATGAACTGAACGTTCAGTGAACAGTTCGTGAACCGTTCGACGGGAAGTTCGTTTATGTTCATTCATTTAATAAATGAACGAACACAAACAAGAAATTCCGTTTGTTTAGTTAAATGAACGAACAATGAACAGAGGTCGTGTTCGTTCATTTGTGTTCGTGAACGTTCGGTAGCATGTTCGTTTATGTTCAGTTAAGTTCATTGATTATATTTATTCATTAAATGTGTTGTATATTTTTAATTTTTAGTTTAATACCATAATATTTAAGTTATTTTTAGTTTAATACTATAATATTTTAATTTATATATTTATAAAAGATTATCTCCAATGCTTGAAATTAAGAATGTTTATTTATATTGTTTAAATAATATGTGTTCGTTCGCATTCGTGAACAAGCTAAATTCCTTAATGAACGAACATGAACAAGAATTTTCGTTTGGTTAGCATTCGTAATGTAACATCCGGCCCCGTCTACCACCAATATTGTCCGCTTTGCCCACTCGGAGCTCGCGGTTTTGCCTTCGTTTGCCCCGGTGAAAACTTCCCAGGGAGGTCACCCATCCCTGGATTGCTGCAGCCCAAGCACGCTTAACTATGGAGTTTTCATGAGCTCCACAGCTAACTAAGCTAAAAACGTGTTGGTGATGTAAGAGGCGGATCGTTACTTATGAGACAGGAATCTCTCCTGTTCATGGCCGATGTGTGATTGCCTAAGATGTTACATACTCCTCCCCTTAGGGACTCATCGTCCTCGATGAGGTTTGCCCCACTATCTCGTGTAGAACAGGAGTGTCTCTGATACCATTCTGTAACATCCGGCCCCGTCTACCATCAATATTGTTCGCTTTGCCCACTCAGTGCTCACGGTTTTGCCTTCGGTTGCCCGGGTGAAAACTTCCCATGGAGGTCACCCATCCCTGGATTGCTGCAGCCCGAGCACGCTTAACTATGGAGTTTCCATGTGCTCCACAGCCAGCTAAGCCAAAAACGCGTTGGTGATGTAAGAGGCGGACCGTTACTTATGAGACAGGAATCTCTCCTGTTCACGGCCGATGTTGGATTGCCTAGGATGTTACACGCGAACCGTTCGTGAACAAGTTAAAAGTTATACGAACGAACACGAACAATGGCTCATTCGTGTTCGTTCGATTCATTTACAGTCCTAATGGGCATAATTAAGGGGGTAATCAGATTTTCCGTTAACAAGAGCATCCAACCTAGTTGTTTTGTAGTTTGATCCCAGTCTAATCTGATAGAACATTTTCTAAAACACGAAGCTGAATAATCAAATTTTGGGTTTTCATATCTAACTCAATTTATAAACAGTTTTTGTTTGAATTTGCATGTTTACCTAGTTTATAATAAAAAGAAAGCCCATCAACACGTTAATAAAACGAAGTTGCTAACTGTTTAACACACGTATCACACATTTTTTTACAATCCTCCAACCATTTAGAATCTGCTAACAAGTCAACCCGAAAAATCGTTTAGATAATTAGGCTAAACTGGGTGTGATAAGATTACACAATTAACAATATAATTTTAAGTGTGTTTGGTCAGGAGTGTTCCCTTTTACACATTTAGATAAATCATACATGTATGTGTTCAACGATTCAAATTTTCAACCTGACACGATTGATACCTCTATTAGGATCCCACAAATACAAAAGAACTGCAGCATCTAGAAACATGAATCAGATACTGATTTGAACTGTGTAAAAGAAATGGCTTAAAAGGAATAAAAAAGAACATATAAAGATCAGTTTCTTTGCAGCAAATGGTGTGAAAACTTGACGCAAAATTCTCGTTAACCTCCCACCATGGGATGGTTGCAAAGAGCATCAAATTCCAAGAATTCATTGAAGGACAAGGCTCATGGGATTCATTTTTTCTTTCTTTCACAAAAATATACAAATTTGAAAAAGGAAAAAGAATAAAATTAATGACTTCTTATGGCACAGTTTATGTCATTGTGCTTTGGTATGTCATGGATAAAAACCCTTGTAATATACGACTTGTTTCAGGTCGATTATATAGGTTAATTGATTTACGGTTTATAGGCAATATGAGTGCTCTCATCCATCAAACTAGTCTTTTACCTTGGGTTTTCTTGTTTGTTCTGTAACAATGGTATCAAAGCCAACTCTGATTGATGACCTACGAAACAGTGGTCTGGACTCTGGAGGGAGTAGGTTGTGACTTTTCACCATTGTGGCCATGGTGACAAAGACAATGGCCCTTAAGGGTTTCAATTGGTACTGACTGGAACAATTTTAAGGTATAAAACTTGACTAATATTGGTTGTTTGATCTACTTATGTGAGGTTTATACATTAATTGATTCTCTCATCAATTAGACTAGTTTATTAAGTCAAGTTCTCATGTTTGATATCCAAAACCATATATATATGGTTAGAATTCTCTCAATCAAACGTCTTGAGTTTGAAAATGTAGTGAAAATATAGTACATTTTCTTGGATCATAGTGTTAATTTGAGCACTTTGCGGCATGCTAAACTGCTCAAATGTTAAAAGATTGCATTATTAGTTTTTTTAAATTATAAAAACGTTATTCATAGAGAAATAAAAAAGTAAAACTTTATGTGCGTTCGTGCGTGTGTATATATGCTTTACATTGTAGTAATGGAAACATATAAACTAAAACAAAATGAATTATCAAATTTGCTAAGACCAAGTATAACACATAACAATAGTTGTTTCCTTCTCTTTGTCAAATTGATTATCTGCATTTATTCTTCTAGTAAAGAAAGTAAATATACATCAAATAACAAATTGTTTATAATAAAAGCCAATTAAATAATGCAAAAAAGTTACTATATCTTTAGTTATAGTTCATCTAAATTAATAATAATAATAATAATAATAATAATAATAATAATAATAATAATAATAATAATAATAATAATAATAATAATAATAATAATAATAATAATAATAATAATAATAATAATATAATAATAATAATAATAAATAATAATAATAATAATAATAATAATAATAATAATAATAATAATAATAATAATAATAATAATAATAATAATAATAATAATAATAATAATAATAATAATAATAATAATAATAATAATAATAATAATAATAATAATAATAAATAAAATAATAATAATAAATAATAATAATAATAATAATAATAATAATAATAATAATAATAATAATAATAATAATAATAATAATAATAATAATAATAATAATAATAATAATAATAATAATAATAATAATAATAATAATAATAATAATAATAATAATAATAATAATAATATAATAATATAATAATAATAATAATAATAATAATAATAATAATAATAATAATAATAATAATAATAATAATAATAATAATAATAATAATAATAATAATAATAATAATAATAATAATAATAATAATAATAATAATAATAATAATAATAATAATAATAATAATAATAAGTAAATAGTTAAAACCCCATTTTGAATCAACTATCGTATAAACAAATATGCTTGACTTTTAGCTGTTGATGCTTTGTTTGGAGAATCAGTTCAAAACATAACTTAATGTTTGTTGTACAATATTTCTAAAGGGGCAGTCAATTTGAATACAAATCAAAATAAATGATTATTGCTATATAATGCTGCCTAACTTGTGTGAAAGGAGGAAGAAAAACGAATACAATTATAGTCAAATGAGAAAGTTCAACTATTGAGTTCAACTCTTATCTATAGCTAAAAAAACACATTTGTATATTTAAGGCGAATATTTTTTATGAATCCATCATCTTTAATTAGTGTCCATGACAGATATAGGATTTTCTAAGGGTGTTGCAAACACCCCCCCCCCTCCAGTGTAGATTTTATGTCCTTGATGAGATTTGCTTAAGGTGCCTCTCTGAACATCTTATGGGCTCATTACCTATGATCATGGTTGTAAAAATCCCCGACTAGGCCGATTAATCGCTAGTCCCCTAAGGCCGACTAGGCCCTACTATCCGATTAGTCCCTAGTCCTCACCCACCGACCGACTAACGACTAGCGATTTGTACAACATTGCCTATGATAAGGTTTCCCTACCATCCCGAACAAAACAGTTTTGATATCATTTGTAACATCTGATTTCATTTATCTCAAATATTGTTTGTAACTAATGAACCTCAGCTCAAGTGATTGAGGAGAGATACCATATGGCTTCAATATTAGGGAGATTACAAGTTTAAGTCCTGACATGAACAAAGTAGGGGTTTCATGATGGGCTAGGAGGTTTTATCTCACCTATGGTGGGTTTCCTCATATTGGATGTGGATATGATCGAGTGGGTCTATGACCGTCAGTGATCCAAATTACCATTGAAAAAAACATATATTGTTTGTTTTGACCACTAAGAGCTCTAGAATTCACTTTTACTTATTCGAGTGAAAAACTTTCTAGGAATGTCATACATCTCCGGACTATTACCATCTAAGCACACTTAATTATAGGGTATTCAACTCATTAATAAACAACACGCAAAGCACGTTGTTAGTATTTAAGGTGGATTATTCTTTATAAAGCGACAACTCTCTTGTCTACGACGACCGACGTAGTATTGCTTATAATGTTACAAAATAAGACTATGCTGACATTAAAGTTGGATTCAGATAATTGATAAAACTTAAATAACTATTATTTGTTATTTAGCTAAAAGACAAAACTTAAATAACAATCTTTTCTATATATAGATTCTAAAATATTAAGGAAATTCAATTTAAGATATATAATTGTCAAGGGGGATGAATTTTACCAATACACGTTTTTTTATAAACGTGGGAACCCACTTACATGTAAATTTTTGGGTCCCCAAATACCCGATTAACCAAGAGAAACAAGTAACGAACGACCGTAAGCAAACAAGTTAGTAATCTGCAAGGAAAATTGCCCCAAGTGACAATAGAATATGAAACATCTAGGTTATATTTTTTTCACTTTAACCACTACACTATTTTCTTGGAGGTTAATATATACTTTTTAATAATATAAGTAAAAATTTCATTAATGTTAGATTTAAAAATAATAATAATAATGTTTTTCTTTCAACTATATATATTTTTTTCTATCTCTATATATGTAATTTAGTTATATCTGTTCACATGACATAATTGTTTCATCAACTTGAATGGCCAGGTTCTTAGTTTCGCAAGTGTATGAACAACAAGATAAGAATATATTTTATAAGTCTTAACCCAATCAACTTGCAATGATGCAACCAACTTGAACGATTTTTCGTTTGCACCTTAAATGAATATATAACCATCTAAAATTGCTTAGCTAATAAATTTGACTCGTTATTTTTTAATATATAATTACGTCACTGCAGTGTGGGGAAAATGTTAAAAATACCACCATACTTTCATATTAATAATTTATAAAAACAATAGAAAAATTGCCTCTGCAACGCAAAAAACAATGGAAGATTTCAAAGTTAAATGACATTTTAATGCTCTCATATTAATATATAGTTGGACGGCATAGTTTGATTTATAAACATTATGCAGTACAAAACTACAAATTATTTATTTACTTTGAACAATAACAAACGTCCTTTTTAGAATGAAATCATATAGTCTATACTATGTCCTCATTTGTGGTGCACGCATATAATACATATATGTGTGGGTCCTTAAGGGACAAAAGTAAAAGTGCACTAATTTTAACGCTATTTCAATTATTTTGTGAAAATAACGTTAAAATCATTGGGATGATCAACTTCAAACGACGACTTTGAGCCGGGGATTATTTCGGAGCAGCCTCTGTATCCCAATTGGGATAGGGGTAATGTTTGTATCTATCCTTCCCTCTCAGACCCTACTGAAAAGTGGTAATATAATAGGTAAGGTTGTTGTTGTTCATATAGTCTATATTAGTATGCTTTGTTAGACTCAAATCCATAATCTTTGACTTTATGGTATATGTATAATGTTTTTGATAATAATTTAAATTTTAATTAATATATATATAACATATGCATATTCTAGCCTCTCTTCCAATCGAAATTCAAAGCTAACCGTCCAGAGAAAACCAAAATCTTGTAGTTATTGGCTTATTGCTTTATTGGTCCTTGAAGTAATCTGGCCTTTTTAGAAAAGCCCTTTAGCCAAACATTGTCCGTTTTGTAACCCAAATGATCCTTTTTGTTTAAGGTTCCAACTTCCAACTTCCAAGTGTCCAACTAGAGGTGCACCTAATACTAGAAGTGATACCGCCGTTTTGTAACCAACACGATTTGACATTCTCATCTCCCAAACTGGTTTCCAAACCAAACCGGTTTTCACCCAAACCGGTTTTGACAATCCGTTGACCAAACCGAATCGGTTCTCAAACTGAACCAGTTTGGAGAAGAAAACCGGTTTGTGCAACCCTAGTTCCAACTTCCAAGTGTCCAACTAGAGGTGCATCTAATACTAGAAGTGATACTGCCGTTTTGTAACCAACACGATTTGAAACCGGATTGATAAGAATTGGTTGTGACGTGATCCAAACCGTATAAGTAAATTTGTTTATAGCATTACGCATTGAAAACGATTTTAACTTAGCCAAACCTAATCAGAACCAAACAAACTAGTTTCATAATCAATTCATATAAGATGTATAATTTGGTGTAGAAAGAATATGACCAACCACCTACTAGAGCTTTTAAGTAGACATGTAAATGAAAGAAACAAATATAAATTGGGGCTTGTATGTGTTCGTGAGTTTAACTTTGAACAAACTAACAAATGAACTCGAACACTTCAAACAAAATACTTTCCTTGTTTTTGTTTCTTCTTTGTCAATAACCAACATGTTCTTATGTTCCCTGTTAGTATTTTAATGAGCATAAATAAACATAAAAGCCATAAACGAGCACAAATTAAGGATGACAAATGAAAATAAGTGTGCACAATTAAGAGTATACGACAATATCAAAACACGGTTTTACCGGCATTTCACCGTCGTGCTTTTGGCGGGTGTTTGGGTCGGATGTTCCCCGGGAATTGGAGGCTGGTGGGATAGGGGCTATGTCCGTCTTGACTAGTGGCAGCTCGGGCATCCTTTAGCCATTGGGGGCCGCGTACGGAGTACCCGGCAGTTGATTAGTTGGTCATTCAACAAAAAATCTACAACAATATTCAAATTAATGTTTAAATACAATCATCATAATATTATTCATCATTATCCACATTCGAACTCCCACTTGAGACACTTTGATGGATACCAGGTTGAGGGTAGAATCTTGAGTTTAATCACATGTTCTAAACCGATGGGGGTGTAGTTTTTACAGCAAAAATAAGCTGGTTTCACGAATCAGGTGCCGCTCTTCCGAGGGTGACGCCTGGTAAAACGGGTTATCGCTCCCTTGAGGAAGGGGTCTTCCGATGTCTGCTAACGTGGTGCATTTACCACGATGTTACGCTCGGTTGTTACTGTTAAAAAAAAACTAAAGTCTAAATACGGTTATTTTAAATAATAAGAAAAAAAAATAGTCAATTACGCAAGGGGTCGAGTCTATATTTGAATAGGGTTATTATGACTTATGAGCTAACGCCTAGCTACCAAGTCAACTAGAATCATTAATACCAAATACTTTTTTTTTTAAACGACGAATGTCTCAATTGAGTGAGCCTACTGTTTTCAGGCCATATCACCAAGGTCTAGTTAACTGGACCACCCATGAGCACCACAACCACCCCAGGAGGAAACCCCACTGAGAAAACCCCCTTACCCCCTCAGACCCCTTTTTCGCTACAGGAGATATTTGAACCTAAGACTTCGCATATGGAAGAATCTCAGGATACCATTAAAACATTGCCTCGTAGGTATTAATACCAAATACTAAATCTATACTAATTATAAATAACTAACCAAACATCAGTTTGTGGTGCTTAGTTAACCTTATTTTGCTCGTACTAAATGATATAACACAAGTTAATTTTGCTGAATACCATTTTTTTACCGTATTAAATGAGATGACACATGTTAATCATGTTAAATGTCTTTCTTTGCTCTTCTCTTATATTAAATAACAATTATATCAAAAAATAATATATTTCTAGATAATGAATATATATAAATGTAGCTATAGATAATTATTATATCATTAACTAATTAAAAGATTAGTGATTGTTATGTAATAATTTTTATATTTAACTTATTTAATACATGAGCTTTCTAATCTTGCTAGCTACTAAGCAAAATGAATAGTAACTAAATATGTATATATATCTTACTTATTATAATAAACAAAAATCTACATTTGCCACTTGGCACATTCTAAGACTATATTGACACTTGTCAATTTTTTATACTATCACTTAATTATCTCTTATTATCTCTCACATTAAATGATTATAATAATACAACTAATGATATTATTTGTCTTTTACAAATTAAAAAATAGTTTTTGATAAATTGGGTATCAAATCATTTAATTAAAAAACATACTTTAAAAAAGTTTAAATGTTATATTTTTTTTATAACAATCAAAATTAAGAAAAATGAAACATATCAAATCCTTCTTGTAAAAAATAAAAGTTTAATGAAAAACAAGTTTTATTAAATACGAGTGTTTTTCAATAAAATGAAATATAAATCGAAATTAATAAAAAATATGGTAAAAGTTGCTTTTTTTTTTGTGTTGTATGTTTAATAAAAATTTCAAATTAGGTTTTTTTTTTTTAATTTGAAATATTACCTTATCTTATAATTTGAATTAGTTAGTTTTTGACAGAAAGTTTACTTAAATTTTTAAAGTTAATTAGTTCAAATATCTCAATTATTACAAATTAAGAAGTTTAGATGATATTCCTATTGTGATTAAAATTTTAATTATTATTTATTACTTAAAGTAATTATTAATACATAATTTAAACACTTAATATCAAAATATTGTTTCAAAATTTTTATATTTTTGTTACTAACCATTTTTTTTGTACACAATCCGTGTAACACACGGGTATTAGACTAGTTATACATTATATTAAAATGTATGAAAAGAAATATGATAGTCTTTCTTTTTTGAAATTTGGCAACATACAATTAAAAGTGATAGGATAGTGTTTTTTTTTTCTTTGTTTTTTTTGAAGTTTGGCAACATCAATACGTAGAATTTGTGGATGAGCTAAAAACGTACACCCATGAACCATCAGAAGTTTTTTTAACTTAGAAAAGCAGTAAAGATAAGGGTATTAAATTTGAGAGATTTGCTTAGAAATTTGGGTTTTTCTTTTAATTCAAACGATTGGTTGTCGGTGAGACGAATTTTGTAAGTAATTTTTCTATTATTTTTATAACATATTTGTGAAGATTTTGTATGATTTTATGTTTTTATGAAAAATTTGTATACAGTTCGTGATGAGAGATTTTATTTTACTATGTAATTTATGCTTCTGCAAATGATATATAATATCCATTCTCGGAAGTGCACTGTGATAACCCACCGCAACGCGCAGAGAGAATAAACCAAGTTATATTGAAATAGTAAATATATGTGTGTTTGTGTGTGTATATTATATTGAATAGTATGAATACTAAATAAATATACATTATATTGAAAATAGGAAATACACACACACACATATAAGGTTTTGGTGGCGTTCGAATAAGGTAATTATAATTTATTTGTTTTCATATAAAATTGATGTTTGCTTATATATTTTGGTTTTTTTTTAATTCAACCAATTGGTTGTTAGTGAGAAAAATTTTGTTAGTAATTTTTTTTATTATTTTCATAACATATTTGTATGAATTTTGTATGATTTTATTTCTTAATGAGAAATTTGTATTAATTTTCGTGATGAAAGATTTGATTTTGTTATATGTAACTTACGATTTTGCAAAAGATATATAATACCTATATCGGGAGTGTATTGTGATAACTCCCTGCAACACACGATGGAAAAAAGCCTAGTTAGGTATGAGGTTGTCACTTGATCACACCTTTCACTCGAATAGATTCATTTTAAGAATAGTGGTACGTATGATGTGAGTGTTAGCAACGATTAAGCATAATTAAAATATTAATATTACATCAAAATTCAAAAAGGCCCTACATAAGAAAAAATTTAAAAATATATATTATAAAAACATAAGATACGCTCGTGAACATGGTCAACATTCAAATCATCATCTAAGTTGGTATTGGATTTATTTTAAAACGATTTTCTTGTTTTGACCACTGTTCCTCCCTAACCTCAAAGATTGTAATAAAAGAGATTTTATGGATGAAGTTTAGAGCCAAAATGCTTAAATTAGATTAATGAAGTTTGGCTTGGCTTTTCCAAAAATAAAAATAAATTGTTTCATATTATGGAAGCTAGACTGATAATAGTAACGAGGCAAAAAAATAATAAAGTGGCTCAAACTTGAATTAAAGGAATGTGATGGGCTGCATGCATGTAATTATAACAAGGGCATTTACATATTTCCTACTCTAAATATCATACATCAAAGTAAAAAATTAGTTACATATTTTGTTTTTCAAAAAATATTTCTCTTTTCAAATAAACAGTCAATTACATATTTTCTTCTTATAAAAAAAAAGATGCAAATAATTTTAAGGGTTAATAAATATGCAATTAAGGTTCTTACTACGAAATATTTGTTAATAATCCATTATAATATTGATGGTAGCTCACACATGTGTGGCGCATGCATGCGATTTCAAAATGGGCCTTAATTGAGAGTCTAGATCGACGACTCCAAGTCTGCGATGAAATTGCATATTAAAAATAGAGTAAATTATCGATACGGTTTTATGATTTGCTAGTATTTCATTATTGGTTTTTAGATTTCATAAATTACACATATGATCCCAAAGTTTAAACATTGGTAACACATTTAGTCCTTATGTGAGGGTAATTTGGTCAAGTTTGTGAGGATAATTTGATGGCATAAGGACTATATGTGTTACAAATATCTAAAGTTTGGGACCATATGAGTAATTTATGAAATCTCTAAGTGTGAAATATTAGCAAACGACAATGATCATATCGGTAATTTACTCTTAAAATAAATCAGAGTGAAAAGAGTTGCAGTATATATAGTTGAGAATTTAAGATTATAAATCAAGATTAAAAGAGAATAAATAAGCTAATTTTTTATTATAATCAAAAGAGGTTATACATGTGAATAGACCAAAGGACTTATTGCCTAATGGTACCCCATTGACTTCTCAAATGAGAGGTTTTGGGTTCGAGTCTCGGCTGGAGCAAAAAAAATGCTCTAGGTTGAGCTAGGAGATTTTTCCAGTGTAGGTTTCCTACTAGAAGGTGGTGTCAATATATCCATTTAAATAGTGGTACTTGACGTTAGCTGTTCAAAAAAAATACATGTGAATATGGCCCAACCAAACTTATTTACGTGTGAATATAGCGTAGCCAAAACTTGTAATCAAATTATGACTTAGCCGACTTAGAATCTAAATAGGAGTCCTGGAGAACTAATTTATTTTAGCATATATAGATAATTAGTATGTTATTTGTTTTTTTTTTCTGGTTTAATTTCATTGTTTAAGTTAAAAATATTAAAATAAAGAAATGAGGTTATATAAAACCATTATGTTTGTTGTTGCTTTGATCCATTTAATTTCAATAAAAACATTACTGATATTTCACGCCCCCTCACATGTCATGATCAACATCATACTTGCCACCCTAAATATGTAAGTTAAATCCAAAAAAAGATGGAAAAACATAAATTAATGAACTTTTTGTTATAAATTCACGTTTTGTATGTAAATGAAGAAATAAGACTTAACAAATAAATTAAAAAAAATTGTTTGTTCTCTAAGTAAAAAATAACATAAATAAATTTGTCTGCAATGTATTTAGAGATCTAGGATTCTTGTCATTATTAGGACCGCTGAAATTAAGGCGATGTAACATGCATTGGTCATTTATTTATGTTACGTACGTGAACAAACGTCTTACTCCAACCATATTTCTAAAATTATCATGAGGAAAACATTTTTTCGAATAATAAGCAATCCACGTACAAATGGAAATTGAAATACAAATCTTCTATCTTTTATCTTTTCAAACTATTTTAATAAATAAACTTATTTTTTTATTATATGTCACCTTCATAATCTATTATCATTATTGCTTAATATTTTTTTAAACAACTCTTGACATTTATCGCTATCGTTTTTTTTTTTTTTTTTTTTTCACTTATCACCTTCATAGTCCACTATTATTATTTTCTTAAATTGTTATTTGATACTTATCACTTTCTTCTCTTTTAACTTATTTTTCTCATCTATTAAATAATTGTATATTCTCTCTAAATCATACAATTATAATATTAAGGACTTATAATATTATTTACTTTTTTTTACATTAAAATTTTTATATATGAAAAAATAAATTTAAAAAAGTTAAACTCAAATCTTTTTATTAAAAAACACACTTTATAAATGTCTATAAAATAGGAACTTTTTCCCTACAAAATAATAGGAAAAATTTATACTTTTGGTCATTTATATTTAATGATAGTTTTAAATTGATTCTTTAAATTCTGATAATTACAAAAACGTACCTTACTTCTTAATTTGCCACAAAACTCTAAAGTTCTTTTCCGGTTACAAATCAAGAATGTCAGGTACCATTTATACAGTTATTGAAGTTTTTATTTATTGTCTTATTGCTTAAAATAGTTATTAATTATACCTAATTTAACCATTTTATATTAAAATAGCATTTTATAATCCCTATTTTTTTGTCAAAATTTATTTTATATTTAATATATACATCTAATATACAAGATAATAGCCTAATCTATTCTAATTATAAGTAATAATAACTAATTTTAGATCTTCACGCATCTCTATCTCTCTCACTCTTAGACACGCGCGCACACACACTCTCTTTCTCTTGATCGATATATATTTTTTGAACAACCATCTATTAATCAACACTAGCAAAAAGCTAGAAACTGAACCAGTTTTATAATGAAAGAATTAAAACAAACAAACTAAAACATCCTCAAACCTTTTCCATTTAAACTAAACAGATAAAATCTTCAATAGATTACCACTTTTCAATCTGTTATGTGCAACCCGATTCATAGCCCACAAAAGCACTTGTTGCGTTGATACTTCAAAACCTGTCCATATTTCTAGCTAGAGCAAACCATAATAAAAAATTATTTGATGTCTTCAGAATCCAAAAAAAGAAACCCAGCCACCACGAGAACCCGAACAAACCCCAACAACCGATCCAACCACACCACCCCCAACGATTATATATATGAGAATATTAATCTCCTTTTAGTGAAATCCAATATAGAACATGAGATGTAGATCACATAACCAACCCGAAACTCGCACCATATATAGCTGAAGGTCTTTTCCTAGACTTAGCACAAATCCAAAAAGGATTTGTACCCCGGTGAAGCCCCGACCACGAGCACGAGAATCATTTGAGATATTAAATCACCATATACTACTCATCACTGTTGTAAAAATCGGCCTAGGCGTGGCTAGGCGGCCTAGTCAGATTTTTTATTTTTTTTCTATTTTTTTGACTTTTTTAACTTTTTTTTGACTTTTTTATGTTAAAAAGAGACCAAATTCATGATTATTTTGATATTATCTAACCCAAAATCCTTAATATGTCACTGAAATATCGAATCTAGCCACTTAACATCGAAATTCATCTTTAAACTTTGAACTTAGTGTTTAAGTTTGAACTTTGAAATACTTGACTTAGTATGTTTTACTTTTTATTTTTTAAATTATTTGAAGTATTATATTAAATTATTAATATTGATGTGTGTATATAATACATATTTGTAAAATTACATATAAAAATTCCAATCCGCCTAGCGCCGATTAATCCCTAGGTGGTACCTCGCCGCCCGACTAGCACCTAGCTACTTTTACAACCATGTTACTCGCCATACGAGAAAACAGAAAATTAAATCTCCGGACTAGCCTAAAGACCGAGCCTAGCCAAAAGCCTTTTCCAGGACCAACACAACCCAAAAGGATTGTACCCTGGTGAAGCCCCGACTAAGAACTCAAAAACAAAACTAGCCCATAAACCAATCTCCATACAACATTAAATCACACCACAGCCCCCTCCGCCCAAAATAAAAAAAAAAAAAAAAAAGAAGAAAGAAGACTTAAGATGACCTGAACCAGAATACCAAGAACCCAAAACCAAACCACACCGAGCAGATCCAAACCCCCACATTTAAAAACAAGCAAAAATCAACACCCAAACCCCCCTCAGTATCAGAGCATTATGGTATCTAATAAAATCACTCACTTTTAAAATCATTATCTCTGATCCCTAAATTCAAGCTCACACCATTTCGACCATTCCAATTTTTTTCATCTTGGCCTCTATCAATATATTTGATTCCTAAAATTACTCCTTTAATTTCAACAAATAAAACTTTAAAATATTGTTTTAGATATCTTAAATCGTCACAACTAACTGTTTAGTTTTTTTAAGACATATGTTTTTAACCTATTATGCAACAAACACTAACATTTTGACAAATATCATTTTTTTAATAAATCTATGCCATGTGACATCTTAATAGAACACTCGATCATAATTATTTTCCTAAGAAAACATAAACTCATTTATTATTATATATTATTATGGACCATCACATGGTCCCTAATAAGACATGCTCTCGTGATTTCCATTAATCATTCATAAATGTGTGCATTTTAAATGTAGAAATCTAACAAACTGTTAAAGAACTTCTGTTGCTTGATTTTGAAATCATCGACCCACGAATCTGAACTTAATTAAGTTTCTATCCAGTTGATATTACACACATAAAGGCTACATACATATGGTCTTCATTGAGTTGTTAGCAGTGACGGATTCATGCAATTTTTTTAGCAGGTTCACGATATCTCAGACGTCCAAACTAGATAGAACTATACATAAAAATTTCCATGTTGATTTAATGATTAATGTCTTGTAATGTTCATCACGTATTAACAATGTGATATATTTTGTCAATAATTAAAAAAACATAGGCTTTAAAGAGCTAAGAGATGCGGATTAGATGCTCATTGAAAATTTACAAGCTTCGGACCAAACGGGAGTCAAGGGGACGCGCCCCCTTGCGGGATCCTAGGACAGCGCCCCTGAAGAGGTCCAAGAGGCAGAGTCTCATGTGGCGGTCTCACTAGCAAACTATATATTAGGAAAATTACATTAAAGGTTCTCTAATAAATTTCACTTATCTTATTCAAGTTGATAAACTGCTGTGAAAATCACATTAAGGATTCATTTTTAAAAATATTAATGTGTTCACCTTTCCTTTTAAGTATTTCGAAAACAAAACACTCCTACCAAGTATTCAAAACACGGTGAGTTCCCATGAACCCAGTCTCAAAGCACACTACACCAAACATCGCCTAAAAAGATAAAAACGCGTAGGTTTTTAGTGACGACATGTCCTCATTATAGATTTTTCAAGGCTATAACGACCTGTGGTAGCAAATAGTATCGTCGTTATTGTTTCGTCCCTATTGTATTATAGTGTCGTCGTTATAATGTCGTCTCTATAGATTGTCTTATGGCGACGACATGTTTTCGCTATATGCGTAATAAAAATTTTCTTTTAATAAAATTGAAATTCATATTCAAAAAATTAAAAAATAATAATAATTAATAAATATATATCTGTAGCGTCGACGTGTCGTCGCCAAAAGAGAATTTGAAAAATTAATTGATTAATTTAAATTATGTCTGTAGCGACGAGATATCCTTGCTATAATATAACAAAAAATAATTGAAAAATATTAATAATGTCTATAGCGACGATAAGTGGTTGCAATAGGGGAAATTCATGAAATTTTCGCACACTTATAGCGAGACTTTTGTCGTCGCTAAAACCATTTATTGTAGTGGCATTGGATCCCTCCTGGTTCTTGGTATACTGTTCTTTGTTGAATATGGTTACTTTATATCCTTATTCATGAACAATTTTTTTTAAGAGTAGGTTAATTTAGTTTTCATGATCAAGTCAACAAAATCTGTTACGGATAGTTTTCAAATTAAGTAGTGTGGTTCCCTTTTCTACTTATGTCGAGTTAATAATTTGTACATGTGATATGTAATTATTTATCTTATTTTGTTAAATATGAAAATCATTGCCATCCTTGAAGGTGGTTGATGTTTATGCATTGGCTGGTGATCATTTTTTGGTCTTGATAAACAGATATAAAGCGTCATTACTGATGACAGGAGTAGGTACATTCCTTTAGCCGAACTAAAAGTATACCATGACTGACATTTAGCTTGGATAACAAACAGCCCGGCCAACCTTAGCAGGGCTTGCCCAGTCATGACCTGGCTAACCTTAGCAGGGATACAGCTAGGTAAAGTAAAGTCTATTTTCCCTCTATAAATAGAGGGAGATACTACACATTTAAGGCACCTCATATTGCAAGTGAAACACACACTTAGCATCCACTATTTCTCTCTCTCTCTATATCTATATGCGATCTCTCTCTCACAGATCCTGGTGGGAAGCAAGTGCAAACCCACATTTAACATATTATCCTAACTTCATGTATCTTGAGGGTTCTCTTCTGACCTGCTCCTCCTTGCTCACTTTGAGCAAGTCATACATACATCTTCTCAAGAGACTTTCATAAGTCTCGTGGTTTTATCCCTACAAATATCACACATATATTTCTATAGGAGACTCTGAAGTCTCATTGCTTATCTCTATATATTTGTTTATATGTTTATACGATATACATCCTATTATTTCATATAGATTACTGACTTGAGCGTCGGAGTGTCCTCGGGGGTAACCCCTTGGGCCCTCTAACGTAGGTTTTCTATGTTGTTGCAGCTAGGATCACTGCTCGGGATAACAAGGCACGACTTAGCCCGACTCAAGCCCGACCCGGATTCCGTTACGTCAACAATTACAATCACTACTAGAAAACTGGAATTTTCCAACAAAAATTTCCGACAAAAAAAAAATGGTCGGAAATTTCCGACGTTTTTCCGAGCAAATTACGACAACAAAAAACCCAAATTTTTAGCGTTAAAATTCCAACAATTTAGCGACAAAACATTTAGTGGTCGGAACATGGTCGGAAGTTTCCGACACTTTTCCGACCTAAAGTTCCAAAATAAACAGTTTGTTGGAAAGTTGTAGGAATTTTCCAACTATATTCCTACCATGGGTTTTTCTTTTTTGTTTTTCGAACTCTTAACAACGTTTTCTCGCATCATCCTTGTTACACCTTGATAACATTTGTTATAAACAATATAATTTAACAAATTATAAGTTTGTCGGTTGTGTAAACAAACAAATGCGTATGTAATTTTACTTTAAAAACCTTCTTGTGTTTTAATAGTGTACGCACACGTAAAAACGTGGATGTGTATAACACATGTAATTTATTAATACCAAGTTTTTTTTTGATGTATAATGAATGTTTAAAAAAGAAGAAGTTAAAAAAACGATATCTAAAGCTTGAAAAACAAAAAAATTAATCGTTTTCGTCGGAAAATGGTCGGAATTTTCCGACATTTTTCCGACCAAAATAAACAATTCGTTGGAAAGTTGTAGGAATTTTCCGACTAAATTCCTACCATGGGTTTTTCTTTTTCGTTTTTCGGACTCTTAACAACGTTTTCTCGCATCATCCTTGTTACACCTTGATAATATACGAAAACATTTGTTATAAACAATATAATTTAACAAATTAAAAGTTTGTCGGTTGTGTAAACAAACAAATGCGTATGTAATTTTACTTTAAAAACCTTCTTGTGTTTTAATAGTGTACGCACACGTAAAAACATGGATGTGTATAACACATGTAATTTATTAACACTAAGTTTTTTTTGATGTATAATGAATGTTTATAAAAGAAGAAATGAAAAAAACGATATCTAAAGATTGAAAAACAAAAAAAATAATCGTTTTCGTCGGAAAATGGTCGGAATTTTCCGACACTTTTCCGACCAAAATAAACAATTCGTTGGAAAGTTGTAGGAATTTTCCGACTAAATTCCTACCATGGGTTTTTCTTTTTCGTTTTTCGGACTCTTAACAACGTTTTCTCGCATCATCCTTGTTACACCTTGATAATATACGAAAACATTTGTTATAAACAATATAATTTAACAAATTAAAAGTTTGTTGGTTGTGTAAACAAACAAATGCGTATGTAATTTTACTTTAAAAACCTTCTTGTGTTTTAATAGTGTACGCACACGTAAAAACGTGGATGTGTATAACACATGTAATTTATTAACACTAAGTTTTTTTTGATGTATAATGAATGTTTATAAAAGAAGTGAAAAAAACGATATCTAAAGCTTGAAAAACAAAAAAATTAATCGTTTTCGTCGGAAAATGGTCGGAATTTTCCGACACTTTTCCGACCAAAATAAACAATTCGTTGGAAAGTTGTAGGAATTTTCCGACTAAATTCCTACCATGGGTTTTTCTTTTTCGTTTTTCGGACTCTTAACAACGTTTTCTCGCATCATCCTTGTTACACCTTGATAATATACGAAAACATTTGTTATAAAAAATATAATTTAAAAAAAAATATATGTTTGTCGGTTGTGTAAACGAACAAATACATTAACTTTAATAAATTAAAATTTGAAATCTCAGTTAACATTTCCATCTATACCCTACATTTTCTCCCGAATCGTTAACCGAACTATATCCATAACAAAAAAACCGAATGGAATTGTGAAGTCAGTTTTCGGTTCAGTTTGGTTCTTAACCTTACCCGAATTATGAATTCGGTGATCGGTTCAGTTTTCAGATTCGTCGTTTTTTGGATTTGGTTTTGTTCAGTTATTCGGTTAAACCGTTGAAACCGATTCTATAATTAAATATATATATATATATATTTTTTTTCATATTATACAACCTTTAAATGTCTACTAATATCTCATGATTTATTATGGTAATAATTTAATTTATTTCTATATCAGTTTTTATTTTATGTTATTTTTAAAATAAAATTTAAAACTAAACATATGAAGTAAATGTTATGACGGAAATGTGTAAAAAAGATGGATTGATGAATTGCTTTGAGACGGAAGGGTAGAAACAAAACCCTAGCATTCATACCCTCTTCCTTCGTCTCTCGTCCGCCGTTCAACACTCCAGCCTCTCCAAGCGACATCCGACCGACATCATGTCACCTCTTAGGCCTCTCCGGCGACATCCGAGTATCCAAAGACATCTCCAAACTTTGGGGCCCAAAGTCTCTGGTCTCCTCCTAGCCCTCTCCGGCGACATCCTACGAATCCAAACCCCAACAGGCTCATCAAAATTAGAAATGTACGGTTGTTTTAGAACAAAAGAAGTTTTAAATGGTTTTTTGTTCTAGCATTACTTTGACTAAACTTCCTTGCATTTCGTATTTTCTTGTGATCAGATGGAGTGCTTGATGTTTCCAAAGCAGCCACAAAGTACATTGCTGAATATATGCTCCCGACAATGATAATGTATTAATATGTTGTTTCTGGTAAAGTTGTAAACTTGATTGAACAAATGTTTTCTTGATCGATGGTGTTTCCATTATGCATTGTTACAGATTTTGTGAATTTTGTTTGGCTGTTTTTTTTCATGTAACATATTGAATGAGAAGCATGTGCATATGTGCTCATTTTGAATGTTATTGTAGGTATCACATCCTCCATTTTGACCTGTAAGATTTTTTTTTTGTATTGGACTTGATGGATGCTAACTAAAGGATAATTATGGAATCCATCATATCAGAACTTTTCAAAATGCTAATTTGCAATTGACCTCAAAAAAAACTTATTTGACCATAATGCGTTTAGCGGTTATCTTCATTATTTTTTGTTATTTGTAGATATATTGAACTCTAGAAGAAGTATCCCTTGTTAAACATATCAATTTTAATTAGTATTCTTTGTTTGCTTTATGTTCCATGGTTCCTTTCTTCTTTTACATGTTGGAAGTTTTCAACAATTGATTTAGCAGTGTGTTGTGAATTAAGGTAATTACAAAAGTGGATGTAACAATGTTCTTGCTTCTATTTTTTCAATCTGGTATCTAGTTTATGCTTTGCACTTTATGTTTCAACTATGAATGCATCACATTTCATTGTATGCAGTCAATGTAGCTATGATAACTCTAGCTATGGGCAATCTACTGGAAAGGTTTGCTATCTACCTTCAAATACATTGGTTATTATTTGTATCATTTGGTGTAATCCTTTTCTTTTTCAGTGATTATTTAAAAATCATGAAGGTATACTATCTATTATGTTCATGATTTGTGTCCTTATTCTATTTCATTCTCACATCAAAAGAGGGATGCACCTTTGGTGAGGCTTCATTCAATTAAAGGAGTTAGTTGCAAGAATGAAACCTATGTAAACGCCCTTATAGTAACCCACAAGAATTTAAATTTGATGCTACTGTTGAAGGTGATGTTGATAATAACATCAACCTTGGTGAAAGGTAAAACATTATTTAATTCAAATGTTAATAAGTGGAAATCAGTAAACCAATTTGAAAATGATACCTGCCTTCTAAAAATCAATTGACTTATTTTTAAGTCTCAAACTACTTAGCAAACAAAAGTCTATTAGCTAAAAATTACTTTGTAGTAAACTTAAATAAAAGCCAATACTTATGACTTAATTGTATATTAACTAAGTAAAGATGTTATGATCCTTGTATTGTTTCTTTAGTTTGTATTGTTTAGGATCTAGCTGTGATGAAAGTATGTTTAACAGTTGTTAAGCAATTTAGATTTGTTATGTACTTATTTCGCTAACAACTAATATTTTTGTTTAGAATTCAAATAAAAATACTTAAGTCTTATGACATTTAAATACCCGGCCAATGGATGGGTATAAAACTAGTTCTTTTAGGAGTGACTGATACATAATTTTAGTAACTCTGTAGGGTTATTAGACGATGACTTGCGTGAATCAGCATATGAAGTATTGCTTTCATGCATTGCCTTTTCAGGGTACTCTTTCTCTCTCTATCAGATGCAACAATCTCTAGTTAAATTTACTGTGTAAAAAATGAAGATATTGGCAGCTTTCTACATTTTGTGCCTATTCACTCCCCAATATGATATGTATGTGTGATCTACCCCGCTCATCTGTTATCTGTTTTGTCAATTTTTGACAATAAGATTGCTATTCATTCTTCTGAGAACCCGAAGAAAGACAAGGGCTATAGATTTCTTACTGGGTTAAAAAGTAGACGAGGTAAAAAACATGTCAGGTCCCATTCTGTAGAAAACCAGTTTGAGCACATTGACAACATTTGAGTTCAGTTGCAAGTGAGCGGCTTCTGCATTCATCATCATAAAAGATAAAAGAAAGAGGCTGGGATAAGAGAAAGAATAACTTAAAACACATTTCAGAACAAAGTTTGCTCACTAGCTTAAAAATCTAATAACATGTATGACTACATTAGTGTTTACTTTCTGTGTTAGTTACATCAGAATGCAACTTACTTTCGTATTTATGTCATTGTTTATTAATGAAGATTTTCACTAATTATATCTTGTTTGGTTGCTGATTCATGTAAGTTTTAACAATTTTTCAGGTGCGAGACTTGCAATCCCAAGTAGAAGAATTGCATAATCGAGTCGAAGATGTTCAACAAAAAATGAGGGAAGAGGTGCAACATCACATAAGGGAAGAAATACAACAAATGAGGGAAGAGATGAAGGAAGAGATGTAACGACAAATAACCGAGTTAATAAAAAAATTTGGTAATCCCGGCAATCCAACATGATAGTTTGGCTTATATATTCGTGTTTTGTTGTCGAACTTGTAATTTGATGATGGTAGTCTTTTGTGGTGAACTTGTAATTTGACGATTGTAATCTTTTGAGCTAAAACTTGTAATTCGATGATGGTAGTTTTTGTGGTATAACTTGAAACTCAACAATGACGTTATTTTGTAGTTGAACATGATTTGTATCGAATTTTTTGGCATTTAAAGCAGAAAAAATATGGGTTTATTGCAATTATTTTATTTTTTGAAACATTTTTTTTGGTCGGAAACTGGTTTGAAACGTTTTTGTCGGAAGTTTGTTGGAAATACAATTAAAAAAATGAAGAATTAAATAAAGCTGGTGGTCGGAAATTCGTTGGAAAAATCTGATCGGAAATTAGTCGGAAAATAAGTTGTCGGAAATGAGTCGGAATAAACAAAAAATAAAACTTAATGTTAATTTTTTTTTTGGTCAGAAAATTCCTCGAAAGATAGTCGGAAACATTGTAGTCGGAAAGTTGTCGCAAAATGTCCTCGGAAGTTTGTCGGAAATATTTTTCCAACCAGGTATTTTCCGACGAAAATATGTTGTTGGAATTTAGTCGGAAAAATCAATTTCCGACAAATTTCCGACCAAAACCTTAGTCGGAAAAAGGCGTGTTTTCTAGTAGTGAATGTTCAATTTTATACATTGTCATGCTCGTGCTCAATGAAATAACGCTCCTTATGCTTGTGATTTACAATATATGTCATTTTTAATTTATTGCATTATTGTACTTGAACAAAGAAGTCATATTTCTTTTTAAATCTTTAAGTAAATGAAACCATTTTTTTTTTATTTTTTGTGCAGACTAGTATCATCTTTAGCATTTTGTATTTGACCTGCTCTTTACAAACATCTTTGTATTTCTCTATTGTTTGTCTATCAAACATATTAATGATATTGTTTTCCTTTATTTTTTTTGGATGTGTTTGGTTTGACAACTTTTGCAATTTAGTCCAATATTTAGTTCAATAGTTTAAATTTTTCATTTTTGTCATTATTGTTTCATTTTATTGTCATTTTAGTTATTATGGTTTCCTTTTTATTGTCATTTTGGTTATTATGGTTTACATTTTATTGTTATTTTAGTCCAATTAAGTTTTAAACTTTTGGACTAAAATGAGAAAATTAACCAAACCACAAGGACGAAAATAACAATAAAATGGAAACCATAATGATTAAAATGTAAAAAATTTAAACTATTGAAATAAAAAGACAAAATTTGATAAATCACGAGGCTTAAAATGACATTTAGTGAATTCAATACCCCCTAACTAGGTAAATCTTTTAGGTTTTGTTTTGTTTTGTATTGTTTTTTTTTATATTGGCTTGTATTTATCTATTTTAATAAATAAAGTTATAAACATGAAAATTCTTATAATACCTCAATTTTGATTTCTCACGTCTTTTTCATATTAAATACATATAAGATTAAATAATAAGTATACTTTTTATAGATTTTAAAACAGTAAATATTTTATAATACATAAAAAGATATTAATATTAAACACACACTTTAAAAAAATCAAATTATATAAATATTATAATTTAAAAATATTTATTTAAATCGAAACATTTAAAGAAAAAATTAAAAAAAGTTGGCATTTAAAAATTAATATTATTATTTCAATACTTCAATATTAAATTATAAGGAATGGTAAACATATTTTATATTAAAAATTTATTTCATATTATCTAAAATTTCATTGTTGACTATTAATTATATATTTTTTATTTAACACGTGTAATACACACGTTACTAACATATTTTAATAATATATCATTCATAGTATTTTACTTTAGTTTGTTTTAGGGTACTATTTTACAAAATATTGTTGATCTTATTAAGTTTAAAAAATTTTTATACCCTGAATTCATTGGCTTAGTATATATGGCTTTTTAATTAATTAATTAAGTATTAATTTGTGCATGGGTTATGGGCTTGGATTTGAACGTATGAACTTCATATTGTTTTAGTTTGTTTGGTTTAGTGTTAGATGATTTTGGTTAGAGTTACAGATCTCTTGTTGTGTTTTAGTTGGTTGGCAATAGAGTGGACAAAAAACACGGAACCAACTGCCTGAACCGATGGGTACGAGCGGTTTCGAATTCTCATAGAAATTGGAACCGTAACCAAAACCGGAAAAGTGGAACTGATTACACCTTTAACCGGTGAAACCCAAACCGGAATCGGCCAAAACCTGAACTAAAACCGGCCAAAAACTAGTTGGAAACGATCAAAAACCGGAATCAAAACCATAACCGGTTGTTGACTTTATTGACCGGAACCGGTTAAAAAAAAAACCGGTTTGCCCATTTCTAGTTGGCAATGCTACCTCTAACATCAAATTCTTTCATGTTGATCCGTCCCTAAACGATGGTACGTCTATCATTTCACTGTATCTTGCTTTAAACCAAGATCCGGTTTTATTGAATTCATCTTACTTTTAACCTGTAATTTTTATCCACTGTCATATTTAATTTTCAACAGCCATTTCATAATTAATGTCACTAATTAATTTGGAAAGAAATTTCCAACGTCATTTGCTTGAACTCTGAACAAAATGAAACCTTTTTGTTGTAAAAGTCATTTTAAAACCATGTAAAAAAAATTCGGAATTGTTTTTACAGGTTGGTAACAATTCTTGAAATATTTTTATAAAAAAATTAAAAAGCATCAAGTGGATTTTTTAATAAAAATATTTTGTAAACCATGTAAAACATATATAACATTGCACCAAGATGTTACTGAATATTTTTACATTGCGTCGCATATGTTTTACATAATTTTACAAAATATTTTTTTTTGAAAAAAAAATCCTCTCAACATTTTTTCAATTTTTTATAAAAATGTTCCAAATAATGTTACAAACTTGTAAAATTAAAAAAAAACAATTTTTACATGGTTTTTTTATTATGGTTTTCATAACAAAAGGGTTTTAAAATTATCCTTTTCCTATATATATATATATATATATGAGCTTATGAATTAGATTCTTTTCATTATTTGACATGAGTGGTATACGTGTTACATGGTGTTAGAAAATATATATAGTTTTTTAACAGCAAATTTTTTCACCTTTGTCCACTATGCGACTATAACCTTGAACCTATTTTAGAGAAATACCTTAATACACCTTGGGTTAGAAAATATATTTTTTTATGTTGGCTTGGCACTTATTTTTATAAGAGTTGATAAAATACTGTTATAAATCTGTAAAATAAATATATAAAATCATATTTTACATGGGTGTTTTGATAGTTTTCTCAAGGTAGTTTTCAAAATATTCATACTATACCCTAATATATATATATATATAGGGAATTAATAAAATGAAAACCCCCTGTTAATGTGAAAACCATGAAAACTATAGTAAAAAACATGTAAAAAAATTTTTGAAATTTTTTTAAAGGTTCATAACATTATTTGACATATTTTTATAAAAAAAATTTAAAAAGAGCAGAGTAGTTTTTTGAATATATATATATATATATTGTAAATCATTTAAAACATATGTAAGGTTGCGCCAGTTGTTACGAAATTTTTTTCCATGGTGTTACATATGTTTTACATAAATTTACATAATATTTTTTTCAAAAAACTACTCGGCAATTTTTTTAAAAATTCTGCCAAATAATGTTACAAACTTGTAAAAAAATTTTCCGAAAAGAACGTTTTTCTGCATGTTTTATACCATGGTTATTACACGAAAATGTAGTTTTAAAATTATCTTTACACTATATATATATATGTGTATTTCTATTTCTTTAGGATATATTACTATTTAGAAACCTGCAATGCATACGTTTACTATTTACTTTTGCCAAGGCAAACACAAAAAAGGCAAGTGGGGCAATAAAAAAGGCAAAATGCATTCCACTTGGTATGGAGTCACTTTTAAGGTTTGTGACTTTAATGTTTAACCCATTATACTAATGTTTGCAATTATTTAATTTCTCGTTGCATTTTTGTCCTACACTTTTATTGGATTTAACTTACGAATTGTAGATGTATGAATTATATTAATTACATATGTTATTATAAGATGTTATAGAAAATCCCTTTGTGAAAACTATTAATAAATGTATTTGCAACACGTAATTTTTGAGCATATTATAGCTTATTATTAAATGTAATATGTAATTCTAGTAATTAGAACTATGTAATTCAAAAATTTTTTTTGAACAGCAAACGCCCGGTCACCCAGGATCACCCTGGTAAATAAATTTCACTTCCGCCCAAATAACAGAGCGTGGTGACCTGACCCACTCACCCGGGAGGAAACCTACAACTACGAAAAGCCTCTATTTCAACCCAGAGCAATAAGAGCGGTAAGTAACGTATGTGAACACTTCAAGCTCCTCCGCATTTTTTTCCACTTCTTTTCATTTTTAATGTTATTTTCTTTATTACTTAAAACATTAATGTTTTATAATTCATTAATCTTAATCACTAACTATATAAGTAAATTATTCATTATATTTTTCAGTATATTAGCCGGTTAGCCCTGTGTAAATAAGATTTTTTTTACATTAATTGTTACTATATAATTTTTTTTAACATTTTCAATTTCATTATGAATAGTGTTATCTAAATTGGTCCAGCATTTGTATTTTTTTTATATATTTTAGTCTAGTATTTTCTTTAATTATCATAATATTTTGTAATGTTTTAACTTTTATTAGCATTATGTTTATCTATATTTGTTTTAATGATATTTTTAATGTTTTGTTGTCGCATTAGTTTTTTTTTATATGACATTAAATTTTTACATCCTATTATAACCAATTATCTAACCATGCCATTTCATAATGAATAGTGATATGATATATTGGTTCACTTGACATTGCATTTTTTCAATTTGTTTTTAAATAGCTTTTTTTTCATCGTGTTTTTTAACATTAAACTTTAAAAAAAAAATTATTAACATTATGTTATCACCAATCTTTTTTTGGTGGAACTTGATTCATTGACCTTAAGAAATGCGACATCTTAAACTTGAATTACGTTTATGTTTACATTTTTTCCTTGAAGTTTTTTGGGGTTTTGGCCCTTTCCTTTTTGTTTTTATCGTGACCCTTCTCCTATCGTGAAGCAATTGTGTGCGCTTCTTTAAGGTTTTTATTTTTTTCACATTATACTTGTCATTATGTCAGCTTATGCACATCCATTTGTGATTTCGTCTAAGTTTTTTTAAAATCTATTTATCCCGACAAGGAAGTAGAGTATTAAATCTCCGCGGTAACCGCGTCATCTGGTTGTTATATAAAAAGCAAGAAACCACATTTCTAAAAACAAATAAATAAACTTGCTAACAAATACATGGGCTGATTACTGATTAGTGATTACCATAAAAGACGTGGGAAAAGGCCCTTCGACCGCAATATTTTTTAAACGAGTTAATACCTTTCGAATGTTTAAAAGCCCAATAATGTCCGTATTAGAAGGGCCTTCAAAAGCCCAACCCAAAAGAAATAGAATTATTTCAATCTCTCTTTCTCTATTGGGCCATTGGGCAAAGGAAACGGAAGAATGAATTGTTTGCTTCGTTGCCTATGCAAATTTTTATTTGTGGCAAACATGACGTTCAAAAAATGAGATACGGCATCTTCATATTTCTTCAAAAGTTTATGTATTTTTTAAATTTAAAGTTTGGAATCTTCTTTTATTTATAAAATCATCAATGAAATTTAAGAAATTTTTAGTTTAATTTTTTGTAAATAAATTTATAGTATAATGACCTATTAATCTTTCTATATTGTAATTTGCATGCATATACTCACGAGAATCTGTGTTCAAGATGATATGTGAAAAAAAAAATACACATGTGTAAAATTATACATACATGTGTAAAATTATGTTCACATGTGAAATAACTTATAATGTATACCTGTGTAAGAATGTTGATTGTTTATTTTATTTTGTTTGTGTTTGAAATCTAATTTTAGATACACATGTATAAGCATTTTCTTCTATAACACTTTATTAAAAAAAAGTCAAATTAAATCAAAAGTTCAAGATTTAATTAATCTGCATTTAATAAAAAATTAAAGTCAAAACAAGATTTGATGAAAAAGAATATAAATAAGGATAAATTATCTTTGTATCCCTTTAACTACTATAGAATGCAGGTTTTTTCTCAATATAAATAAGAACTAAGTGTTTTCCCTCCGCACGTTGACGCGATAAACTCCTGTGAGTGTATCATTTTTAATAAAAATAGCGGTTTATTAGCCGTGCATTAGCAACCAATACAATCTTGAATACGTAGATACAAATAAAAAACATGACAATGTCAGTTTATTACAAAATCCTAACAAAAACCCACACATCTTTTTCTTCTTAACTAACGTACCCTCATGCATTGAAAAGCAAGTGCCCAAATTTATAACTTAACAAATTTTCAGCTACAAATGCGAGACGCATAAACCTATATACTCCTCATACATCCAAAAAGTAAGTGACCAAATTCATAATTTTACAAACTTTCTAGATTTCATATTTAAACTCACACATTTTTTTCTTCTTGTGTCAAAAGTGAAAAGTTTGAAACTCAAAAAGATCATATATTCTTTCTCATGGTTTTTAATATATATAATAACTAAATAAGAATAATATAATTTTTTATATGTATTTGACACTTGACATTAAGATATATTTAATAAACAAGTAACTCATTGAAACATCTGCAATAATTTTACAAGACAATTTTTTACAAGTAGCTGAATTTTTTCATATTTATTGTTTCTCAATTACTAATTATTTTATTTATATATATTTAATTTATAAATATTTTATTTAATTAATATTTTATTGATTAATTCCGTATATTAAATAGGTTTTATAGATTCCAAACTAGTACATGTATAATATAAAAAATTGGATGATTTCTTATAGCGGATGTTCAATATAAAAGCTTAGAAAAAAGTTTATGGGAATATGTGTAAACAAAAGTAACGATATTTTTATGAGTATGGGTTAAAGTTTCATACAGGGAAACCGAATAATCTATAAAGATGGTGATGACTCACCTTCTTCTGGTGAAAAGACTGACTTGACCTCTTTGTTTTTTTGTTCCTCCTATCATCTATATAGCAAATTACATCATGATGTTTTAAAGGTGTTCATCTCAACATCAAGTGTCGTTTAAGTTTTATTACTATTTATACAAAATAAAATATCAGTGGACTTATAACTTAGTGGTACTTCTTGACCATCAGTAATGAAAGGCCTTAAGTTCGAGCCTCATCTGGAGCAAAAAATATTCTGGGTAAGCTAGGGAGTTTTCTTAGTGTGAGTTTCCTCCTATATGGTGTGGCGGTTCCTCAATTCGGCACTCGCCAATGCCCGGCTTTAAATGTTTCCGGAGGTTGGTAGCGGTCTGTGGTAGAAGCGCGTGGGTTGTTGGGTCAGAGGACTTGTTTTCCTATTCAAAAAAAATTATACAAAATAAAATAATAAATTGTAATAATCACTAATGGAGCATAAAATACCATCTTAAGATATCTTTTTTAACAAAAATAAAAACATAAAAAAAGCCTTGGGATACCGTGCATGTTTAATTATAACTAGGTTTATTCTTCTCGCGCGTTGTGGCGGGTTATCACAGTACTATTCCGGAAACAGGTATATATGTAATTTGCAGAAGCATAAATTACATAGCAAATTCAAATCTTTCATCACGAACCCTATATAAATTTTTCATAAAAACATAAAATCATACAAAATCCTTACAAATATTTAATAATAGATAAAATTACTCACAAAATCTGTTTCATCGACAACCAATCGTTTAAATTAAAAGAAAACCAAATCTCTCAAATTGAATAAAAACCTAAATCTCTAAACAAATCTCTTAAATTTAATACATTTATCTCTGTTTATTACTTTTCAAAATTAAAATAACATCTGATGGTCTAAATCCAAATTTTCAAAACGTTACTATATGGATCAGACACCTAAATATTATAATATAATATATATGTATATATAAAATCAGTGGGCCACCAACTATATAATAGTATTATTTTTACTATTCCTTTTCATACATTACTTTTAATTATATATAGTAATTCTTGAAATTTTTTTATTAGTTTTTTTTCCTGTGATTTTATTTTTCTTTTTTTTTTCTATTTGTTTTTGAATCATAATATATTTGTTTTATGCCCTCACATGTTTATCCGTTTTAAGTTTTTTTTTTTTTTTAAATTAGGGTTCACTAATTTTTTAAAAAAAAGTTGTTTCCATTTCTCTCCAACACCAAGTGGTGTTAGACGATCACAAGCACACAACAACTATGTAACACATGCCCAAACAAAATAGTATAGGTTTAGGATTAGATCATTTACATCACATGCTAAATTTTATCTACCTCTATATATTTTTATTTTTGTTGGAATCTTTATCTTTAATTATAATATTCAAAGGTTATTTAATAAATATTCTTTAAATATATATATTACGACTCATCTTCTGTATAATTTTTTAGAGTTTAAGAGGATGAAGAAAAATAAACAAATAAGTAATTGTGGTTAAAATATGGAGATTAAGATATACATTCTCATGTGATTGCTCATAAACTAGATGACTGTCTGAGTTATTGAACATGACATAAAAAATAACTGTAATTTTATAGTGTTTAGTTATCGATACATTAGTTTTAATTTCATCAAAACGAAAGACCAGAATTAGAAACTTGCATTTATAGTTTACATAATATTTAAAACATTATAATATAAAATGATACGAGTTTAAATCCAATATGATATAAACAATAGATTTATGATTTAATGAAAGGCTAGAAACGTCTCAATTGTCCTTTTTCTACTGATATATAACATTTACTAATAATAAAAGGACACTAGTTTAAATCTAATATCTTATCTTATCTTACTATTATAATAAACAAAAATCTCAATTTGACACTTGTCACATTTTAAAGCTAATTTGTCACTTGTCAATTTTATATGCACTCACATAATTATATCTCTTATTAAATACTAGACTATACCCCGTGTGTTACACGTATTTAATATAAAATTATTAAATAATTAGTAATAAAATTTATAAATTATAATATAAAATGTTTAAAATATGTATTATTAAGTACTTTAAGTAATAAACAATGATCAAAAACTTTATTTTTGAAAGAAATTAATTTTTAAAAATTTAATACTACAAAATGTCATTTGTTTATAATAAACTATTCTTTAAAATCTATGTATTATAGTCTATTTTATTTTTTAAATTTTTTTAGAATACATGATTTTTAGAAAAAAAATTAATAAATACCAATTTAAAAATTATTTATTTCTAAAAAATATTGATTTTTAGAAAAAATTCATATCTTAAAAGTTTTTTAAAGTGTTTTTATAATTAAATATTATTTTTAATTGATTATAAAACTTTTTAGTAATAAAAAGGTTAATAATATCATTAATATTTTAATTATTGAATATGAGACTTAATACACTAATTTAATAAGAGTGAGAATTTAGTAAGATGATAATAAGTTGACAAGTGGCACTATTAGCCTAAAATTATGACAAGTGGCCAAATATATTTTTGTTTATTAAGATAGTAAGATTATTGTTATATTATCTCTCATACTAAATACTTATTATAATAATTATAACTAACAGTATTATTTATATTTTACAAATTAAAAAATAGTTTTTTAATAAATTGAAAGTCAAATCATTTTATCAAAAACTTACTTTGAATATGTTTATATATTATAATTTTTTTAAATCAAAATCAAAAAAATTATGTAAAATATTTTTTTAGAAATAAAAGTTGTATGAAAAAAATAAGTTTTCTTGAAAACTATTTTTTTTTTTTCAAAAAAATGATAACAAACCCCAAGTTATAAAAATGATAATAAAAATTACATTTTTTGGTCTTGTATGTTTAAAGATAATTTCATATTAGGTTTTTAACTTTAATTATTACAAAAATATTACCTTACCTTACTAATTTGAAATAGTTAGTTTTTGAAAGAAAAGTAACTTAATTTTTTAGAGTTAATTAGTTCAAATATCTAAATTATTACAAATCAAGAAGGTTAGATGATATTCTTATTGTTATTAAAATTTTAATTATTGTTTATTATTTAAAATGATTGTTAATACGTAATTTAATCATTTTATATCAAAATATCGTTTTAGAATTTACAAATTTTTATCACTTATTATTTAATATTTTATATCTAATCCGTGTAACACACGGGTTAATAGCCTAGTTATATAATTAATAAATATTATGAGTTGGTTTTAGGGACTATAATATAAAAGAAATAAAATTTGGGAGGAATTAAAAATCAACCCATTATGAAGGAGATTTACCTTTTTTTTGTTTTTTTCAAAATACTTTTGGAAAAGAACTTTCATTTTCAGTTTTTTATTGTGTTAATTTCAAGGACCACACACGTCAAGCTCTAAGCTGACAAGATATTTTCTTGCCCATACCTTCCTTTTATTTTATTTAATTCCGTATTATCAATTTTTAATTAAGTCGGTTTTAAATGGTAATTTCTGTTAAAATTTTTAGACAGAGGTTCGAGTCCCGTTAAACAAAGATTTATATATCTCTGTTAAAGAAAAACAACTTTATAACTCAATTTTGTGTTATCCTGTTGAAAATAAAACATTTAAATAAAAAAGAGTCACACATCAATCACAAAATATACTTAAAAAAGTGAACTATTCGCAAATAACCAAATAAGGATCCAAGAGTTCTAGGCTCGAAACCGCAACCGCAAGTTGGGGGTGGCGCCGAGCCAGCTTTGCTCGTTCTTTTACGTATCTAGTCACAAAGAAGTTATTTACGCAAAAAAAATAAAATAAATTAAAAATAATAATAATAATAATAACAACAACAACAACAATATACTGACAAATCATTCAAAAAAAATAAAAAAGGGCTAGAGGCAAAGCTCAAAAATGCAATTATATTATTAAAGAGGTTGTTTACGGGTCGAAACGAACCAAGTGAGGCATGCTTATGTTCCACTTGTTTATAAACCGAGCGGCTCGGCTTAGATCGAATTTGTAAAATCAAGCAAAATATTGTGCCCGTTGCTGGGGTTGTTTTAAAACCGAAAGGATAGGCTTGGTTCGGCTAGGTTTGGCTTCAAAATAAAATTTAATGCAAATTCAGAATATTTATATAAATTTCAAACTCAGTTAATTATAAAGCAATGAGTTTAACCATATACAAATCCAAAACAAAAAAGAGGTTCATGTATTACAAATTGTCGTAATACAAAAACATAAAAAGATTTTAAAATATTTGAATTGTTTATCAACATCATTATTAATTAGTTCGAATAAACCAACATTATCATTTATCGTAAAAAACTTGTAACACTCAATATTTACCTTATATATAAGCGTGCGTGCATGCATGATGCGTGCGTGCATGCAATGCATGTATGTATGTATGAATGATGTAGTCATACTTAAACGAGCATTCACAAGCGAGCGAAGCGACTATACCCAAGCGAGTTTACCTTGGCTCTTGGTTGGCTCATTTTGAAACCGAACCAAACGTGTTCAGCTTGTTCTAAACCGAGTGAAATTCGAACGAGTTTCCTTCGAGTTTTTTATCGAACGAGAGTCAAACGACAATTTTGGGCAACACTAGGGACACATGCTCAGGAATGTGCATCATATATAACTCAAAAGGTTTTAATATAAGGCCAAAAGGGACGCTTTCAGTGAATTAAAATGATGAAAAGATGAAATATTGATTAACAAAAAATGATTGGGTTAAAATTAAATGAGAATGTCTATCAAGAAAATATGAAGTAGCAATCTTAATTAAGACATGTTATAGGTTAAGGGTGTTCAGTTGGATGTTTTAAAGCCAATTTTTAAGTCCACTAAATACTAAATTGATACAAAAACTTAAAAAATAGTTATAAAATGTTTATTCGGTTATTTGGATCCAACAAAACCAGAGTAACAAAATTTAATTTGAATTGCATTTGAATTATTTTGAATTAAATAAGTATTCGATTCAAATAACCTAAAATTTAAATTCAGTTTGATTCAAATTTTTTATAATTCAGGTAGACAATTTAAGTTAAATTAAGATACTAACACGTTTAAGTGTTTAACTTGATTTGTTAAACATGGAAGTTATTTAACTAAAAAAAGTTGGTGTTAACAAATGATATATATAAAGACAAAACAGGTACTACAATTATGACGAAGATTTTGCATATGTATAAAATATATGTTCTATTGATAAATAAGGTGTTGTAATCATATCTATATCTATATCTATACTTTATAATAAAAGAGTAACAATTTTGCCAATTGTCACCCTCCACATTACTAATGCCACATGTCACATTCTTAAACTAATATTGCCACATGTCAACTCCTTATCACTCCACTTAATTTTCTCTCTTATTAAATAACTATATTATCTCACTTATTAAATAAATTATTTCACTTATTAAATAATATAATATTAATAACTAATATCTTATTTATCTTTTTATTATAAAGCATAAATTAAATTCTAAAATCAAAATTTTTAAAGTAAGAAATATTTTATTTTCAAAAAACAAAATTTATGTAAAAAAAAGTTATCTTAAAAAAATTTTTTTAAATAAAATATATTATAAAAGGAGTTTTTAAACAATGAGATTTTTATCATCTAACGACTTTTTTTAATTTATTTAAATTCTAAAGTAATAAAAATGATAGAAAAAGTTACATTTTTGTTCCGTTATGTTTTACGCTAATTTAAATTGAGTCGTTGAACTTTAATAATTACAAAAATTATATTTTATATTATTGATTTATAAAAGTTAGTTTTTAATATAATAGAAACTGAAGTTTTTAATGTTAGTTATTTCAAAGATATCAATTATTACACATTAAAAGGTCATATATCATTTGTATAATGATTAAGGTTTTTAATTATTTTTTTATTACTTAAAAAATTTATTAATATGTAATTTAATCATTTTATATAAAAATATCGTTTTATAATCGCTAAATTTTCATTACTAAATATTTAATATTATATATCAAAATCAGTGTGATACACGGGTTAATAACCCAATATAGCTATCTATATGATATAAGTGGTACTATTTTTATTTGATAAATCATAAATATGTTATACTTATTGTGAGATGTTCTATTACAAAGTTTACTTTCCTAAATAAAGTCTTAAAAAAGATTTTACAACCTTAAAAATCGACCTAAACAAACTCATTTCCTTAATATCAAATTTCTTGTCTAACCTTAAACCCTAACGTTAAAACCCAATCAATAAATCCGTCATATGAAAATTTAAACTTAGAAGCCAAACTTTAAATACTAAAGATAAAACTCAAAAAGTTAAAACCAAACCCTAATACATTAACTTTATAGATAAACATTAAAGTTAAAACTAAAAGCTAATATTGTACAGTTCGATAATACAGTTTTCCAGCATCGTCAGAATGAGTTTAATCGAACTGATTTAGGGGATTTTAAATACATTTTTTTAGTCTTTTTAAAGAAAAAAAATATTTTATCTTACCTTTATATTTATATATCATATAATTTAATAACTTTGCTAAAATATAAGAATAAATTTAAGTTTAATTTTATAAAAATTATATAACTTTATAAAAAAATTATTCAATAAAAATCTATAAATAAATTATATGTTTTTAAGGTGATTTCACATAGTGTGAAGCATGTAGAAAGGAAAACTGAACCCCTCTTTGGCCTTTCCCATTGTTCTCATCATTTCTTGGACATTCTTATAAAACCCATCAAGCTCTTCTCCATAACCCAATACACACACATCTCTCTCCCTCTCTCTCACACACACTCTCTCTCTGTCTCTCTCTCACACACTCTCTCTCTCTCTCTCACACACACTCTTTTGTATTTTTTTTCTCCATCTAAAACACATATTTGCATGGTTCCTATTTTTTATATCCAAACCAGATTGTGATTCATGGGTGTGATATCTTTCTACAATCACATGACTGTAATTCTAAACACATGCTTTTTTAGGCACAAGCCCCATCTCCCAATGATCATCCAACTTTGACCCATTAAATAAAGTCAAAACAGAAAGTTCAAGAAATTTAGTAATTAACAAATGGAACGTGGAATTGTGTTTGAATCTTTGCTTAAAAATCAAAGACTCGGTTTTTCTTCCGATGAGTTTGATTCCCCTTGGGTTTCGAGCTCCTTTCATGGTAATTTCTTCTAATCTTGATCAATATCTTTAAATCTTAATTAAAGATTTAAATAAATAATGAAATAACATATGTAATTTTGGAGAAGGAAATTACTTAATTTTGCTAACATGGTTCATATGTGACGACCCTTTTACAGTTGAACAACAAACAAATGCAAAGTTGGTTTCCGGGCAACCGGAAAAGGAGGAAAACTCCGACGAGGACTATGACAACTGTTTCCGGCAACCGGAGAAGAAAAGACGGTTAACTTCTGATCAAGTTCAGTTTCTTGAAAAGTGTTTTGATGAGGAAAACAAGCTTGAACCAGAGAGGAAACTTCAGCTTGCAAAAGAGATTAATTTGCAGCCAAGACAAGTTGCAATCTGGTTTCAAAATCGTCGAGCCCGGTGCAAGACGAAACGGCTTGAAAAAGACTACGAGATCTTGAACTCCAGCTACGAAAACCTCAAATCGGAGTTTGAATGCCTGCAAAAACACAATGACAAATTGAAACAACAGGTATACAAACGAACATATAACTAGTAAACTTAGACTACTAGTAGGCAAGGTTGCAAAATCACTAGCCGTTTCTAGGTCGGAATAGCTCGGAGTGAGTAATCGTGCAGTATTCGGTCCTAGGCGGGGGGACTCGGGGCTCGGACTCGGAACAATTCCTTGTAGCGAGTACTCGGCCTTGGAGGCCGACTTTTGCAACAGTGCTAGTAGGGTATTTGAGGGTGACTTTATGAATGGGATCATGCATTTACATGTTGATAATTATATGTTTCTTGAATCAAAATCATAATTCTAATGTGGGTTGTGTTTATATTGCTGCAAAAATAGGTTCAAATGCTCAAACAAAAGTTGGATAGAGAGATAGGGGAAAAAGTTTCAACCCCAAATGAATTCCCCTCAAAAGAAGTGGATTCAAATGATGAAGAACCAAATCCAAACCTTGTTTCAACTCAAATTTGGACCAATGAGCCCAAAATGGTGATATGCAAGCAAGAATATGCGAATTCGGTTTCGGCAAAAAGCGATGTAATCGATTCATATAGCCCGGATGGAAACCATTCTTCATTTTTAGAGCCTTGTGATTCTTCAAACGTGTTTGAAAATCAATCTGATTTTTCTCAAGATGAAGGAGATAATTTGAACATTCTTAGGGGTCCGAAGATCGAATACGAGTCGTATATTGACCCGAATGAGGGGTCTTTAGGATACCATATCGAAGATCAACCCTTTTGGCTTTGGCCTTGAGCTAGATTATTAGTGAAGGGTGTTTGATCAAGATTCCTAATTGAGGGTTGTGTAGGATGACCAATTGTAGATCCAACCCTTTTGGTTTGTGCCTCAAAGTTTCATTTGGATGAAAGATCCTTTGGGTTGTTTCCAGAGATCATGGTTTCTCTACTTTGTGATCATAATTCAAAGAAATTTTAGGCATTGACCGGTCAATCCTTTTGCTTGTATTTAGAGATAGATGTCAATAAAAGTTCATTTTCTAAAACTTGTTTTTCTATTTATATCACGATAGTAATTAAGAAATTAAATATATTAACAAGAGCGGTTAAATCATATTCAGATTTACACAAATACTTTAAAAACTCTGATTTTCTGTTCAATCTTACAAGCATTATTTTTGATACTTGTACACCGTTTATTTTATTTAATTAATTATAAATAATAATACTTCGTTGGTGTATAACCTATTGTTTTCAAGATGAATATAATAAAACAATTCACAAGTTGTAATTAGTGCATTTCAAATACAAGGGGCCAACCACCTTAGATAAATGCACAAGGGCCCATAACCATGTCGGAGCCTGGTGTTCACATGCTGGTTACCGTTGATAAACTGCTAGAGTGCTAGGTAACTATGTGACATCTGATTCTTCATTCTTATGCCTCATTTTATCTAAAAATGAGCATAGAGGACTTAGATGATAAGACGAGTCAATGCTAGTTAACTACCAAGTAATTCATTCTTACATCAACCTTTTTTTTGAACAATGATGATCTTACATGCCATGTATGTCGTCTTAAATGGACCTACCGAGTAGAGGTAAAACATATGTTTCATAGATGTGTGTGAAACACATGTAATAGGTAAACCTTTGCCCCTATTGAGGTTGAATCCAGGATTAAAGCCCAGATTTAACCCCTCGCTTGCATACTTTTTAAGTTGACAATTATTCTCTATGTTTGTTTTGTGGTTAGTTAATACTAAAGACATGATTATTTTGAAACGAATATTTAGCTTGAAACACTAAGGTTGAGACTAAAGCCGACCGATCTGATGGCCAACATGAGGGAGAAATCAAGATTTATATGAAGATGATGATGTCATGAGTGATTCTTGTTATGATAAATGATCTTGATGAAAAGATTGCGAGGATAATTATAGCTTTCTTGAGAGAATTGAGAATTTTGTTTTGATGATGCATACATCTAAACTTCATATAATTCTCATATATATGCATATAACATATTAAGGATATCTAAGTAATCATAATTGCCACTCAATCTATCAATATTTACAATTACTTTCACCAAATAAATTTTAGAAATACATATTTCATATTAGTTAACTTAATTTATTATTATGAAACGATTATAAGGCCATCTGGATAATTTCCAACTTTTCCAACTACTCAAATCGTATATAGTTACATTTCATTATCAATACCTCATTTTTTATAATTTAAAACATATCTTCTTTAAATTTATTATAATAGTTATTCTCTAATGATATAATTAATCTTCTTAAAAATAAAAGTAAGGCGTTACATTTCATTATCAATTTCTGAAGTAACTTGCTGAGATGTTCTGATATTTAATTATATGTGTCATATCAAATTAATATATTTATATATGTGCCGTTCCAAAAAAAAACATTACAATTAATATGTACTATACTTATAATTTGTTAAATAATTAAGTCATTCAACGAATAGAACCAACCTAGACTTTATATTTTTTGTTTCATTTAAGCTTTTGTGGTGGGAATCGATAGTCACATGCATCCGGTTAAAGGATATCTTCTATGTCAGGATGAGTCCTCACGATAGTACCCTAGTGGTAAGGGGTGAAATTTTATAATAGAGGTATAGGGTTCAAAGCCTGACAACACTTAATTTTCCATGGGTCACGCGATTTACCTCTCTCATGTTAGCCGTGAGACCGGTCGGTGAGAGGCGTCCACCATTTTTCTAAGTCACGATCAAGTAAAAAAATTTCTCCTTTTTATTTGTTCAATGGATAAAGATCAAATGTAAGATTTTTAAGATGTGAAAAAATAATAAACACGTACACTTAGTCAAAGACCTATTAGGATTTAATCCATATATATTTCAATTATTATCGTTATCTTAAACATCACTTAAAATTCGTCTATATCTAACACAAGCGACATTTTTCTGATATCATTATTACTAATATTGATAGGTTTTCATTATTTTAATTTAATAACTCTTAATTAAGATTCATGTATCCATACATTTACCCTTTTTTTAAAACGGCAACAGTCGTTTGGTTGGCACATTTCTAAAAAGAAACTCGTATATAAGCCACACCACATATATCTTAACAATTCAAGAGAAAATCTAATAAAGTGGTAAAACCCCCTTGAGTCAGGAATTAGAATATGAGACCTCAAGAAGCCTAAGATCTATCCCCTATTCTCCATACCATTGAACCATAATACCATTAGTTCCATACATTTACCTAATTAATCTCACTTAATTGTAGCATTGAATTTTCTGGTGTCGAGTACCCATGGTTAAAGAAATAAATTAATTCCTCTTAAAATATAGTATAAGATGGCGTCAAGGACCCAAGAAGAGGAGGGTTTCTTCCATATGAAAAGGTCAAAGTTTTATCTAAACCCAACCAGTGTTGACATTTTTGTTTTTAGTGAATATTTAAGGTAGATCTTGAAAAGTTTATTGAAAAAAAATCTTGGGCGATGATCTGGTTTCTATTTATAACTTTTTTAATCACATATACACTTACAAAATTCTTTTTATAGGTTTAGAAAAGAGATACAAATTTCTTGGATTAAGGGTGAAAATGAGCCATATTCTATAAACTATTCTCGTCTTCTGAAAACGTGAATTGAGCCAAATTTAAATTGATGCTTGACTTAAAACAAATTCGAATTCGACTTGGCTCGTTTATTCCCTCTAAACTTGTTGTGACATTAATTATATCTTTAACAAGTTGACGTTAATATGTGCGAACCAACGTAGCTGAATTTTTTTTTGAACTTGTTACGACAACACTCAAAATGAGATTTCAACCGTGCTCTTAGATTTGACACTTTAGGACGTATGCCTGAGCCCACCCCATGAGTCACAACTGTGTAAACTCCATGCCTTTACATCAACAAATATGTTTCAACCTATATACGAACTCAAGACCTCTCATAGTAAAGTTAATGGGCACCATTATTACCAGTGTTTTGAAAACCAGACCGGACCGGCCGGTCAGACCGGGAACCGGTGGGTGGACCGGTCCGGAAAACCGGTGGTCGGACCGGTGGTTGAACCGGTTTTTTTGATTTTTTGATTTTTTTTGATTTTATATATATATATATATATATTTATAAAATGTTTATAAAAGCATCCGGTTCTTAAATCCGGTTCGACCGGTCGGACCTCTGACCGGTAACGAGACCGGTTATACGTCCTGTCCGGTTATGAAAACATTGATTATTACCATTATGAAACAAGTGCTTTTATAACTTTGGTCATCAATGATTTTCTAGTTATAATGTGTCATAAGTTTATACAATTTTATTAGTAGCTCAAAATTTACAGTTTTATTTAGTAAATCTTTGAAAACTTAATTTTACTGTGATTATATATTATTCTTTTTGTTTAATTTAATGTCTTAATCTATTTTCTATATTTTCAAAACTCCTTTTGGTAAAATATAGAAAAATTAAGATCGAATTAAAATTATGAAATCCAACCATTCTTAGGAATCTCAATTCCTTTAATCTACTCTAAAAGCATAAAATTGATAATATATAATAATATATCATATAGTATTCATAGTATGTTTAATCGCATTTACATGTTATGTATTAAATTTGTTTGAGTTTAATATTAATCAATGGTTGATGTCACATCTTGGGCTTAGTATGTTTAATGCTTTAATCGCGTTTACAAGTTATGTATTGTTTTTTTGAATTTAATATTAATCAATTGTTGATGTCACATCTAGGGTCGTTCTCATATTTAATGTTAAAGACTTCTTAAGTTGGACAAAAAAAACTCTCACATTAAAAATTACTTCATTGTATATATAAAGCATTATAATTCTTGTTTCTTCTGTAGAAAACCAACATATATGATAATATACTCTTCAACAGAGTTGAAAGAGAAATTTAATTAGATAGGTTTCAAAACAACATGCGGAAAGTGAACCAAAAAAATTATAAGAAAACCGTGAAAAGCGCACAACGCTATCAACCCTTGGTAAAATTAAATAAGCTTTTACGACTGAAGCCGTAAAATTGTAGGGATTGAAACAAGTATCTGAATTATAACTTCCATTTTTAAAGAGAAATAAAATATAAATATATTGAGAGATTTTCAATTATTTGTTGGGATTTGCATATGTATTATAATATTATTCAACTAAGGTCGGCTTACCTTAATTTTCAAGTGAAAATTGAGTTGTAACAACTTTAAAAAGATCAAACTAAAAAAAAATAGATTATAAATATTCATCGTAATTTATTATGATTTAAATAATCTCTAAACCTGAAACTATTTTGTTTCAAGTAAAGTTTTGTAGGATTAGGATCAACTAAATAGTCTCTTTATCCTAAAAAGTCTAAGAAGGATTATTAACCATTAGATCATAAGATCAAATTTAAGAGGAAAATTTTAAAATTTTAGAGAGAAGTTAGAGGTTAATTTAGTCATAACCACTTTCCCCCACATTTTTTAAACGTTCATAACTTTTACATACGATATTATTTTTTCAAAATAAATATATCATAAAAACGACCATTTTTTATCTTTAAAATGAGTATAATTTTGTTACAAAAAATTAAATTTTTTTCAGCTCATTGTGTATAATTATCGTCTTTGTGTTTTTTTAAATGTTTGTGTATAGTTATCTTTTTGTGTTTTTCTTACATATAAATGTGTCTTTTTTCCATGTAATTGTGTCTTTTTTCCATGTAATTGTGTCTTTTTTTAAATATCAATGTCTTATTTATACTTGTCATTGTGTCATCATTGCTTAACATTATGTATTCTATAACATCATTGTGTCTTAATTGTTTTGGAAAACACTATATTGAGCATGAACACAGAAGACACAATGACCTGTACAGAAGACACAATGTATGTACAAAAGACACAATAACATGCACAAAATTGTTCATAATCGTCATTGTGTCTTTTTTACTGGTAATTATGTCTTTTTTAAAGATCATTGAGTTATTTATACTCGTTATTGTGTCATCCTTGCTTGACATTATGTATCATGCAACATTATTGTGTCTTAAATTGTTCACGAAAACACAACATTGATCAGAAACACAAAAGACACAATGACCTGCACAAAAGACACAATGTCATGTATAAAAGACACAATGACATGTACAAAAGACACAATGAAATAAAAAACAAAATTATTTATATAGCAAAACTATACCAATTTTGAAGATAAAAAAATGCTCGTTTTATGGTATTTTTTTTTCAAAAAATAATTTTGTATCTAAAAGTTATGAACGTTTAAAGAATATATGGGAATTTGATAAAAAGTCAACAAAAGTAGGCATGACTTAAATACCCTCTAACAACTTGATTTAATCATAGCCATTGATTAATAATCTAATGGCTCAAGATCTTTCTTAGGCTTTTTAAGTTAAGAGGCTTATTTAGTTTAACTTAACCCAAGCTTTGTAATAGTTGCAAATGCCTCACAGTAGTAGTATTATAACTCATAATCCAAACATAGTTGAATTGGGGTCCAAGTTGCATCTGACGTGATTGGTTTTGATTCATGTTCATGCCAATCTATCTACTTTTGTCTGAATCAAACAACTCCAACACTTGGGTCGTGTCATTCTAAGTCCAAACATGGGAGTTGTACCCGCCATGATTCAGTCTAGAAGACTACATGTAACGACCCATTTCGGGAAATTTTAGAATATAATATAATTGTTGAATAATTATCGTTATATTTTAATTGGTGGGTGTTTTAATAAAATTTGGGGTGTTAGAGTTAACTAGTAACTAACTTAATTAGGTTGGTTGAATTAATTTACTAAATATCAAGTTTGAGGGACAAAAATTGCCAAATGAGCAAAGTTATTAAGAAAGGGGAATAAAACTTTGACTTAGTCAAAATACACATTTCATGTGTGTGTTTGTGTGTGTCTGGCGACAAGAGGAAGAGAAGAGCCAAGGGAGATCGACCAAATTGGAACTTGATTCTTGGTCTGATCGTTAATGCAACTAAGGAATTGAGTTCTCCTTGCTTCATACTACATCTAGGTGAGTAATTTTGTTACTTTTGGTGGTGAAATTCGTGGGTCTCTTATGGGGGTGTGAGTAGGATGGGTTAAATCCGAAATTTGGAGTTTGGATAGTGTTATATGTCGTTAATCATCATAAATATCATCTTAGAACAAATTTTAGATCATTTCATGGAGTTTGGTGTAGTTTGATTAAGATAGAGTTTTCATAGTTCATGAGGAAAATGAACTAAGAGTATCAAACTGCTTGTTTGATCATAACTAAATGATGATATGATGATTTGTAACATTTGAATTGTATAAAATTGGTGAATTGGGTTGATTGTTGAACTTGGAATGATTAGAATCATAAATGGGATTTTAAGGAGTTTTGAAGTGGTTGAAAATATGCAAGTGAATTTCTTGCACACAAGTTGTTTGATGAAATGTCAACAAGTTGATTTTTACCTAAAAGTAGGTTTAAAAGTATGGATGAGGTGAATTAGGTGTTATAATCATAAAAGGTGAAATTTTTATCATTAATGGATGATTTGGGTGTAAACTATGAATGAAATGGTGAATTGGTGCATAACTGTTACCATATACTAAAATTTGGTAAAAACGGGTCAAAAAGGGGTTAAGATGAATGTGAATATGTGTTATGTGTATTGAATGTAGTTGTTTGTGTGTAATACAACTAGGTAATGGTGATGAAAGTCAAGGAACAAGTCAAAGGCCCGGACAAGAACAAGTTGACTTTGGTGGCGATCCTATGGGCTAAGGTGAGTCACCTACTCACTAAATATGCAACCATAAGTCATATTTGTGTTGGTGTGTGGGTGTATAATGTTGACTACTTGATTTATGTCTTGTAGTATTTGGTGAATGCTAGGTGTTTAAGTCATAAAAGCTAATGTAGGTAGAAACTGCATTGCTTGGATGAATTATGGAGTTTTGATTTTGGTGTTAAAAACATGGTAGTTTGTTATTGTGTATTTAGAATATACATTGTTGGGATTTATTGGTGTGTAGCTTGACAATGCATGTTGAATATGCATTGTTGGGATTATTTGGTGTGTAACTTGACAATGTATGTGGAATATGCATTGTTGAGATGAATTGATGTGCAACTTGACAATGTATGTGGAATGTGCATTGTTGAGATGAATTGATGTGTAACTTGACAATGTATGTGGAAGATGCATTGTTGGGATGATGTGGTGTTTAACTTGACAATGTATGTGGAATATGCATTGTTAGGATGAAATGGTGATTAACTTGACAATGTATGAGGAATATGCATTGTTAAGGTAGTATATATATCTAAGATCATATATAATGGCAATTGGAGTGTTTGACTTAAATGATTACTAATTGGTGTGAATGTTATTGTGAATATTATGTTATAATTACATAACATAATATTGTGTCATTAAGTGTTTGGTAATAATTGGTGAAATTAGTAAAAGATGGGTGTTTGACTATTAGTGAAATTAGTCAAAATGGGTGATTGACTTGTTAGTGGAATTAGTCACAATGGGTAGTTTACTTGTTAGTGAAACCAACTAGTAAGGGTGTTTGGTGATTAAATTGGTGTATAATTGGTGTATGTATAAATTTGGGTGTTTGGTGATTAAATGGGTTAATCATTGATGTATGTATGAAATTGGGGGTTGGTGATTAAATTGGTGTATAATTGGTGTGTTGATACTCGATGTTTGACAATAACATGCAATAGGTGTTATATTTGCTTAGTTATTGTTATGTAGTATGTTTACATGTGGTGTGGGGGAATAAGAATGATTCACAAGAGGTGCGAACATCTTATTTGGAGTTTGACTGAAAATAGTCAAACAATTCACTAGTGGTGTGAATTTGGAGTTGGGTTGAATCACAAGTGGTGTGATCTTCCCACGGTGAATCTATGGTGTTTAAGTAAATCACAAGTGGTGTGATTGCTTACCTTGAGAATCCTTGGTGAAAAAGGAAGTCTCAAGGAAGTGGTGTGAATCATAATTTAAATATTGATGGTTGTAGAGTTTAACACTTTAATTGTGTTTTAAAGTGTTTATGAATATACATTTCAAATGTTGTATATATTGTAATTGTTGTAAATTGGGAATCCTTGGACTGAAAGGAAGTTCCAATGGGTTTGGGTGAAAAATGAAGTTTTAACGGGTTTGTGTGGAATGACTCGTTAGTAAATCCTTTTATGTTTATGTTTAATTAAGTCACCAAAGTAGGTTTGGTACTTGATTAATATGTACATATGGTGTTATGGAATGCATTTGGGGTTAAGGAAAAAGTCGGAAACGATTTCGGGTGTTAAAATGGTCGAAAAACTGCGCAGACACAGGTCTGGGCGCCCAGTGCGCCCACAGTGCGCCTAGCAGTGCGCCCATCAGATATCAGTGCGCCCAACTAGTGCGCTGAACACTGAAAATTGTCTAAAATTTCGTGTGATTGACCAGGTTTATTCGGGGGGTCAATGGGGTGAACTCACTTAGTTCTTATGAACTAACACTTGATTGTTGGGTGTGTTTTCAGGTTTTAAATAGATACAAATGGGTGGTGCGAGCTCGAGATCGGAAAGAAAGGATCGAACTATCGTTTGTAAAACATATACTTTGGTGTAAATTACATATTGGGGTGTATGTAATGTTTTCATATGTTTTGAAAACCTTAAACTGTAAGTTTTTGAAAGTCTTAAGTGGTAAACATGTTTTGTAAACCAAACATGTATGTGGATTTTTCTGGGACCTAAATCTAATGTTGCTTTTAAACACGTGTTTGCGTGTGGAAATTTCGGGGCTTACACTACACCACTTAGGCCATGCTACACTAGCCGCACTAGTCACAGTCTAAACCGTTGATCCAGGTCCGCCAGTAATACTATATATGTTGATCATTAAAAATCTTGCGAGACACCCTCGCTACACAAGTCACACAACATCTATTTTTGATCTGGCACATCAAGTTACAAGAAACAAGGCAACTCTCGAGCAACTTATGATGATGAGAGTGTGCACAGGGCGACTTCAAAGTATATTGATGTGTATAAGTTAGGGTGTGAAGCACCTTTGAGCCTCCACTTGTGTGTCCTATTAAAAGTTATTTTTAAGGGATTCTTCCCCTTACATACTTTATAGTACTTCCTACCACTAATGTGAAACATATTTTCACTATTTTTTTCTTAATTTTTGCAACTTTACATAGCTTCAAATACCCAACTTTAAGCATCAATATCTGGTTTAGTTTGACTTTATTTTAAATGTTGTTTATTTTGTTGTGAAGCTCTCACATAGTAAAATATAAACGTAGTTTATAACAACTATAATAACCGTATATAATATTTAATACAACAACCATGGATGAAATGCTAGATTATATGAATGACTTGAAGTTTTAGTCTTGGTTATTTGTAAAGACAATATTAATTACATTAATTCAAATACAATTTTACATAATTTTAATTTTGCATTTTCATGTTCTTTGAATTTTTTTTTCTTCTAATTGAAATTATGTGATTTGGAGATGGATTAAGTAAATTTGAGCTTACTCTAAACTTTAAGCACCATATCCAATGAACAAGTGGGAAGTGTGATTGCTAGCACGTCTTAGATACCATTATGTCATAAATTTATGTATCTGAATATATCTTAGAGGAGGAATGGTTGAGCAATTGAAATTATGTTGTAGATTTTTGAAGAAAAATATAAGTCATGAAAAATCAATAATATTATCTAACCCAAATTTCTATACTTGAAGTATGGTTTTTTTTTTTTTTTTTTTTTGTTTTACTATAAACACCAAGGAAATTTGTAGATAAGAAGACACATTAATCGATTAATCACCGGTAATGATTCAGTTTCGGTTAAACTCGATTAATAATGAAATTGTTGAAACTAAAAAAAACTTGTAAATAAGCTTATGAAATAAAAATATATATTGATGAAAAAATCTAAGAAAAGCCTGTATGATTTTTTTACGACTAAGAATGAGTGAAGAAATCAAATGAAGACAAACTCATCTCCAAATATATATAGTATCACATATAATCCATAATATTTTCATCCAATAAATAGTTCATCTTTTATACTTGACTTGTATATAACTTTTTGAAGAAACAAAAAAAGAAAAAAGAAACAAGCACACATACACACCTTGAAATACCAAAAAAACAATAATCGGTTCGGTTTATAACCGAATAGTTCAGTTAATTACTTTGTGTAACCATAACCATCGGTTAAAGTTGGTTTCGGTTAAAATCAGTTATGGTTCGGGACAGCTATCAGTTAATTTTACATTATCGTCATATTATGGTGACCCTAATATATGTATATATATGTTTGTTTAATCTTGTTTGCAGTTTAAGATTTTATTATTTTTTATTAAATACATATTAATTGTTTGTATTTACGATTTCGTTTACATCATTATATACGATCGTCTAGAGATGGGAAAATCGGTTTTTTTTACGAGTTTGTATTTTAAGTTAGTTCTAGTTCCAGTCATGAACCGGTTCTCTTTACTATAATTATGGTTCCGGCCTGAAATGGTTGTTTTGTAACCTTAAAATTCATATTCTAGAAGGTTTCGAATTTAATAGTTAAGCATCCAAAGATAAAATGCCTAATTAATTAATTTAGTAATCTAAATTGATACGAATTATATGACATTACTCTTATTATATTCAAATTTTTAACATTTTATGACCTTTTTATATTTAAAATCGAAGCCGACCTCAAATCAAGGAATATGAAGCATAAAACAAGAATCCATCACGGACTACAATGAACAACTTAAAAGGCATTCAAAACAAGAAGAACCAAAAGTATGAATTCTACTCCTAGTAATTAATTTTCTGTTTTTCAAAAGCGTTAATTCTACATTATTTGATATAAATTAGAGACACCGATCGGCCTATACAATTTTCTAATCATGAATGATCTTTTTTTTAAGTGTTGTTACATTTGAACTCATTTTAAGTCGCCACATTTTATAATCGTGGTTTCTTTCAAAGTTTTATATAATTCAAGATACTCAAATTGTATAATTTAAGATGAATTAAATTAACTCGTATGTAAATTCTTTTTACTTAAAGAGTGAAATTTAAACTTTTGGACTGAAATGTCAAAAGTGAGTAACCACATAGACGGAAATAACAATTCACTCTTACTAAAATCAATGCAGCTATTCTTGAGCAATAAATATGATTGTCACCCCTCTACAAAATATCCCTTGAACACCAAGAATACATAGAATTAAATTTGAGTGTTTCAAAGAACAAGAAAGGCTACCACAAGAAGAAGAGAAGAGAAGAGTGAAAAGTGATCATCTATGAGATAGAGTACAGTGATCGACCTTTAAAGGCACCAATCTCCTCATCCGGCTCGAGCAAGAATAAACTGAATGAACAACTATCTCTCGAGCACATATTTAGATTCAGCCTCAATGAGAAAATAAAACGAAGAACCAAATAACACATCTTTGTTTTTTTAATCTTCTTTTATTATTATTTTTTTTCTATTATGAAAGTTTTTTTTGGAGTTTTAGTTAAACTTATTAACCATTCACTTATTATTTTTCCCAAAGTATTTAGAAGCTTTTAATTTAATCTACGTGTAGTTATTACATCCTTATTTATAAGTATGTAAACTTGTGTGTGTATTATCTTTAGGTACTCAATTGAATAGATTAGGTTCAATCCTCAAAGATACATAATAAATTCGAATATTGAAATGTGTAACATACTAAGATGAAATTCAAACGTCATGAAATTCAAAGATTGTTGAGATATTTTAGTGTAATTGGATTAATTTTGTTGATCAATATAAATCACGAAATTCATTATATAAGTTGGGAGTATGGTGCACATTTGTTTAAGTGTTTTTGATTCAATAGGGGGTTTCAAGGGACAGATTTTGGAAAATAGAAAACTTGAAAATTGGCTGGAGGCAGTTTTCAAAAACCTGAGAATATCAAATTTGAAATTGATCGATGATTGTTCATTGGCTCTTTCACGAAATTCCAATTCATGCTTGTTCTTAATTTCAATCATATTCGTATTCTGAAATAATCTATACAAATTATTATTTTATATTTATGATTATACGATTTACTATACTTTTGCAAAGACATGTACTAAATTGTTTTAAATCCTAAACATACTAAGAATTAAAAAAAAATTGTAACGTTATTTTAAGAGCATTGTATATTCATTTAAAAAAAATTCTACAAACTTTAGTACAAAATTCTAAATAAAAAAAAAAAATTTTGTTCGGAGTCCACTCGAACACAAAGGTAGGCGATTACTGAATGGTTTGATGGCACGATTTTAAGTGCTGCTATTCGTTCAATAATCAGGGGCCGTACACGTGTCTGTCAAGATAGCCACAGTCCAAAACCAATCGCCCTTTTACGTGTTCCAGATGACAAGCATACCATACAACGTACACCGCACCACAGCTGTAATTATCTTGTGACCCACCACCAGGGCCGTTGATTAGATATTATTATACACGTGGCATCTGATTAATGGTCCTACTTTACGTCTTAAAAAATTATCTAGATTTTAGGGAAGCTGGGACCCAATCTACTGTTGACGGGACCATTGATGTGAATTTTACGTCTCTTCGTTTGGATACCGACATCTGTAATTCGGGACCCGAAGCCCACGTGCATACCACGCCGGGTTGTCAGAAGAGAACATTTAATTTGGTAAAGAGTTAGCGCCTTGGAGATGGCGAATGAGCATGCTAGTGATTGATTCATATATTTATTTATTTATTTATTTTTTTGAAAATAAATTTTAGAGACGTATATTGTGCCGGTTCTTTTAAGTAACATATCTGGAAATGCCCGTTGATTCTTTATTAACACCGTTTCGAACACAAGCGGTACATTCCAAAAAAAACGGTATTCGCACATCTTTACCCTTGGTTATGAACCTCCTTTGGATTTTTCATTTACTCAACTCTTCCTCTACGTGTATAGTTTAGTAGTTTACTACGGTTTCAAACGACTCAAGCTAAATTGAGTCTCGTTTTGTTTGACTCAAGTTCAAGCTTGTAAATTCTTAGAGACAAGTTGAGCGAATTTGATTTTTTTTTCTTTAGCTAAAAAGCTTTAACTAAAACTTGGGGTGCCAAAAATGCTCGAGTCACGAGCCGGTTTATTTTTCTTGCTTTACACAAATATATATCATACAACATATACATGTATTATGCTAGATGTATATCATTTGTACATGGATAATATGTATATGTATATAAGGTTGAGCCGAGCTAACCCTTGTTTGGGCTTGACTTCACTTGCCAAACAAGCCAAGGTGACCAGGTTCATTTAGTAACAATTTTTTTTTTATTCAAGCTTTTTTTTAAATGAATCATAAGTCAGTGAGCTTTTTAATAGCCTTATGCTTTGAAATTTCTTTTGATATCACAATTTGATTTGATTATATGTTATAAATATTTTTTGACTTTCGAGTTTTTAAAATCTTTATCACAAAATACAAATAACCAAATCATCATATCTCCTTGGCCTTTGATGATGATTCGTTATGTCCAATCTATATGCACACGACGCAGTATTTTCATAATATTATTATTATGATCAATAATCCTAATGTAGTCATATATTGAGTAATTATATCAAATAAATATTTAAATATGCTATAATCATAAGTAATTCCATCAATATTGTATGTATTATTGCTTAAAGAATCCAATTAATATCAAATGTATTATTGTTTAGAAGAAATATAATCACTCTCATATGGTAGTGGTTACATTATTTAGAGAAATAATAAACTCTGCGGTTACATATGTTAGCTATAATGAGTTATAATTTTGTGCGACTACCAAGTATTGCTTATATGATAAAATTTGTTGCATTACAAAAAAGTAGACCTAGTCATCTTGATTCAAAATTTATACATTTTTTTTATGAAACAATACAATATATATCTATATCCAAGAATGGAGAATCGTGAAGCAAATTAACGTGTGATCGAAATATGTGGAGACAACTAGGTAACATAGTTTATGGACTAGTCGAGTTTAAATGAGCTTGTAGCGCAACATAACTCTCTCTCATTCATTGCTTCCTATTGTAGTTGGATGAAGATGAAGACAAACGTGCACCCATTTTTTTTTATCATTTCAGGCCCTTGAATTTTTTTTTATTTTTTTTTGATTTTTTGGGCCGGTTCTGGATGAAGTTATAGCATGCCTTACGTTTTTTTAAGTACATGTACGTGTTGTTTGTCTCGTTTGACGTTGTAAATGTTAAAAATATATATTTTATTCTTGCATTTCAATTTTATAATTCTCTTTGTGATTTATATTCTGTTAAAATATTGGTTATTTGGTTTATATGTGTTGGTTGATATTTGGGCTGGATATGAGTTCATGGGCTTAAGAAGCATAGGAGAGTTTGTGATTTCTAGTGGGCTTCTGGACCAGTCTGATAAATAGAATATTAGAAGTCTTTTGTGGATGTGAAGAATGAAGGTCGATAATTTTTGCAGTGTTCTCTTTCTTTCTTTCATTCTCCAGCAATCTAGATGACTCATTCACCAACAATCTTTGGGTAATCTTGGAGTACTTGTATCTTTTCTTATTTTCTATATCTTGAGTATCGTAATGTTCTTGATGAACAAAGTATTGTTTATTGAGTCTTCTTTGTTGATCGATACTTTTGTATCTTCTGTATTTTTTGTCTCTCTCGATTTAGGGTATTCTACACAACTCATATTTTCTGTTAATCATGAGTAATTGTTGTTCATAAACTTTGTAGATCTGACTGTGTTTATGTTGTGTTTAGATCTATTTTGTAACTACAGATATGTCGTATTCAGATTTGTATATTAGGGGTTGTGTCTGTGTTCTTAGATCGAGCTGTTATAGATTAGATTGTCGAGTTGTACCCTTTATTTTTTAGTTATTAATCACAGATTCTAATTGAATCTGTAAGTTGTGATATCATCGTTTTCTTGACAGTAAACTAGGTTGCATGTTTATCTAATGCACACGTTATTTGCTTAACTAGATCATTTCTGTTTACAAACATTGCAAAAGCCAACTACAATTAGCTTTAAAAGTTGGCAATAACGAGAACCATCACACACTATGGTTTTGCCAACAATAAGGACAAAATTTATTCCAAACCTAAAACCGAAATTTCGTTTTTCGGTCTCTAAACCCTTTTGAGTTATGTTTTTTCGGTTTTTATCTTTCTAAACCCTTTTGGGTTCTGTTATTTTGGTTTTTACCTTTTTAAAACTCATTTGAATTCAGTTTGGGTATCAGTTTTTTCGGTTTTTCAACTTAGGCCTAAAATAAAGCTTATAAAAAAATAAAACGAAATATTGTATTTATACTAAAAATTTTTAATGTACAACACTACTTAACATTTAAAATTATATATAAGAATCTTCAAATTTAATACAATTCATGTGTTTTTGGTAACATAAACTTTAATATTAATAAAATATACGATTTTTATATGATTTTTAGTATCAAGAACCAAGAAAATAAAAATAGATACTCTATAAATTATTGAAATTTTGAAAGTTAATATATATATACATTAGGAGTGTGCATAAAACCGAAAAAAACGACTCAAAACCCAAAAACCGAAAAATCCAACCCGTAAAAACCAAACCCAAATAGAAACCGACGGGTTTGGTGTAAGATTTTTAAAAACCGAAAGTTTGGGTTTGGTTTTACCTTAAAGAAAAACCGAAAAAACCGAATACGTAATATATATGCATATATATATATATATATATATATATATATATATATATATATATATATATATATATATCATTTGAAAATTTTTAACAATTTATGAACCGTCTATTTTTATTTTCTTAATTCTTAATATCAAAAGTCAAATAAGAATCGTATATATTATTATTATTATTGGCTTAGGATACCAAAAACACGTATAATTTTTACTAAATTTAAATATTTTTTATATATTTTTAAATATTAAGTAGTGCTGTATTTAAAATATTTTTAGTAGAAATATAATATTTTAGTTTATTTTTTGAGTAAACTTCTCTTTTGCTCCCTGTGGTTTGACAAAAGTAACAATTTTCATCCAAATTTTGAAATTTTGCAATTTTCCTCCATTAGTTTCAGAAAATTAACCATTTTCATCCAAAGTCCATTTAAACTTTGGATGAAAATGGTTACTTTTGTCAAACCACAGGGACTAAAATGGTTAATTTTCTGAAACTAATGGAGGAAAATTGCAAAATTTCAAAATTTAGATGAAAATGGTTACTTTTGTCAAACCACAGAGAGCAAAAGAGAAGTTTACTCTTATTTTTTTATAAGCATAATTTAAGGTCTAAGTAGAAAAAACCGAAAAAACCCAAACCCAAACCAAACCCAAATGGGTTTTGAAAAGATAAAAACCGAAAAAACCGAACCAAATGGGTTTAAAAACCGAAAAACCGAAATTTCGGTTTTGGGTTTGGACTAAGCCAAAAACCGACCCAAACCGACCCATGCACACCCCTATTATACATACATACGCATGCATTCGGTTTGTTCGATTTTTATTTTAGGTAAAACCAAACCAAACCAAACCCAAAACTTTCGGTTTTTTATAAAACTTATGTCAAACCTATCGGTTTATATTTGAGTTCGGTTATTTCGGTTTTTAGATTTTGGGTCGGTTTTTTTGGTTTTATGCACACCCCTACATACCACATAGACCGTATTGTCTACAATGTTTCCTTTACAAAAGTTAATATTTCACCAAGCATTAATGGATTATACAATATATAAAATGGTAAACCAACAAACCAATAGGTCTACAATCAAGCATTCAAGCCAGGCTCGGAATTTTTTTCTACCCAAAAATTCAAACACGATCACGTAAAAAATAAAATTCAAACTCGAGCTCATAAAAAATCTCTCAAGTGACGAGTCGATTTGTCTTTTTTTTCTTTCCTCTATTTTACACATAAATATTTATATTTAAACTTATACACACCCATATATTAACATATGTATTATACGAGTTAAATAATTAAAAAAAATACAATTCATTAATATTAAGTTTATATAATTTAAGATAATATATAATTGAAATATTCTTATTATTTAGTAAATTTTAATAAATTAATAATTCATTAGAATGAAAAAAATTATATTTAATCATATAATTTAATCACCAAAAATTATTGTATTTATTAGAAGAGAGACGGAATAAAAAATCCACATTTCAGCAAGACACGTCTCTTAAAATTATTCATTTATTAGAGTATGTAGATACATACATATCTATGTGCGTGTAATATAATATATATGTGTGTGTATGTGTATATATTAAAAATCAAGCCGAACCAAGCCTGCCTCAGGCTCGGCTACTTTTAAACGAGCTTATTTTGAGCCGAACTTTTTCGAGCGAGCTGCCGAGATTTTTGAACTATCAACTAACAAAAATACATCCTGAATTCAAAGAATCTAATTGCTTGTCAAGTTTATTTAGTAAAAATAGTACATTATAAATCAACATTACGATGAAGAGCTCAACCGTTGCTTCAGAACACGTAGTATGCTCCACATGAAACCCGATGCAATGAACATTACAATACAAGCAACGACAGCATACTTGAGCCCGATGTTGACCAACATGTTGACCAAAAGCCCAGCTAACACAACCCCAAAAAAATTTGCAGAAACAGCTGACCAAAATGGGATATCAAGAATTGAAGCTATAATGGCTCCAGTCCATGCACCAGTCCCTGGGAATGGCACTGCTACAAACAGCATTAGACCGAGCCATTGGAACTCTACAATTGGACCCGCCTTTTGTTTTGCCTTCTCAAACAATAGGTCTAGGAACCGAGCTGCTGGCTTGTTGGTCCCAGCCAGGAATGTTGCAAGTGGTTTCAAGTAGAGTATGATTAAAGGCACAGGTACCATGTTACTGCAAAATGTTTTTTACGGCCAATTATTATTGACATAAAGTAAAATGCTCTAGCATTTGATTATTGCGATTTCTTTTAGTGTTTGATTATTGCGATTTGTAAGTTTTGGGGCGAAGAGAAACTGTACTCTCGTTTCAATTTAATCGTTTGTAACTTTTATATATTTATGAACATAAAACATGATAAGTGAGACATCTAGGACAGTATAAAACATAATAATCTTGTACTAATCACAAGAACCTCATTATTCCTGCTACTTTATTAGATATCCATTATTAAGGCTTGCTTACTGAACGAGGAACCTCAATCCTCATAATGGGCAATGATATATAAATAGTACTTACCTATGCTTCTTGTCATTATTGATACGGTTTAGGGTCGAAACACCTTATGCTTATTAGACGAAATAAATAGACATTAAAATATTATATGTAATTATTTGTTAGTCTTAAATATATCAATCAAAAGTTATTGAGTAGATAAAATTGATCATAACTATCCTAACCATAACTAAGAAACAAACAAACATACCCAGTGAATTTCTACTTTTGAGTGGGGTTTGAGGATAAATAATGACAAATCTTACCCCTACCCTAATGAAGTTGCAAATAATTTGATAAGGTTTTCTTTGTAATATGATCCTAATTGCATTTGTACAAAAAGTTGATCAATCATGCACAATACCTTGGTTTCTTTGACCTCAGTTCTGAGATCATTCACTCCCAATCTCTCTTCCTCTTATGTCACCACAATAGTTGTACCACGGCGAGTGGTCACTGCCCTTCTTCTCTCAATGTTCCCCTTGTGCATCAATCTTTCTTTTCTTCTCTCATGAACGCATTCCGTGTATATATAGGTTAGATTTAATTTGTTTTTCTCTTGTTGTTATCGCTATGTTGACACAGGCTTAGCTCCTGTCACCACCATAGTTTTCGAAGACGCAAGGCGCGCTCAAGGCACTTAAAGAGCAAGGGACCAAGATAAGATAGACAAATAGGATAAACATTTCATATTTAGATGTTTTAAGCTTGTTTTGTACTAGTTTAGGATAGTATTGGCTATTTCCGCATCATGCCCTTGTTGCTGCCACTATTGCCATAAATTTTTGTTGTTGTTCACCTCCAAAAAGCATTCTTATTGTTAAGTCTTGCCATCTAGCCTCTTACGGTCGCCATAGTGGCACTTGTCACCAATGCCATCATTTATCAAAGGTCTTGTCTCCGAATCCCCCACCACATACTCGTTTCTTCTGTTCTCTTCTCTCAAGACAATTCCTTCAATATTTTGTATTTCACTAGTCTAAGAGTCTGTCCTCAGGAGTATTAGATAGGATATACTTTTTAGGATATTAGATAGAATATATTAGTTAGTACTACATAGAATATATCACTTAAGATTAATGATGCCAATAAGATCTATTGTAATTATATTTACTATGATTTAATTTAATGGTTACACTTTGATTAGGGTTTTCTTTTGTAATTATCCACATTGTCCTATGAATAGTTTATCAACATTAGATTTTATATTATTTGTATATTGTTCACCATCAAAAATAAGAAAGAAAGAGAAAAACTGAATGCTATCACAACACAACGATCATCATTGCTCATCTTATCTTTTTTTAATCAACAACGTAAAAACATAAACTATTTTGACATAGATTTTGTGTTTAAAAGAACAATGACGATGATGATAATCTGAATTCCACACGTGATAATTAAAACATCTATGAAATGTATAAAATAGATATAACTTCTTATGCTATGGAACAAGTGTTATATTAAGTTCATGTCATTTGAGAAATTAGGATCAAATGAACAATTATTTGAAGATAGATCTTTCAAAAGGCATTAAGTTATGAATTGTCTCTTTGCTTTGAATTCATAAGGACATAAAGTAACTAGATATGTCATTGCTTTCTACATTGAACCTCATGAAAATGATATATCTAACAAATACACTAGCCATCTTAAAGAAAGCTAATCACATCATCATGTTCGAAATGAGGTTGAAGTTCATGAAAAAACCTATGCATTTATCATATTTTTTAAGAAAAAAGTTAAGTTGAGCCACAAGAAAGGTTACAAATTTAAGTTTTATTAAGGAGACCTTAACTATAAGCACTTGTTAAGTCATATCTTGGTTATGACTTGGGTTTTTTTTAAGCATGTGTTACAATACATAATGAATGTAATGTTTATTGGATCTTGTAATGCTTATAGTTCTTGGTTTCGGTATTTCACGATTGTTTTGGATTGGTGATAAACAATGATAACTATGAGTGGCAAAACAAGTGGGTCAGGTTGGGATGTCTAATGTCAAAACGGGTTTGGGTCAAAATGGGGCCGTCTCAAAGAATAGGTGCAGTTTATCTATATATGATTTAAATTTACTTGTTATAGTTTGATTATGAACAAAAATGAAAATGAAGAGAATTTACAAGTTGTCAAAGATTTGGTTGAATGAAGATAAATATTTGACTACAGAAAAATGGAAAATCTTTAACATCTTACAACAATTATACTCATATATTCAGTAACAGAGTCAGTGAAGTAATTGTTACACAATAATCAACAAAAAAGATCTTTTTAGCGTCAAGGGACTAATAATATAGCAAGAGAAGCAAAATCAATAAAAAAAAAAGTAATTCAGTCTTGTCCATATACATATACATCTTGATAGTTTTTCTAAGTTCTAACTATGACCTTATTTGCAAAATATGATGAAAGAAGTTGAGAAAACACATCAAATATACCTATAGAATCATTCCATTTGTGGTTGTATGCCATTGAACGGGAGCATACACCATAATTTCAAGTAAAAAATAATTTTAAACCAAATTAACTTCAAAACCTTCAGGTAATCTCTTTTGGTATTGAAACAAAAACACCTTTATTCGACTCTAGAATTAGGCGATCGGCCTTTTTCCGGAAGTAGAAAGACATTTGACATCCCTTATCTGTTTTAGCCACTTAGAAGTTTAAAGTTAGCAAGATTGTTTGACCCATCAGTTTGATCAGGAAACACAAATAAACAACCAAAATGTATGCAATCTAAAGTAAACTAATGAACTGATTGGGTTTCATCTTGCTTTCATCCTCCAAAGAACAATTTATCTAGACTATTGACACAAAACTCACAATTAATAACTAACTTCAGAAACAAGCTTGATAACAGCACCAATTTGAACAAAAAAAACACAAGTTTAAACCCCAGAACAAACCTATGAACATTCATAACATAAGTCAAAAATCAAGAATCATGAATAATTTTTAACAATATTTAAAAGTAGAAATGTTTAAAATGAAATTGGGAAAGTGGACTAACCCAAGAACAGATAAAGCAGTAAGAATCACAGGGTTGAGTTGCAACCAATACCCAACAGGAATAGCACCACGAAGCTCAATCACGGGTAGTGTTGCCAAAGCAAACACCACAGCCCCATCGGGCCAACCCGACCCTCTCAAGAAATTAGCAACTTTCAGCCCAAAGCTCGAAGCTTTTATGGATTGCACAGCAGCTTGTGCTTGTTGGGCTTTAGCATCTCCAGGAGCAAATGCAAATAAAGCTACCGAAACAGATGCCCACAAACATACCCAAAAGATGAATTTCACGGGGGATTCTTTAACCAATGGCAAAATTTCATGTTTTTCAAGAAACCCATTTGTTGTTGATGACGATGGTGAAGATTTGGCTGTTGTACAACAAGGGTTTTGATAAAATTTGAGATGTAGTGAAGTTTTATTTGTGAAATTTGGGTTCGAAATGAAATGGATTGGATTAATCTGAGGGAATGATAGCGTGGTTTGGTTGTTTGAGGATCGGAAATCGGGTTTTTTTTGGGAGATTTTAAAGATTGTTGTTGATAGGTGCAAGAGATTGGAAGCCATTGAACGAGGAGAGTGAAGAAGTTGTACGATAGGAACAAGGGTTTTGTATGCACGAGTTGAAGCTAGAAAGGGTTTGGTTGTTAAATACAATGAAAACATTAATCGTTCAAATTATAATTTAGTAATTAAAAACGAAATAAGGTTATAGACGGTGTTCTAGTTGTTTGATAGCTTCCTAATGATCATTAAGAGGTTAGTTGTTAATGATTCATATATTCTTAATGGTTAAATTATAAAATTAAGTCTGAATGATTAAGAGATTACTTTTTAATGTTACCTTTTAACTGTTGAAACTTAAGGTTACATCTAACTATTAAGAAAACATAAACCATTAAAAAGTAATACTTTATGACCATAAAATTTTAACAAACAACCCTTAAAAGGATGCGACATGGGTGCATGGTTTTAGTGGCAACCCATGAAACATCATGTCTTTATGTGTCGTTTTTCATTGTGAAGAAATCTATAGATATGAAGATGTGTAATGAAAATTCATGGAGACGTAAACGATGATGATGTGAATGAAAATTTAATATTAGTGTAGAACCACTTCTCAAATATAAAATTAAGTGGAATTAGAGTGAAAACTATAGAAGTGGTATGAAATATGAATTCAAGTCTCATACATCCATAATGAACAATTGGCTAATTTTTATCTCTTTTTCAATGTTGTAAATTGTTTCAAATATATAGATAAAAGTCATGAGCTAACTTTTCTTTTGATTAGACAACAAAATGAAAGTTAAAGTGATATGATTAAATTTAAAATATGATTATTATTGGACAACAAGCCTTTTGATGGATTTGCTAAATTTCAATTTGTTACATAATATATTATTATTGGTTAATAAGTCACATAATAAATTGTTAAATTCCAGTTTATTTTTGAAAGTAAATACATATTAAGATAAGTTTTTAAAACTATCTAAGCCATATATTTCTTCTTGTTAAGCCATTATGTAACAACACATTAACACATAAAAAGTTAACAAGATGAAAAAAAATCTAAGCCACCTTGATCATTTCTTGTCCAATCCCCAAGCATCTCTTCTCTATATTTGATTTAAGGTCATAGCTAAACTTTTTGTTTGGGAATGCCTAAGTAACATACATCAACCATTGGTTTTAAGGCAACGGTTGGGGTAGCTAGGTTTTGAAAACTAACATTTTCTTGCGGCTCTCTTGAAAAAAATGGTGAATCAGTATTATCTGTGTGTCACAAACATGAGTAACACATAAAACATGAATGTTGAATACCTTAAACCATATTAAAAGTTCTCATTGTGGTACCGCATAGGCTAACAACCACATCATTTACTAATTTTTATTGATTTCTACTGTATCACCACTCATGACGAGAAAATTATAAATATAAGCTACTTATTTATAGCTATAAGTAAGGGTTACAACTTGTTTTCTAAGAAAAAAATAAATGGATTATAATTAAAAAAAAACATGTTGCTTGCTCTTTTAATCCGTTGTCACTAATAGTCTTTTAAATGAACCGGTCCCAAAATCTTCAAATGACATTCGTTGTGAACAATTGTATATCTAATAACCAACCTCAACACTTCAAATGACATTTGTTCCTACCAACTTCTACTAACAAGAATTATTGGATCCTGAGACACCTTGAGAAGTGGAGACAAAAACTATGTGAATAAATAAAAAAAGAAAACGTATAGATAGACTTTTGACAGAAGAAATGTTGGTTCTCTTGACCTATTGTCGAGTAACTTTGGATGAAGATTTGACTGGCTTATACTCCCACTATTTCAAAAAGTCCTAAAAGGTTTACACGAACCTTTCTTAGCACATTCAACTTGAGTGTGACATGTGACTTTGAGTTTATTATTTGTGAAACAACCTTTCTTCTATCCCTGAACTCTTTGAACCAAATTTTGGTGGTCTTCTTAAATTAGATAACCTCTGTCTCATGTGGTATACTTAAACCACTTTTCTATCTCCAATTATAATCACATTACCTTTTACTACTCGTATAATAATTCAAAATATAATATATTGACCATTAATAATCAATTGGTAGTTTTTTCAATGATAATTCTATGCTTTAATTTTATTTAATGATTTAATATAATACAATCTAATTAACTAGAATTTTCCCCATTATTTAATGATTTAAAATATCTTTATTAATTATAAAATAAAAAATTGATGATATCAATAACTTTGGAAATAAAGAGAATTTAATTATCAAAGCAAATTATAGACATTGTCAAAGGTTTCTTATCTTACTATGTGTGTTGAAAAATTATATTTATTTTCAAACACAACAAGAACTAATTAAATATAATTGATAGGGATTGATGGACAAAAGCATCAAGATTCAAGGCCTTCTTGATTATTGGAATAAATTTGTTAATTCGTATCGAATTTCTTTATTCTAGATGTTCTTAATGTTGTTATGTGAGGGACTACTTAGATTATTTTTAACAATCATTACTTTAAACTTTTGATTAAAAATAAATAATGTCTCTCCTATGCACCATTCTTTATAAATGATGCTTCAATACACACGTTGACAAATACATGGATTAGTTTTACTCTCAAATCAAATCATCATGAAGCAGGGCCAGCCTCGAGAATCAAAAAAAAATCCGGGGTCTGGGGGAGAAAAAATGGGCCCTTTTTAAAAAATTAACTTAGTAATTTATATATAAAAAGCTAATAGTATGAATATTGTCAATGATCTATTCGGTATTCGAGCATTTTTTGAAGCAAAAGTCTCAATGAGCTATTCGGTATCCATATTGTCAAAGACGACGTTCTCAATATAAATTATTTCCAATCCGTTAAGTCGGTCTTGTGACATTGACGATCGTAAATAAGACTTCAACAACTTCAATTTATAAAAGCTTCTTTCTTCTGATATCACAGTTACCGGAATAGTTAACAAAACTCTATATGTCATTAATGCATTCGAAAAAATTCATGCTAGTTCAACTTGTTTATAACATCAAAAAGGGTGATAATTTTATTACACAAAATTGTGTCAAAACAACTTCAACTCCAAATAAAGTTCATTCGCATCAATATCTTATTTTTTTTCCATACATCAATGCGTGGCTTGTTGCCTCGTTGGAGACTGTAATCAAGGTTGTGCTCAGTGGCTCGTGGTTGTGCAATTCAAGCAGTGGAGGTTACATGGGATCCGCTTTGTTGAATTTGGAAGGTGGGATTGGAGGGGTGGAGTTGGACGTTGGTCTGATTGATGGAGCATTTTTTGAAATTGGAAGAGTGGAAAATAAAACAAATTTGGGAAAAAGTCAATAAAAACCTAATATATTTTTAAGTATGTGAGGCTTTTTTAGGGGTAATCTATCACCAATTAAACTATTTTTATTTTAGCAAAACTTGATGCGACTTAGGTTTTATAATTTTTTTATAATATATATAGGGGTATATATATATATATATATAAATTTCAAGCCCCTAAAAACGCCAGCCTAGGGCAGTCGCTCACCTCGCCCTTCCCCAAAGCCAGCCTTGTTACGAAGGTGTTACATATGATGATTTTTAAAACCAACAGGTTAAGTTAAACTTGTTCAGTTACATATATAAAGCAATTTGCATGGTATGAATAACAATAAACTAGTCCCCGTTTATATTACAAATAGGAAGAATAAGGAAATTAAATCAATTTAAATATATTTTTAAATCAAGAAATATACAAAGAACAATTTAGATAAAATTTAATTAACCCCCAAAGTATCAACTATCACTTGTTTCCACTAGTTGCATGCGGGTGGAGTTCAATCCGAGACGCTGCTTCATCAAACACTCAGGTTAGAAAAGGACACGACCCAATGGCGTACCCATATTTGTGGGTACGTAGACAGTTGCTCATCTTGAAGTTTTTTATCCCGATAGTATATATAAGTTAAAATGCTAACCGACCTCTTCATATTTTGCAATCGTCCTCCTTAAGTTTTCACAATCAGATGGGTTATGAGATTCTAATCGATAGTTGTATTTATTTTGTGAAAATGTATTGTATTATTATTACGTTTTTGTATTATTATTAACATGATTCGACCCGATCTGACCCAACCTGACCTGAACAAAGTAGAAAAAATTATTATTTAACAATAATCAAATGTGTAAAAATTTTATGCCCTCAATGAAAATTTTTCGTAGGTCCGTCACTGACACGACCTCAAGTCTTGGGCTACCCACCAGACACCAGGGCCGTAAGGAACTTCGGGCCGTTTCATGCATACTATAGACTAAAATCATGACACGTTTAGATAGATTATTTATTTATTTGTATTATGATCTCAGGGCCTCAGGCTGCCAGGTCCATTAGGCTTTGATAAATTGGGCCCATCGTACTTAATTTTTTGTTGCTCAAAATCTAATATCCCCATCCAAATTTTACGTGCTTAAGGTTTCTTTCCACCAGCAACCATTCTTTGTTCATCTCCTCGTCATATAACTTGGGTGGAGATGATAAAAAGGATGCTCATCTTCCTCGTTTATATAGTCTTGGATGATGGTTCCTGATTCTGTTTTCTAAGCGTCCATCTTTTGTTATAACTGTTAGCCATAATTGTTCAATCCAAGTAGCGGGTCAAAAGTGTCTTTAGTTTAATGTATGTTTTTGAGTCTGTTATGTATATGTAATTAGTTTAGGGTATATTGTGTCAAGTGAAAAACTTGTTAACTGTGGTTAGGGTCATATGCACCAACCATGGTTGTCTGTCTTTGTTGTGATCGATCAAACACATATTCAGAAATATATGTATTTTCTTGTTCTTGTTCATAGTTCGATTCTTGATTATGGATTCTTGAAGATGATTCTTGGGGCATATCCTGTGTTTAATAGTAATTCGACCTCAAACTCATTGTTGTAAGAGCCGTTTGATCTTAAGATCATGTGAGGGTCGGAATCATCTTCATTGTTGTCTTTGTCAATGTTTTGTTAGTTGAAGATTGATCTTCTACACTTGCACGCGAACAAAAAAACACCTCTGTTGTTCCCTGTGTTGATGATTCTCCGAGCAAGTAAGTACTTGCCTTCACACCGAATCATTTGAGAAACAAAAGTTGTCGTATCCGATGACGTGGGTACAAAAGCAATCATATGGCTCAATAAGCAACTAACAATTCACTAAAGGGCTTCTAGCCTAATGGTAGCCACTTAACTTCTGTTATAAAAAGTCTTGGGTTTGAGTCGGTTCAAATTAGCACCAACCCTCGGGTCGAGTTCTGTTCAAGATGCTCTGCATCAATTTCAACTCCAAACAAAACCAGCTATTAAATTTAATTTTAATCACGATTTGCTTGATCGGTGGCTTTGGTTTTCCTTTAAACAATCTCATAAAAAACAGAAAAGGAAAAAAAACCTCCAATTTAATCAATTTTTAATTCGATTTCAGTCAAACCATCGGCAACTTCTTCGGTAACAACTGGTTTCAGTTTATTCAATAATGTATTTCAGATGCAATTGATGGTGTCTAAGTTACGTTCTAATCTTATTCACAAAATTTTTCGAATTGGAGCGTCTGCAACTCTGATTTGTTTGAAAGTGTATTTCAGATGATAATCAACAAATTGCAGATAACTTAAAAAAATATTATAAAAAAAAGATTTAGAGGCATAAAAAGTAATTTCACCAAATAAATTTGGAGACATTGCCTTATAAATTATAATCTTATATCATATAGAGCGTTGTAGTCCTTAACCCTAATGGGTCACGCTAAACTCCACTATTGGGCCAACTCTACTTAGTCTTAATAACTAATAAGTATCGTGTGTTTACTTGGGTTCGAGATATAGCCGGAGCCTAGAGGTGGCCAACGTACCCGGAATGGGAACCGAGGAACCGAACCGGAACCAGTCGTACCCGAACCAGTGGGTACTGGCGGTTCGGGATTTTTTAGAGAAATTGGAACCGGAACCGGTTACACCCTTAAACCAGTCAAACCCGAACCGGAACCGGCTAAAACCAAAACCGGAACCGGAACCTGAAAAAACCCGGTTGGAACCGGTCAACAACCGGAACCGGTTCTTGACTTTGTTGACCGGAACAGAAACCGGTTCAAAAAATACCCGGTTTGGCCACCTCTAGATATAGCTCATTAAGTCTCCCAATCATTCACTATACGTGGATATATTGGCATTCATGTGTTTATTCAAACGTGAGTATTTACTTGATATGTTTCTTTGTCATGTTTTCATTCAAACGTGTTGTTTTGAACCGTTAGTACTAAAACTTGTTCCTTTTTTACAAACCATAAAAATTATCTATGTACTTAATTTTAAGTTTTATTATCTTATCTAACTGTGAAATATTATATTTTCTCATATAAAATTGCTAGTAAATTTGATTAAGAATTTTAGGATAAAATTATCATCATCATCATCATCATTTTGTAAAATTCAGTCACTAGTATTTTGCAATGAAATTAACTATTTTCCCTTCAGGATGTTTCAATAGGAAAGTGAACTAATGTGATACATTCACGAGTACAATCAAATGGCTCATTTAATCTTTATGTTCACAAATGCTTTTAACCAAAATGTAATAGAAAAAAAAAATCAATTCACGTCCAAAAAATAAAAATAAAAAAACCGTGTTCGTCCAAAAATGCCAGAACTACACACCAATTCAAAAATTTTTAAAAATCCTGTTTATATTACATATATTTATTTATATTCCCAAAAAAAAATATAAAACCGTGTTTACATCATTTTTAAGGGCACAAAAATTTTAAAAATCCTTTTATATTACATATATTTATTTATATTCAAAAATATAAAACCTAAAAAACATAAATTTGCAATATGCTAGGGGTTTTTTTTTATCTTGTCTCGTTTGGGATACTTGAATTTCTTCCTATAACTACACACCAATTCAACCAAAGTATTTCGGGTCACCATCGTGTTTGGGTTGGTTGTCTTCATATCCGATTATTTATGATGCTTCTGCGTGATAATTACTTAAGGAAATCAATATAAAACACGTAATTGAATATAGAAAAAAAGGGAATACGTAGACAAATTGAACAATGTAAGTTAAATAATTTCGGCATAAAGAATGCGCATGTTTTATCTATTCTGAATAATGTTTAGTATTTTAAGGTTCTTGCCATCTCATCGACTTGAAAAATGAACCCAAAACAAATTTATCCTTTATTTCTTTATAATATAATTATAATGTGATGATCAATTGTTTACTAATAGTACAAATGGGTTACTCGACACACTTTCTAATTTTTTTATTATTCAGTAAACAAAACGCAATGATGATTTTTTTAGTACTTTCCTTTGAGTCAAAAGGACTTTTTCAAGTTGCCATTTTAGACTCATCATAAGGATTTTTGTTGAATTTCACGGTGAATGATCATTTCTACCAATTTCAAGCCCCTAATTCTTTTTAGGGGGAGGGTTAAGGATTTACCCGGTGTGATTCCCTTTTTCGTTAATTGTGTAAGATTTAAACGTCTCCTCATTATATCCAGATTCATTTCTTTCCATTCATTGCAACGGAGCATTACAATTAAAACCCTCGTTTCGCAACGTGTAGTGCAACTAAAAAAACAAAAGAAGTCATAGGAGATAGATTATGTATATTGAACAATAACATCATCGCATAGTTCAACTTATATGTGTGTAAAAAGGTTAAAGTGTCTTTCATATTATGTTTGTGAACCATTGGTTAATACTTCTTGAGTAACAAACTTTACCATTCTACTCCAAATCAAATCTACATAGTAATAAAATATTTATCATCACTACCTTTTGTTTTTGTTCAGGCTCTTAGTCAGTTTTCAATGCTTTGTACCCATCACTCACCTCAACTAAAACCAATTGCACCAAATTTTCATGTTTCTGTGTTATACGCAAAAACGTAAATGGTTTGCTTGGTGTTAGAACCTTGTCCAATAGATGATTACGATCCATTAATGTTAACAAGATTAGAAAGCAAAAAAATAGAAATTGTATAATATGTCAAGAGAGTAAAGCAAGTGCAATACAAACCATATTATTTGATTGTTTGGATGACTATAACAAACCATAGTCAAATGAAACAAAGTCCAAAACATTTTTTTTAGTAATGATTGTTTTTATGACTATCAATTATTATAATAGGTGCAACCCTAGTCAAATAAAACAAAGTTCAAAACATCTTTTTGGTTAAGTTTTTTCGAAACACGTTTTTCAAAATTGAAAGTTCAAAAAGAATTTTATGACTCAAATTATTACTTATGCTTAATTTCTATCATATTGCATCTTATAACATTTGTTTTATATTTTATAAATTTTTACAACTAACTGTTTAATCTTTGAATTCATATAATACATGGATATTAGCTAATGATTTTTTAAAACCTACTTTTTTTTTCTTAAAATGAAATTTATCAAAACAACTTTTCAAAAATGAATATTTGAAAAATTGTTATTATTATTTTATTACTAACTTACACACATTTTTAATCAAATTTTATTACTAAATGAATACTTTATTTTATTATTTTAATAATATTTTATTGATAAACTGTTATTATTATTTTATTAATTAAATGAATATTTTATTATTCAGAGTATTAACTAACTTACACACATTTTTAATCAAATTTTATATCGAAAAAATCATTTTATAGTTTTTAAATTTTCATGTCAAGCTACTTATTAACTTCTATTTAATTCATGTAACACATAAGGTACTAGGTTATTATATAAACTAGACATTTTATATAAACTAGACATTTTTCTCTTCTACGCCGAAAATCTTAACACGATCTCAAGTTTCAAAACACATATTTTAAAAAATAACCAATGCATGTTATTACCATGTAAAACACATACAACCTAAAAAAACATAAAACAACAGTAAAAAACACAAAAAATTTGCTTAGGCACAGCTTCAAACCTGAGCCATCGACATCGTCATGAAACTGAATACAAAGAAGCAAATAAAAAAAACATCTAGCAATGATTGTCATTTCATCTTAAAACACAAAAGTATATGCCATCGTAAAAATAAGAATGCTGCCATAAAACCCCGAAGGTGTAGTTTGCAAAAAACAGGTTCACTATTATACATAAAATCAACGAAAAGTAAATTTAGTTTTTAAATTTTAAAAAAATCAAATTAGTTTACTGTTATATCTATACTATATAATAAAATGAATAACAATATGCCACGTGGCGTAATTTTAACATATCCACATGTCATTTGTCATGCGGCGTCTTTCTAGACTATTCACATGTCATATTTAAGAAACTAATGAATTAATTCCATTTAATACAATTAATTCAAACTTTCAAATTTAAAAGAAAAATAATATTCATTTTCTTTAAATATTAATGATAATATAATCATTTTAAACTTTTCATTTCCAACCAATAATTTCAAAAATTCAAAATTTTAAATCTCATTTGTATTGTTTAAAGAAGTATACAAATATTTATAAAATATAATTTTATCAATTTTTAAATTTTAAAAATTATTTGTTATTTGAGTATTTATTTTTTTATTATTAATTGCTTTGTAATACTTATTTTTATACAACTCTGTGTAACACATAGGTCAATAAGCTAGTAAGTAAATAAATAGAACATAAAGAATGTAATTAGTCTCTGCATGTCTCACGCACACAAAATTTTAATTAGAGCTAAAGAAAAAATAATTCTTACTTTTAGTCCAATATAATTGTACCAGAGAAAAGCTTTTATACATTAATCAACCAAGTAAAATAAGAGCGTTGGGGACAAAATATGGAACTTTCAGAAACCCACTGCTATATATTATATATAAAGGATAATTTTATAAAAATATAATTAAAATTTTCAACTGTCTTACTTGAGTTATTAAAAGTTTATTTATCTTTTTTACTTCACTAAAGTTTATTTGTTTTTTAATATTATGTAATTATCAGGTTAGTAGGTTACATTGATAATGTGTCATTTCACATTAAAAATTTTTATCTTTAATAAGGTGTGGAAAATATAAATAATGACATATATTTTTTAACTAATTTTTTTTAAAAAAAAATTGTTCTAAAACGGTAAAAAAATGAGTTCTAAGTCCAAAAAGATTTTAAAAAATTTAAAATTTAAAATTATTTTTTTAGTGTTAAATGATAAAAACAAAAACATAACTATTTTTCAGAAAAATTTATTTGTAATTTTCATGTTTTATAGTAAAAATAAAACAAGAGCATTAATATAAATATTAGGAGAAAAATTGGTAACCTAATTACCTAATAATTACATACTATCAAATCAATAATTTAAAATTTAGTTATTTTAAAGAAAACAAACAACGTGTTACTGCTTTAATGGAAATTTTTTATCTTAATATTATAATAAACAAACATCTTTGTTCGCCTTATTACCGCATTGTTGACACATGCCACTTTTCTATTAATGTGACACCTCATAAATTTTAGGTCATCATTTACTTTGTTTTAAAAATAATGTGTATTATTATTACATACGTGGCACTAGAATTGTTAATATTTAGTGTGACACGTGGCACAACAGTCCCAACACAAAGATAATTCGAGGAATTATCGTAAAACGCTTGCACGTGTCTTGAATAACGAACGTTGGTGAGTTAAACCAACCACAGTCCAATTTCACAACACATAGGTCCTAGGGAACCTAAAACAGGTGGAACAATGCTAATATGTCGAGAAACGATGATCGTAATCGTGAAATACGCGAAAATCGATTCGAAACAACAAAATTGGGCTTATTGGGCTCTTCCAGGACCCATCGCGGTACGCTGAGGGCCTCTGGTTGGGCCTTAGCGGTACGTGAAGCCTGGGCGGTGAAATTTTAATTCTCCGAAAGTCGTCGCAGTACGCGACGACCGGTCAACTCTCATCTTCGCGGTATGCGGCGTGTTTCGGGAAACAAACGATTATTATATTCATTACGGTATGCCGAAAGGGTCTTTGCCAGTCTCAGCGGTACGTGATGACTCCAAACACGCAAAATCTTTATAAAACCAAGGCAGAATCATTGCTATCCTATAACCACTCATTATACTCGACTCCAGACGCCATAATTCAACTTCATCTTCTCCAAATCACCTTCTAACTTCTAGGAAGCCATTTTCATCACTTAGGAAGCACCATTGAAGCCTTTGGAGATTGGAGGTGAGCTAAGGAACACCATCCCCCATCGTACCCGACTTGAAGCTGTTGTGGAGGCCATTACAGTTTTTCTTGAAGCTATCTGTGACAATTCAAATTTTTCAGGTTAGAATAATATCTCGAAAATAAAGAAAATGAGTGTAAGCGAAATCACGAAACGAGGCTCTGATTTCAAGATACGCTGAGTTGAATATAACGTAAATATGAGATCAGATATTCTAAACTCTTCAGGTCTTGAAATTATAACCATTGGAAAGAGCTCGAAAAATTGTGAACGTAGGCGAAAACCATGCGCAAAACGGAGTTCGTATTCTTCCGGAATCGCGAAACGAAGGAAATCCAAAATATCTGCGATCTGGCATCCGCGCTGTAACACCCCAACCTGATTAGGGCTGACGTGTCACTTGTACGGAGATCAGAATTAATGCAACAATCCAAAATAGATTAAAATGTAATAAAAGTCTTACATAAGTCACCCAAAAACATAACTTAACGTCTTATGATAAAGTTTATTACATTATTTGTAAAATAAATCCTTGCTAATCTCTTGTCTCTCGTTCCTCAATTCCCAGCCTGGTTTTCTGGATTACCTATACAATACATATAAACACCACAAAAACAAATACGGTTGAGCCAAAGAATGCTCAGTAACGGATAAACAACAGTAATTAAACGAATTTCAAAAGGTAATTAGAATAATAATCAGATACAAATATCAGAAACAGATCAGAAACATATACATATACAGAACAGGAAACAGTGGTCTGACTTGAATAAAATATAACCTTTAGAAACAACAAAATAGGTTATAATGTAAGTCAGAAATAATGGGGAAATCCTAGAATATACCACGAGCCGACTGTACGTATAAAAGTGTAAGGTTCACGGGTAGCTACTCCCGCTTACCAGACACATGAGATAGTTAGTGTTGGCTTACACGTCACTATCCCCCAGAAATCAGAAAGTACAGTTAAAAATTTATCCTAGGACCAGTCCATACGCCTCTCCAGAATTCAGTAGGTGCACAAGTGTATTATCAAAGTACTAAATAGAGACGCCGTGAACTCGACTAACCGCCACGGGTGGTTCCACATCATGGTTGCCTCCGTGAAGGGCCTGTAGTCATCCTTACAGGTAGGGGCATGCTCGGGTAATGGATCAGAAGTTCAGTAGGTTCGGTAGTTCAGTAGGTTCAGTAGTTCAGTACGTTCAGTACGTTCAGTTGGTTCAATAAGGTAGGTAAACTACTAAGTAATGTCATAATTGGATCATGCAATAATGAGTACAAAATAATCTAGATCTATTGCATAATAAACGAAACAGAGAAACACGATATCATATCGTGAAAATAACAAATCAGATACAATATAGAAACAGAAGTAAACGATTACAGAAACAAAAATACTATGATTTAATTCAACAGGATCCGTATGAAACGGTAGGCAGAACATAAACATACTATAAGTGATGAAAAGAAAATCCGTACATTAGCCTTAGCAAGTAATCAGCAAATAATATATCAGATAATAAGCAAGTAGTCCAAATCCTCGATAACTTAGAAATCTGTGTTGTTATTTGATTTCACATTAGTTTGAACAAATTACGATTTGTGTAGTAATCTGTTAGATTTTGGTAGTTTAGACAGTTTAACGTTAAACCGGTCGAGTCGATTTAATTAACCAAATCGTTTATTACTTTTTTTGATTATTCGTAGAATGGTTCATACAAACTAATTTAAATATGTTTTGAACCTAATCTAACTTTGTGACATCCCATTTAAGATTTCTAATTCTGAACCATCTGACTTGATTCACAATCTTTAATTTGTTTGTTTTGAAATTTGTTAAACGGTTCCTGGGTTCTAAAAGAAATGTTTAACTTGTTTCAAATCAAAAATACCAAAACCGTTTCTGGGAGATTTCGAACCCATACCAATAGATTTTAACCGAACAGTTCACAAGGAAACCAAAAAGGGAAGGAAACCTGCTGGACCATGCTGTAACCTACAACCTTAGTTCCGATGCCCATGATCTTAACCATTTAACTAGTGACCCAATTATTAATTTAGATGAACACAAATATTTAAGGTTTACAATTCTGGTTTCTTCTTCTTTCTGGTTAGCCAACATATAATAAAGATGATTACTATTTGCAAGTGGTTATAATTACTCTTAGGCTTTTTACCCATCACAAGTAATATTTAGAAATCCTAATATCTAGGTGAAAGAAATGTGTAATAAATCATACCTTAAGGTAGCAATTGGATGAATCTGTTGGGTAACAGTTTTCTGGTGAACCTAACTCGAATCGAAATAAATCCTTGGCTTAATATCCGAACCAACGTAGTAACCTATGACGGGGCAGCAATGACCAAAGGTTACGATTTCTAATCAAAACAATTGCTAGTGAAGGAGATCGGTTAACCATAAAGGTTTTGTAGCTTGCAAATAACCGAAACGAAACGAAACAAAACATGTTGTATATATAACAGGTGTGTGGCGGGACTTGCTTCTCACCGAACGAACCGTAGTGGCGAACCATTAGATCTATTTTTCTTGGATGTTTGAGACTTTTAAACAATAGCAGAAATCAATGTTGTAAGGCTGGTTCGTAGGTGATGTTATGCTGCGATGGTGGTTTAACGAGACTATTTAAGACGCAAGCTTGAAGTGTAATGCAGTTGATCAAATCGATAAAATCAAGATGATTTTCTCCTAATGAGAATTGAGACGTTGTTTAAAAGGAAGTATCCGATCCGATGTATGGTTTCACAAGACAATTGATTTCTTCACGTATAATATTAAGAAACCATTGAACAATTAGTACTATTTAAGTCACTTAAATGGTGTATTAAATGGAAAATAAATTCATTGGTTACCAAAACAAATAACAACACGTCTAGGGATATATATGACGCAAATAATATAGGTATGGCTTATATACGGGTCAGTTTCTAGACTGAATTTCAATTCTGTTTACAACCCGAACGGTTTTATCAAACTTATTTAAATTAAGGTTCTCATTATCTAACCCCTTTACGTTAACATTCATAATATTCATTTCATTTAAAAACAATCAGGTGTTCGTAATTTTAACCCTAAATATGAACTACTTAACTAATAATTATCAATAGGATTTGTTTATTTGGTTTCTAATTCACTTAACATTATCCTATTTGTATTATTGTTATTTATTTATTTATTTATTAATCACATTTTTTATGGGTATTATACGCGCGGTACGCCCCAACCCAGCATCCCATCTGGGGCGATGCGCCTGGGAGGGGTGGCGGCTGCAAATCGAGTTTTTAAGATCAGAAAGCGTGAAAACCTCATTTTTTCATCTTATCTCGACATTTTACGCTAAAACACACATCTAGATCATATTTTTACCATCCAATCTTCATTTTGAAAGCTTCTAAACGTCCGGATCGCACCAGGGATCGTATCTACGAGTTCTGATCGTTGTTCTGCAGTTGAAACTCCATCTGGTTAGGTAACGGTTCGTTTTAACCTTCTAACTTGATTTTGATTGATTATATCTTGTTTTTGAACGTAGTGAGATAGTTAGGGTTGTTGATTATTGCGTAGATGATGGCTAGGAATGATTATAAACGAAGAACTCGAACGGTTAACGGTTAAATCCTTGTTTTGAGCCTGTAATGCCCGGTTTTCATGAAACTATATCTTAGATTAAAATGGCTCAAACCATTTGATTTTAACAATGATTATGATTGTCTTGATCATTTCTTGAAATGCTAGGTTTCATCCAAGTGTTTCAAACTAATGATAAGCATACAGATAATTACTGGAATGACGATCTGATGTTTATGATAACAGTCAGATTAGTATATTGAGCATGGTTATTAAATCTATGTTAATATCACATTCTCATGTTTCATGATACCTAAATGATAAATAACAATGATTGACTATTCCTAAGCCAGAAATTCATCTAGGAATTGAGTGAATAATCAACAACCAACATTTATTTGACTAGTCCGAAAATGTTGTGATTAACTCAGTTAGTCATAAATTGTTATAGGAACCATATAAGATTTCCTATCAGCTGAACATCAAGATCATCATTATTCGCATATAACAGTGAGTTTCATAGTCCCCTTTTAATGTTCTTTTTCTAAAACTCGGGGTGGAACATGTAGACATCTTTTCAAAACATATCTTATCAATCATTGTGAACTCATATATCATTATCATGAGGAACGTCATGATAAACATTTATCAACTACCATGAAATCATATATCAGTATCATCAGGAAAATCATGGTAAACAACCATCAAACAATTCATTTATCAAATCATTAAAAACAAGCGTATCACTTGGGAACTTTGGTTATGTGGAGGCTATTTGGGGACATTCTTATGTGAACATCATTAACTTGTTATCAAGCCCTTGGTAGTACTGGTATGATCATATGCGGGAACTCAAGTATCATCATTACGGCGTTCTAGCGGGTAGCTAGACGTTAGCATTTATCACGGCGTTTGGCGGGTAGCTAAACGTTAGCATTTATCACTAGGTTTGATGTTTGCATGCCTAGGTGAATTCAATTTCAAAGTACCTACTTGATCACTTGTGAATACTATATCTTGAAAATCAACGTTTGAACAATTATTTTACATCAACAAAACCTATGATTCTCATTCAACTATTCGTAGTTGACTCTTTTATCTACATGTTTCAGGTCATGGGGAACGACAACAAATCAATCTAGGTCAGGATCAACAGCAGAACTAGTGGTGACCTAGAAAGAAAACAAAAACTACGTATTGTATAATAAATATTTTACGATAAACTTGTTGTATAATATGTAAGTTATGCTTGTTAAATGAATTTAACTTTATGAAACATAAATCATGGGTTGTTCTCCAACATTGGCACATAAACACATAGTCACGCGCCGTGGATTCTGCACGCGACGTGGGTTGCGACACTATCTACTCCTGTTCCAGTGACATTCAAGCTCCCAAGAAACTCTTGGAGGTAGTTTCTTGCACTACACCACGCAAAATCACTCGAACACACACAAGCATTGAGAATCACTCACATGCAACACTCTTGATGCCACATGCACGAAATTTCACCTATTAGAATACGTGATTTCATGAGTTTATGATTGCTTAATGTTAATGAGTATGATCCATAATGAGTTTCATAAGATTATATGAGCATTTATGGTGATTATGATGAAATGGGTGTCTTTGGTCACATGCATGAATGATCCATGTTGATTTGCATTATTTTGGATGTTGAAATGCTATTATATATGATAATTGATATGATTTGCAAGATCTAGCATAGTTATTATTGACAAGAAATGATACTTGGTGATGGTTACTAATTTTAGTAGCTTTGTGGTGACAAAATGATGATAGATGATAAAATAGGGACATGCATTCTATTAAAAAGATTATTTGGAACTAATATGGTGATTATTGAAGTATTTGGTTTGTTAGAATTGCTAAAAGATATGATTTACACTATTGTTTCTATAAATAGTAACTTTTTATCTACAAATGGCTAAAGAATGATGAAATAGATGTTGTACTATGTCTAACATGATTATTTGGTCTTAACATGATGATATTATGTATTTTGATTCCTTAGAGTGATTGAAATATGAGTATTTGTTACAAGTTTCCATAAATAGTAACTTTATTTTACGAAATCGGTAAAAGACAATGTGTGAGTTATGACAAGCTTGATCAAACGGTTATTTGAGATTAGGATATTGATATTGTGATGAATTTGATTGTTAGACATAGTGAAATGTGCTTATTTTTACGACTTACTAAAAATAGTAACTTTTAAACACGAAACGTGCTTAATCGACTAAGTGTGACTATGTGCTATGTGATAACATGTTCATATAGGTTAACTATGCATATTAGAATAAGCGGAAAGTGATTTCTTGTATGACTTGCTTAATATGGAAACTTTCCTAAAATAGAAACTTACTATAAATAGAAAGTTACCCCATGAATGCAATTTTGGTGCTCACACACATCACATGTGACACCTCGCAATTTCCAGGTCAGCAATGCTTTATTTTAAATAATGATGTGTAATATTATTACTTACGTGACACTAGAATTATGAATGTTTAGTGTGGCACGTGGCACGACAGTTTCGAACACACCGATAATTTGAGGAATTATCCTAAAACGCACGCACGTGTCTTGAATGACGAACGTTGGTGACTTAGACGAACCACATTACACTTTCACTGCACTTAGGTTCTAGGGAACCTTGTAGATCTACTTAGGTTGATCTTGATCGAATAACGAAGTCCTACGAACAATCAAACACATGCGGAATCTATGTTTGATCTATAAGAATCAAAGAAGAACAAGCATTCCAATAATCATCTTCATCTCATTAAATCAATCTCAAATGATTACTAGTCTCACACAGAGAATACACACACACACACACACACACTACAGGTTTCTGAAGTTATCTAAAAGTTCCTGAAAGTTCTGAAAGTTATGACAAAATCAGACAAACCTTCTATTTATACAACACACTGCCAACCGAACCTATTCTTAGCTGAACCCTTAGGTTCGCCAGCCGAACCTTGAGGTTTGCTGGGCGAACCTAGGTTGGTAAACCTAATAGGTTCGCCGAACCTGCTAAGGTTCGTGGGCCAGACGAACTTAAGCCAAACCTTTACAAAACTTCCTATAATTTACATGTTTGAATAGCAACCTATTACAAATATGTACTAACAAATTCCTCCTTAATAGTTGCTATCAAAAATCTTTTGTCTTCGTCTTTAGTCTTTTTCTTCAACTTTGTCTTCAACTCCGCTGGTTTCTCCACAAACATTGTCAATAGTTCGTATCACAACCGATATAGGAATCTTGGATAACCTTTCAGCTTCTAGCTTACCATCCCTTTCATCAATCTCTTTCTGTAACTTCATCAGCTCCACATACAAATAGTTCACATCTTCCCAATTGCATCCTGAATGTATACCCAAAGTGTAACACATCCGAGCAATGGTCTGAAGCTGAACTGCCATGTCTTTATAACTGATCCCCACATCATGATAACCATCAGCTGCAAAAATCTCAGCCATATTCAACAAATAACGCCTTCCTTTAAGCAGTTAACAATCCAAACATGATCCAGCATTCTGATAACCCTCCATTGATCTTCTTGTTTCAACAAAATCACTGTTTCAGCTGTCTTCTCATCATAGAACCATAACTTGAAATATGGATTCCAATTCTGTTCTACCTTCCTTAACCTTGGTCTTTTGAACACTTTTGGCTTTGGATATCCATGCAGCTTGTCTTTTGCCTAAGGGCTTAATAAACTCCACCCAGATCTAGCCTCCTTCTTCAATAACTTCTCAAAAGTTTTATTGTGTTTGGTCTGAATAGGCTTGATCATCTTCAATCTGGACAACTCCATACACTCAAAAGATGGTAAAGACATCAAATCTAATGCCTTTCCAAAGTATTGACATCCATCAGTTCTCTTCACTACATAACATCCTTTGTCAGTGATACTTCCTGGAATGTTGTGAAGTAACCATAGCTAACAATTTTTCCAATCATCTTCGACTTAGATCCAATCTTGAATCTTTTGAATTGTTTAGCTTGGTTGTCTTGAGCTTTATCGTCTATTAGTTCAATCATTTGCTTGAATATATACAAGTGATCAACAATATACTTCCTTTCCTCTTGATTCTCTTTCCATAAATCCATATTAGTTTTTTCTTTAACTTGAGCCAATGATATTCTTGACACACTTCCAATATCAAAAATCTTCTTTAAAGTATGCATGTTGTACAAGTCTTCATCCATTGGATCATCTTTCTCAAAGTCAAATAAATCTAACTCATCATCTTGCTCAAAGTCAAAAATTTGATCTGCATTAACTTCAAACATATCATTGAAATCTTTTGCTGAATAACCACCAGCTATCTCTCCTTCTTCCAACTCTTTCTCTTCTGACATCTCAATAACCATTCTCTGCAAATCAATATCAGAATGTAGTTTAAACAAATCAAGAAATGTAGGCAGAGAATAATCAATAATCTTCTGATATTCTATTTCAGTCAAATCTTCTATTTCAACATCAGTACAATCTGTAGCCCTATCAGAAGGCACAACAGTAACAGGAGTAGCATCCAAAGTAATCTTAGAAGGATCATAAATCACTAAGGCACCAGTCTGTGAATTCAGACCACCAGAACCACTAACATCATCCATATCACCATCATCTTTTTTATCATCACCATTAGCATTTAAACTTGGATGTTCATCCACATCTGAATCATCATAGTCCACCTTCTCATCTTCTTCTTTCTCTTCCTCATCTTCCACATTCACAAACACTTTCTCCTCACCAGAAGCTTCAGCCTGAGAATCTTTGACTTTCATACCATCAATCTTTTGTCTCAAATCTCTATTCTCATTCTGCAGCTCAGCAATATCAACATTCTGTATATCAATCAAAGATTCCAAAGAAGTAATTCTTTCATTCATCAGCTTCTTCTCAGCCACATCTTCTTCCCTCCACATTATCAGTTGAGCAATTTGTCTTTTCATCTCATCTAATTCACTAGTACCCGAAGAAGATGGTTGATCAGCTTTCAATTTCTCCTTTTCCATCTTATATTGATCAAATTCTTTTGACAACATAGATATTCTTCTTCTAAGCTCAGTGTCATCATAATCCACAGTAAAATTTAGATCCAAATCATCTAAATTTCCAAATAAAGAATCTTCTCTGGAAGTAGGAGCATCTTGAAATGAAGTTTCTTGCAATGATGTTGTCACTATAGTAGTATCCATGAAAGAAGGAACAAAAAAAGCCGCATTAACATACTCATAAGTTTGCCCAAAACCTCCTGGAACTGTAGAAACAGAAACTGAAACAGGTGGAGAAGAAACATGAACTGTAGCAAGTGAAGAAGAAATTGCAAAAGTAATAACAGATGATGATACAATGATCCTAGGAACTTTAGTTTTCTTCTTTGTCGGACCTTTGGCCATCCTTTTATTCTTCTTTGGCCTTGATGATTCAGGCTCTTCTGCAATAAAACTAGGATTAGTTTTCTCTTCTAATTCCTCTTCTGTTTGTTGTGGAGCAGCTCTCTTCTTCAGTCTCCTAACCATACGGTTTCCAACTTGTACAATCTCAAACTCAGACTCAATATCAGGAGACTCTTCACCTTCATCTTCACTTTCAATATTCTTAGCATCAACATGAGCAGAAGAAGTATCATCATGTTTCCTTTGTTCTCCCTGTTGATCTGGAAAGATAACTTGAAGAGGTATCAAGGTATAAGGAGTTACACTGGGCCCTTGACCTTGAGTTTGACTTTGTTGTTGTTTTGTTGATTTTCTTGGTTGTTGTCTTGGAGGAGGAGGTGGTGGTTGTGGTTGTTTATCTTCATCACTGAATACTTCACTATCAGATGCCGAATCTGCATGCCTCCATGCATCATCCTTAGGAGCTACATAATTAGCCCTAGCACAATAACAAACTAGCTCTTTAGTCAACACCCCATCATTACTCTTCTGATACACTCTGACCTGACCAAGACTTGAGTCAGTCATATGTTTAAGCTTTAGAAAATCAGAAGCGTCTCTGGGCAGCATCTGCTCGGGAAATCTTTCATCAATGAGCATCTGAACAAAACGAGGATACATATAGAATCTATCCTTGGCTTTTGTGATATTATCAGACATGTATCTGAATATCATAGAGAGAAATTGAACGGTTTGTTCAAAATCAATGCCACCATAGCTGATCTCATAAGGTCTCTGAGTTCATCAAAGGTACCCTTCCTCATGCTCAAGCAATGTAGCAACACATGAGCTAGCAGTTTATACTGTAGAGGAAGTTTCCTTTCTTGATCGATGTCACATTGTACACTCCAAAGTATCTAATCCTCAAGAAGCAGCCTTTGATGCACCTTTCTGGAATGAGAGTCATCCCAGCAGGTTCTCCCCCAAATTGTAGAACCCGTCTAATATCTGCTTCAGTAACACGAATTGCTTGACCCAGCACATTTGCCTCAATCACATACTCCTCATCAACACTGATCAATCGAGCTGATTCCCAAAAGCTTTGCACATGTGATCTATAGATCTGGCATGAGTTGGAAATGGCATGATAAATCCGTGATAGTGTCAAAAACTCTATCATCGGCCTAAAATCTTTTTTCCTGGTAGTAGGATCCAAATATGCACACAGATTGTGCTTGTCTCCAAAGGTAAGATTTGCCATTTTCTACAATCAAAAAGAAAACAAAATTAATACAAAATTTTTTAAAAAAAATTAAAAAAAATCAAAAAAAATCAAAAAAATTTTCTAAGTGTTGAAACCAGCGAATCTCCATGAGACGAACCTAATTCTAGACGAACCTAATTTTAGACGAACCTGTTGTTAAGACAAACCTATTAACATTAACGAACCTATGATGAACGGACATTGAATGAACGAACCTTCATAGCACACGAACCTTTTGGTCAAACGAACCTTGACCAATAAACGTTCGGTTCTTATGAAATTCAGAGGTTCGTCACGAACCTATCAAGTTCAAACTAACCTTCATGATTCCAGCGAACCTTAGTTCATCAAACGAACCTAATCAATTTCAAAATCGAATTCTCAAATCTTCGAATTTGATGACAAAATTTACATCCCAAGATTCATAACACACCGATGAACAACTTTAATGAAACTAGTTTGTCAAAAAATTAGATTTTAATAGGTTTATACTCAACAAACCAGGCTCGACTTAACTATCCTAAAAACCAGTCATATCTCCTGCTTTAGCCGGTCAAATTCCAAAAATTTTACCTGGAAATGATCACAAGTGAATTTCGAATCAGATGATAACAGGCAAAAAGCTTCTGAGGTACTAAATCGAAAATCGAAAAATTTCAACTTGCAGGTTCGGTGAAAACAATCTGATGAAAGTGACGAACGTACTTCACGAACCTATCATTTATATGCGAACCTTTTGACAAACCTTTTTGACGAACCTTTGACCCACACGTTGACCGAACCTATCAACGAACCTCTTAGACGAATCTATCCAACGAACCTGTTAAACGAACCTGTTCAACGAACCCATTTAACGAACCTGTTGGACGAACCTATCCAACAAACCAATTTAACGAACCTGTTGGACGAACCTATCCAACGAACCAATTTAACGAACCTGTTGGATGAACCTTTCCAACAAACCACTTGAACGAACCTGTTTGATGAACCTGTCCAACGAACCTCTTCACAAACCTGTTGGACGAACCTATACAACGAACCTTTCCACAAACCTATTTCAGGCGAACCTTTTTTTAAAAAAATTCAATTTTATTTACAATTTCAAACAAACCAATGTTTTCATGTTTCAAAGTCAAAACAAATAATCAAAAATTATTGATTTAACATCAGATAAAAACAAAAATCTTTTTGTAATTTTTTAAAATTTTTAGAACAACTAAACTACAAATTTAACAAATCTAACTAAAATAACAAAACAATTACATCTTTTTGTTTGAGAAATATCCAGACATGAGATCATATTGTTTTACAATTATCAACACATCTAATTGAGTTAATGAATATATTTATTAGCAAATTACAATTCAAATATGATTGTCAGTATACTTATCCTCTTTAAATTTAATTACTTAGTTAAGATATCAGTTAAAACAAAATTATCAAATACCTTATAATATCCATTTACTTGAACACATTCTCGATTTATGAATAATTAATCAAATCAAAAAGTTCTTGAAACAAACATTTCAATTTTAACTAGCTTTCTTGTAAAAACAAATCAGAATTTCTTTTTGAAAATAACAAAATAGAAAACAATTTGAATTTGTTCAAACTCTTGGAATCAAGATTGATACTTTCGTATGCTCAGATGATCAAGAAAATGAACTAAACAATAATTTAAGATTAAGATTTTCACAATCAGAACGATGTTTTCATATACGCAGAGATTGTCCAAAACTTAATCAATAACCAAGAAAACAAACTTGAATCATTTAAAGCTATAACAATCAGGTCGATACGCAAATAATGTTTCAGCTTTAAACTAAAATAAAAGAAAAACAAAATTAGAATTTCTTTTAAAAATTAAACAAATGATCAAAACTAGTAATTTAACTTTTGTTTAAGAAACATTTTGTAAGATTAACTACCACTATTTCAGGACAAAACTAAGTACTGTATTCTAAGCATCTATTTTTCATAAAGCATAATCAAGATTTTGTCAAATGTTATCTTAACTAAGTTATAAACCTACCAACATATCATACTAAGTAATTGTAACAGCTCTCTATGTTTAAGTTCTTGTATGATACAGATATGCTTCCAATTGCAAACAATGTACTATCATTTCTCACTTGGTCAGATCAATTTCTCAAAATTTTAATTTTTTAATGTTTTTTTGTTTTTGATTTTTTAAATGTTTTTGTATTTTTCAAAATTTTCTCCCCTTAAAAACTAAAACACAAAAAATAAAATATTTGATGTTAATTCAATAAAAATTGATTATGAAGGAAGTTGATTGGATATTACCTCACTCATAACCCGAATGCCATTTAATTTGAGTAAATACTCAAAACGAGTTTTATCAAAGACCTTGGTGAGAAGGTCTGCTCGTTTCTCATCAGTATGTATTTTCACCACATCAATAAGTTTCTTTTCATAGCAATCGCGTATGAAATGAAATCTAATATCAATGTGTTTGGATCGTGAATGATACACAGGATTCTTTGTGATAGCAATAGCAGCCTCGTTATCAACATGAATTGGGGTAGTCAGAAAATTCAAACCGTAGTCTCTCATCTGTTGTTGTATCCACAAAACTTGTGAACAACAACTGGCAGCCGCTACATACTCAGCCTCACGTGTAGAAGTAGCAACAGATGTTTGCTTTTTGCACTTCCAAGAAACTAAACGCTCCCCCAAAATTGTGCACCTCCAGTTGTGGATTTCGTATCTATCTTACATCCTCCGTTGTTGGAGTCACTGTAGGCATTCATGGAAAAGTTATCATCCTTAGAATACCACAGACCGGTGTCTGGTGTACCCTTCAGATAACGAAGAATTCTCGTGACTGCTATCGGATGTGACACTTTAGGTTTTGATTGATATCGAGCACAGATACTTGTAGCAAATACAATATCTGGTCTTGAGGCCGTCAGATACATCAAACTTCCAATCATTCCACGATACAAAGTAGCATCAATGATCTCCCCTTTAATATCAGGCTCAATCCCGTGATTGGGCTGAATGGGCGTGGAAATTGGTTTTGAGTCAAGCATGCTAAACCGTTTTAGCACATCTTGAATGTATTTTGTCTGATGAATGAAGATTCCATCATCAGTTTGATCAATTTGTAAACCCAGAAAAAATTTGATGTCTGACATTGCACTCATCTCGAATTTCTCAATCATCACCTCTTTAAACTCCAAACAAAGTTGCTCATCGGTAGATCCAAAGATAATGTCATCTACATAGATCTGAACAACAAATAATATCCTTGCCTTTTCCCGATAAAACAATGTTTTGTCTATCTGACCCCTATTGAACCCGTGTTCAATAAGGTGAGTCGATAATGTCTCGTACTAGGCACGCGGAGCCTGATGTAGACCATACAGTGCTTTGTGTAAGAGGTAAACCTAATCCTGGTGGATAGGATCCTCAAAGCCCGGTGGCTGACAAGCGTACAATGTTTCCTTCAAAGAACCATACAAAAATGCAGACTTGACATCCAACTGAAAAACTTTAAATTTCTTGTGGGCAGCAAAAGCTAGAAATAGTCTGATTGCTTCTAGCCGCGCCACAGGTGCAAACACTTCATCGTAATCAATTCCTTCGACTTGTTTGAAACCTTGAATGACTAAACGTGATTTGTTACAAACAATTACGCCTCGGTCATCTCTTTTGCATTTTAACACCCATCTAGTGCCAATTTTCTTCTCGCATTTTGGCAAATCCACTAAATGCCAAACACCCAGCTTCTGAAACTGATTCAGTTCTTCTTGCATAGCCTCCACTCAGTAACAGACTTTGGTTCAATATGAGAAATGAATGCAGAATGCATCCACAGCTCTTGATTTCCATGAGTTCTTTCTAACTCAACATATAAACTCTTCTCATTTGCAACTTGATGTCGTGTTTGTACCCCAACAGCTGGATTTCCAATGATCTGAGCAACAGGATGATTTACATGAACTCTCATGACAGGCACTTGCGGAACTCCCACATTATGATCAAGATTTGTAATATTCTGATCAACATCTTGATCATGAGAAATAACGTCTTCAAAAACATCCTGATCATCATCTGATGACCAATCATCATTAATTGCCTCTAAAACGCCTTCCTCAGGTGGATTATTTTCTTCAACTTGATGAGAAATACCTTGATCTTTAGAATTCTGCAAATCATATAACATTTGTAAGGTTATTTCATCATCAGAAACATTTGGAGACAAATTAAAAGACTCAAAAAGTTTATCATAATCAAAAATCCAATCTGGTCCTGCCATTTGGTATAGGTGTATGTCTTTGAACGTCCACGTTATACCATAATTCTACAACACCCGTACGTTTATTAAACACACGTTTTTTGGGAAGACTGTAGCCAAGAAAGAAACACTCTTCAACTTTATAGTTGAATTTTGAATCTTTTTTAAGCATGGTACAAGGAGCCCCGAAAGGTTCCAAGTGTTCCAAATTAGGCTTTCGATTTTGAAGCAGTTCATAGCATGTTTTATTGCGTCTTTTAACAATCAAAACTCTGTTAAGACTAAAATAGGCTGTAGCCGCAGCTTCGCTTCAAAATGTAACGGGGAGTTTTGAATCAGCGAGCATAGTTCTAGCAGACTCAATCAACGTTCTGTTCTTTCTCTCAGCTACACCATTCATTTGCTGTTCATATGGTGCACTGAATTGCTGCTGAATGCCCTTTGAATCACAAAATTCTTCCATTTGATGATTCTTAAACTCAGTCCCATTATCTGAACGAACACGTCTAACTCTCAACTTATACAGTGTATCCAATCTGTTAACCAACAACACAAAATTTTCATAAGTTTCAGATTTATACTTTTAGAACATGACCCATGAAAATCTAGAAAAATCATCAGTCATCACAAAACAGTATGATTCGCCACCGATGCTTTTCACATTGATTGGTCCAAGCAAATCCATGTGAAGAAGTTCAAGTGGTTTATCAATAGAAAACATTGTCTTTGTCTTATGTGACCTCCTTTTCTGTTTACCCTTCTTACACGACACACACACATCAGGAAGTTTAAAGTGTTTAACCGGTACACCCTCAACCAAATGATTGTGTACGAGATGATTCATTTTCCTGATATGAATATGCCCCATCCGCCTGTGCCAAGACCGTGTATCTTGCTCGGTTACCTTAGACACCAGACACGTCTCCACCTTATTCACGGTCTCCGCTTTGGCCATGTCAAGTACATACAAATCCTTGCTCCAGTCAGCAGTCATCAGAATCCACTCCTCAGGAATCTGAATTCCTTGTTGAAGTACATAACACCTGTCTTTATCGAACATCACTTTATATCCTTTATCACAAATATGTGACACACTCAACGAGTTGTTAGTTAATTTTTTGCAGTAATTAACATTGTCAAATGAAACTTTACCATTCGTCAAACTACCCAACCCAGTAATTTTACCACCTTTGTCACCTGCAAAGTTAACATAACTTCCTTTTATTTCCCTGAACTCTCTCAACAAACTCAGCTCTCCCATCATGTGCCGTGAACATCCACTATCAACAATCCAACGACTATTGATATGGCCCATGAATGCCACCTGCACAATAAATTAAAATACCATCGGTATCAAAAGGGATGACCCCCGCCATTTCGGCGTTGAGTCTCCCTGAATGGACCCCTGCCATTCTGTTGTGATGAACTGCTTGAAGACCCATCTTCAAAGCTTTCATCCTTTATCCCAGAAATTTGATCACTCGACCTGCATCTCAATTTCCAAAAAGATTTTGACTTACCATTTTGTTTTGAAAATGATTTTGAAGGAAATTTGTCATAGAAATCATCATTAGACGATGCCACAATTTTCACAAACTTTTTGACATTGTGTTTGTTATCAGAATATTCTCTTACCCAAACACAGTCAGGATCAAACTTTCTACGAACTCTCATTTCCTCTTCACTAGGTTTCACTTTCCTAGGACTTCCACCCGACTTATTTACCCAACTATCATCATCTGAAGTCTTCCTGTTGTTTGGATAGTTTGCAGAAATATGTCCTTTTCCACAACAAGTAAAACACTTTCGTGTTTCTCTTGGTGTAAAAGACCTAAAGCTGCTAACATCCAAATCACAATCAGCAATCACATGACCAACTTTACCACAACGGTAAACATTTTCTTTGCAAATGATTCTTTGGTTTTGGTTCATCATGATACTTAGATGAACCAAAAGGTTTAGAATTAACCTTTTCAGATGAGAATCTGTTTCCCAAACTAGTTGATATTATCTTTGAATCAGTCTTTTTATTTGAAAACACTTTGTCAACCTTTTCAGAAAACACATTTTGCTTTTGAAAAATACCACTTGACTTTTCTAGATGTGTAGTGGATGAATTTACATACACCATCGGTTTGAAAGTAGTGGTTGATTTGATTTTCATCATTGGTTTGGAAACAAGATTTGGTTTAATCACCACTTGCTCAACTGGTTTAATCTCAGCTTTTGACTTCTGAGATTTCAGACTCTTTTTATCACCAGTTTTGACTTGATAACCATTTTGTCTCAAGATTTCAGATGAATATTATGATTCTGTGATGTCCTCAATGATAGGAGCATCACTATAAAGAGACACTTTCTCATTAGATGATGAACCTCCAGCATCCTCAACGAATTGTTCAGACACACGTTCACTCAATGAAACAGAATAAACTTCCAAATCCAGATTAAGTTGTGGTCTGGAAACATAACTGGGAGGAGGTAGTACAGAATGAAAACCCAAGTCGGTAGTATCATTTGATGATCTTTGCATGGCAGCAAAATAATCAATGACATATTGAGAATTCTGGTAATTCTCCAGCTTGCTCTTGTTCACTTCTGCTTCTGCTCTTGCTGCTGATGACTCAACTTTTAGCTTTTGCACTGATTTGAGATGCACAGACACAACATGATTATTTTGTAAAACTTTGATTTTCAGATCTTCATTTTCTTTACCTAAATCAATTATCTTTTTGTCAAAAGCTTTTTCTCTTGAAATTAGCATATTGTTTGCTTCTGTGCATTTTATCAGATCAGCAGTCAGCTGAGCATTCATCTCTTTCAATTTATCAATGATCTCTAGAGATCCTCATTTACCTCATCCACTTTCTCTTTGCCTTGACCAGTGTCTTAATCCAAAGAAGCCATAAAAGCACCCATCAATTCATCATACTGCTTTCCCCAATCATAGCCTTCATCAGCTTGACTAACCAAAGCTTTCGATGACTCTTCAGATTTTTCTTTCTTCTTCTGATAGGTTTCTTTTGGCTTGAACGGATTTAAATTCCCTTGTTTCTTTGGATTCTTACATTCTCTGGAAAAGTGACCTAGCTCACAACAGTTGTAGCATTGAGTAGTCTTCGTGTTAAATCAAAACTTGGTATTGCGGTCGAAAGTGAATTTCTTGCCAGTCTTCTCTTCATATCGATTGATTCTTCTAATCACACTTGCCAGTGCCCATTGAGTGTCGATCAACTCCATTTCATCATCATCATCAATTTGCTCGTAATCTTCAAATGTAAGATTAGAGTTTCCAATCCTTCCAGCAATTTGTTCATCATATGCGCTGACTACATAAGACAGAATCGACATGTGATCCCGAACAGCTTCAACTGTTACTTTCCCCAGATTAGTTGTATTTAGCTGAACAGGAGTTGATGTAGAGTGTCAGACTTCTTCTCATTTGTAGAATAAGATGAACTAAAACTTGCACATGCAGATGAAGCAGGAGTACTTTCAGAAGTACTAGAAATAAATGCTGTCTGAATCTTTGCAGATGAAGCCGGTGGTGTAACCACAGATCCACCGTATAATGAAGGTGTCACACCCCGAGCCGGCGGGTTGGATCGACTACCCCGTCGGGCGAAAGGTTCCCGGGGCGCGATATCGTGAGTAATAATCGGAATGATCAGATTGTTTACATTGCACATGATATATATAAATGAGAAGCTGCTAAGTAAAAATAGAATTACAAAGTTAAATTACATCAGTTAAATTCATAATTTAACAATGTAAATCTACTATCACATCATAAATCTTCTATCTTGTATCTGCACAAGATATACAAAATAAATATGTAAAATGATGCTTCAAAATATGCAGGTCCAAAAAGCTAGGTCCTCTAACTGGTATCCAAGTCCAAGAGTAATGACTCCTTAGTTGACCTGTTCGTCACCTGAGAAGTTATGTAGAAATAAAGTCAACACATGGTTGGTGAGTTCATATAGTTTTATAAAAATGAGTTTGAATAACCTGAATGACTACCTTAACCTCACCATTAACCAACTATACCATCCAGCTCAGTACGCTTATATATAGGGCATATGTAGGGTCAAACTTACCGCCCGCCCAGCCACCGTCCCACCACATACCAAACCACAAGATATATTGTTCCTGGTGATAATTAAGCGTTTCATCCCACTTCTTTGATTCCATAAAAATTGATTCTTATCATTTGATTACCCTGAAAATGTTTACCTTGATCCCCCGAAATGACAACCTTAACCTCATTAACAACCACCTATGCTATCCAATCAAGTATGCTTATATATAGGGCATATGTAGGGGACAAGCCCCAGCCACCGTCCCACCACATACCGGACTGCTTAGCATATTGTTGTTAATGATAATTCAGCGTTTCACTCCATTCACCTTAAATTTAGATTTGATTTCCACAAATAGATTCACCATTGATCTCTTGATTTCACCATGAAATCATGATTTCCCCAAAGCACTTGTAGAAATATTATGTTAAATGTTTCATTAAATAAATAAATAAGCATTTAAATACAACTAAGACATGATGATTGGGCCTTATTTGACTCAATCAATTAGACTTAGTTGTTGGTGGTTGTCCAAGTTGTACCCTCTCACACGTGGCCCATATCAGGCATGACTCACAAGGAGTCTACCTGGGTGTGCCGAGACTTTCATGATGCCCATATCAGCTTGACCCACTGGCCTACTGTACATGCCAGGACTTTAAGGATATCCTTTGATTCTTGATCTTCTTTGATTCTCCTGATTTTGATTTGTTTAATAGTTTCCGTTATTGCCCATATAGCTTGACTACAAGAGTCTACTATTTATGCCGGGACTTTCCGTGTGTTACACGTGGTCTTGATTTCTATACAACTGACATCCACCTTAATTAGAGTATTTAATGATTTCATTAGATCTTAATGATTTCATTATTTCCATGATTCACACACGGTTATGATTCCCATGATTCACTTGATTCTCTTGATTCTGATATTTTGATTTCAATAATTCCACAATGATTATAGATTCTTGATTAGGATTCTTAGTTTTCAGATCACACACTGAATTAGATTTCTATTTCATTTGATCTTTAACTTTAGTTCTCTTGATTTCACTTTGAATTTAGATTCTTGAATTTCAACTCGATGGACTAAGGGTTTGTTTAGAGTTTAGTATTAAGGTATTACTCAAAAGAGTAATTAATTAACTTGATAATTGATTCAGCATAGCAATTTCCTAGACAGGTGTCTAGGAGTATAAACAACATATATAAGGCATATAATAAGTAAAAGCATTTACGAAAAACAATTTAAATAAAACAGTTTATGCATGCTTCTCAGCCTCGCACTTGAAAACAAAAATGTTTAGAAAAGGGACAATGAACTCACCTGTGTTGCTGTGCAAATGATCTATCACAAAATGCGCGCTCGTTGTTGTAGCTTAGGTTTCTTCAGTTCCTGAGTTGTTTTAAGAGAATTCGAATACGATAAGTAAACGTATTAGTCGTCGTATTTAGTGTTTGGTCTCGGGGTGCAACTAGGTGTCCTATTTACTAATGTGCTTCTAAGATTCAATCTAACTAGTCTAACTTAGATACCCATTTGTAAACCCGTATCCCAACAATTTAATCATAACAAGCCTTTAATTAAAACATTTATAATTTAATTCATTTAAAGTCAAATATTAGGTCAAAATCATTTCTTTTAATTCAATAAAGTTTATAAATCATTTTCTTTTATTAAACAAAATTAACTTCAAAAGAACTATAAATGTGATTATCATGGACCAACCTAGGCCCATTGTTTGCCTTTGATTTTCAAACGATCACAACTCAACATCCCTGAATAATATGACATAGATAATTAACTCATCTAGGTTAGTTATCCATGTTAGAACTTTTTCTAAAGTTTAAGTGTTATTAATTAAATTAACACTCCATCCCTTAAGCATTTGTTTTGATCCACATGAAGTCATGATAAATTTCCCAAATGTTAGGCTAATTCAACATATATTAACAACTTGAATTAAGTTGTTAATGTGTTTTAAGAAATCCATTTCCATTCTAACTCAAATTCACATTTTCTTTAACCCGTTACAACTAGAATAGCCCCATTACTACTCAAAGAAAACCTTAGTTTTTCCTAAAAATTGAATTGCATGGAAGTGAATATTCTAGGTTATTCCCATGCACTCCCACATACATATATATGCATGGTTAATGAGATCCATGCATGAAATTTCTCATGGCTCGGCTATGGGTAATAGGTTCGCTGCCCTAACCCCTAGGTTCGTTGCCATCCCGAAGAGTGTGAGGGTTTAGGGTTCGGCTAGGTTTTCACAGTTAAGATTCGGCCAACATATAGAAGGTTCGGCCCTGATGGTTCGGTTACATGCAGGTTCTAACATAAGGTTCGCTAGTTAATGGGAGGAAACCTAGGTTCGCTGTTCTATGTGGGTTCACAGCCATGCATGAGGGTTCGTGGCAATGGGTTCGTCTACCTTGAGGTTCGACTGGAGTTCTAGGTTCACCAACCCAAGGTTCGTCTTCATGCAGTGTTCGGTTATGGGGTTCGGCCGAGGACTAGGGTTCGGCTATTGGCAAGGTTCGTTGGTCAGACGTTCGCCACCTTTGGGTTCAGTTGTCATGGTGCTTGGTTCGTGGAGGGAACATGTTCAGCCTCCAACAAGGTTCGGCTAGCTCAGGGTTCGGCCACCTTTTGTTAGCCAGCCTGTTCACAGGTTCAGCGATTCCACTTTAATTCGAACAGGTTCGGTCCAGCTGCAAAGGTTCGGTCGATCCCCCTTGTCACGAACCTGTATCTCCTTCTTCATCTCAACCTGTTACAAATCTATTTCTAGAGCTTCCTAGTTGTTTACCATGACTTATTTCAAAGTTTCTAAGTGTTTAGGGTCGGCTAGAACAACAACAACTAAAGGGTTCGTGATCCACACCCCAAAACCGAACATAAACTAAAGATTTGCCTCAAAATCGATGGATAAAAGCTTGAATCCTTTGTACTTCCGTGATCTACGTGATGAGATGGTCGTTTTGACACCAAGAACTTCCGATTTCGTGAAGAAATGGAGGAGAAATCTTAGAGAGAAGGTGATGAAAATTTCTAGAGAGAGGGGGAGGGTGAAAAACAAAATTGAGAGAAAAAAAGTAGGTTGGTGGTGGTGGTTGTGAGGATTAATGCCTCATTAAGTGGCTCAAAACACCCGGGTCGTTAGGTTCCGCTCGGTTACGCGTAAAATGTCGGTTTCTCGTAACAAAACGACCCGATATTTAACATAAGATTTACAAAATTATTTTAGGTGGTTATTCATAGTAAATTAACTAAATATCTTTTGTTTATTTTAAATTTACAAAAATATTAAATTTACTGTTTAAAATCGAATCGTACAGTCGTCACGCGTATTCGTTCGAATCGTCACCCATACGAACACGACGATAACTATACTTTTCAATATTATTTTCTAATTATCGGATATCATTCGGAATGTTAAACTTTCAGTTATATTCATACAGATCGTCACCTATACGAATAACCCGTCGATTTAGCATTCACGTAACGACATCCGTGTGTTTTGTTCTATAAAGCCTCACATACGTTTATACATAATAAAATCCTAACAAATAATCACATGATGGTTCTGCATTGCCAGATAATTATCTGACTGTTGAACCATGTTTTCTGAGTTATGTGTCTCTGAAATTATTTTGAGTTTGCATCTATGATAACACATAATGATGATGATACAACGATATGATTATGAAATACACTGAAATACGTATAGTTTGTACTTGATTCTTGTTCATGGTGCTGTTGAGATCACTGTTCCGGTACTGGTTCCGGCACTGATGTTACAGAAGGATCTTGTGTAACGTTCACTCTTCGAGCTTTTCGCTTATCCTTCATCTCTTGCTCTTCAAGCTTTTGAACAAATTCTACCAAGGTCATTCCTCGTAAATTCTCTCTCAAGATAAGCACCAAAGAATTCCACTTGTCAGGCGAAGCATCTGCATGGCAATCAATCTTTTCATCTTCAGTATAATCAATGCCACACTTTCAAACTTCTGTCAGCAGATGTCTGTATCTAGTGATCAATGCTTCAAGACTTTCATTGCCTATAAAATTGAAGTTTTCAAACTCTTCGAATGTCTGTGGCTTTCATCTTCTTTAGATTTGTATTTCCCTCAACTCTGGCTTTCAAAGCATTCCATAGACTATAAGAAGTCTTGTGCTCATCAAATTGATGTAAAATCTGATTTGGAATGGCTTGGCTTAACAACCAATACACCTTCTTCTCCGAATCATATTTCTTTCTTTCATCAGCATCTAATCTCTCTAAGAGTTGATACAAATCGGTTCCCACCACTCTAGGTCTTTCATATGGAGATAAAATCCTTTCCCAAAGATTAGTATCTGTTCTATTAAGGTATGTTTCAAAACGACCTTTCCAATTATCATAATCTGATAAATCCAGCAACTTTGGAACTTTGTTCGTACTTCCAACTTCAGTTTCACTAATCAGAATGTTATGAATCTTAGAATTCTGACTAGCCATTGCAGCATACATCTCCACCATGATTTCAAGATTTTTTTTTTAACAGCGAACCTTTTTACTTCACGAACCTAACAACCAGGCGAACCTTCACCAATCTTTCAACTAGACAAACCTTCAGTGACGAACTTGAAGACACGAACCTCAATTCACAAACCTCAAGACACGAACCTTGAGTCACGAACCTTAAGTGACGAACCTCAATTCACGAACCTCAAGTCACGAACCTCAAGTCACGAACCTTAAGTCACACGAACCTGAAGTCAGAAGAACCTCAAATCACACGAACCTTGAGAGAAACCAACGAACCTCTGCTGAAAAGGCAACGAACCTTTTCAAAAACCTTCAAACGAACCTCAGAAAAATGTCTTGAATAGCGAACCTATTTTTCAGCTATCCACAGGTTCGGCTCACGAACCTGTAATTCCAAATTCGAAATTTTGGAGGGAAAACCTTCCAAAACTTGAAGAAAATCCTTCCAAATCTTCAAATTAACAACACAATTCTCTAATTGTAGTATTTGACAGAAATTGATGACAAAATCACACTCAAAACAGCAATCAATCACAAAGAAAAATAGAATTTTGATCCATTTCTTGATCTTCTAATCTTTAAATCTTCAAATACTTGAATTTCTTTGACAATTCTTGTATAAAACTCCACCAAAAGCTCTGATACCACTGTAGATCTACTGAGGTTGATCTTGATCGAATAACGAAGTCCTACGAACAATCAAACACATGCGGAATCTATGTTTGATCTAAAAGAATCAAACAAGAACAAGCATTCAAATAAACATCTTCATCTCATTAATCAATCACAATTGATTACAGCTCTCACACAGAGAATTCTCACACAGAGAAAACACACACAATCTCTACAGATTTTCTGAAGTTGTCTGAATGTTTCTAAAAGTTCCTAAAGGTTCTGAAAGTTATGACAAAATCAAAAAAACCTTCTATTTATACAACACACTGCCAGCCGAACCTATTCTTAGCCGAACCCTTAGGTTCGCCAGCCGAACCTTGAGGTTCGCTGGGCGAACCTAGGTTGCCAAACATAATAGGTTTGCCGAACCTGCTAAGGTTCGTGGGCCTGACGAACCTAAGCCAAACCTTTACAAAACTTCCTATAATTTACATGTTTGAATAGCAACCTATTACAAATATGTACTAACAAACCTAAAATAGTGAGAACGATGTTTACTTGTCGAGAAACGATGATCGTAATCGTGAAATACGTGAAAATCGGTTTGAAACAACAAAATTGGGCCTATTTGGCTCCTTAGGGACCTATCGCGGTACGCTAAGGCCCACAAGAAGGAGCATAGCGGTACGCGATGGATGGGCGGGCAATTTGAATCCCGAATTCCATCGCGGTACGCGGAGCCTTTCGGAGACCCTCATCGCAGTACACGATGAGTCCAACACGCAAAAATCTTGATTTATCCAAGACTAATCATTACTTTAACCATCCTACTCTTATCCTAACCCATCCCAGACCCTAAACTCATCATTATAACCTGCAAATCTTCTCTAATCAACCCTGGAAGCCATTGATACCCATTTGAGAGCTTTGGATTGAAGAAGTTGAGACCTTGAAGCTCAAAGACGCCATTGGAGGATCATTCCATCTTCATCAATCTCCATCAAGCTACTGCTATTCATCATTCACGGGTTCCAGGGGCTCTACGACCTGCCCCAAACTTTATCTCATTAATTCAAAGCCTTGTGAGGTAGTTCTATCATCCCTTACGCACTAATCTTGCACCTAAACTCACATGCAATGGGAAATACCCACATGCAACCACTCACACACCACATGCACGAATTTCTCTTTGTTAGAATCTATATTTGATGATTTTTTTGTGTTTATTGATGATCTATGATGATATAATGAGTTCTAATGATGATCCATGATGATGTCAATATGTATGTTGGTGATTTGATCACAAATGGGTGTTGGTAGTAACATGCATGTACGATCTAAGCCTATCTGGATGATTATTGATATCAATATGTTGTTATTTATGATATTGGGTATGATCTACAAGGTTTAGAAGTGTTATTGTTGTCAAGAGATGATAAACATGATAGCTACTATAAGTAGTAACTTTAGGTATCCAAATATGTGAATAAATGATGAAATGGCCACATGCATGTAATTAGATCTAGGGTTTTTGCGTAAAATGATGTTTAGAAGCTATTTATATGATTATTGATGCTTTTGATTTGTTAAAATTGCTAAAAGTTATGATTTGCACACTATTTCTATAAATAGTAACTTTTTAGTTATAAATTTGCTATGAATGATGAACTTGATGTTATAGCATGATTGGCATGATTATATGGGCTTAACATGATGATATTAGGCATTTTGATTCATTAGAATGATGGAAATATGTGTATTCTTTACAAGCTTCCATAAATGGAAACCTTGTTCATAATAACTCGCTTTAGTCAAATCTGAGTTACAATGATAATGTCAAGAGTCTTATAATCATGTTAGGAAGGATTATTGATTAGGATAATGTGTTATGTGAACTTCCTACATTTAGTAACTTTTACACACCGAACGTGCTTAACCGGCTAAGTGTAATTATGTGCTATATGATAATATGCTCACTTAGGATAAATATGCAAATTAGAATAATCGGATTATGATTTCTTGCATGACCTGCCTAATTTGGAAACTTTCTTAAATTAGGAACGTACTATAAATAGTAAGGTCTTCCACGGATTTGAATTTGGTATCCGCACACATCACACGTCACTAAATCGCACGTTACACGATCACATGAACTAAAACCGTCACCAACGGGTCGTTAGGTCAAACAATGTCAACTCGGCCCACACAACAACTTGGAGTTGTTAAACACCAACACGGTCCTGTGAGACCCACGTGTATATAAACGCAAACTTATAACACCTATGTGATATAGGTAACTGCTAGCCGGCGAGCTACACTGTTCTTGTTAGAACACACTACTCAAACTCAGGTGAGTTTACAGCCCCACTTTTACTCTTTAACTGTTTTGTTAAACTCTTGGGGTGAGAATACTATGCAACTGTTTTAGATATATGACTGGTATGTTGTAAAACTATTTGGTGTGTACTATTATCACAACAAGTCCTCATTACCCTTACCGTTAGTTGTGTAACAAACGAGTCGTTATTACGTAGTATTACTGGTTTGACTAGCCCCACTCGGCAACAACGTTGACTGGAGGTCATAACGAGTGTAATATCGATATTGATGTCGGGTTCAGCGATGACTCGCGGAGGCAAACGAAAACAGTCGAGTTTCGGTAGGATGACATGACACACTCACGGATCGTAGAATCCAACAAACAACTTAACATACCCAGTATATGTCTTTTTACTGTTTTCCTGTCTGTCTAAACATGTGAACTCACCAACTTTATAGTTGACAGTTTTTGCATGTATTCTCATGTAACTAATGGAGCACACATTATGACACACAGGAGGAATACAAGAAGAGTCGCATGCATTAGACTCTAGTCCAAGGCTTGTGTTAATGTGTTTTCTTTTAAAAACAATTTTAAACAATGTAGTGACTGATACACTTTGTTTTCCGCTGCAACAATTTATATTTTCCGTTGCAAACTTTTATCTACTAATGCTATCGTAAACGTTATTCCGCTGCATATTATTGAAACTTGTATTATTTTACAAAACTGTGTGTTGTGTAACTCATATAAAGTCGTTCTATATGAACATGAGCTGTGATCCTGGCCATGTCACACCCACGCGGTCTGACACCGCACGTGGGAATTTGGGGGTGTGAGAATACTATGCACTGTTTTAGATATATGACTGATATGTTGTAAAACTATTTTGAGTGTAACTATTATCGCAACAAGTCCTCACGTATCCTTACCGTTAGTTGTGTAACAAAAGAGTCGTTATTACGTAGTACTACTGGGTTTGACTAGCCCCGCTCGGCAAAAACTTTGACTGGAGGTCATAACGAGCGTAATATCAATGTTGATGCTGGGTTCAGCGATGACCCGGGGAGGCAACGGAAACAGTCGAGTTTCTGTAAGATGAACTGACACACTCACGGATCGTGGATCCAACAAACAACTTAACATACCCAGTATATGTCTGTCTACTATTTTTATTACTGTATAAACCTGTGAACTCACTAACTTTATAGTTGACACGTTTTCGCATGTATTCTTAAGTAATTGATGAATCACAAGCTAGGATGCACATGTGGACGCGCTAAGAAGTCTCATGCATATAGACTCTAGTCCTAGGCTTGTATTTGATTTGTGTGATTTAAAACAATTTATACATCCGTTGTTTGACATTTATTTATTCCGCTGCGTATTACCAAACTTGCTTTATTTACAAAACTGTTTGATTGTGTAACTCATATAGAGTCATTCTATATGACCAAGAGCTATGATTCCTGGCCACGTCACACCCGCGTGGTCTGACACCGCACGTGGGAATTTTGAGGCGTGACAATTAATGTACTCAATTATCTCTCCTATTAAATAATTTTACACTCTCTCATATTAAATAATAATAATAATACTACTTCTAATGAAAAATAATATTATTTACCTTTTTAATATAAAAAATATAGTATTAAAAAATTAAATCAAATATTTTTAGTAGAAAACACAATTAAAAGGATTATAAATATAAAAAAATAAAATAAGAAATATTTATTTTTAGAAATTAAAAGTTTTAAGGAAATAATTTTTCTTAAAAAATAAAATAAATTTAAATCATAGTATTTAAACAATGTGATACATGTAAACAATTGACGTTTACTAATTTCTCTAAAAAGTGAAGTAATAAAATTGTTAGGAACATTACATTTTTGGTCCTTTATGCTATAATTATTCAAATTGACTCCTTTAAATTTGAGAATTACATAAATTATACCTTACCTTATTAATTCTTCAAAAATTAGGTTTTGACATAATGTGAATTGAAGTTTTTAATGTTAATTAGTTCAATAATATTAATTATTAAAAATCATAATATCAGTAACTAAATTTTATTTTATTATTTAAAGTACTTAATATATAAATTAATCATTTTATAATTACTAAATTTATATCATTACCTATTTAATTTTTTATATTTAATCTGTGTAACACATGAGATAATAACCTAATATTTGTATTTTTTACGTTTTGGCTAAAAAACAGCAAGCATTAATAAATATATCAGAAGAAAAAATGGTAACTTGATAACCTACTAATTATACATTTATAAAACGTTAATTTAAAATCTAATAATTTTAGAGAAAACATTCAAAGTTCTAGTGTTTAATTGAAAATTTCATTTTTCCTATATATATATAATATAATGATTTTATAATTTATAAATGTAAAACATCTATCAATCGTTATATGGACACGTGTCGTGTCCTCCGTTGGTATTTCGCGTATATCAGACAAGTACATTTGCCATGAGGAATTGAGGATTGACCAATGAGGCCTGGAATTTAATAATGGTGCATCAAATGTGAATCATATTAATTATTATAATTGAAAGAGAGGTACATATTACTTTAATATTGAGATGTTACTGGTTTTAGTTTTCTTATATTAGGTATATATATATATATGCCGTTCAAAAAAAAAAGGTATATATATATATATATACAATCGGATGAGCTTGTGACTTGTCAATGATTCAAATTCTCGTTAGAAAAATATTACGAATGCAAGTAGTGGGGTCTTGGCCCTTGGTCCATCATTTCACGGTCGTAAATGGGGTCTTCCTTAATTATCTTGTGATGTTGATATTTGATTGATGGATGACAAGCACATAAGGAATAGATGGAAAATATGCTTCCTTTTAATTTCCAAAAATAAAATAAAATAACAATTTGGTGTTTTAGCATATATATAACTAGGGTTATGTTATTTCCATTCTCGCATTACATCCTTTTGCTTCTTATACGTCTACTATATGCGTACAACACGAGACATAGACGTGCAATTATTACCGAATTGTTGTGTATCAGTTGGGGCTATACGTCTTGTATAGTCCTGACAATCTTGAACCATAACAAGATAAATTGATAGATTCAAGTAAATAATTATTGTACTTTGAGTTGAAAATGATAACATTATGACATATAGCGGGTTGAGATGGTAACACCTTAACACAATACAGGTCAAGATAACTAACTTAAAAACTATGTGAATATAATTGATTAAGATGAGTAAGAATGATCAATAATATATATGATGAGAAACCATTAAAAAATATTAAAATAATCTATTTGTTTTGTTACGAATTATTTTAACTAGAAATAAATTTATGTTTTTTTAAATATGAAAGATTTAGACCCAAATATAATTTACTTAAAACATATATTGGGTATATTTTGCTAGACATAGTCTTGTATAGGCTTATATGAGACATATAGGGTTAGTGAGGAGTTAAAATTAAAAAGTTAGCTGGTGTGTAAATAACGGATGACGAACCCTAAAATTATAGCTTCCGAATTTTACAGTACTTATAGATGTGACGAATTCTATAGCATAGTTGGACGGAAAGTTTATTTGGTTGTTAATAGCGATCATGCTCACGGCTATCTAGCTCCATTTCATTTTTCACTCGAATTTCATCAAACTTCACATATATATGGGGAAACTTGAGTTTTCAGTGTCACGTTATCACCAACATTTACGTTATCATATCTCGTCATTACGTCTCCACACGTACCCCACGAAAAACTCGACGATCATGGAGCAGGCTCGTGGACCACGCATCAAGGACGTGTTGTTCCATGACATGGCTGATGGCTATAGCCACAACCATCTTCACGAAGGCAGGCTAGCTCCAAATTATAGCCTGTCGAAGGATGAAATGTTAATTGATGTCAATTTATGTTCCAATATGAAAATGATAAAAAGTTGAATAATTACACAACTCCATCTGGTCCACTTATTTGAAAATAATATAAAGCAGGTGAGGAAAACTAAACTGCATGCATCGTTAGTCCATATGGACCACATCGTCCTTTGTGCTTTTTAAGTTGACTAAAGAAATATTTAATAGTCAAGTGATCTTGAAAAAAATAAATAATTATACCATCACTAATGGTTCGTGAGCCACATCACCTCATGCTCCGTACTCATTTATGAGCAAGTTTCTTCATCCCGGTCATTTTATTTCTATCAACTTAATGCGGTTTCCTCCTGGGGTGGTGGTGGGGTTTCAACGGAGGTCATAGTAACTAGATCTTGGTGACATGGTCTGGAAACAGTGGTTCACACGTTGAGATCAAGTGTCGTTCAAAAAAAAAAGGTGGTGATGTTTGAGATTACGTATGAAACTAACTTATTAATTTATTAACTTTATGAATAAGACAATAAGTTAAAAAGATGTTTGGTAATATCAAAAGTAGGTTTCGTATTAACTTTTTGAGTAATGTTAAAAAATTGTTTTTAAAAAGATATAATTTGTAACTTTTGACTTCTTAATTTTGTGATGAAATATGCTAAAAACTAATCCCAACAATTTCTAAAACCTAATCCAAACAACTTATTGACTTTTCGTATATCAAAAATTAATTCAAACACTTTTTTAGAAACTTCTTTTTTAAAAGTAATCTTCCTACTCTAAGGTGACTCAGAGTGGTAGTCGGGAAACGCACGGGGAAGAGTTCACCAAACTGGGGCCGGCCGGGAACACCGCATTCCCAGTTTTGGTGTGGGGAAATTCGGGGTTGGATTACCGATTGTTTCCGATCCTTGGGAATCAAAATTTCTAGCCGTTGGAAAAAAAAACGACCGTTGGAGTTAAAAAAAAATATTTTCCAACTCGCTTTTATTTAATTTTTTAGGTTGTATTTTCTTTTTTTTTTGTTGTACTCTCTTTTTATTTTTAATTTAATGAATCATTTTTATTTTATTATTATTATTTATTGTTAAACTAATGAATGAAAATAAGATTTGAAAATGGGAAAAAGTAGGAAAAATTGGGACGACACCATGAAAAGTGGGGAAAAGTGATGTGACGCTGATATGATAATGGGGTAAAGTGGGACGACTCCTTCCACCTAATAAAGGAGTATTTTTAGTAAACACATGTCGCATTTTAGTTGGATTTGAAAATGTTTTCCCGCCTCTTTTTCTCCTAATAAATACTATTAATTTTTAGTAATTAAATTATATAACTCAATATTAATAAATATAATTTTTTTCTTATTTCAATAATGTACTAGTTTATTAAAATTTAATAAACAATAAGAACAATTCAATTATATCTTATCTTAAATACAATTTTATAATTATTAAATATTTATTTTTTAATATTAACGAATTAATTTTTTATTATTCAACCCGTGTAATACGCATGATTCTAGGCTAGTAAGTTAATAATTACTTTTAATAAAAATTTCTTTTAAGCTTAAACAAGCAATCCCAAAGATATCCTTAATTATTAAATGACCTTCATGCTTTACTTTTTTTTAATTCTATTTATCATAAAAATTCACATTTAATAATATGTATGTATATCAAAGGATTATTTACATATATATTTCTAGTAAGAACATTTATTACATATATACACAACTCTTAAAATTAATTACATATTTTCTCTTGAGAGGATAAATATGTAATTGTGTAACATCACTGTATTTCCGGTCATCCGTACATTCGTACGATTGTACTGTTACGACCTGAGATTATAATTATTAATAATGATGTATTATTTGATGATTATCACTGTTATTGGTATACATTGAGAATATATTAGTCTATGCATAAACCATTGTGAGTTTAGTTGAAACCCAACTAAACAGAACCAGAGAGTTTATCGCAGTTACATTTCACAGTTATGGATTATTGGTTTGGAATGGAAAGGAATTAAGAGTTGGTTTTGGTTGGTTACTAAACATAGTCAAGGACACATGGTCATGGTTTATCGAAATAGCGGTGGGACAGTGTTGGGGAGGTTGCGATCTACCCCTGCATATGCCCTATACATATGCATATTTCGGTCTATCATGGATGTGTCAGTGATATGGTTTAGTGGGTTTTGGATTGTGAATTTTAATATTAAAGTTAATAACATAAAGAAAGAATAATTGGAAACAATTACGCGATGGTGAGGTTACGAACATAATTTAAACGCGAATATTAATTCAGAAATATTAACTTAATAATGTATTCGCGTGGGTGACGATTCACACAAATATAATTATTAAGAATAAGATTCTGAAACGATATTCCATAAATTATAGATCGAATCGAAATATGATACGAGCGTTGTATTCGGAAATGTGACGATCTTTACGAATACGTACGCAAGTAACGCGTTTCGATGAGATAACGTAATAATATTTAAAGATAATAAAATAAGAAAAATAATTTAAAAACATTTATTAGGAATCACAACTTAAAACAAAACCGAATAAATCGTTTTATTTAAAGAAAAAAATTACCGAAGAAGAAACGGAATCATTTTACGACACAACTTATTTAAAATCATTTTATTATAACGAAATCTATTTATTTAAACGTGTTACGTTTTAAATATGTTTTTACGATAAAAACCCGGACATTTAATTATCTTATCGCGATAAAGACGAGACCGAGCGCGTGGTAAGAAACCGAGCTATTTAAGCCTATTTCTTTCTTGCTTCTTCACATCACCTACACTCTTTCTCTCACTAGAACACCAATTTCGTATCCCTCTCTTTCTACAACTTCTCTCTACAATAACTCCATCATTTCTCAACCATTCTTGGTGATTCAAGTCCCAAATCGTCAATATAGTTGAGTAGATCAAGAATCCACGAAGAAACGCGTGTTTTGGTGGACAATCAGAGGTAAATCCCGATTTTTATTTTGTTATTTTTACTTAAACACAACCGGTTTCCACACTATCACTATAAACGATTTATGTCCCTTGAAAACCCTAAAACGCATGAGGGGGAGTATGGGGAAAGCCATGATCATCTCGAGGTGGAAGATGGTGAGCAACAGGTTCGGTACAGATGGGTCTGGTTCGCTAGGATAGAAGTCACGAACCTAAAGGGGTGCGAACCTTATGCCACGAACCGGGAGTATGTGGCCGAACCTATCATAGCCAGGTCTCTAGCCACGAACCTTCCTCTTTACGCGAACCGGTTACATGGTGGCCGAACCCTCCTCTTATGGCCGAACCCTGCTGAGTCACGAGCATCCCCTTGTTAGCCGAACCCATGCACAACCCACGAACCCTAGTGCAACGAACCTATAAGCAGTCGAGAACCCTAGCCGAACCTAGGATGGTTCGGTGGCTTAAGAGAACCTTAGATGGAGCCGAACCAGTGACTTAGCCAAACCGTGCATCCCTACGAACCCTAGGCTAGCGAACCTACATGACTACACAGGTAGGGTAGCGAACCTTTGAGCTGCTAAACTACATCTTCGGACGAACCTAGGACCCTTGAGAATGTCGAGCCTTAACCGAACCTATCTTGGCTGCAACATTACATGGCCTAATCTTCCATTTAGTTAGCCGAACCTTGGGTGATTAAGGTTCTAAGCAGCGAACCTTTGGGTTGGGTTGACACTCTCTTGACCGAACCTATGAGTTGCAATTACCCAAAACCCTACGGCAGCAAACTCTAACCGAGACTTGGATCGAGGTGGTTGGTTGGGCTAAATGATAAACGAACTTAAGGAATTTCAATGACTAATGGGTCATGAAACTTGGGCTTGGACCGGACCTAGAGCACTCTAACTAAAGCGTCAAATACGGGTTAGGAGTAAACTAAGGAAATGAGAGCGCATGCATGAATGTTCAAAACGCTACCACCTTTTATAATAAATATAAGTTTTAAATTATGAAATTGCATAACTTAATTATCTTAGATGAATAACCTAAGTATAACTTTCTTAAACTTGGTTGAGAATTCTATAACTTTAAGCATGGTAGTTAAATTGGACAAACATGTATGTACAAATGGATATGGGTATGACAAGGGTTAACACCTTGGAGCATACATAGGTGTTCACCATTTAATTATCATAATTATGTATTTAAGACTAACAAATTTAGAATACATTTTATGATAATCATAAGGAAAATCCTTGGGTGTTGCAACTTCAATTGGGATTTAAACAAATAATAACGAAACACCCAAGGAGTACAAAACAAACACATATGGGTGCTAATTATGATAAAACACATATATTTATGAACAAAAACACGCGATGATTACATATTTGTGAAGTCTTCTGATTTTGTATACGTGAGCGCGCATTGTTCAGACACACAGAAACTAAGGACTCAAGTGATTTCTCATAACCTCCCTTTTAAACTATTTTGTTTTTAAACTCGGAGGTGAAACATGTATACCAATATATATATATATATATATATATATATTGTCTTGATAACACAGGGATGACACTTATTTACTTGTATGAGGTCCATAGTTATGGATCATCATATTCCATGAGTTGTTACTATTGACTTTGGTCATTAGTAACGACTGCATTTGTTGTCACTATTCCATGAGTTATAGCTAATGACTTTGTGTCATTCGCGACGATTACATGTATTGTCACGTGGAGGTTTCCACAAATCCGTGCATCGTTGTGGTTGACTTCGGTCTCCCTTAATGATTGCATGTATTGTCACGTGGAAGTTTCCACAACTCCGTGTGTCGTTGTCATTGACCTCGGTCATACACAATGATACATGTATTGTCACTTATACTATTAAGAACATTGATGGATTGTGATTGGTTGATTGAACATATGATTTAATTATTTATGATTTATTAATATATGTGATTGTGTGTTTGGATTATGTGTTTGGATTGTGTATTTGGATATTATGTTGGATTATCTCACAGGTGCTCTTGTGGATGTTATCAAGAAAATATAAACTCCTAAAACCCTTTGTAAAATATTTTAAATATAAACTTATGATTACTCACCAACTACTTTGTAGTTGACACTTGATTTTTACATGTTTCAGGTAATGAAGCTAAGTAGGTTGAGGAAGATGAACTCACACTTTTGGACAATCATCACTCAGAGTCTCGGACTTAGCTAAAATTAACTGGATTACTAAAGACTAGTATTTAGTTAATTTAGCTAATCTTTTGTGTAATTGATTGTAACTAATTCATGATAGACATGATTTTTGTGTAATTAATTTGGCTGATTAAATGATATGTGATGATTTAAATTAGATGCCCACGAGCTTATGAACAATCTACACATCTATCGTGGCATCACGACGTTTCCGCCATCGGTCGGGGTGTTACAAATTGACTAGTTTATTTGGAAGATAAACTATCTTCTCAAAAGGAAAAATATGTAATTGACTTTTTAATTGAGTATATATGTAATAAATGATATTAAGAAAATGATATATGTAAATTCCCCCAATATTGGTATCATCCAATGTGACACTGTTCAAAAAAGAAAAAGGAAAAAAAAACAAAAAGCCTTCATCTCACATGGGCAATACAAATTGCAACCCAAGGTCATGACACATGGCATGAAGTTAGTGGATGTCTTTTTTTTTTTTTCTTTTTTTATTTTATCATAACTACACTTTATTTATTATCTTATTTTTTTCAATAACTACTAATAATGAACATTTTTAATAAACCTAAAAACATAGTCTTGATCAGTATTTTTATAAACATGTCGTTATAAATTTTGTTAAAAACTTAGCTCATTTAAAAAAAAAGTTTTTTGATGTAAGCAACAATTTGATTGAGCACATATGATAAAAATTTGGTGTCGATGAATAATTATGAAGTTTGTATTATTTGTAACTGTAATTTTATATTTCAAGCTATGATTGCAATTTGATTTATCTATTTAATTAAGTATGTTTGATGAATATAAATATTTTTTAATTTTTAAAAAAAAATTATTAAAAACTTTTGTTTTTATAAATAAAATAATAACTTTTAATAAAAAAACCAAAAATCAAAAATAATATTTATTTAATAAAAAGTAATAAATGTTTGGTTATTAATGAGAGCGACAAGTTAGGCTTGATTGAGTTGTGTAGATAAAGAGATAGAAATTAATTTTTTTATTGAAAGGTCGGGTTTTGATTGGATTCTAAATAAGTATAGTCTAAACTAGGCTAGCCAGTAGCCACAATATAATGCACAAGATAAATGAATAAAAAAACTAAAATTAAAAAGATAATATATAAATCTTGTAATGTTTTTTTAGATAAGATATATTTCAGTTTTAAATATTTACATGCATAAGTTGTTTAATTAAAGAAATGATATTGGAAATTAAAAGATAATGTAATTTATAAATCTCTAAATAATTATTTATAAACGACATTAATTTTCTAGTTATAAGTTTATACTCTTTGATTATTTAATATTAATATTTTTAATCATCTTCTCCTTCCAACTAAATATAATACAATGTACAATTGGTCATGAGTGAAAACCAGTTCTCTTAAAAATAAACTAATGATTGTCTTTAACTCTTATTTATTATCATTGCAATACATACAACTAATGAAAATTATCTTTTTTGAAACTTAAAAGAAATTCTTTTATTTAAAGGTGTCAAACTCAGTCTTGAAAAAAAATTGATTTCTAGTTTACTTCCAAAGATGATTTGAGCTTTTATAACACTATTAGACAATGATATTTAGTGTAGTCTTGTTCAATTACATAATTCACTTTTATGATTGATGTTTCTTCATAACACTGCTGGCACACAAACTTTTAATAAATAACTTATGGTATGGTAAACGGGTGATTTTAAGCCCTATCTATTAAGAATATTAGGTGAATATGAAGATTGTTATATTATTTTAAATTATTATATTATATGTGTCTGACTAATCACAACTTATCAAGTGATATTTTACTTGTTTTTGTGCTTTATCAAATTATTTATTAAACTTTCGTTTAAGTTTTGGTTTTAAGTTTTGTTAACGTTATATTTAATGTTACACACGTGTTTATGTTTTTTAAGTCTTATGGTGGAGAGATAGTGCTATTATGATTTGATATGTGTTATAATTTTACATCAAAGTGACACTCGTTGATTTGTTATATATGTGTTTTGATATATTTATGTTATATTCTACTAAATAGTGAGAATTTACTGGCTATGTTTTGGTTGTTTTTATTTTTCTGTGTTTTCGTATTTAGAATAATGTCTGCATTTTGATATTTAGGGTATTGTTTACGTTTTGATACATGTAGTCATGACGAAATTCCTATCGTAATGAACGGGTAAGCTAATGCGTGGTATATATATACTAAAAATTGAAGGTTAAGACTATAAAAAACTATCAAAAGTAATGATATGCGAAATGTCTATTTTTGTTTTTTATATGATAGAAAATATATCAATAAATTATTATATTAATTTGTTTTATTATATTAAATAATTTTGTGCTATTATTATTAAATTGAGTTAATATATCATATATATTAATTATTTTATTATAATGAATTATTATTTTATATGTATTTGAATGATCACATCTTGCTAGGTGGTATTTTATATATTGTTTTCGTGCTTCATCTATTATTTATTTTTCTTTTATGTTTTTTTTTTTTTTTGTTTCAATATGTTTTCTTCATTTCCACACGTGAATTTACGTGTTTTTAGTCTTAAGGCAAAGAGATTGTCTCATTATATGCCTTGCAATTTTATGTTGGCATGATAGCCGTTCATGTTTTTTTATTTGTGATTTGTAAAAGCTACTTTTCTATACTTATACATTAGTATTTCATCTAGAAACAATATGCAGTTTTGTTTTGTTTTTTTTTTCTTTTTCTGTTTTTTTTAATATTTCAATAAAAAATTTAACGAAATGTAGTTGTTTTCAAAAAATAATTTTTTAATTCGTAAGTGGTTTTCACCCTTGTTTAAATCACCCCGTTTCAAAAGAAAAGAAATTGTCTAAGAATATTCAACATCAATGTGGGGCCTTTTATTCATATACTAATTCACACTCTCTATGTGTCTCGTACAGACCTATACGAGTCATGAGCAATTATTATTTACTAGAATTACTCAGTGTAAATAATTTGACTTATATACGTTTCGTATATGCCTATTGGCGTATAGATCTTATACGAAACATATATGAGACCAACTATTATTGAACCAGTGGGTGTTAAAGGGAATTATACAACTTGTATAATTCTGTACAAGGAGTATATGGTTGGTGGATGTTATAATAAAAAAGTTGATTGTCCAAATAACCAAACCCATCTTATCTTACTATACTAATAAAGAAAAATAAATTCTGCCACTTGTCATAATATTATAACACAATGCCACATGTCAATTTTCTATAAAATTCATTTAATTATCTCCTATTAAATAATTATACTTTCTTTTTAATTAAATAATTATAATACTAATAACTAATAATTTTATTTATCTTTTTATTAGAAAAACATTTAAAAAGAGTTTATAAGATATGAAATTTTTGAATATTAATTTTTTTGAAATAAGAAATATTTTATATTTGAAAATCAAAGTTATATAAGAAACAAGTTTTCTATAAAAATGATTTTTTTATAAAATAATAAAATAAACTATAAACAAGAGTTTTAAACAATAAGATCATTATAAACCAATGTCGTTTTTTTAATTTATTTAAAAAGCAAAGTAAAAAAAATAGAGAAAGTTACATTTTTTGTTCTTATGTTTAACTTTAATTGATTCGTTTAAATTTTTATAATTACATAGATCATATTTTACATTATTGATTTATAAAAGTTAGTATTCGATATAACACATAATGAAATTTTATTATATGTAAGTTTAAAGATAACAATTGTTACAAATCAAAAAGATCATATATCATTTGTATAGTTATTAAAGTTTTAATTATTGTTTTATCACTTAAAGTATTCATTAACATGTAAATTAATCATTTTATCTTAATACATCCTTTTACAATTTTTAAATTTTTAGTACCAACTATTTAAGATTTTTATATTACGTCCGTGTAATACACGGGGTAATAGTCTAGTTATTAATATACTATAAATGTATTAAATATTAAAGAAGCTACCTAACCTCATCACGCTCACCTGACCTGCGTGTTTAGTGAGTAGTGAATGTGAATATGAAAAATGCTCACTACATAAGTGATATTTATGTCATTATGTGATACTAAGTTTATGATAACACTTTCTAACCAAATATACATAGCTTTGAGTCCAACTTTAAAGATTAAAATATCATATATACACACATAGTGATGGAGCTTGACTGTATCGGAAGGGAGGCGAAGACTTGCGTGATCCAAAATTTTATTTTGCAATTGGCTCAGTTAGTTGCCTAGTCGGGTTAAATGTTCGGTTTAGCTATTCGGGTCAAGTCGGGTCAAACAATAAAAATAAAATGTCTAATAATTATCATTGTGCGTAAAAAAAATTAAAAGAGTGAGTACCTTAAAGAAGAATTACAATTCCGCTCGACAACCTTTGAGACTTTTGAATTCATCAATTATGTACTATGAGTCAAACTTTTTAACAATTTCTTTTTCTTTATTGATCATCAAATTATTTGCGAGATACTCATCAGACATCTTATTTCGAAGGCGATTTTGAATATCTTCATTGCTGAAAATCCCCTCTCTGTTGTTGCAGTAGAAACAAGAAGTGTCAAGATTAGTCGGATCACTCAATCAACCAAATAATACGTCTCATTTTTCTAAGTTTCCGCCAGACTTCTACATAAATCAGAAAGTGTTGATACAACGCTTAGCTTGGTATTATTTGGCTTTTCAATATTAAAAAGCTGAAATTGATATCACAAATGAAGCATGTCTTGATCGTAAAAATCAGTACGATAAAAATTCTCAACAAGAAGACAAATCTGATCAATATTAATCTCATTAGAAACTAAACTAGAACTAAAAGATAACAACTCCATCCCATCCTCATTGAATCTACTATTCAACTCATGTAATTGTTTGTTCAAAATGGAATTAAACAGATCTACCCAGTAATAATGTTCATATGTAACATGAAGATCTTTTTTACGAGGCCGGTGCTGAGTAGAAGTATATGGAGATGTCATATTTGGCATTTCAATCTAATTATTATCACAAAAAAAGTAACTTTTGCCAAAAAAAAAAAGAATCCCATCATTCGTTTCTGAAATTATCGAGACTAACTTTTGTTGATGAAACTAACTCCATAGCATTAAGAATATCTTGGGATTTTTTTTGTAAGACTTGAGAAAGTGTATCAGTTCTTCCCATTACTTCCTTTATCAAGTGAAAAATAAACAAAAACTCAAATGATTGCAAGTGACTATAGGCTGCATCAGCATCTCCACGTTGTGAAAAAGTAGTATGAGATAAGTCTTCAATTATTCCTTCAATTACCACACGAGTGACATCAAACATGTCAATCAAGCTACAAACAGATTTAAAATGGGAAACCCAATGTGTATCACCAGCTTTACTTAATGTCCCAACTTGATTTAGTCCAGTTCCTGTTTTGTTTCACCCAAATTCAACAACTTTTTAATTTCATTTGCCTTTGCCTTCTGTAACTCATCATTGACGTTTACTAGAAGCAATACCACATTAATAGTAGAAACTAAGTTTGTAAAGAATTGGTGTACTAGAATAACTTCCCTTGAAGCACAAGCCAAGGCAAGTTGTAACATCCTCTTCTTCAATAACATTTCTTTTGAAAAACGAGTCAATTGTTTTCATCTTACCCATGATATATTGATTCAAACTTAAACCTAAATCATACCAAACAAATTATACCAATTAACATATATCAATTCTAATTTCTAACTCATACCAAACAAATTATGCCAATTAACATATCAATTCTAATTTCTAAATCATAACAAACAAAATAATACCAATTAACATATCAATTTTAATTTCCAAATCATAACGAAAAAATAATAACATAAGCTGATAAGCAATCAAAAAAAAAAAAGAAAAACAAATTTGTACATATCACCTAAATGGAGAGCCGGAGAGGAGCAAGCTAGCAAGGGACGAGAGTCGGTCAGCTGAAGGAGCCGAGGAGGAGCAGTCGCGCAGGGCGGCAGCTGGCCAAAGACGAGGGAGTTGCCGATCAAGAGAGGTGGAGCGGTGGAGCCGATGGAGGCCGAAAATGGAGTGAGCCGTGGTGAGGGAACGAGATTGAATTTTTTTTAGGAATTAGGGCTTGGGAAGGGAGGATATTTTAGGAAATAAATATGAGTATTAAAGAAAAGAATAAAAGATTAAAAGAAAAGGTTATTTGTTGAGAAAATAAGATAAAAAATAAGAGGGAGGAAAATTGGGTAAAAAAATTGAGAGGGATGGAATGAATATTTTTTTTTTAAATATGTTTGGTTTAATTTTTTTTTTGAGGATTGGGGGGGGGGGGGGGGGGCAAACCAGTATTTTAAAAAAAAAATTCTTACGATCCAAAAATTAACATTACTGGCGAAAAAAAGAGGGGAGAGGGTGCTCGCCCCCCGGTCTGAGCAATCCTTCGTCCCTGTGTGTGCGTGTGTGTGTATATCTATATCTATACATTATAATAAATAAATGTTTAGTTTTGCCACATGTCAATCATAGAATAAGGTTTTGACTATTTTTCCCTCTCAAATTAATTTTTTTTTTGAACGGCAGTTAAACTATCTCGTCGTGCTACCTTCAGTTATCCTGGCGATTGATAGCTAAGATCGATTCCTCGATCTCCGACCTGAGACACGTATGCCCCCAGATGCGCGGGAACCGGATGGAATCCGTAAACCCTCGCCCCCCATTAGGTTCGAACTTGGGATTAAAGCCCTGATTCGTTCCTTCACCTGGATATCCATTAAATTGCTCTCAACAAGGTTTGAACCCATGACCTCCACATTGGAAGGGTGAGCCTTTACCAGTTGAGGCAATTCTCCGGATCCCTCTCAAATTAATTACTTCATTATTTAATTTGGAAACACAATTATTGATGTAGAATATCACATTTAATTATTCTTTAAATTATATAATTATGTTATTTTAATATCACAACTATTTACAACATTTAATCATACATATTGTTTTTTAATTATAACTTTAACATTTACAACTATAGTTCTAATTTTATTTGTGTTATTTACATAATTATAAGCAGTAAATAATATGCTATTCAAATTTAATAGTTACTCATTTTTTGATAATATTATTAAATGTTAGTACCATAAGATTTATGTTAACTAAACTAACTTTATAATAAGCCTCATATATTTTAATATTTTTAATTTATTTAAACATTTGCAAGTAATCATAATTCTAACATATGAAATGTTTATTTCATATGATATACAACAACCTTTCAAATAATATATTTCGTATGATATTTTAAAATGAGTGTTTTGTATGACTCCAACCGTGTATCACACGGGTTTTATCCTAGTATTAAATATATGAAAGATCAATATCACACGTAATTGTTTTACGAATTTTGTTTAGACATCAAATGCAAATCAATATAATTGCAAATTAATATACCCGTATATTTGAATGCAGATTAAAGTCTTGTTTCGTGGGCAATAACAGAATAGGAATATAAACCTTGGTGTTGCTAACACATTTAATTAGGCGAGTGTAAGGTTATTCCAAAAAGACTAATTCGTGAAAAGTACGAGAATATTTTTAAAAAAACACATAAACCGCTTCGAACATGCCTTGATTGAGCTCATTTCAACAACATTGGAATCAGCTAATCAAGTCACAAACCATAAACCTTAAAACTAATTCCTAAAGGTATATGTTAAAAATAACGATGGGCAGGAAAGACACAATGAGACGAAAAACATAAATTTTAAAACCTTAAAGGTAAACTATAAAAGCTAAACCCAATAAATTAAATCCTAAATGATCTAAAAGTTAAAGCTATACCCTAAACCAAAACTCTAAAACTAAACTATAAAGCTAAACCCAAAAACACGATGACGAATAGAAAAGACGCATTTACAAACAAAAAGACACAATGAGTTTTAAAAGTTAAATTCTAAAACCTAAAAGTTATATATACCTTATGATCTAAACCATAAAACCTAAAATCTAAAGCTAAACCATAATACTAACCTATAATGACGAACAAAAAAAGACACAATGACGACGAGCTGGATATACATAATTATGACAAAAAAAAAAAAGACGTAGCTAGCTGAAAAACGTACATTTTCTAATCTAAAAGTTAAATTGTAAAATTTAAACCTATAACTTAAGATTGTAAAAATAATTTGCTAAAAGTCACCAGTACTATAATATATTTATAAAATATATGCCATTTTTATTTTCTGTTTATACTCTGATCGAGTTCTCATATCTTCAACCCAAACTCACCAAATGTTAAAATAAGACTTTTAATACATTAGATATCAGAAGATTGTTACATCCATGTTTGATGGTGCAGAAGTAAGAAAATTGCTGAAAATGCCAAAAACTTTTTAGTTAGAAAATTTCAAACGTAATAATGGATACTTTTTAGTTTGAACAAGATATATAAAGACAAATTAATATGTAACATATATATATATATATAGTAACTATCTTATAGATGCATGTATTATACAGATTAAATTATATGAAAATAAAATTTTAAAATTATCTCAATGTATTTTATTTCAACTCATAATTTACAAAACCAAAAATGATAAAAATAGTAATATGAAGGTGCTTATTTATAAGGTTTATCAATTAATTAAGATATGAATAGAATAAATTAAATAGACGAAAAAACATAAAATTTAAGGCTGAAAAAGATAACATGTGTTCTCAGTTTTATGTACTTATTTGTTAGAGTATGATTAAGAATAAAATAAGTGAACATAAGTAACTCTTATGAATGTGATATATGTTTTAAGATATCATCATTCATTGGTTGATGATTTGGTACCTTGCCTTGACTTATTGATTCGATCTGATTGCTTGAGGTTATACTATATGCTTTTGATTTTTTTTTTTCACAAGAGAAGAATAAATTTGTATATTAGTTACATACGTTACTTCAAGGATTAGCAGATGAGATTTTCATAATTATTACCAAATTAAAAAACTTCACCACACTGACATTCAACAAAAAAAAAAAAAACCTTCACTGGTTTTTTCATGAAAAGAAAAGAACTATGTTGGGACACCTACAAAATTGGAGAATCGGGTCATCAGATTCGACAGGAACACTGTTGCAAACCCCAGGTTCACGTTACGGGTTCATGAACAATTGGTGTTGTTATTTTATCGTAAGAATCCATTTATGTGGTAAACTCTTGGGTTTCCAATACCCAACTAATTAGAAGGAACATGTAAAGAGCGGCTGCAAACAATCGGGTCAGTGACTTCAAAGAAAAATCGCCATAAATAAGAATTGAACTTGATACATGTAGTTTGTACTTGCCATTTCTTATCAAGAGTGCGCAAGAGGTTGAAAGCAATAAAAAATTCATTGTTGAAGCAGGTGGATGTAACCACATCGACCAATTCACGTTATCTCTCATGCATGTTTCCTTTTTTTGGTTTTTGCAAAAAGTGTATGTTTGTGTATTTGTTGAATACCAAAATTCTTAACAAGTGATATCAAAACTTAAACTCGTTACACACTAAAGAAACATAATATGAGAGAGAGTTGTGTTCTAGTGTTTTGTCTATTGGCAATCTTAAGCTGTAGACACTAGAGATTGTTGTTTGAAAGTAAAAAAAGAGGAGGAAAATCCTTCAAATAACGGTTTTATTAGGGAAAAAAAAAAATCCTAAAATGGTTTTCAAATGGAAAAATGTGTCTTTTTGACTAATTAACGCCTCAAAATGTATATTTATGTATAGACGTCTGACTATAAAGATGACCAATCAGGAAATGTCATGTGACGCCGACACTTGTATACTTGTGCAAGATGCCTACACTTTAAACAATAGACATTCGTGTAAGTACATAAGTACTATATGGGTATCCATATAGTATGGTTGGGAACCTGTAAAGTACGATAAGACTCCCGTAATTTGAGGTCGGATCCCTCAAAGTACAATTGGGCGATCGTGTAAATACGGCCAGATGCCCATAAAGTACGGACAAATGACTGTAAAGTGCGTTCGGACGTCTGTGTAAATACGTTCAGTCGCCCGTAAAGTACAATATGACGCCCATGTAAGTGTGGTTGATCACATGTGCAAGTATACATGGACACCGACACCTATACACATGTAACTATAACAAAAAAGTAATCAATTATCATACCGAATCAAAACTTATTGTAATGAAACCGACTTTAACCAACAGTTATGGTTAAGCTAATCCTTTAACCGACCCATTCGGTTATGGTTATGGTTAGCCAAGCCATTATAGAAGGTAAGTCGATCATAACTTTTTATTGGATAAAATTATTATGGTTTACATGTAATACTAAATATATTAGGAGATGAGTTAGAGTTTATGTTGTTTTATCTTTGTTAACTCATTTTTAGTTACTACAAAGTTTTACGAGCTTTACCTAGATTTTCATCATCAATATCATTTAAACCCACAAGCTTAATTACAAATTTTTCTTAGTTTTTCAACATAATTTAACTGATACCAAACCATAACCGCTGATTAACCGATCAATTGGTTATGGTTATGGTTATGGTTATGGTTATGGATTTAGATATAAATATAAAATTAACCGAAAATATTTGTTTTGGTTATGAAAAGTGTTGGATCGATTCCTTTGGTTTAGATGTAAACATGAATACGAAAACAATAATGAAATAGAGATTACATGAAACCTGTGAATCCAGTAAATGCGTTGTTGATTTCAGACATGATTCCTGAGAGATGATGATCCGATCGGTTCCCGTTTAGGGTGTATCGTGAGGATGGAGATGAGATGAGATGGCTCGGTTATGGAGGTTCACGAATTCTCTAGAGGTGAGGAGAATCGTGTGTGTGTGTGTTATGATGTTAAAAGTGAGTAACCAAGATTAGGAGCCATAAGTCCCATATTTATATACACCCAAGGGGAAACCCTAATTAGGATAAATAAGGATAATTACGTCCATCAAATAATTATCTATCTGCTAGGGGTAATTACGTAATTGATCTAATTAGTTAAATAATCATGAGGGCCATATTGTAAATATTTAATCTTACATTCTCCCACTTGGCCAAGTGATTATTTATTATGAGCATTAAATAAGTCTGCAGATTGATAATACTCATTTTAGTTCTAAACTGCAATCATAGCAGAGAAATACAGTCATTGAATCAGTTATTCAATTCAAGACCCCCATTAATCATACTACAATACAAATTTAAAACTTAAGTTAGGATCAATTAACAAGTAAGCCCTTTAACGAATGATTTGTGTTATTAGTGTCTATATGTCATTAGGCATGCATAAACATATATTTAGAGACAAACAAATCAAATAAGTGAGGAAATTTTAATTATGCTATAAGGTCTTTAGATAAGCTCACTTTCGAAACAAGTTCTTCGAATACTTAGGTGAGAGACCTTTAATTATTGGATCCAAAAGCATAATATATATGCTCTATACAAAGCTTAGTTTCCTCAATGAACTTTGTATTGAGATACAATTTAGTGCCAATAGAACTGTACGTTACTGTTCGATAAAATAAGGGCAATTAAGTTATTACAGTAAAGCTTCAAATGATCTATAGTTTGAGTTAACTATTTTAGTCCAACGATAAGGTTTCTCAGCAACATTCTATGGCCATTTAGGTTGTTGTAAACTGCTGATTATGACTCTTTTATGAGGTAAGTCTGCCTGCTAACATAAGGATCTACCCTAAAGTGGATTTCTTATCATCTTTGTATTTTAGCAAAGTTAGGATGAGAAGAATATAAAAAGAAACACTTCTAAACTATCACTTCTTCTATAAGTCAGTTTATAGTCTTTCGTCCCTTGAGGATATCGAAATCCCTTCTTAGTTGCTTTTCAGCAATCTAGGCCAGAATTAGTTTGATTAGGGCCTAGTGTTTCAATAGTATAAGCGATATCTAGACATGTACAGACTTGAGCATACATAAGGCTCATAACTAATAATGCATAAGGTATCATTCTCATTTGTTTATCTTTTAACCTTCAGATTTAGAGAGAGCTTGATGCATGTTATAATGGGTTGAGGACATGGTTAAGGTAAGCCCTTTGAGATAAATCCATGATATCCTTAATTTATCTCGGTGTACTTTTATGCCAATAAAGTAAGAGGCTACTCCAAGTTCCCTAGGGTCGAAATAATGCGAAAGTAAGCGCTTCGACTCATGCAACATTTCTAATGCTACTACTTGTCAAAAGAATGTCATCTTCATGAAGGACAAGTAAAGTAAAGTTGCTCCCACTCATTTTAAGGTAGGTGCATTGATCCAGTTGATTCTTTAGGAAACTATGTCTCTTTGTGACTTAATCAAAACTTTAGATACCAGTGATGTAAGACTTGCTTTAACCCGTATATGGATTTCTTTAGCTTGCCGACTAAATGTTCATGACCATTGGGCTTAGAAACTTTCGGTTGTTTTATGAACATGTCTTTTTACAAGTTGCCATTAATGAAAGAGGTTTTGATGTCCATCTAATGTAGCTCTAAATTATAATGAGCTACGAGGGTCATCATGATCCTTAAGGAATTTCTTTTAAGAGACAAAATGAGAAGGTCTCTTGATAGTTGGTTCTCTCTTTTAAGTGAAACCATTTAAAACAATCAGAAGATTGAACATTGTTAATGATTTCATGACAAGAGATAGGATCTGTAAACCTTCTGGCATCCATTTCAGTTTTAGTCAGGTAGGTTACATAAGCATCATAGTTAGTAGGCATTTTAGGCCTAGATGACCTCCTGAATAGATTAGTAGTTTAGCAGTGTTGGTATTGTATTGATGTTAGTCGTTTAATGTGCCTTCATTCTTGGATAATCGAAGTCGTTTAAAGTTCTGAGTGTGTCGGAGTTGGTGCAGTGACGTTCGGAGTAGCATGGTGTACAAGAAGAATAATCAGAGTCGAATTAGTAGACGAGTGTCTCCCCCGCTTCTTTTGCAAATCAAAATTAGGATTTTCATTGCTCCCACTAACCTTATAATTCTCAAGGAATCAGCATGTTTGGTTTCTACAATATGAGTGACATAGGAAGAATAATAAAATCTATAATCCTTTGAAATGACAACTTACTGTTTCATGTCAAGCTTCTTTTAAGAAAATATTATAAAGTTTATCTTAGACAAGGAAGTCACAAAGTTCATATTTCTTAGACTTAGATTCCTTCTTGTCCATAATTCATAATAACTTTAGGGACAGATTAAGAAAGAAAGTTGTCTTTAATTCCTTGATCCAGAGAAATTAGGGCGAGTTTGAGTTGGCTAAATACTGTGTGCTATGTTCATAAGGGTTTGGGTGTTACTAAGTTTATAAAATCAACTGAAAACCTGAACATACCAGTATGTTTGCCAAAATATTTGCCTCCTGATGTCGACGGAGCTCAGCTAATAAACTAACTAAAAACCGACTCTAAAACTTAGACAAAAAGTAATAAATCTAGACTCTCTAAAACCTAAGCTACCGACAGGCAAGTGTACCTATCGTATGTAGCAAGACCAAAGTAAGTCCGGATATCGAACCCACAGACTTCTACAGACTACACTTAACTAGACTCTATGACTTATCTATACACAATTTGTACTTAAATAAAATAATAATAAGGAAGGGGGGGTTTCTACTAAAAACTAAAATACTTAATAAACACTTAGAAATGAAAACAGACGAACAAACAAAGACTAAATCAGGGAAGGAAAGAAGCACTACCTAGGTTTGAATCATATACATGCTTGACAAGGTTCTATCGGGGATGGAACTAATGTGATACCGGGATCTTAAAATACTAAACTCAAAGGAAATATAGAGCACCCTCAACCATTCTCAAGGATAGTCAACTAAAGATCCTAAAAGCCGTTAAACCACCGAATGAATGGATTTCCCTCACAGGTCCTCCAACTATTTATGAAATATCCGCTAGATTATCTACCTCACAGCACAATAATCTCAGAAACACCTAAGAAATAACTGTTAAACAATCTACCTCACGGCGCGAAAGTCACAGTTCACTTAAATGCTAGGGATAACTTGGGTTTTCCTATTGGACTCGATAAACATGATTTGATAGACATACTAGAAAGATCTTCTCACGAAGTCTCTAACCTAATAATCTAAAAACCAAGACTTATCGACAACTTCTCACCTCACGGATATTAAAGTTAGTTGCACATCTTAATCGTCTAAATCATAATAAAACATTCCTATGAATCACTCGGCCAAAGCAACTCATCCGCTAATCAAAAACACACAGTAATTGATTCTAGCATGCACCTATTTTGCGACAGACAATCGCCAAGACACATGAGGAAGATAATATCAATCATTCAACAATCAAAGACACACATACACATCCAATATTCAAAACCAAATCTTTAAATCATAAATCCATCACATCAATATATTCCAACACCGAAATAAACCAAAATCAAACATGCATAATCATCTAGCCTAAGTAGTTCTAAGAGTTTAGCCACTAAACATCATATGAAAACAAACCATAATCTGTTTACTGTAAATGAACATGGGAATCAAAGAAAAATCAAGAGAAACAAAGTAAACCGAGTGAAGAACACCCGAAATCTTCGATCCAATGACTCGATTCTTCAATCCAATGCTTCCCAAACCTTCAAATCGCCTCTAATCGCCCCTAGCTGTCTCTCTGATCGTCCAGAAACCGATCTCCTCGCCTCCAGCCGTTTCACAAACCTTAAACTCGATTTTCTGCGCTTTTAACCCTGTCGCGTAACGCGACAGGCATCAAGTAACCCTTCGCGCTACGCGAGGATACCCACTACCCGACAAAATAGTCGGGTCAAACCCGAAATCATTAAAAGGACAAAATAGTCATTTCTACCTGTCGCGCTACGCGACAGGGTTTCTTTAAGTTGTCGCGGTACGCGACAATGTATTTTTCCAGCTTTTGACTTATTTTATCTTCGGGTCCGTCTTCATCCAACCAGGAGCTCAATTTCTTGATCTTTTGCACCAAAATGACACGTTTATTACCTATGAGCATGAAATTACAGAATTGTGAAGAACCAGCATAAATCGACTCTAAAACGAATAAAACTGTACAGAAACTCAATAGAAACAAATGGAAAAACAGATGTGTTTTGCAACACATCACATTCCCACACTTATCCCTTTTTCGTCCCTGAAAAAGGCTTATGCAAAAAATCTGGGATCATAGCTAGATAAAACGGTTTCTACACAGTTAAACTCATTAATTCAAAATTTAAATGCTTTGGAAAAGATTGCAAGTATCGTTATCCTCTTAAACCCATACTGATTATTCATGCCCCTTAATCATGGTTCATTAAGTTCATATTCTACATTTCATTTCATTAGACCCACACTTAGGAGATTAAAACCAAATCAATCCTGAATTCTAGCTTTCAAGTCATCCTTACATATAAACAAATAAGAAATTTCTCAAATCAGATTTTTATAATGGAAGCAAGTGAAAGCGTGAGCATTTTTCTTTTTACACATTGAACTTAACTCAGTGGTGTTTCAACCAGGCTGCAACCCGGCGTGTGACACATAAGTTTTCATCCAAATTCTTTCTTTTATTTTTCTTTTTACTCAGCTTATTTGGTGAAATGGAGGCGCCATAAGACTCGGATTTATTCTCATAAAAAGAGTACTTATGTGCCAAACAAAAATCATATTTTCAAAACTCTCATTTGTTATTATGCAAAGACTCCTTTACAACTAGAAAACAGTTTCATTAATTCCAAATCCCCAAGATGTTTCCCATGAAAATCATGTATTTAAGTTAGATTTTACCAATTCTACAGGACAATTACAATCAGTTGAGCCTACCTACACATCCCATAACCAAAGCATATAATCCAAACCAACCAGTTAACTATGAATAAAACCATCAAACCTAACTTTTCTATCATTTCCCATCATGCTTTTGCAACCAACTTAAACAAGAACAAGAAAGATCTAAGCCAAAGATGTAAAAACAAAAATAAAATTTAAAATTTTTCAAAAATTTTGACTCAAAAACTTAAGTAAACTAAAACTAAAATTGAAAAATTAACTATTGAAACAAGTTTAAACTAAATTTCCCATCCCCACACTTAAACTTTACATTGTCCCCAATGTAGAGAAAAAGGAAACCCAAAAGAAAAACTAAAACTAAAAAAAACTAAAAACTGAAAATGACTTAGCTGGTTAACGAGAAGATTGTCGAGTGCCAATCTTTCCATGTAGCTCCACAATCCACAATTCTGCTCCACTGGCTATAAACAATAACATAAGATCTACACAAAACAAAGATCAAACAAGCATCAACAAGTCCCAAGAAACATACTGATATCCATGATTAAGCCCAACCACAAACCGACCTTACCAATTAACTAAAATTAATAAAGAAAAACACAAATAAAACAAATAAAGAAAATTAAGAACTAATTAAAAAAAAATTGAAAAGAACATCAATCCAATGCAACAAAAATGAACTTAGAAAGCCTCCTACGGTAGTGAACACGATGTATGAAAGGAAATTGGGGGTAAAACTTGAAAACTAGGGTTTTTAAACACTTTTAAGCATTCCAGGACCCGTCGCGTACCGCGACATATTTTAGAAAGTCCGTCGCGATACGCGACAGAAGTTTGACCCGCGTGTTGACCATATTATCTCGCGTAGCGCGACAGATGTCCCAGTGGGTGTCGCGTGACGCGACGGGGTCATTTTTCCAGAGAGTTTCTGGCATTTCCATGCCTTAGCCAAAATTTTTACCCCAAATCTCACAAAACTACTCCAAAAATTTCTAAGGCATACCTGGTGGCTCCAATTCATCATTATGGCATCAAAGTGATTAACAACCTGCAAAACAAATTAAAACACACAAAAACGAAAAACGAAAAACAACGAAAAACAAAAACGAAAAATGAAAAACACACCAACGACACCCAAAATAACTTACAAACTCTACAATTGGGAGTTTAACCCAAGAGCTTCCTCAAACTCAACTCAAGTGGGAGGATCGAAAGAAATCTCCTCCCCTACATTCACCTCATGACCACTATTACCAACATCCCATGGTCCATCTCCTTTAAACTCATCACCATCTAACTCATCACACATCAAACTCACACCATCAACTTGATGGACTAACTCACCACCGGCGCTCACAGAATTCGCTATCTTCAGACAAACACTCTCATCACCCACTCTAAAAGTGAGTTTTCCCTCGTACACGTCTATAATAGCCTTCGCGATGCGCAAGAATGGTCGCCCAAGAATGATGGGAACCTTCGTGTCCGCCTCCATATCCATCACAACAAAGTCCACGGGGAACACAAACCTATCCACCTTGACTAGAACATTCTTCAAAATCCCCCGTGGACACTTCACCGACCGGTCCGTCAACGACAAGGTCATGCGAGTGGGAGACAAATCACCAAGGGCTAACTTCTCGTATAAAGAATATGGCATCAGATTGATGCTAGCCCCTGAATCTGCCAGAGCATACCTCCTCACATCATCTCCAAATAAGCACGGGATAGTAACATTCCCGGATCTGCAAGCTTTTCGGGGAGCTTATTTAAAATCACCGCGGAACAACCCGCACTCATTGGAACGTTGGCGACCTCTCCTAAACGGTCCTTACCCTTCAACAACTCTTTCAGAAACTTCACATACTTGGGTATGTGCTGAAGGGCTTCAATAAACGGGAGATTGATCTTGAGTTGTCTAAACATGTCAAGAAAGTGCTCGTATTCCTTAGCATGCTTTTGATTAGTCAAGCGTGCCGGATAAGGAACACGGGTAAGATCAATCTCCGATGTGGACTTAAACATGACCGGTTTACCAACTACCGGTTTCTCAACGGGAGACTCACTGTTAGGTGCGGTACTTGCTGGGACTAGCCTCGTTTGCACCCTCCCAGGAGTCTCCATTTCAATCTCCTCGTCCACCGGTTCCTCCTCATCTACATCAACCGGTGGGATTACTCTCTCGCTCTCCTCAACCTCCACTAACACGGGTGGCATGAACACCTCTCCTCTACCTCCTCCAGAACGGGTAGTGACCGCCTTAACGTGGGCGTTTGGGTTGGTTTGGGTCTGACCCGAGAACTGGCCCTGAGGCCGTTCATCCAACCTTTTGGCTATGTCACCAACCGTTCTTTGCAAATCAAGGAATGCAGACTGTTGGTTCTTGAGTAGAACATCATGCTCATGTAGGATCTTCTGTGTAGTGGCATCCTTAGCCACTAACTGAGTCAACAATTCCTCTATCCTACCCAAACCACCACCAGCACCTGAAGTGCTACCAGAACTACCACTCGGCTGTCCCTGCCCCTGGTTTTGATGATAACTATGATGGAAACCAGGGGGATTGCCTGAAGATCTATAGGTTTGATTCTGAGAATTTCCCCAACCGGGGTTATAAGACTGCCCAAACCTACCCTGTCCGCCTACAGAATTAGCCTGCTCCTGGCTCACCAAACACTCAGAAGTGGCATGACCACCTCTGCAGATCTCACACCTGTCCACTCTCATCTTCAGATCCTTCACATCTCTCGCCAAAGCCTCTAGAGCAGCTGCCACACTAGTGTCTGTGTTCACATGGTGAACACCCCTTAGTGACGAGGAAGAACTAGTAATAGGAGTTGAATTCCTATTTGAAGATCGCTGCTCATACTCGGCCTGAGCAAAACTCTCAAAAAGATCATTGCATTCAGCCACATCTCTCTTACCCATGAGGTGGCCTCCTGCAGAAGTATCAAATCGGGCACGAGTCTCATATGTGAGCCCATTGTAGAATTTCTCTACAAGGGCCCAATCAGACAAACCATGCTGGGAGCATCGACTTAGAAGGTTTTGGAACCTCTCCCAAGCAAGATAATAGGGCTCATCAGGGGCCATTCTGAAGGAATGGATCTCATCTCTCAGGCGGGCGGCCTTAGCAGGTGGGAAGTACTTTTTAAGAAAAGCATCCCGGAGGCTAGCCCAGGTGGTGAAAGTGCCTGGCGGATGAGAGTCGAGCCAAGTAGCTGCTCGCCCCGATAAAGAAAAGGGGAATAGGTGCATGAAAATCGCATCTTCGGTAGCACCTTGAAGATTAAAGGTGCCACAGATGCGTGTGAGCCGAGCAAGGTGCGCGGGTGCATCTTCATCATCACGACCGCTGAATTGAGCATTATTAATGGCGGTCATGATGTATGAAGGAATCTGCCACGAATTTTCATTCGGGATCGGTGGCGGAGTAATGGGGTTGTTAAGCCCCGTGAAACCCGCAGTGGCCTGCTGATGCACAGTACGACGTGCCGCCATAGGTGGAACAAAATGAAAACGTGGGCTAGAGTGAGTAGAAGAACTAGAAGAAGAAGATGGTGTGTGCTCAGAAATGTCAACAGAAATGGGAGTGGAGGCACTTACCTCGCTCGTAGAACCTTCAGAAAAGTCCCGCGAATCGCTCCTTGAAGGCAATGAAAGCTCAGGTGGCGGTCCGTGTGAGCGTAAATGTGGCATACACTACCAAACCTGCAACAAATAAAAATGAATCAAAAAGAAATAAAATAAAATAAAATAGAATAGAACTAAAAATAAACAAAAACACAAATATGCACAGATAAGACAAAAGAACTAATAAGCACAATCGACTAAGAAGTCCCCGGCAACGGCGCCAAAAACTTGATGTCGACGGAGCTCAGCTAATAAACTAACTAAAAACCGACTCTAAAACTTAGACAAAAAGTAATAAATCTAGACTCTCTAAAACCTAAGCTACCGACAGGCAAGTGTACCTATCGTATGTAGCAAGACCAAAGTAAGTCCGGATATCGAACCCACAGACTTCTACAGACTACACTTAACTAGACTCTATGACTTATCTATACACAATTTGTACTTAAATAAAATAATAATAAGGAAGGGGGGGTTTCTACTAAAAACTAAAATACTTAATAAACACTTAGAAATGAAAACAGACGAACAAACAAAGACTAAATCAGGGAAGGAAAGAAGCACTACCTAGGTTTGAATCATATACATGCTTGACAAGGTTCTATCGGGGATGGAACTAATGTGATACCGGGATCTTAAAATACTAAACTCAAAGGAAATATAGAGCACCCTCAACCATTCTCAAGGATAGTCAACTAAAGATCCTAAAAGCCGTTAAACCACCGAATGAATGGATTTCCCTCACAGGTCCTCCAACTATTTATGAAATATCCGCTAGATTATCTACCTCACAGCACAATAATCTCAGAAACACCTAAGAAATAACTGTTAAACAATCTACCTCACGGCGCGAAAGTCACAGTTCACTTAAATGCTAGGGATAACTTGGGTTTTCCTATTGGACTCGATAAACATGATTTGATAGACATACTAGAAAGATCTTCTCACGAAGTCTCTAACCTAATAATCTAAAAACCAAGACTTATCGACAACTTCTCACCTCACGGATATTAAAGTTAGTTGCACATCTTAATCGTCTAAATCATAATAAAACATTCCTATGAATCACTCGGCCAAAGCAACTCATCCGCTAATCAAAAACACACAGTAATTGATTCTAGCATGCACCTATTTTGCGACAGACAATCGCCAAGACACATGAGGAAGATAATATCAATCATTCAACAATCAAAGACACACATACACATCCAATATTCAAAACCAAATCTTTAAATCATAAATCCATCACATCAATATATTCCAACACCGAAATAAACCAAAATCAAACATGCATAATCATCTAGCCTAAGTAGTTCTAAGAGTTTAGCCACTAAACATCATATGAAAACAAACCATAATCTGTTTACTGTAAATGAACATGGGAATCAAAGAAAAATCAAGAGAAACAAAGTAAACCGAGTGAAGAACACCCGAAATCTTCGATCCAATGACTCGATTCTTCAATCCAATGCTTCCCAAACCTTCAAATCGCCTCTAATCGCCCCTAGCTGTCTCTCTGATCGTCCAGAAACCGATCTCCTCGCCTCCAGCCGTTTCACAAACCTTAAACTCGATTTTCTGCGCTTTTAACCCTGTCGCGTAACGCGACAGGCATCAAGTAACCCTTCGCGCTACGCGAGGATACCCACTACCCGACAAAATAGTCGGGTCAAACCCGAAATCATTAAAAGGACAAAATAGTCATTTCTACCTGTCGCGCTACACGACAGGGTTTCTTTAAGTTGTCGCGGTACGCGACAATGTATTTTTCCAGCTTTTGACTTATTTTATCTTCGGGTCCGTCTTCATCCAACCAGGAGCTCAATTTCTTGATCTTTTGCACCAAAATGACACGTTTATTACCTATGAGCATGAAATTACAGAATTGTGAAGAACCAGCATAAATCGACTCTAAAACGAATAAAACTGTACAGAAACTCAATAGAAACAAATGGAAAAACAGATGTGTTTTGCAACACATCACCTCCTCTATTTGATCTCACAAAATTTAGTTAAAGATCAAGTTGTTTTCAACTTTAGTTAGAATTTTAAAATTGTAAGTGATTCAGATTTATCCTTGATGAGATACAAGTACATGGAACGAGAATAATCATCAGTAAACTGATAAATGAAGTATGTCCAATTATTATAGCAATGGTGTAAGTGTCACTTATGAGTTTAATAAATTAGAACCCTTAGTGACAACTTTCTTAGTTGCTATTGTCTTTTTACCTTTGAGGCATTTAACATGTGTTTGAAAATAGATGAAAACGAGAGAGGTAAAATGTCATCCTTCACAATTTGCGAAAAGTGATCACGTGAAATGTGGCATAAAAGTTAATGTGTAACATCACTGTACTTTAGGTTGTCCGTACATCCGTACGATTGTACTATTACGGCCTAAGATTTATTATTATTAATGATAATGGATTATTTATTGATATTATTGATTATTATCACTGTTACTGGTATACATGATTATAACACATATTATACGCGTAAACCATGGGAAGTTTAGTTGTAACCCAACTAAACAGAACCAGAGAGTTTATCGCAGTTATATTATTGAAAATAATGATTGTTGGTTCGGAATAAAAATGAATATGGGTTTTGGTTTGGGAATTTTAATATTAAAATTTATAAAATAATGGAACTGATTACGCGATGGTGAGGTTACGAACGTTATCTAAACACGAATATTAATTCAGAAATATTAACTTAATAAATGTATTCGCATGAGTGACGATTCACCCGAATATAATTATTAGGAATAGTATTCTGAAACGATATTCAATAAATCGTAAATCGAATCGAAATACGATACGAGCGACGAATTCGCAAAGGTGACGATTTTTACGAATACGTACGCGAGTGACGCGTTTCGACGAAATAATTAAATAATATCAAACGATATTAAAATTAATAAATGAAAACTGAAAACGTTTATTAGGAATCACAACGTAAAGCAAAACCGAATAAATCAGTTATTTAAAATAATTAATTTAGTAAAAATAAAACGAAATCGTTTTACGAAATAAAATTATTTAAATCATTTTAATTAATGAAATCTTATTATTTAAACATTTTATGTTTAAATATGTTTTCGTTAAAAACCGAGCATAACCGATCATTTATTATATTTTATCGCGATAAAAACGAGACCGGTCACGGGGCAATAATACGCGTTATAAGGAAGAAGATCACCATCTTCTTCCTCATTTTTTCCATCTCCACCTCTCTCTCTAAAATCAATTCCCGTCACCACTTTCTCTCTCTACCTTCTCTCTACCATAACTCACTCGAAACTCAACCAAATCATCTCATTCTTGCGCCAAATTGAAGATCTCGACATCCTCTACACGAAAGTACAAAGGATCGGTCCTATCTCCACCTCAAACTCTCGAAATCTTAGTGAGAAGGTTCGTATTTTTAGGGTTTTCTACAACCCGACAAAAACCGAACTTTAACCGGTTCAAAACATCATTTTTTCGACCCATACACCTTCTAAATGATTTTACTCATCTAAACCCACTCAAAACGACTATATATACGACTATACCTCGAAATCATCTTCTTCCATGGCTGAAAACCCGTTCGGCCGAATGACCCATGAGTATGAGCCATTCGCCGAATGAGTCGGGAGAATGAGTGGAGTATGAGTCGGGAGAATGAGTGGAGTATGAGTCGGGAGAATGAGTGGAGTATGAGTCGGGAGAATGAGTGGAGTATGAGTCGGGAGAATGAGTCATTCGGGACTCATTCGGAGAATGACTCATTCGGGACTCATTCAGGAGACTCATTCGGAGAATGACTCATTCGGGACTCATTCGGAGAATGACTCATTCGGGACTCATTCGGGAGAATGACTCATTCGGGTGAAAACTCATTAGTATGAGCCATTCTTATGAAAATCACAAGAATGAGCCATTTTCACTACACCAACTCAATTAACAACTTAGATTTCAAAAAGAACAATCAAATAAGGGATCATAACTTTAGATAACATTTAATCAAACACAGGACTGTGAATACAACATCAGTACGACAACGGTGAGCGCGCATAATACGAGAACACAGATACTAAGGACTTCAGGTGAGTTCTTATAACCTCCCTTTCTTTAAACTGTTTTGTTTTAAAACTCGGAGGTGAAGCATGTATACCAAATTCAAATATTATTTTGATAACTCAAGGTTAATACCTGTTTATCAATATGATACTCACAATATTGAATTATCATTAATTATGGATTATCACTGATTAATATTTTATAACCGCGTAAACATTGTTATTGACTTTGGTCAATAACAAAGATTACATGTATTGTCACAAACTCCGAGAGTCATCGCTCTTAACTCCGGTTAATTGCTTTGACATCATGTATTGTCACGTGGATTGTTTCCACTCTGTGAAGCATTGCCTTTGACTTCGGTTAAATGCTTTGACTTCATGTATTGTCACGTGGTTAGCGACCACTCCATGAATCATGTATTTAACTTATGTTATTTACATAATGATCATGTATAGTCACGAACATTATTTGAGAATATAATTGATGAGATTGGTTGATTAGTTTGTGGATTGATTATCTATGTTTGACTATGATTATTTGTGATTGATTATGACTGATTGGTTATGTGATAATGTGATTGTGTATGTGTTTGATTGTTGAGTTTGGAGATTGATTGGATTATCTCATACAGGTAATATTGTGGATTTTCCCAGAAAATCATAAGCATTTATACTCATTTTATCTAAACTTTTTATAAAACCATTTTTTTAAACTTAAACTTTTAAATTCATTTTATAAAACTATTTTAAGTATAAAACTTATGATTACTCACCAACTACTTTGTAGTTGACACTTGATTTTCTTACATGTTTCAGGTGATGGAGACAAGTAGGATGAAGAGGATGATCTCTTCTATTTTGGACATCATCATATAGGATCTTGGACTTAGCTAATTAACTAAAATTCTGGCGATTAGGATTTAGTTAATTTAGCTAATTCTTTTGTGTAATTGATGTACTTAATTCATGATGAACATGATTTTTGTGTAATTATTTTGGTTGATTGAATGATATATGATGATTTGATTTAGATGCCCACGAGCTTTTGAACAATCTACACATCCCTCGTGGCATCCCGACGATTCCGCCGCCGGTCGGGGTGTTACAGATTGGTATCAGAGCCTGGGTTATAGGGAATTAGGTTACTAGAAATGGTTGACCTAGTCTATAACCGTAGGATACCCTAGTATGAATTATTTCATACACTAGTTAGTATATTCAGGATTTCATGCTTATGTGTTTATTACCTGTTATTTGAACTCCTGTTATACAACTGAAATATAAATACTGCTTACTTGTTCTACTTGTGCCCTAATGATTCGATAAGGACATGCACGTGGTGTATCGTAAAGGTGGTGGGACGGTGGTTTGGGCGGTTGCGACTGACCCTTATCATATGCCCTATATATATACCATTTACGGTAAATTAGGTGGATGTCAGTATTGAAGAATGTGGGAACTACCCGTTTGGGAAATTATTTGCTTAGGAAAATTAATTGCTTAGGAATTTATTTGCTTTAGGAATTATCTGTTGGATCTATTGATCACCAGATAAGGACACACTCGTGGTATACTACAAAGGTGGTGGGACGGTGTAAGGGAGGTTGCGATCTACCCTTGCATATGCCCTATACATATACCATTTGTAGTATATTGGGGGTCTGTCAGTGTCAGGAACTTAGGATATTATTAGGAAATTACTAGGAATTGTTGAGAGGATATGATTGTGGACTGTTGATGATATGATTGTTGGATTGATTGGGATTGACTCATGGATGATCATACTTGATAAACACTTATAAACTCATTTATAAACACACTCATTGGACACGTAGGGTGCATAGGATCAATGAACGACGCGAACACTTAGTGATTGAATTATAGACTTGGATGATGATATAGACACTTGGTGATAATATAAACGCATAGTGATGATACTAACACTTAGTGATAGTATGGACACTTGATGAGAATAAACTACAGGGAGGATATGAACACTTAGTGACAATAAGAGCACTTTGTGATGATATGAACCCTCAATGATGATTATTGATATTGGGATTGACATGGATTTTAGTAAACTTAGACAATTAGGGGAACCTTAATGTCAGGTGAACTTAGACATTAGGTGAACTTAGAAATAGGTAAACCTACATGTCAGGTGAACTTAGACATTAGGCGAACCTAATTGCCCAAGGGAACTAGAGACCACTTCACTCAAAATTATCCTACCTAGGATAAGGTTTGTGAAGTGAGATTATGGTAAGATACATGACACACCCTAACTTCTAGCAAGGGCATAATCGTGGTGCAATGGAACGGTGGTGGGACGGTGTAGGGGAGATTGCGATCTACCTCTGCATATGCCCTATATATAAGCTTGTTGCATTGCATTGGGAGATTGCCAGTGTTAGTATAGGGTGAGAAATGTATAGGACTTAGGAATAGTTAGCTAACACTAGTTATGACCAACTAGGACACTTAGAATAATATTAGGAAATTTATAAACCTTATGAGTTTAATGACAGATAGGAGACAGATATAGTTCCTATATGAAATCCTAACTGCTTAAATGAACTCATTTGATCATTGTTTGTATAACTTACGTTGTAAACGGTAGTAACATGTTTCTAATTCCTTCAGAAACATGCCGCCTCGCCGTCACAACGGAGACGATACGAACTCAGAGGATGCTAATGGGAATGCCAACCCAGGCATGCAAGAGTTAGCTAACCTCATCACGGGATTGGTGAACCAGTTGACACAGGCCAACCAGAACATCAATCAGAACAGAGGTGGTGCAAACCAGACAACTTGCACGTTCAAACACTTCAATTCCTGCAACCCCCTGAAATTCACGGGTGCTGAATCGGCCACTGGTCTGCTGCAGTGGTTCGAGAGTATGGAGAACACCTTCATTAACAGCGATTGCCCCGAGAACCTGAAAGTTCGTTATGCCACTAGTGTTTTCCAAAAGAGAGCACTAACATGGTGGAATGGGGAAAAACGAACTAGGGGAGTGGAGACTGCTTTAGCACTGACATGGACAGAGGTCAAGAACCTGATGACCACTGAATTCTGTCCTAGAAGCGAGATGAGAAAGCTTGAGACCGAGTTCTGGGAGCTCAAGCAGGATAGCGGTGAAAATGTTATCTACAATACTAAGTTCCATGAGTACAGCTTACTGGTGCCTCATATGGTGACACCCTTGGATAGGGCGATTGAAAAATATATCGGCGGATTGCCGGTACAGATACAGGACACAGTCTATGGGAGCAATCCCAAAACACTGGAGGCTGCGATCTGTTTATCTGCAACACTTACTGACAATCATGTGAAGAATGGAACACTCACTCGGAAGGGATACAAGAAGACTGACACCAAGGCTACTACAAAAGAAGTCAAAACTGAGGTCAAGTCTGAAGCTGCTAGTTCATCCAAAAGCAGCAACAAACAGAGAAAGACCAGAAACTTTATGGTCACTGCTCCTGCTGCTAAGTTTGCGCAGCAGTCATCCAACAACAATACTGCAAGAAATTACACTGGGAATACTCCCCAATGTAATACTTGTAGATATCATCATGCACCCAACTTGCCATGTCGCGTTTGCAACAATTGTGGCAAGTTTGGGCACTATGCTAATGTTTGTCGGAGTGCACCGCAAGTACAAAGGATGCAACACGCACCGCTTGCACTGCCAGCTCCGCATGCACAACCTATTCCAGCTGTACCCGTTCGCCAGGTACCTCAGGCACAGGCAAGAGCTTGTTATGAGTGTGGTGAAGTGGGTCACTTCAGAAATCAATGCCCAAAGTTGACTGGGAATAATCAGAGGGTGGCAAGAGGCCGGGCATTTCAACTGAATGCTCCAGCTGCTCAAGCCAACCAGGACGTCGTCAACGGTACATTTTTGATCAACAGCTCTTATGCATCTGTCCTATTTGATTCTGGTGCCGATAGGAGTTTCGTTTCATATGATTTTGAACGTTTGCTTGGTAGAACACGTACATATTTAGATAAACCGTTTAACGTGGAAGTGGCTGACGGAAACACTATTGATATTGACACTATTATCATTGGATGTACGGTGAACTTAAATGATCATGTTTTCCCAATTGATCTTATACCTATGCATCTTGGTAGCTTTGATGTTATCATAGGCATGGATTGGTTAGCCACCCACAAAGCGGAGATTGTATGCCATGAAAAGTACATTCGTATTCCCTTACCTTCGGGTGAAACCTTGAGAATATTTGGAGAAACTGCTAGTAAAGGTCTTAAGCTAATGTCTTGCACTAAAGCACACAAGTACCTTAAGAAGAAATGTATAGCATTTTTAGCTCATATTGTGGAGAAGAAAGAGACAGGAAAGAAGATAGAAGATGTTCCAGTGATACGAGATTTCCCAGAAGTCTTTCCAGACGATTTGCCGGGTCTTCCACCAGAAGGTCAAGTTGAGTTCCGAATTGACTTAGTGCCTGGTGCGAACCCAGTCGCCAAAGCTCCTTATAGACTTGCGCCTTCGGAGTTGCAAGAATTGGCGAGTCAGCTGCAAGAACTTACCGATAAGGGATTTATTCGCCCGAGCCATTCACCATGGGGTGCACCGGTCCTGTTTGTCAAGAAGAAGGACGGGTCATTCCGAATGTGCATCGATTATCGCGAATTAAACAAACTCACAATTAAGAATCGATATCCACTGCCGCGCATCGATGATCTCTTCGATCAGCTTCAAGGCTCGGCATGGTTTTCAAAGATAGATCTTAGGTCTGGGTATCATCAGCTTCGAGTACATGATGATGATATTCCCAAGACTGCTTTCAGAACAAGATATGGCCATTATGAATTTCTGGTAATGCCTTTCGGCCTTACCAATGCACCTGCGGTTTTCATGGATCTCATGAACCGTGTTTGCAGGCCATACTTGGATAAATTTGTGATTGTATTCATTGATGATATTCTGATCTACTCAAAGACCAAGGAAGAACACGAGAAACACCTTCAGTTGGTTTTGGAGATCCTAAGAGAAGAGCGACTGTACGCCAAATTCTCTAAATGTGAATTTTGGCTTAGGGAAGTTCAATTTTTGGGGCACATTGTCAACGAATATGGTGTTTACGTGGATCCCGCAAAGATTGATGCGGTGAAGAATTGGAGTACACCGAAGACACCGACGGAGATTCGATCGTTTCTCGGACTTGCCGGCTACTATCGGCGGTTCATTTCAAATTTCTCCCGGATTGCTGTCCCTCTCACTTCTTTAACTCAGAAAAATAAGCCGTATGAGTGGGGACCAAAGCAAGAAGAGGCATTTCAGACTCTGAAGCAGAAACTTTGTGATGCTCCTGTCTTGACACTGCCTGATGGAAATGATGATTTTGTAGTCTATTGTGATGCGTCTAACCTAGGTCTCGGTTGTGTTCTCATGCAACGGGGAAAGGTTGTGGCTTATGCATCCAAGCAGCTGAAGATTCACGAGAAGAATTACACTACACACGACTTGGAACTTGGCGCAGTCGTGTTTGCCTTGAAAATATGGAGACATTATCTTTATGGCACTAAGTGTGTAGTTTTTACTGATCATAAAAGTTTGCAACATATTCTCAATCAAAAGGAACTTAATATGAGACAACGGAGATGGGTTGAACTGTTGAATGATTATGACTGTGAAATTCGCTACCATCCTGGTAAAGCGAATGTCGTAGCAGACGCGCTTAGTCGCAAAAGTCAAGTTCAGATCCATAGTGTCCGAGTGCACACTAATCTCCGAAATAATGTTCTCACAGCACAACAACTCTCATTGACTCAGGATAACTTGAAAAATGAGATGTCTTGTGGGGCTGAAATTCTATTGGAAACTAAAGATGACGGGTTGATGTATTACTTGAATCGGTTGTGGATACCGAACAGGGGTGATCTTAGGATGATGATTATGAATGAAGCTCATAAGTCTCGTTACTCAATTCATCCGGGCTCCGATAAGATGTATCAAGACCTTAGGGGCTTGTACTGGTGGCCTGGGATGAAGAAGGATATTGCTGAGTACGTGTCTAAGTGCCTTAACTGTGCTAAAGTCAAGGCAGAACACCAGCGACCTTCGGGATTGTTATTACAACCAGAGATACCGATGTGGAAGTGGGAGAATATTTCCATGGATTTTATTACCAAACTCCCACGAACCGCAAACGGTAAAGATAGTATCTGGGTGATTGTTGATAGATTGACCAAGTCGGCTCACTTCTTGCCGATACGCGAAACATACCCTATGCGAAAGTTAGCGCGTATCTACATTGATGAGATCATTAGCCGACATGGTATTCCCTTAAGCATAATATCGGATCGTGATGCTCGTTTCACGGCACGATTTTGGGAATCACTTCATGAAGCCTTTGGAACAAGACTGGATCTTAGCACTGCTTATCATCCTCAAACAGATGGTCAAACGGAGCGAACGATCCAGACATTGGAAGACATGTTGAGAGCGTGTGTCATCGATTTTGGTGGCAACTGGGATAGCCATTTACCATTGGTCGAGTTCTCGTATAACAACAGTTATCACGCGAGCATTGGTATGGCGCCGTTTGAAGCTCTTTATGGCAGGAAATGTCGGTCACCTATTTGTTGGACCGAAGTCGGCGATTCGCAGATTACTGGTCCTGAGATTATTCAGGAAACGACTGACAAGATCCGCCAGATCCGCGACAATCTGTTAGCTTCTCGCAGTCGACAGAAGAGCTACGCGGATAAACGAAGGAAACCTTTAGAGTTTGAAGTTGGAGATATGGTATTGCTTAAAGTGTCGCCTTGAAAGGGTGTTGTTCGATTCGGAAAGAAAGGGAAGCTTGCTCCACGTTACGTTGGCCCTTTTAAGATCCTCGAACGGATCGGGAAGGTTGCCTACAAATTGGAACTTCCTCCTGAACTTAGTAATGTGCACCCGACGTTTCACGTGTCCAATCTAAGAAAGTGCTTAGCTGATCAGGATCTTCAGGTATCACTTGATGACATTCGCATCGATGATACCATGCATTTTGTTGAAAAACCAGTGGAGATAATGGATCGTGAGGTTAAACAACTCAAACGCAGTAGAATTCCAATTGTCAAAGTACGTTGGGAATCGAAGCGGGGTCCAGAATTCACGTGGGAGCGAGAAGATCAGATGAAGCTTAAGTACCCACAGTTATTTACCACGGTCACTCCAAGTTGAATTTCGGGACGAAATTCCTTTAACTAGGGGAGACTGTAACATCACTGTACTTTAGGTTGTCCGTACATCCGTACGATTGTACTATTACGGCCTAAGATTTACTATTATTAATGATAATGGATTATTTATTGATATTATTGATTATTATCACTGTTACTGGTATACATGATTATAACACATATTATACGCGTAAACCATGGGAAGTTTAGTTGTAACCCAACTAAACAGAACCAGAGAGTTTATCGCAGTTATATTATTGAAAATAATGATTGTTGGTTCGGAATAAAAATTAATATGGGTTTTGGTTTGGGAATTTTAATATTAAAATTTATAAAATAATGGAACTGATTACGCGATGGTGAGGTTACGAACGTTATCTAAACACGAATATTAATTCAGAAATATTAACTTAATAAATGTATTCGTGTGAGTGACGATTCACCCGAATATAATTATTAGGAATAGTATTCTGAAACGATATTCAATAAATCGTAAATCGAATCGAAATACGATACGAGCGACGAATTCGCAAAGGTGACGATCTTTACGAATACGTACGCGAGTGACGCGTTTCGACGAAATAATTAAATAATATCAAACGATATTAAAATTAATAAATGGAAACTGAAAACGTTTATTAGGAATCACAACCTAAAGCAAAACCGAATAAATCAGTTATTTAAAATAATTAATTTAGTAAAAATAAAACGAAATCGTTTTACGAAATAAAATTATTTAAATCATTTTAATTAATGAAATCCAATTATTTAAACATTTTATGTTTAAATATGTTTTCGTTAAAAACCGAGCATAACCGATCATTTATTATATTTTATCGCGATAAAAACGAGACCGGTCACGGGGCAATAATACGCGTTATAAGGAAGAAGATCACCATCTTCTTCCTCATTTTTTCCATCTCCACCTCTCTCTCTAAAATCAATTCCCGTCACCACTTTCTCTCTCTACCTTCTCTCTACCATAACTCACTCAAAACTCAACCAAATCATCTCATTCTTGCCCCAAATTGAAGATCTTGACATCCTCTACACGAAAGTACAAAGGATCGGTCCTATCTCCACCTCAAACTCTCGAAATCTTAGTGAGAAGGTTCGTTTTTTAGGGTTTTCTACAACCCGACAAAAACCGAACTTTAACCGGTTCAAAACATCATTTTTTCGACCCATACACCTTCTAAATGATTTTACTCATCTAAACCCACTCAAAACGACTATATATACGACTATACCTCGAAATCATCTTCTTCCATGGCTGAAAACCCGTTCGGGCGAATGACCCATGAGTATGAGCCATTCGCCGAATGAGTCGGGAGAATGAGTGGAGTATGAGTCGGGAGAATGAGTGGAGTATGAGTCGGGAGAATGAGTGGAGTATGAGTCGGGAGAATGAGTGGAGTATGAGTCGGGATAATGAGTGGAGTATGAGTCGGGAGAATGAGTCATTCGGGACTCATTCGGAGAATGACTCATTCGGGACTCATTCGGGAGACTCATTCGGAGAATGACTCATTCGGGACTCATTCGGAGAATGACTCATTCGGGACTCATTCGGGTGAAAACTCATTAGTATGAGCCATTCTTATGAAAATCACAAGAATGAGCCATTTTCACTACACCAACTCAATTAACAACTTAGATTTCAAAAAGAACAATCAAATAAGGGATCATAACTTTAGATAACATTTAATCAAACACAGGACTGTGAATACAACATCAGTACGACAACGGTGAGCGCGCATAATACGAGAACACAGATACTAAGGACTTCAGGTGAGTTCTCATAACCACCCTTTCTTTAAACTGTTTTGTTTTAAAACTCGGAGGTGAAGCATGTATACCAAATTCAAATATTATTTTGATAACTCAAGGTTAATACCTGTTTATCAATATGATACTCACAATATTGAATTATCATTAATTATGGATTATCACTGATTAATATTTTATAACCGCGTAAACATTGTTATTGACTTTGGTCAATAACAAAGATTACATGTATTGTCACAAACTCCGAGAGTCATCGCTCTTAACTCCGGTTAATTGCTTTGACATCATGTATTGTCACGTGGATTGTTTCCACTCTGTGAAGCATTGCCTTTGACTTCGGTTAAATGCTTTGACTTCATGTATTGTCACGTGGTTAGCGACCACTCCATGAATCATGTATTTAACTTATGTTATTTACATAATGATCATGTATAGTCACGAACATTATTTGAGAATATAATTGATGAGATTGGTTGATTAGTTTGTGGATTGATTATCTATGTTTGACTATGATTATTTGTGATTGATTATGACTGATTGGTTATGTGATAATGTGATTGTGTATGTGTTTGATTGTTGAGTTTGGAGATTGATTGGATTATCTCATACAGGTAATATTGTGGATTTTCCCAGAAAATCATAAGCATTTATACTCATTTTATCTAAACTTTTTATAAAACCATTTTTTTAAACTTAAACTTTTAAATTCATTTTATAAAACTATTTTAAGTATAAAACTTATGATTACTCACCAACTACTTTGTAGTTGACACTTGATTTTCTTACATGTTTCAGGTGATGGAGACAAGTAGGATGAAGAGGATGATCTCTTCTATTTTGGACATCATCATATAGGATCTTGGACTTAGCTAATTAACTAAAATTCTGGCGATTAGGATTTAGTTAATTTAGCTAATTCTTTTGTGTAATTGATGTACTTAATTCATGATGAACATGATTTTTGTGTAATTATTTTGGTTGATTGAATGATATATGATGATTTGATTTAGATGCCCACGAGCTTTTGAACAATCTACACATCCCTCGTGGCATCCCGACGATTCCGCCGCCGGTCGGGGTGTTACATAATGCCACAACATGGATGAGGTTTCTAAGTCTTGTTTTTCGTTTAGTCTTTGTCGAGTTCTCATTGATATTATATGACAACAAAGAGTTAATGAAATTATCATCTAGTTCTAGCTTATAGAGATCACTATCCAGAAAATTAGTACCAAATACTTGAGAATTTAGAAATAATAATAAGTTTGCCATTATCATGAGAAATATAAAGACCATTCATGTATAACTTTGGTAACACTACAAGGATCTGGGCATATAGAGACGACGTCTATAGCGACGACTTTTGTCATCGCCACAGATTAAGTTTTAGCGACGACATGTCGTCGCAAAACCGACAGAATATTTTTCCAAGTTCCTCCGCCACGTGTCTATCATTAAGTAGTTAGTCAACGCAAAAAAAGTAAGATTTCTTTTAGCAACGACATGTCGTCGCTAAATAAAGTATTAAATTTTTTTTCTCATTTTCTTTTAAACCGGGAAAATATGAAAAGGGAGGGAAAATTTTCATCTTTCCAATCCCAACGACATGTCGTCGCTAAAATATTTAATTTTGAATTATTCATTTTCTATTTAACTGGAAAAATCAAAAAAATTGGGGGGAATTAGTAACGACGACATATCGTCACTATAACTTAAATTAAAAAAATTATTTTTTTATTTTCTTTTAAAGAAACTGGAAAAATAAAATATGGACACTTTTTGCGACGACATGTCGTCGCTATTTGTCTAATTATTTTATTTTCCATTTTTGTGTAGTTTTCTTTTTGTTTTAAATTATCTTTTTTTTATTATCTTTATAGTTATTTATAATTATGTATATATGCATAATAAAATTTATCATTTTCATTTGTCATTTTTTTACCTGATAAAATAAAAGAATGGTTTTATTTTAATTGTGTGGTTTCACGTGAGTTGAGCTCGAACGAACATCTACAACGTTTAGTACAATGATACGGTCGAAATAACATTTTAGGTGTCGAAATATGTAGTTCAATAAAATCATTAAGAATTGGGTTTGCACACGAACACATACTTCAATAATTGGGTGATCAGTGAATCATATCTTCAAGAACTAGGTGATCAGTGATTAGTGAATAAGATCTCCAACATATTTCTTCATTTTCATTGGGTTTTGTTTAATCTTGGGTGTACATGTGTGTTAATTCATTTGTTTGAATAATGTAATGCTACAAGTAGGCTAATTTGTATTTGAATAAATATGTGCATGCCACTATGGATTTGTTTGAATAATGTGATGCTACATGTAGGCTAATTTGTATTTGAATACATCTGTGCGTGCCACTATGGATTTGTTTGAATGACGTGATACTACATGTAGGCTAATTTGTATTTGAATACATATGTGCGTGCCACTATGGATTTCGTTGAATTATGTGATGCTACATGTAGGCTAATTTGTATTTGAATACATCTATGCGTGCCGCTATGGATTTGTTTCAATGATGTGATTTGTTAAGTTTAGGCTAATTTGTATTTGAATACATCTGTGTGTGCACCTATGGATTTGTTTGAATGATGTGATGCTACATGTAGGCTAATTTGTATTTAAATACATCTGTGCGTGCCACTATGGATTTGTTTCAACGATGTGATGCTACAGTGTTACTTGTATTTGATTACATACATTCAAGAATCTATTTGTATAGTTGTTTGTTATTAAGTGCATGCGTATATTTGTTTATATATGTGGTAATACATTTGTTTGATACATGCGACTAATATACGTACATGTGCTTATGTGTACGTGAGTATATGTAAATGTATGCAGACTTATGTGTATATTTGCTTAAGTGTATGTGTAAATGTATGTATGTATGTATGTTTATTTATGTGTATATATATGATTATATATCTCTTTAAAAAAATAATCCTTAATTATGTGTATTTTTAAATAAAATAAAAATTAATTTCTTAAATTATAAATCAAATTGTACAAAGATTAGATTAATAAATAAACAGGTAAATAACAAAAATAATAAAAAACATAAATTAATAACTAATATAATACAAAAGATAATTAAACTATAAAAAGACAATTAAATTATTAATTAAGTTATAAATATTACATTATAATAAAATAATTAAATAACAAAGACAAAAAAAAAATTAAAAATTTATTATTAATAGCGACGACTTGTCGTCGCTATAGAGTGATTTAATTTTTTTAATCATTATTATTATATAACCAGGATTGCGAGAAAAAAAAATGAAGTTAGAATCAGCGACGACATGTTGTCGCTATAGAGGGCAGCGGAAAAGTTTAGGCGGGCTTTTGGGAAAATTTTGGCGCCTTTGAGTAGGGTTTAGCGACGACATGTTGTCGCTAAATTTTTTTGCGCATTTTTTATTCCGGGAATAATTCATTTAATAGAACGACGTCGTTTGGGTGAGAGCAATAGCGACGACATGTCGTCGCTAAAAATTAGTTCGGGTTAAAACCTATCAGAACGCAAATTCAGTTTCATTTTCAGATTTCTAAGTGTTGGTTCGCGTCTCCTTTCGCCCCTACGAGGTTAGTCGATTTTTTGGTCCTTTTAAGTGATTTTTTTTACATGTTTAAGTGGTTGGATCCATTATTTGTTTGATAATTTCACTAATGGAAGGTTTTTCATAAGATTTGATGTGTTTAGCATCTCTTTTTTTTTTTCAAAACAAGATTTGATGTGTGTTTAGTAATTTTGGTGTTGTAAAGTGACGTTTTTTAGTGTGTGTATCTATGTTTAGTAATTTTGTTTGTTTAAATTGTTTTTAGGGTTCAAGATTTGAAGTATTTGGAAAGATTTTCTAAGGTATGTTCATATGGTTGGGGTTTTTTTGTTGTTAATATTATATGTATGTAAATCTTATTTGTTTTGAATGTTGTAGATTTGTTAAGTTTGTTGTAAATCTTATTTGTTTAAATGGTTTTTGTGACAACCGAAAAATTTTTGCTTCTCAAACACTACCAACAATAACCAAATTTTGGGGACGAAATTTTTTCAACAAGGGGATGATGTGACACCCGGCAATTTCAGGTAAATTGCAACTCTTACATTCTTTACATTTCACATTCATACTTGTTGCATTTCATTTAATTATGTTTAATTAGATGAGTGAACACAAACTGCCAAAGATAATTCGAGGAATTATCGAAACACACACGAGTCTCACTAACTTGGTGATCAAACTTATATGTTATTACATTATTATGTGCTAAACGTGCATTAGATGTTTAGGATAAACGTTAGAAATTGAGCACGAGCGAAATCGTATCAACGAAATCGAAAAACAGGAAAATAAACCCGTCGCGGTACGCGGAGAGCGCTTGGCGAAAGACTTCGCGGTAGGCGGCACAAACCGGGAGTCGAGACTCCCGATGTCGCACCTCGAGAAATCCCGTCCCTTCTGGGGCGCGAGCAACAACAGATTGTCAGGATCGCAGTCTCCGGTCACACAACATGCGAGACCTATATGTCCGGTTTCGTACGTACATCCAATAACTTGGATAAAACAGTTTGGTAAAGTCAGAGTTGCGGAAATAAAGTATAAATCAACAAACAGTTTAACATTCATGATTTGTGGAAGCGTTAATTAAAAACGGTTTTCAAAATGATAGGTAACAGTAGTTGCGGAAGCGATTAAAGTTGTTTATCAATACAATAAGTAACATAACAAAATGTTAACAAATGTTTAATAGTCTAAGACACATGAGCAGATGCATGCGACTCCAGCCTAGCATCCTAATCCTTGTGCACGTGCCTTAGCTACCTGAGAAAACATGCGAGTAAAAGGTCAACACAAAGGTTGGTGAGAGCACAGGTTTTTCATGAGCAATAAACATCCAATGTTTAAAGTGACAGTTGCGATTTACATATCATTACAATGCAGTATCGATTGATAGCTAGTCAATACAGTTATATTATATGCGGGGTCGTACCGAATCTGGCAATTGTGCCTCCCGCCATGTCCATCACAAGACAATGGCAAAGTGTTGGTCAATATTGCACCCATTCCGACCTACAGTCGGGTTGGCCTCCCAGGCGCGATGGGTGGGGCTTGTCAGGCCCAAATAGTACTATTCAAGATTACCACGCTAGGCGCTTCGCGCTACTAACGGTCCGTGGAGTATCGCGAGGTCTTTTAGTTGTGATGTGGTCCACACATATACATATATGATAAAGCATGTCCATACGTAAATGAAATGAGTTGTTGTTTGTAAAACAGTTTAGCATGCAATGTTTTCTCCCCCAAAGGTAGAAAAGTAAAAGGGGCCGTGAACTCACCTGATAGAGTAGTTCCGGTTGTGAGTGTGTTCGCGTCTGCGAGAGCTAGCACCTGCTAGTATGCACCTATAACCATATAGGTGTGAGTATGTGTTCTGTGTTGTGTTGTATCCCATACAACTCCAAGTGTCGGTGTGCACAACCGAGTGTGTGCGTGTTGACTAGTGAGACTCGACGAATCGTTGGTGACACGATTGTTGTGTTTATGTGCCTTGATGCACATAAGACACCAATATGCATCCTATGACTCCAATCGCACAAGTTACCATTTTTAGAAAGTTTCCAATTTAGGAAAGTGTGGTTATGAAATCCATTTCACAAATCAAATCACTCCAGTATGTTTGTAAAACACGTTTATACACTTAAAAGACAACGTTTGTGCATAAATCACCATTTATGCCGTTTTGCCCAAATCAAGTTTCCTTATTTGGAAGGTATCCGTTTAAAAGCTTGTTTTTACAAAACGAAGTTTCTAAATATGTTAAAAATCATTTCTAAACATGTTTTAACAATCAATGTTCATCAAAGCACTCTAAAATATCAAAAGCCCTCTTTTGATTTATAAAAGTTTCCATAAATAGCAAGTTTCTATAAAACCAAGTTTTTGCCAAAATCAAATATCCCAATGTGTTTCTAAACACTCCAATATACTTTTAACAACATCTATACATGTCTAACATGTCTAGATCATCACGAGTCCAAGACTTGCACATAAAAGTTTCCTTTTATGGCAAGTGTATAAAATCATTATTAAATCAAACAATAACCAAACCAAACTCAAATCTAACATCCCTAAACACTAAAATCAGTAAATCTATGACAATAAAGCATCAAATCACCAACACATTCGTGTATAATGGCCACATGGAGTTGCATGTGGGTTTTTACCCATTGCATGTACGATCTAACACTAGATAAACATAAGGAACTACCTTAGATGCTAGATTCCAATGGAAACAGTAGCTGATGATAAAGAATCAGTGGTTGATGGTCGTTCTTGGCTTCTTTGCTCCTTCTCCAAGTTCCAAGCACTCCAAATCTCCAAGAAGAATGAGGGAATGGTTTAGGATTGGCTTACCAGGGGTTAAGGTGAGTTTAGCAGAGAGTTTAGTCGAGATATGGTGCACCAGTTCGAAGGAAAACAAGAGAAAACCGATTGAAAGACTGTGGGGTTGAATTTATAAAAATTGTCATCTGCATGGCCTTCGCGTACCGCGAAGGCCGATCAAAAGTTTTCATCGCGTACCGCGATGAGATTCGGGAGTCTCGACTCCCGGTTTTCGTCGCATATCGCGGAGCCTTTCGCGATGGGTTATCGCGTACCGCGACGGGTCCCATTTCTTGTTTTTCGATTTCGTTGATACGATTTCGTTCGTACTCGATCCCTAACGCTTATTCTAAACATCTAATACATGTTTAACATATAATCACAAAGTAGCACATAAGTTTGATTGATCACCAACGTTTATGAGACTCGTGTGTGTTTCGATAATTCCTCGAATTATCTTTGGCAGTTTGTGTTCGTGGTACGAACCGTTTGCATGCTTGATTAACCATAATTAACATGTATTTGCACAATCCAATTGTGTTTGTGTTTGTGTTTGCCACACTTGGTTTCCAAAACCAATGTGCAATGTACGATTCGATAGTTCCTCGAACTATCGTTTCGTAGTTGTGTGTGTTTGACTCATCTTTAATTAACATAATTAAATGAAATGCAACAAGTATGAATGTGAAATGTAAAGAATGTAAGAGTTGTAATTTACCTGAAATTGCCGGGTGTCACACCCGAATCCTGTCGCGGTACGCGATGATAAATTTTGATCGGCCTTCGCGGTACGCGAAGGCCATGCAGATCAAATTTTTCTATAAATCCATTCCATTCACCTCCTATCCGATCTTTAACCACTTTCTTCGAACAACCTCGGCTATACTTGACCAAAACCCACTGATATCAACCTCAGACCTTCCTGGAAACATCCTTGGAGCTATCCCTTTCATTGTTGGGTCATTTGGAGCCTTTGAAGCACAAGGAAGGTCTTGAAAGCCATCGAGAAGCTTGGAGCAACCATCAATCCACTGGAACTTCATCATCAGTAGCCATCTCCACTGAATCTTAGCTTCTAAGGTAGTTCATCTTGTTTATCTATGGTTAGATCGCACATGCAATGGGTGAAAACCCACATGCATGAACATTCACCCACATGCAACTCCATGTGACCGTCGAGCACGAATTTGTTGATGATTTTGTGTGTTATTGTTGTAAACTTACTGATTTTATAGTATAAGAATGTTAGATTTGAGTTATTGGTTGATTTGATGATGTTTTGGTACATTTGCCATTAAAGGAAACTTTTATGTTGCAAGTCTTGGATTTGTAATGATCTAGATGTTGTTAAATGTATATTGGAGTGTTTAGAAACACATTGGGATATTTGATTTTGTCAAAAACTTGGTTTTGTAGAAACTTACTATTTATGGGAACTTTTGTAAATCAAAAGAGGGCTTTTGATGTTTTAAAACGTTTTGATGAACCTGGATTATTGAAATATGTTTAGAAATGGTTTTTAACATATTTGGAAACTTGGATTCGTGAAAACGAACTTTTAAACGGATACTTTCCAAATAAGGAAACTTTATTTGGGCAAAACGACATAAATGGTGATTTATGCGCAAACGATATGTTTTAAGGGTTTAAATGTATTTTATAAACATATTAAAGGTATTAACATTATGAAATGGAATTTCATAACCACACTTTCTTAAATGGGAAACTTTCTAAAAATGGTAACTTATGTGATTATAGTCATAGGATGCATTTTGGTGTCTTATGTGTGATGTCAACGGAGCTTAGCTACAAAACTAACTAAAAACCGACTCTAAAATAGACAAAGTAATAAATCTAGACTCTCTAAAACCTAAGCTACCGACAGGCAAGTGTACCTATCGTATGCAGCAAGACAAAAGTAAGTCCGGATATCGAACCCACAGACTTCTACAGAATGTACTAACAAGACTCAAGGACTTATCTATACAAATTTACTTAAATAAAATATTAATGAGGAAAAGGGGGATTTTTACTAACGACTAAAATACTTAAAAGATACTTAAGAATAAGAATAGATGAGCAAACAAAGACTAAATCAGAGAAGGAAAACAACACTACCTAGGCTTTAATCATATACATGCTTGACAAGGTTCTCTCGGGGATGGAACTAATGTGATACCGGGATCTAAAAATACTAAACCTATTGGAAACTTAGAGTACCCTCGACCCTTCTCAAGGATAATCAACAAAATATCCTAAAAGTTGTTAAACCACCGGTTAAATGGATTCCCCTCACAGGTCATCCAACTGCTTATGAATTATCCGCTAGATTATCTACCTCACAGTACGATAATCTCAAAACACCTAAGAAATAGCTGTTAGACAATCTACCTCACAGCGCGAAAGTCACAGTTCACTTAAATGTTAGGGATAACTTGGGTTTTCCTATTGAACTCAATAAACAAGGTTTGATAGACAAATTAGACTGATCTTCTCACGAAGCCTCTAACCTAACAAACTAACAACCAAGACTTATTGACAACTTCTCACCTCACGGCTATTAAAGTTGGTTGCACATCTTAATCATCTAAATCATAATAAAACATTCCTATGAATTACCTGATCACAATAATTCATCCAATAATCAAAGACACGCAGTAATTGATTCTAGCATGCACCTATTTCGCGACAGACAATCGCCAAGACACATGAGGAACATAATATTAATCATTTAACAATCAAAGACACACATACACATCCAATATTACAAACCAAGTCTTTAAATCATAAATCCATCACATCACATTGTTTCAATCCCAAGATAGACCAAAATCAATCATGTACAATCATCTAACCTAGGTAGTTCTAGAAGTTTAGCCAAGAAACATCATATGAAAACAACCCATAATCTGTTCAATGTAAGAAAACATGAGAAACAAGAGAAACAAAGTAAACTGATCACGTTACACCCTTCGGATCACTCGTCTAAGGCTTCCCGATGATTAAGATCGACTCCACTCTTGTCCTCTAGCCTCTAATCGCCTCCCTGCTCGTTTCTAATCGTCCAGAATCGAATACCCTAGCCTCAGCCGTTTCAAAATCAATAAAACTTGAATTTCTGAGTTTTTAACCCTGTCGTGTACTGCGACAAGCTTCTCTAAACCCTTCGCGCTACGCGATGGGTCTCGCTACCCGACAAATTAGTCGGGTCAAACCGCAATCATTAAAAGGGGCATTTTGGTCATTTTCCTCTGTCGCGTACCGCGACAGGGTTTCAGATGTCCTTCGCGATACGCGAAGGGTTCCAGAATTCAGAATTTTGATCTCGTTGTTCTTGGGCCTATTCTCTTCCAACCGGCAGCTCATTTTCTTGATCGTTTGCTAAAAATTGATATGTTTATTACCTGCGAGCATGAAATTACCAAATTGTGAAGAACCAGCATAAATCGACTCTAAAAAGTAATAAACTGTACAGAAACTCAAAAGAAACAAATGGAAAAATAGTTGTGTTTTACAACACATCAATGTGCACTTAGGCACATAAACACAACAATCGTGTCACCAACGATTCGTCGAGCCTCACTAGTCAACACGCACACACGCACTCGGTTGAGCACACCGACACTTGGAGTTGTATGGATTACAACACACCACAAAACACATACTCACACCTATATGGTTATAGGTGCCTACTAGCAGGATTGCTAGCATTCGTAGACACAAACACACAAACACACCGGAACTACTAATCAGGTGAGTTCATGGCCCCTTTTTATCTTTTCTACCTTTGGGGGAGAAAACATTGCATTACAACTGTTTTTGAACAACAACTCATTTTATTTACGTATGGACATGCTTTATCATTATATGTATATGTGTGGGCCCCTATCACAACTAAAAGTCCTCGCGATACTCCTCGGACCGTTAATAACATAACGCCTAGCATGGAAATCTTGAATAGTACTATTGGGCCTGACAAGCCCCACTACACCCGACTGGAGGTCGGAACAGTGCAATATTGACCAACACTTTGCCATAGTCTGGTGATGGACATGGCGGGAGGCACCAACTATCAGCTTCGGTACCATCCACAATATAATATAACTGTATTGACAAGCTATCAATCGATACTGCATTGTAATGATATGTAAATCTGTAAAACTCTTACTTTAAACATTTTGATGTTTACTGCTGATTACAAACCTGTGCTCTCACCAACCTTTGTGTTGACTCTTTACTCGCATGTTTTATCAGGTAACTAAGACACGCGCACAAGGAATAGGATGCTAGGCTGGAGTTGCATGCATTGATATTATTGTCTTAGGATTTGAGAACAACTATCATTTTGCTTTATTGTATTGTAAACAATTTAAATCACTTCCGCACTATTTCTTAAATGTTGTTTTGAAAACTAATTTAGTTAACGCTTCCGTTATCTATGAATGTTAATCTGTTTTGATAACCTACGCTTACTTCTGCAACTCTGATTTTACAAACTGTTTTATCCAAGTTATTGGATGTACGTATGAAACCGAACATATAGGTCTCGCATGTTGTGTGACCGGAGACTGCGATCCTGACAATCTGTTGTTGCTCGCGCCCCAGAAGGGACGGGATTTCTCGGGGTGCGACAGTTTTAGTTATGTCAAGATTGTTTTACTTGGTTTTTAAATTGTTTAGTTGAATTTAAGTTTGTTGATTACATAATGTTGATGTGCTTTAGTTGAATTTTAGTGTGTTGATTACATAATGGTTTTAGTTATGTAAAGTTTGTTAATTTTAAATGGTTTTAGTTATGTCAAGATTGTTTTGTTTAGATTTTAAATGGTTTTAGTTATGTAAAGTTTGTTGATTACATAATGCTTATTATATGCCTTAGTTCAATTGAAGTTTGTTGAATACATATTACTTATTTCAAGATTTTGAATGGTTTTAGTTATGTCAAGATTGTTTTACTTAGATTTTAAATTGTTTAGTTGAATTTAAGTTTGTTGATTACATAATGTTGATGTGCTTTAGTTGAATTTTAGTTTGTTGATTACATAATGGTTTTAGTTATGTAAAGTTTGTTAATTTTAAATGGTTTTAGTTATGTCAAGATTGTTTTACTTAGATTTTAAATTGTTTAGTTGAATTTAAGTTTGTTGATTACATAATGTTGATGTGCTTTAGTTGAATTTTAGTTTTTTGATTACATAATGGTTTTAGTTATGTAAAGTTTGTTAATTTTAAATGGTTTTAGTTATGTCAAGATTGTTTTGTTTAGATTTTAAATGGTTTTAGTTATGTAAAGTTTGTTGATTACATAATGCTTATTATATGCCTTAGTTCAATTGAAGTTTGTTGAATACATATTACTTATTTCAAGATTTTGAATGGTTTTAGTTATGTCAAGATTGTTTTACTTAGATTTTAAATTGTTTAGTTGAATTTAAGTTTGTTGATTACATAATGTTGATGTGCTTTAGTTGAATTTTAGTTTGTTGATTACATAATGGTTTTAGTTATGTAAAGTTTGTTAATTTTAAATGGTTTTAGTTATGTCAAGATTGTTTTACTTAGATTTTAAATTGTTTAGTTGAATTTAAGTTTGTTGATTACATAATGTTGATGTGCTTTAGTTGAATTTTAGTTTTTTGATTACATAATGGTTTTAGTTATGTAAAGTTTGTTAATTTTAAATGGTTTTAGTTATGTCAAGATTGTTTTGTTTAGATTTTAAATGGTTTTAGTATGTAAAGTTTGTTGATTACATAATGCTTATTATATGCCTTAGTTCAATTGAAGTTTGTTGAATACATATTACTTATTTCAAGATTTTGAATGGTTTTAGTTATGTCAAGATTGTTTTACTTAGATTTTAAATTGTTTAGTTGAATTTAAGTTTGTTGATTACATAATGTTGATGTGCTTTAGTTGAATTTTAGTTTGTTGATTACATAATGGTTTTAGTTATGTAAAGTTTGTAAATTTTAAATGGTTTTAGTTATGTCAAGATTGTTTTACTTAGATTTTAAATTGTTTAGTTGAATTTAAGTTTGTTGATTACATAATGTTGATGTGCTTTAGTTGAATTTTAGTTTTTTGATTACATAATGGTTTTAGTTATGTAAAGTTTGTTAATTTTAAATGGTTTTAGTTATGTCAAGATTGTTTTGTTTAGATTTTAAATGGTTTTAGTCATGTAAAGTTAGTTGATTACATAATGCTTATTATATGCCTTAATCAATTGAAGTTTGTTGAATACATATTACTTATTTCAAGATTTTGAATGGTTTTAGTTATGTCAAGATTGTTTTACTTAGATTTTAAATTGTTTAGTTGAATTTAAGTTTGTTGATTACATAATGTTGTTGTGCTTTAGTTGAATTTTAGTTTGTTGATTACATAATGGTTTTAGTTATGTAAAGTTTGTTAATTTTAAATGGTTTTAGTTATGTCAAGATTGTTTTACTTAAATTTTAAATAGTTTTAGATTTGTTAAGTTTATAGATCATTATGACAATCGATAAGAGTTGGATTACTTTGGGAAATCGAAATTCTACTGCTTTCAAAGAAGGCCTTCTCAACTTTATAGAGATAACAAAAAACCATGTCGATAGCCAAGGTAAAATGTTTTGCCCGTGTAGACGCTGTGTTAATTCGATTCGGCATGATTTGAATACGGTTTATGCCCACATACATAGTCGTGGGTTTCTACAATCTTATCAGACATGGAATTATCATGGTGAAAGATATGCTAATGCTGAACAAGTAGAAGCCCTTTTTGATTCAAGAACACATGAACATGATACAAGAAGTCTTGAAATGTTTGATGTGATTGATGATGTTATGGCGGAGCACAATGCAAATGAAGAAAATACACATGAAGATGAAAGTGGTTTAGACCCGGAATTTGACGCATTGTTCAAGGAGTTGAACACCGAATTATACCCTGGTTGTAGCTGGATGTCTTCTTTAAACTTTATAGCAAAATTGATGCATATTAAAGTAATCAACAAATGGACAGATAGTTCATTTGATCAACTTTTAGAATTTTTAAGAGGTGCATTCCCAAAAGAAAATCATATCCCGGCCTCACATTATCAATCTAAAAAGAAGCTAAAAAAGATTGGGTTGGGATACCAATCTATCCATGCTTGCATTAATGACTGCGCGTTGTTCTGGAAAGAAAATCATGACTTGCAAGATTGTCCGGTGTGTAATGAGAGCAGATGGGTTGACAAAAATACAAAGGGAAAGAAAGTTCCAAAAAAAGTGTTGCGTTACTTTCCTTTAACTTCTCGGCTTCGACGAAGGTTTAGTTCTAGATTCATGGCTAAAGATATGATATGGCATAATACAGGACGCTCAACAGATGGTATAATGTGTCATCCGGTTGATGGGAAGGCATGGCAAGAATTTGATAAAAGATACCCTGATTTTGCCAATGAACCCAGATAATGTTCGTTTGGGTTTGGCGGCTGATGGCTTTAATCCATTTGGAAACATGAATCTGTCTTACAGTATGTGGCCAGTGGTGTTGACAACATACAATACGCCACCTTGGCTATGTATGAAAGAGTCTTCTTTTATGTTAACTTTGTTGATTCCAGGTCCTAAATCACCTGGAAAAGACATTGATGTTTTTTTGAGGCCTTTGGTGGATGAATTGAAAATGCTATGGGTTGAAGGCGTTCAAATGCCAGATGCTTCAACTAAAAGCATATTCAAGATGTGTGCGGCTCTATTGTGGACTATTAATGATTTTCCTGCTCGTAGCAGCTTGTCTGGATGGAGCGGCCAAGGTTATAAAGCATGTCCAACTTGTAACATAGACACACCTGCATGTCATGTAACTAATAAAATAGCTTTTGTTGGTCATAGAAGATTCTAAGACCGCAAACATAAATGGAGGGAAAATTTGATGTTCAATGGGAAAAAAGAGACAACAGGTCCACCTAAACGATTGAATAATAAACAGATATTAGAACAACTCAATAGTCTACCCAATCGTGTTCCGGGAAAACATCCTAGCCATGGAGGTATCAAAAGAAAGCGTGATGCATCAGAGTTTAATTGGAACAAAAAGAGCATTTTCTTTGAGTTGGATTATTGGTCTTCTGTAGAGCTAAAACACAATCTTGATGTTATGCATGTGGAGAAGAATGTATGTGAGAGTTTATTGGGTACTTTACTAATGAATGAAAAATCAAAAGACACACTAAATGCTAGAAAAGACTTAGAAAATTTGGGTATTCGAAAAAATCTGTGGCTAACAAAAAATAACAACAAGGTTTACCAACCACATGCTCCTTACTCTTTCACACCTAGTGATCAAGAACGGTTTTGTAAGTTTATTAGAGGAGTGAGACTACCTGATGGTTTCGGTTCAAACTTTAAAAATAAGGTTATTTCTAATAACTCAAATATAGCCGGGTTAAAGTCTCATGATTATCATATCCTTATGCAACGACTACTACCAGTAGGGGTTCGAGTTGGTTTGCCATCAAATGTTGCTACTGCAATATGTGACCTTTGCACCTTCTTTCAAAAAATTTGTGCACGATCAATAGATGCGAATGACATGGCTAATGCACATAAAGAAGTGGTAAAGATATTATGCAACTTGGAATTGATATATCCTCCGGCTTTTTTTGACATAATGGTTCACTTAATTCTTCACTTACCCGAAGAAGCCATTCTTGGTGGGCCTGTTTACATGAGGTGGATGTATCCTTTTGAAAGATACATGAAAAAGTTAAAGGCGTATGTTAGAAACAAAGCCAGGCCCGAGGGCTCAATAGCTGAAGGTTATGTTGCAGATGAAGCATTGACATTCTGCTCTATGTATCTTGAAGGTATGCAAACAAAATTCAAAAGTCTTGATATAAATGCAGATGCTGATATTTTAAAGAGACAACTGCATGTGTTTTCATCACAATGTAGACCAATTTCAAAGAAAAAAATCATTGGACTATGTGTGGATGCAAAAAAAAAAAGCGTTAGAATGGTTTGTACTAAACAACTGTGATGAAATTCAAGGCCATAAATCGTAAGTTGTTTACCTTTTTATATTCATTTTTTCTATAATCATCATACACTAATTTGAACTTTTTGTTACTTGTTTAGAGAATTTCTATCACAATTTCCAAATAGTGATATGAAAACAGAATTTGCTTCATGGTTTAAATATAAAGCAAATACATCTTCATCTTCATCTTTGTCTCCGGAGTGTAAAAGCGAATTGAAGGCATTGGCACATGGTTCCTTGAACGCATATTCTTATAGTGCATGCATAATTAATAGTGTTAGATTTGTGGTAAATAATCGTGATGTCCGACGCACTACTCAGAATAGTGGTGTTGTTACAATAGGAGAAGATGGCACTCCATTTTATGGTCAACTAGAGGATATCATAGAGTTGAATTGCATAGACAATCACTCGGTTGTATTATTTCGTTGTAAATGGTTTGACACATCGGGTAAGAGATTAATTAAGAAAGACAATATCACACTTATTGACTTCAGTCGTGAATGGTATGTTGGTAATCCATGGTATGACACCAAACAATATATTTTACCTACACAAGCTAAACAAGTATTTTATCTCCAAGATCCTTATCGAACCGCTACCAATTGGAGAGTTGTGCAAGATGTGCATCATAGAAAACTCTGGGACCATCCAAGTATGAGTGTTGCTAATGAGATAGATATATTGCATGACACTCAATCATCTGACTATAATTTCATTGCCGAATAAGTTTGTGAAGTTGGTGAGTCAAGTGTACGAGTCAATGATGATGAGACATGTGTCTTACGGGACACTCAAGATGTTCATTGTAACTTGGTTGTTGACTTGGGCTACTTGCCTATGAGCACGAGTCATGGTGAAGGTGGTGACCCAATTAATATAGACTTGAGTGAGGATGATGAAACTTTAATTGATAGTAGTGAAGAAGATGAAGATGCATACCATTCAGATGAAGAAGAAGAAGAATTAAATGATGATAATGATGATGACGACGATGACGATAATGGTCTTGAAAACACACCTTATTGTAGTGACGATTCTGATTAAATGTGTGTTTGCAATTTAATTTTGTTGTAATTATTAAAATTTACTCCCATGATTTAGGATGATGAAAGTTTAATTTTGTTGTAGTTGTTAAAATTTATTAATATATGTATATTTATATATTTTACTATACTTTATTTGTTTTTGATAAGGACATGGCTACATATCATGGAGGAGATGGAGGGAATGAAGATCCTTGGAATCCAAATAGGCTCCCGGGTGGTTGTGAGTTTTGTAAGTTACTTGTTTCTATTATAGATGAATATATATTTGTTTTAATTGATAATCTCTTTTAAACTTGTTAACTTTTTAATTTCATGTATTGATGCAGCACAACCCAAAAAGAGACGATCGAAGGGCAAAAACTTAACTTTATACAAAAAATATGAACAAAACAACAAAAAAACCTTTACCTCTTGCGGTGACTACTGATGAAAATCAATATAGGTTTGTTGGAGATAACAGCTCAGATTTCATAAGGCTCATATCAAATGAGGTGGGAAAGACTGTTCATTTTTATTATGTTAGTTGGCAAGATGTGCCTAATGAATACAAACAGGCCATATATCCGACACTCTTTGTAAGTTTACATTGTAATTTTTATTTATATTTATATTTCATAACTTTTAAAATTCTTTCTATTACATTCGTTTTGCAGGAATTTTTTGATCTTCAAGCTTTGCAAGATGAAGGTTTATGGGAGGGAGTAAAGCTTGGAATCAATGCCGAGTGTGCACGAAGCTACAAAGATCGTAAACAAAAGGCAAAAAAGCATTTTCTAGCCAATGGTGGCTATGAAAACATTGAAAAGGCCAAAAATTTTCCTCCAGAGTACATGAATCAATCTGAGTGGGTTGAACTAATTGATAAGCTGTTTAAATCTGATGCTTACATGAAAAGATCCGAAAAAAATAAAGCAAACAGATCAAAACAACGATATCCAAGTTTTCATGGGAGTGAATCATATTCACAGAAGCGATGGACTGAGGTTAGAAACTTACGTATTAATAGACATATTAGAACGAAACTAAAACTTTTGTTACTTACAGATGGAGAAGCACGGGACCACAATCATTGTTGATGGCTGGAAGAAGACGCATTATAAGCCAGGATTAGGTTGGCCAAATGATTTGGCAGAGCAAGACTAGGTTAGTAAAAACTTTGGTTGTATGACTTTGTTATTGCATCTTAGGCATTTCTGGCTGGGTTAGACGTACCAGTAATTGACTCTGATTAACAAGGAGAGCCATATCTTGTCTTTGTGTGCATTTAGGCATTTTAGGAAATATTGTTTATGCTTACTTTGAAATTTTAACCCAAACTAGGCTTAATAAGATTAAAGTGTCAAAGTTGTGTGTTAATTGGACAAAATAACTCAAACTAGCTTTAATAAGGTTAAAACTTTTGTTTAAACGGGTCAAAATGCCTTAAACGAGTCAAAATAACTTAAACAAGCTTTAATAAGGTTAAAGTGTCAAAGTTGTGAATTAATTGGTAAAAATAAGTCAAACTAGCTATAACAAGGTTATAATGTCAAACTATAGTTTAAACGGGTAAAAATAAGGTTAGACTATCTTTAATAAGGTTAATGTGTCAAAGTTGTGCTTAAACGGGTCAAAATAAGTTAAACTTGATTTAATAAGGTTAAGTGTCAAAGTTGTGTTTTAGTTGGTCAAAATAACTGAAACTAGCTTTAATAAGGTTAAAATGTCAAACTTTAGTTTAAACGGGTCAAAATAAGGTTAGACTATCTTTAATAAGGTTAAAGTGTCAAAGTTATGTGTTCATTGATAAAAATAAGTCAAACTAGCTATAACAAGGTTAAAATGTGAAACTTTAGTTTAAACGGATCAAAATAACTTACACTATCTATAATAAGGCTAAAGTGTGAAAGTTGTGCTTAAATGAGTCAAAATAACTCAAACTAGTTTTAATAAGGTGGCTGTTCAAAAAGCTCGCGGCTCGGCTGGAAAAAGGCTCGGCTCGAAAAAGGCTCGGCTCGAAAAGAGCTCGGCTCGAAAAAAGCTCGTTAAAAACAAGCCGAGCCCGAGCCAGGGTTGGCTCGGCTCGAGCTCGGCTCATGGCTCGACTCGTTGGCTCGGCTCGTGGCTCGGGTCGGTTTTTTATATATTTATATATAATTATATATATTATATTACACATATATATATATATATATATATTATACATAATATATATATTTATATATATAAAACTATATACACACATATATATTATATTACACACACATACATATATATTATAAATAATATATATACAATATCTTATATTCATATTTATATAAATATGCATATTATGTATAATATATATGTATGTATATATATACTTACATGTATAACATATATCTATACATACATATATATTGGATTATATATATATATTAGATTATATATATATATAAAGTGGAGGAAAAAAAACAAAAAAAAAACGAGCTGGCTCGTGAGCGAGCTCGAGGCTCGAGGTTTTTTACGAGCCGAGCCCGAGCCAGGATTTTTGGCTCGAAAGAAATTTCGGCTCGGCTCGAGCTCGGCTCGAAAATCCACGAGCCGAGCTTGAGCTAGGCCTGGCCTGGCTCGGCTCGGCTCGGCTCGATTACAGCCCTAGGTTGAAGTGTCAAACTTTTGTTTTAAACGGGTCAAAATAACTTAAACAAGCTTTAATAAGGTTAAAGTGTCAAAGTTGTGAATTAATTGGTAAAAATAAGTCAAACTAGCTATAACAAGGTTAAAATGTCAAACTTTAGTTTAAACGGATCAAAATAAGGTTAGACTATCTTTAATAAGGTTAAAGTGTGAAAGTTGTGCTTAAACGAGTCAAAATAAGTTAAACTTGATTTAATAAGGTTAAGTGTCAAAGTTGTGTGTTAATTGGTCAAAATAACTAAAACTAGCTTTAATAAGATTAAAGTGTCAAACTTTTGTTTTAAATTTGTCAAGTAAGGTTAAAATGCTCAAGTTGTATATAATTCTAATTAATTGTATTGTTTATTATAGCAAAGGATTCAAAACGAAGCAAGAAGGTTGGGCGACAACTCAAGTTCGGAAATTTCCGACGAATATGATGTGATGAAACATGCTTTAGGTGAAAGGCGTGGACATATTCGTGAAGTGGGTAGAGTTGTTAAAAGCGTACCTGCTGAAATGTCAAGTTCTTATTCCACTCAATCTCAAGGATGGCAACAAAATTGGGAGCAACAAATGAGAGAGCAGGTGCAACGAGAAGTTCAAACCCAAATGAACGAAAACTTGCACAAGATGCAAGCAGACTTTGCCAGACAATTTGAAGAAATGCGCCAATCGTTTCAACAACAAAAAGATTCCCAAAATGAAGAAGAAGAAAAAGAAGAAGAAAGTGAAAATGATTAGGTTCTATGCATCTTGACAATGAATTCTTGAAATTATTTTCATGTTTGATGGTAGTATGTTTGATAGTAGTATGTTTGATAATACTTTTGAATGATTTGGTTTGGATGATGTAGGATTGGATGTTTAAACTTTGTGTTTGTATGATATTTGTTTCAATGATGTAGGATATATGTTTAAATTATTTCCAGGTTTATGAATTTTGGTTGTGTAAGATTTTGTAAAAAATCTAGGAAAATATAAAAATACAGCAGAATTCTGTTTTCTGCAGATACACTAATAGCGACGACATGTCGTCGCTAAAAAGCGGCACAGAATTTTCCAGATATCAAGAAATAGCGACGACATGTCGTCGCTATCTGTCGACCTCTAAGAATTTTATATTATTTATTTAAATCAAAAAAAATTTAAATATTCTTTTGCGACGACATGTCGTCGCTATAAATCGTCGTCTTAGAATTTTATATTATTTATTTAAATCAAAAAAAATTTAAAATATCATTAGCGACGACATGTCGTCGCTAGAAGCTTATCTATAGAAACGACATGTATAGCGACGACATCAGAGAGCAATAGAGACGAGACTGTAGCAACGACTGTTTTGGCGACAATGTGTCGTCGCTATAGCCTCAAAACACCTATAGCGACGACATGTCGTCGCTAAAGTGCCCGCATTTTTGTTGTTTTAGGCGCCTTTTGCTGTAGTGTAATGATACAAGATTCCGATTAATCTCGAAAGATATAAGGTATCATAAAGTTTTATACATAAACGATTTTTTATTGTTAATGTAAGGTTCTCATGCCAATAACAAATAGTTCTTTTGTATTCTCAAGCTTAAAGATTCTTTGGTACTTTTTCTTCTTCTAGATTGTAAGGAATCCCTGAGTTAAGTTGGTTACAAGAACCATAGAACCAGAGTCAAATTATCATATGTTAGTTGGAACATTAAAGGACTCAAACATCATATTAGGATGATTATCTCTTTTAGCCAGCTGCTCCTTAAATTCAGGGCAATGTTCAACCTTTAGGTAGAACTTATAGTAAGACTTGCCAATGGAGTTGTTAGAGCTGGAAGAAGTACTTGTATTGGATTTAGAGACCTCAGAAACTTCCTTGTAAGGGAAATTGTTCTTCATTTTCTTCAAATTTGCAGCAATGAGGTTAGCAACATTCGGTTTCTACAACTTCTGAAGTTCTTCCTCTTTTACACACATAGCAATCAACTCCTTTAGCATCCACTTATCTTTTTGAGTGTTGTTGTTGATTTTAAATGCCAAATAAGGTGCAAGAAGAAAAAACATAATGAAATAGTTAGGAAACCGTCTCTGAATTCTATGCCTAATCCCTCAAATTGACGGGTCATGTAGTTCATTGTTATGAGGTGCTCATGAATGCTGTAAATCCTGTCATACTTTGTAGCTACCAATTTATAAATTAGAATGTTAGCATGCTATTTAGAGATCCCTTTGAATTGCTCCTCCAAATAAGTCAGATAGCTCTTAGCATTAATTGAATCTCGAGCGGCTCCCTCGATGATTTGACTAATGGTGTTTTGAAGAGTATTAGAGACATTTGACTAATCTTCTTCCTTTTCTCATGCACTATGTTATCCTTAGAGTGTTTTATCAGTGAGGGAAGGAGGGTCCGCATCTCTGAGTGAAAACTCAAAACCCGGTTTGTCAAAAAGTTAGCATCAGTAATGCTTCCAAGAAGAATGGTTCGCAAGAGTAAGCGTTTCAATTCCCATATTGGGAGTTTGCAGTGGATTTTAGATGAGAAAGAATAAGATACTAATAAGGTTAAAAAAGAACTTAGAGTGATTTATGGGTAACTTAGATCTAAGGCAGGCAGAAATAAGGACCATTATAATAATGAAGCTGTGATAAAGAGTCTACTATAACATCAAATTAATAGACTATATTAGGTTCTACTTAAACAAATGGGTTTCACTTTGGTTAATAACCATTCATTCAAGCATTAGAAACAATTAAGTTAGAAAATAAAATGTGCATTAGGAATGTAACACATCACCTTTGGGCAGAAGTGAGACATTTATAAGCATTATGCACATGTTAAGTTTGCAAACATATATGTAACACATCACCTTTGGACAGAAGTGAAACATACATGATTTAAGGCAAAATGATGTCATGTGAATATCTAATGTTTAATGATATACACAAGTAATTGACGATGCTTAATAAGACTCAAATAATAAGATGTAATACATCACCTTTGGGCAGATCGAAACACTTGTTACTGAGTTTAAGCTGATTTTGTATTTTAAGGTTTTGTAAAACATGATAGTTTGAGGTTTTAACAAAATAATTTATTTTATCTTTTAGCCCCCTGATTCGCGGATCGAACTTTACTGTTTACGAAGTTAGTAATGTTCTCAAAAATAGTTATGTATTCGAAAATAGTTATGTACTCGAAAATTTCGAGTACGTTCAGTTTTTCGAGTACACTTAGATTTCGAGTACTCTTATATTTTCGAGTATAGTTGTTCGAGTACTTTATTTCTTGAACTTTTAGGATTTCGAGTACACTAAATTAAATGTAATTTCGAGTATTAAATTTTGTGAACTCTAAATTTCGAGTACACTAAGATTAAAATAAATTTCGAGTATGTTAAATTTCTAATAATCAAATTTCGAGTACTCTAAAATTTCGAGTACATCAAATTCGAATACTCTTAAAACGTGTACATTAATTTCGAATACGATTAAGTCCGAAAATTTTTAGGTTTACGAAAAACGCACTAGATTCACGTTTTTACGAAAAACGAACCAATTTTAAGGTTTTTCGAAAAACGACCCATTGTTCATAACTCGTTTTTGTAAAACGTTTTTGGATTTTGAATCAATTTCGTGATTAGGAATCAATTAAGCAACATATCTCTCTGATGCCACATGTTGGATCGATTCCTTTGGTTTAGATGTAAACATGAATACGAAAACTGTAATGAAATAGAGATTAGATGAAACCTGTGAATCCAGTAAATGCGTTGTTGATTCCAGACATTATTCCTGAGAGATGACGATCCGATCGGTTCCCGTTTAGGGTGTATCGTGAGGATGGAGATGAGATGAAATGGCTCGGTTACGGAGGTTCACGAATTCTCTAGAGGTGAGGAGAATCGTGTGTGTGTGTGTTATGATGTTAAAAGTGAGTAACCAAGATTAGGAGCCATAAGTCCCATATTTATATACACCCAAGGGGAAACCCTAATTAGGATAAATAAGGATAATTACGTCTATTAAATAATTATCTATCTGCTAGGGGTAATTACGTAATTGATTTAATTAGTTAAATAATCATGAGGGCCATATTGTAAATATTTAATCTTACAAAAAGACCATAAACACCCTTAACCAAACCATGCTCACCTCTAATTTTGAGATAAAATAGTCAAATGGATATATTGTTTTATTTAAGTATTAAAACGGTTAATTTGGAAAATTTCCTTTTTGAGGGTTAGGTTATTTGTATAATAACACTTTTTTTTTTGTTTTTTAAAGTTCGAAAATATCTTAAAAGTATGTTTGTGTAAAAGTAATATGTCGGATGTAATATGATTTGATTTGAGTATGATATATAAATAACGTGGGTATTGTATAAATATTAAAAACTTTTTTTATTCCCTCATCAATCTTCCATTAGAAGAAAAAAATGGTCAACATTTAGTAACTTTAGTTGTCCTACTTGTATACCAAGAAAGAGATATAACAGTAATTTATTTGTGGTTTCTTGCTTGCGTCACCTGAGAAGGAATGAAAATGAAAGTATTATTATACTTATTTTTTTGGGATTGTGTGGATCAAGAAGAAAAATGAGCCTTGACTAAGTTTTATTTTATTTTATTTATTTTATCATTTGTTCGTCGTACCTGAAGAAGACATGCGTTCCATTTCCGTTCAAGTCGTTCGACACTTCGACATCAGGTCTATTCGTTATTTGCTTTAGTTTTCTTGTTAGGGTTTGGTTGGTTTAAAGTAATATTGGTTGTTAATGGAAAGTAATTCATTGATGAAACTTGAAAAAAGCTCGATTTATCGGGTTTTGGATATTGGTTAATTACCACTATTTTGTGTTTAGGTTTTCTGAAGGAGTTAATGATATCCATGTCACCGTTACCTGTTCGTGAACAATATATATATATCAAGGCACACTATTTTTTTTTTTTGAACGGCGAAGGTCTCAATCGTGTGAACCCACTGTTTTCAGGCTATGTCACCAAGGTCTAGTTACCTGGACCTCCCATGAGCCACCATAACCACCCCAGAAGGAAACCCTACCAGGAAAACCCCCTGACCTCTCTTTCGCTGCGGGAGGGATTTGAACTCGTGACCTCCCATTTGAAAGAATCATGGGGTACCATTGACGCAATGCCTCAAGGCACACTATTTAGTTTAGGTTCATGCCATAGCTATGTTTGTCAGGGATGGTTTTTATTAAGGGCCCGGGGGGGCCGTCTCTCTGTTTTTCTTGTCAGAATCGTCGATTTAGTTGTATTTTGTGGAAAAATCATTCGGTTCCTCTCATTTCCTTCCTAAAAATCATTCGGTCTCCTCCGTTTTCTTCTTAAAAATCTTTCGCCCCCCTCCGTTTTCTTCCTAAAAATCCTTCGGCCCGCTCTGTTTTCTTCCTAAAAATCTTTCGGCCCCTCCGAGCCTTTTTTCAAGCCCCGTCACTTATGTTTGTTTATTGTTCCTCAGTCTTGTTTGTTTGTTTGCTTTTCCCTACTATTGGTTTATCATGTCAGAAGACAGGAAAGTTCAGATTAGAAGTTTGATGGTAAAATTTTTGCTTGAAGAAGGATGAAAATCGAGGATTTGTTGGTTTGGAAAGACTTAGATTTGGTTTCGGACCGGAATGTAGAAAAGTTAACAACAGTTGATTGGAAGACTTTAGATTAATTGACCAATACAATTGTTACCTTGTTCCTGATGAAAGATGTTGCATTCAGCATTCTGAAAGAAACCTCATCGATCATAAGAGGTCATCGATATTTTATCTAATATTTTTAGGAAACCGTTAGGCAACTAATAAAATTTTCGTGATTCTAGAGCTAGTTAACACAAAGATGAGAAAAGAAAGTTCAAGAACGGTAGAACTCTAGAGTTTAATTCGATTCTGTCGAGGCTTGAGGATCAATTTGTATCAAATTTAAGGATGAGGTTCAAGGTTTAGAAATCATCTTCATTCTATGATGGATGTTGAGAAGCTGTTACAACGAGTACTAGTTCTACTAGTGTTTTAGCCAACTATTGACATACTACAAAGCTGGGAAAGGAATAAAAAATAACTTATAAAATTTGTTACAACCAAATAGCTATCATCTAATGGTTAATTTCAAAAGTAATTGCATAGGATCGTGATACGTGTCCTTATTATTTTTTTAATATGTGAGGTATTTTAGGCATTTTGTTACCACTCAAAAAACTAGAATTAATATGGTAGTAACAAGTGTCACCATGTAAGATATTTTAATAAATCTAATTTGTAATATAAAGTTTACCCCTCTCTTTTTTAAACATTAATAACTTTTTTATACTATATAATTTTTTTAAAAAAATTGCACCATTATATTCGTCTTATTTTTTTTAATTCCGTTATAGTCTAGACTATTTTTTTTTACTTTTTTAGATGTCCTATATTTGCATCATTGTAACGAGATTAAAGATAACAAATTTATTTGTAATTTTTTCTAACCATGTTAAATTACAGTGATGTAATTTTTATCTTTGATTCCGTTTTAATCTAGACTAGTTTTTAATTTTTTTTTCAAATATCTCGCTTTACATCGATATAACGAACATAAACACAACAAATTATTTTATTTTTTTTGTAACAATGGTAATTAAAGTGTTACATCACTGTAAATAATATAAATAATAAGTTACATCTCTGTAAATAATGTAAATAATAAGTTACATCACTGTAAATTATGTCAATGTAAATACATCACTGTAATATATCATTGTTAGAAAAATTTCAAATGAATTTTTTATTTTTAAACTCGTTACAATGATGTAAATATAGGGCATCCAAAAAAAGCAAAAAAAAAATAGTCGAGACTATAACGAAATTAAGTAAAAAAACGAGACGAATATAATGGTGCAATTTTTTTTTAATATAAATCAATAAGTTGCATCACTGTAAATTACATAAATGTAAATTACATCACTGTAATTTATCATTGTTAGAAAAAATTTCGAATAAATTTGTTATTTTTAAGTTCGTTACAATGATGTAAATATAGGACATCTAAAAATAGTAAAAAAAATAGTCGAGACTATAACGTAGTTAAAGAGACAAATGAGACGAATATAATGATGCAAATTTTTTTAAAAAAAATAATATAGTATATAAAAGTTATTAATGTTTAAAAAAGAAGGGGTAAACTTTATATTAAAAATTATATTTATTAAAATATCTTACATTGTGACATTTGTCACTATCATATTAATTGCAGTTTTTTGAGTGGTAACAAAATGCCTAAAATGTCCTCCCATATTGAAAAAATAACAGTGACACGTGTCGGGATCCTATACACTTGCTTTTGAAATTAACCATTAGATGATAGTTATTTGGTTGTATCAAATTGTATGGGTTTACAAAAATTCAACCCCCCTACTAAGTTAACTATAGACATATTATAAAGTAGGGCCCCTACAAAGTAAATAAAAAGTTTCGAACATTGACATTTTTAACACCACGTTATTGTTTTAAACAAATTAGGCATTAAATTTGAGCAATTTTTTTATTTTAAGTATTATTATTCATATATAAAAATAATATGAGTAGATTACCAAGATGGTCCCTGCTAGTTGTTTACTAAAATTCACTTTTAGTCCTTATATTTCATAAATTATTTATATGATCTCAAACCTTTAAAAATTTGTAACACATACAGTACCTAGATTTGATTTTGGTGAAGAGTAAAAAGACTATGTGTTACAAATATTTAAAAGTTTGTGCCTATATGAATAATTTATGACAATTAGAGAACAAGAGTGAAACTTTAGCAAATCACACAATTAACTCAAATAATTATTTAAAATACGAAAACTATGCTTTTGTGCTGTATTTTTTAAAGATGTTTTGAACTTTAGATATGATATTTTAATTATGTTAATAATCTTTTTTTCATAATTAACAAAAGTGAAAGATAATATGGCAGATAAGCGAACAATTAGTTGCGTCGCAACCTCTTTTTGAATTGCAATGCCGATCATAATAAAAATAACATTTTTTTTCATCATGTTTTTTTAACTATATAACATAGTTAAAAATCACAAAAAAAAAAAAAAATAGTGCAATAATTCAACTTTAAAATATACGTCAAACAAAAATATAACGTACATCTTATAAAATTAGTAAATTACAATACTAAAATATAAGACATAAATACAATATAAAAATACAACTCATAATAAAAAATATATTTACTTGATAGAGGTTTTGTATGTGTGTGTATATATATGAAGTATGTTGAAATTGTAAGGTCTTTAAAAGATTTTTTTTTCTCACGTTATTGGCACGAGATCTCTAGCCTTGTGAAAGCCACAATCCTTGTTATTCCCTGTAGGCATTTTATTTGACAAGAATTGCCTTTTTTTTTTGGGTTCATCAACGTTACAATTACGCTCAACTCTTCGGCCAACTTTGACAATAGATTGTCCTGAATCATAATTAAAAGGAGACTTTGCTATTTGATTAAGTCATTTCTCAAATCATTTGAGGCGGTTGTTCTTATACTCGGTACAGTTGTTAGAGCTTTTATGGACAGTTTTAGTTATTACTTGAGTCGGACTTGGTTACTTTTTGGGGCGGTTTCTTAGCTCTTTTTGGGGGCGGTCTTGGTTATTTTTTTGGGTGGTAATTTATGAACCGCCTTAAAAGTTTTTTTAGAAATAAATAACCAATATTATATATTAATAATATCCCTAAAATTCAGTCCCGTTGACAAATGCAAGACAATACATGTACATATAAACACACAGATGCATATAAATATATAGATTGAAGTGATATATGCTTGTTAAACATCTTAATCTTAAACATCTCTATTTAGAAAATACAGTCATAACTTGACAATAATAACAAATATATTTCATGTGACCTATTGATTTTAGCAATCACTAGCTAGCTTTCCAAACACGCACTTCATTAGTTCTTTCAATTGTTTTTCCAAACATTGATCTATAAATGATTTCGTTTATTTAAAAACTTGATCAAATCTTCATCTTTTAAACATCGTCTGCACGTCAACACATAACATGAAACTAACATCTCTTGAAATAAAAGTTTATTAATTTATTGAAAAAGAAACAGTCAAAACTCATAAAAGGACACAAATGCAATTTCAAGTGTCAAACAATAATACCTCCAACTCAATTACCATACATCCGTTTACACGCCTCCATACAACATCATGTTTGGTTAGAAAACACACTAATTGTAAATATTATTTTCTCAATTTCCTTATTTGTAAGAAAGTTCATTTATGTTACAAATCTAAAAATAAATAGACAGACGAGACAGATTAATTTAAAAAACACACACACATACATACATTGTAGAAATCGGTATGCAGATCAATAATCAAGATTAAGTAAATTGAATTTTCTCTCTTGTTATTCATGATGGTAAACGATTACAATTTATAATCAAACCACAAAACAGAAAGCCTAGTAAAACTCCTACAAACAAGGAGAAGTCTACATAGGCTTTAAGGAAAAAGATAAAACTCAAACAATAAATTAAGAATAAATTAAGATAAACTCAAATACTCCCCCTCAAGTTGAAACATGGAGGTTCGAAATGTTCAACTTGCTGAGTAAATTATGCAAATGAGGTCCACCAAGAGGTTTTGTGAGCAAATCCGCCAATTGAGATTGCGACTTGATGTAAGTAGGAAGGATCTCCTTTGATTCAACTCTTTCCCGTACAAAATGGCAATCCATTTCGACATGCTTGGTCCGCTCGTGAAACACCAGATTATTGGCTATGTGTCGAGCCGCTTCATTATCACAGAACATTATTGTGGGACTATCTTGTGTAGCATCAAGTTCTGTAAGGAGCCAACGAAACCATAACGCTTCACTAACCGTTGCAGCCATTGCTCGATATTCCGCTTCTGCTGATGATCTGGAAACAACCGATTGCTTTTTCGATTTCCAGGAAACTGGAGCTCCACCAAACATGAGAACATATCCAGTCCGTGAACGTCTTGTAAATGGACAACCCATCCAATCTGAATCACAGTATGTGATCAGTTGAGTTCCACCTTCCTTGGGCAACAGTATGCCTTGACCTAACGTGCTCTTGAGATAACGAACTACCCGGATGGCCGCTTCTAAATGTGGTTGCTTTGGATCTGAAACAAACTGAATAAGCACGTTTACTGAATAGGCAATGTCTGGGCGCGTTGCTTGTAAATATAGAAGTCGACCAACAAGTCGTCTATATTGTTCAGAGTCCACTCGTTGTTCGTCTTCACACTTATCTAGCTTTAAACCTTGTTCCATAGGAAAATTACTGGGTCAACGACCTTCAAGTCCCATGTCACGAAGGATGTCTAATGTATACTTTCGTTGGCTTAGAACCATCCCATCTTTTATCTGCACCACTTCTATACCCAAGAAGTATTTCAACGACCCCAAGTCCTTTATGGTGAACTGCTGGTGCAATTCCTTCTTGGTATCTTGTATCTGATCCAAATCATTTCCAACAATTATCACATCATCTACATAGATGAGGGCAGCCACGTGTACTTTACCCCTTTTGTAAATGAACAAGGATGGATCTGCCACTGATTGCTTGTATCCTAAGTTCATTAGGGAGCTCGTGAACTTGTGGTACCTGTTTCGAGATGCTTGCTTTAAGCCATAGATCGATTTCCTCAAACGGCATACCCGGCTTTCGTTTTCTCGAGCGAATCCTTGAGGAACCTTCATATATACTTCTTCCTCTAAATCCCCATGCAGAAATGCATTGTTCACGTCCAGTTGATGTGTGTACCAACTTCTTTTGACTGCAAGCACTAGCAAGGCCCTCATGGTGACTAATTTTGCAACCGGTGCAAAAGTGTCGTGATAATCAACACCCTCTAGTTGTGTGTACCCCTTTGCTATGAGTCGCGCCTTGTATCTTTCTACCTCTCCATTTGGCTTGTGTTTAACTTTATAGATCCATTTGGAATCGATTGCTTTCTTTCCTGGAGGTAGTTCTTCAAGGGTCCACGTGTCGTTTTGTTCCAGGGCCTTGATTTCGTTTTGCATATCTTCTTGCCATCTCTTATCCTGGGATGCTTGTTTAAAAGATTTTGGCTCATCGTGCGAGTCGATGGCGGACATGAAAGCTTTGTGATTAGTACTAAAATTTTCATAAGAGATGTAATGGGCCAAAGGGTGTACCGTATGATTTGCTTGATTGTGAGACGGGTTTGCATGGTCAACCGAAGGTGAGAGCTTTACTGCGTAATCCTTTAGGTGTTGTGGCTGAGTTCTCACTCTGGTGCCCCTTTGGTGCGTTACAGGTTCTGATGTCTCGTCTGTTTCTTCGTTGTTTTCTAGTTGATCATGTGTGGGATCATTTGTTGGTTCTGGTGCTTCATCATTGTCAGCTTGTTGCATGGCTTCTTCATCTTGTGGGCCCAATGTATGATTTTGTGCAGCTTCATGCACATGAGTTTGATTGCCATCCATTACTGGGGGTATGTCTCCCCCTCTCACCCACTCCTCATCTTCATTTACTTTGTGAGCTTGTGATTGATTACTTAGATTGTTGTTGCCGAATGGGACGGACTCCTCCCGAATTGTACATGTCTTGAGATCACAATCCTTTTTAATTCAGGGTCATATATTTTATATCCCTTTGTACCGTGGGGATAACCAAAAAAACACCCCTCTTTTGCCTCTTGGTTCAAACTTATCCCCTTTGGTGTTATTCCAGTAGTAAGCCAAGCACCCGAAAGTCCTCATGTGGTCATAACTTGGAGGTTTTCCAAGCAGAACTTCATAAGGTGTTTTATTTTTCAGGATCTTGGAAGGTACACAATTGATGATGTATGTGGCAGTGAGAATGCATTCCCCCCAAAATTTTATGGGAAGGTTTGCCTCAAACCGTATCGCCCGAGCTACCTCGAGGAGATGTCTGTGTTTTCTTTCCACCACCCCATTTTGTTGTGGGGTGTATCGACACGAGGTTTCTAGGGCGATGCCTTGACTTCCATAAAAATCTTTCATTTGGCTTGAGGTGAACTCGCCCCCGTTGTCACATCTCAAATGTTTGATCTTTTTTCCAAATTGTCTCTCGACCATATTACAAAAGTACACAAGATTGGTGCTAGCATCACTCTTTTGCTTGATCAGGTATACCCAAAGGGTTCTACTGTAGTCATCAACTAGGGTTAAAAAATAATTTGCATGGCACAAGGAGGGTGTTCTATAACCACCCCAAATATCGCAGTGAACCATATCGAAACAATCATTTGTTTTTATTGAACTAGTTTGAAAAGGTAACTTTGTGAGTTTAGATCGAATACAAGAATCACAGTTTTTATTCAGGTAACTAAACTCCATATTTTTGGAAATCTTCAAATGTGACAGCTTCTAATTTGATGGGTGCCCCAGCTGCTTGTGCCATGTGTCGAAAGTGGCTGCCATTGCCTTTCTTTCCTTTCCCACGGCTCCCATTCGGTATAGTCCATCCACGCAATTACCCACTCCAATCAAGCTCCTCGTCTTCAACTCCTGTACAACAAAGAAATCAGGAAAGAAAGTGACCGCACATTGCAGGTCTTTCGTTAGCCGTCTGATCGATAGTAGATTGCATTTGAAATTTGGTACGAAGAGGACTCCCTTTATTTCAACGTTTCCTTCTAGGAGTACTTCACCATTCCCCTTCACAAGGGCATTTGCTCCGTCTGCTACGGTGACAGGGGGTTCATTCTCATTGATGGTGAAGTTATTTAGTAATTCTTTGTTGAAAGTCATGTGTTCGGTTGCTCCCGAATCCATGACCCAATTATTGTCCAGGTTAAACATACCTGCCATGTTGGCTTTGTGTGATGTTGTTGCTTGTCCTTGATCCTTTCCTCCGCTTAGTAGCTTCAGAAATTGGTTGTATTGCTCGTCAGTTAGACCTGGCACTGGACTTGCAACCGTATCAACAAATGCCGCCTTTGGTTTGACATTATCTTTCTTTCCCTTTCCTTGCCACCATTCCGGGTACCCTATTCGCTTGAAGCAGCCCTCACGTGTGTGACCATCTTTTCCACAGTGGGTGCAGTGCTCAACTTTGTTGGCATCAGTTGGCTTACCATCTTTCTGCCACGGTTTCTTTTGTGACTGACCTTCTCTTCTATTGTTGACTTTGCTTGTATAAAGAGCTGCTGTCTCGGTGGCGTTCCTTCTTTCCGAGGCAATGTTTCTTTGTTGCTCATCTTCCGCCACCATGTGGTACGCATTACTCAAAGATGGTGTTGGTCTTATGGCCAAGATTTGAGTACGGATCACACTGAATTCGCTGTCGAGCCTGTAACATCAGTGCCGGAAACGTCACCGGAACATTGATCTGAACAGTAACGTGAAAAGTAATCAGGTATGAACTCTATGTAATTCAGTGTATTTCATATTCATGTCAAGCATCATTATCATTTTATGTTATCACAATGCAAGTTCAGAATCATTTCAGAGAAACAAAACTCAGAACAATGGTTCATCAGTCAGATAATTATCTGGCATCACAGAACCATCATGTGATTATGTGTTAGGATTCTATTATGTATAAACGTATGTGAGGCTTTACTGAACCAAACAATATGGATGTCATTACGTGAATGTTAAACCGACGGATTTTTCGTATAGGTGACGATCTGTACGAATAAATCTGGAAGTTTAACGTTCTGTATGATATCCAATAATTAGAAAACAATATTGAAAAGTATAGTTATCACCATGTTCGTACGGGTGACGATTCGAACGAATACACGCGACGACCGTACGATTTGATTTTAAACTATAAATTAGTTATTTATGAAATTTTAAAATAAATAAAAGATATTTAGTTAATTTATTAGGAATCACAACCTAAAATAATTTTATGAATTCTATTTTAAAACCGGATCGTTTCGTTACGAAAACGGCGAGAAAACCGACGTTTTTACGCGAAACCACTCGAAACCGAACGACAATAATGGAAGAAAATAAAACATTTTAATGTTTTACAATTTTGAAACTCATCAAAAATAAATAAATAAGCTATCTTTATTTGAAACCGTAAAAACGCGCGTTATGTTCCGGAAATGTAACGAATACGCGAACCGGACAACGAAAACGAACCCGAACTCACTCAGGGTATAAATACCCTTAATGAGTTCAACCAACTCATTTTCTCATCTTCATCTCCCTCTAAAAACCCTAAATCCGGATTCAAGCCCCCACCACCATTCTTGAACTTCAAATCACCATATCTCCTTCAAATCTCAATGAAATCAAGTGGTTCTTGAGCCTAAATATCACACCCCGAGCCGGCGGGCTGGATCGACTTTCCCGCCGGGCGGAATGTTCCCGATGCGTGATATCTTGAATGATAATCAAATTGATCAGATTGTTTGCATAGCACATGATGTATAATTGAGAAATGTAAGCATGTCAATGATATAGAATTACAACGTTAAATTAAATGTATCGTTCATAATTTAACCCAGTAAATCTATCCAAAAGAATCAAAGTGTTTATATCTTGTAACTGTACAAGATCTACAAAATATGATTCAATGTTCTTGACAATCCAAAAGAAATGGTCACACAAAATACAGCTAGGTCTTCTAAAAGTCCTCTAGCTATGATCTTGAAATCTGATAACTACACCTGTTAAACAAAGTCAACACTAGGTTGGTGAGTTCATAAGTTTGAATACTGAAAACCTTGAATTGTTCATGCACACAGTCACAATGTCATATTTGATACTTGCATTAATTGAATCCACTTGTTCCACAATGGCCTCTCCTTAGTTATATATACAAGTGGTATTTCACTCAATCAAGTATGCTTATATATAGGGGCATACGAAAGGGTCAAGCCCAGACGCCACCCCACCACATACTCAATTGAATTCCACACTACTTGTAATACAACTAAGAATATCCATTTTCATCTCCCAGTCGATTGACTTGTTCGTTATGTATTCGTTTGTTTATCATATGTAGAATAATAGCGTTAGAGGGATTTGGTTATCAAACCGAAGTATTGACACACCCTCATTGTGTTAAGGAAATTAGATTTATTTGATCAGATCCTTGTATTATTCTATAATTGTGGGGTTAACTATTAATTCACCTTTACATATTAAAAGTGTTAGTCAACCACTTGTAATTTGTTCTTGAATTATAGTGCATAGAGCCTAAAAGGAATCCATTGTAATCCTCACACAATCAGAGTACAATGCATCCGATTTACCTCTACCACTTTGTATGTACCGTGTCCTCAACAAAATCTATTACTAGTAGTGTAACATGAGAGTATATGTAACATCTGTGCCGGAATCGTTACCGAAACAGTAATCTATACAGTAACTTGTACAGTAACTCAGATACAATCGAGGAGAAATACTTAGAAGTCATTAACATTCGATGATGAACATAAACTATTACACGATGTTTCTGAACTTCTGATTTAGACTTATGGCTTAAACAGTCAGAAACACATCAGACAATCATGAACAGATGCAAACATGTTTAATTTGGTGTTATTAGGTTTAAACGTATGGGAGGATAAACAAAACAATACAAAACAATAACAGTTGTTGTTACGGAATGCTAAACTGACGAACTATTCGTATAGGTGACGATCTGTACGAATAGATCTGATAGTTTAACGATCTGAAATGATTACTGAAAAGTAGAAAACAAAATCAGAAAGCGAAATGTACGATCGTGTTCGTACAGTTAGCGCCCTGTACGAAAACGCGCGTAAGTGACGTTTTCTGACGAAACGAAATGAAGACGAAAACGCGACGCGAACGAAATAAAACTAATAAAATAAAATGTTTAACATTTTACAATTTTGAAACTCATCAAAATAACTAAATTAAATTCTTTTTGTTTAAAAGATATTAACTACGCGTAATTTCCGGTTACGCGACGAAAATGCGAACCGAGCGACAAAAACGAACCCGGACACCACATGGGGTATAAAAACCCTAAAATGAGAGTGTTTCTCATTTTACTCATCTTCCTCCTCTCTCCTACTCTCAAAATCCGGCCACCACCATTGTTAGGGTTTTCTCACCTTCAAACCCTTTTAACTCACTCATTTCTTGGCCAAATCGCTCCATCTTTGGACCTACACGAAGGTATTGATCTCCTCTACATGAAAGTACAACCGATCTGAGCTCAAATCCACAGAGAACCGAGGTAATCAGCTGCAAAGATCCCGAAAATAGGGTTTTCACCCTTTTGTTTGAACACCAACCCCAAACCGGTTTAAATCCTTGTCCCTCGGCCATATCACCCTAAAACGAGTCCTGAACCTACTTGAGAACACCATAGTTGTGGCTAGGGCTCGACCTTATGGCTGGAGGCACGTGGGCTTTGAATCGGGCGAATGAAGAAGCTGGAACCAAACGGCCGAATGGCCCATTCGGCTGTGTCTCTTTCGCCATTTCTCTTCTTCATTCGACACAGACCCATTCGGCCACTCAGTGCTCATTCGATGAACAACCTCATTCGACCAAGGGAGTAGTTCCATTCGGCCAGGAGTCTTTCGCCAAACAGGTCTCATTCGGCAACAAACACATTCGGCCAGCCATGTTCACGGTGGTCACAGCCATTCACCGAATCATCTCCTCATTCGACTACCCCATCTTCATTCGGCTTACACATCACTTAGATGACCACCATTTCATTCGACCAGCAACTATGATTGGGCCAACTACATTTGGCCAGCCACATTCGCTTGGGCCATAGCTGTTGAGGCAGGCCCATTTGGTTAGTCCATAAAAGTCCCTTGACCCATGTGACTGAACAGGCCCAACCGTTTTTCCCTGGCCCAGTTTATTCCCACTCAGCCCAGTAGCACTCACAGGCCCAATTTTGTTAAAGAGAAGCCAACAGTATGTCTTGTTGGTCCAGCATCATTTTGGCCATTGTAATTCGGCCCAATGACACTTAGCTAGGCCCAACAGTGAATTAACCTTAATTGTTCAGCCCACATCCGGTCCATATATATATTTGTTGAGGCCCAGTTCGTTCAACCCACTGCCGGCCCAAAAACCCACTGTTTTTTTGACCCAAGGCCATGGTTTTGGCCCAACAGCCAAATCCTTGGCCCACACTTGATTTTAGCCCAAATGAACCAGGCCCAGTTGGGCCCAAGGTCTAATTTACTTTGAGCCGTGATGAAATCCATGGGGCCCAGCAAATTCAGCCCGAGGCCCACAGAAATTGACCCCAAGGCCTACTTTTAAGGCACTTGTCCTAACTTTGGGGCCACTTTGCAAATGACTTGGTCAATAGCCTACTTTTGGCCCAATTATGATTCCTACAACCCATTGTAACTTCAGGCCCAACAACTCTTGCCTGGGCCCACCTCTGGCCCAACAATACCCTCGTGGCCCAATAGAGGCCCACAAGGCCACTTGATTACTAGGCCTTGTAACATTTGGCCGGGCCCTTGTATTTCAACAGCCCATAACATTGGCCCACACATTCCAATAGGCCTCACAACTCTCAGTTTTTCAAGGTTATTCCAAGGCCCATAGGTTTGGGCCCAAGGCCCAACTTGTTACACGAAGACCCAACAAGTAACTTGGTCACATTGTTCAGTCCATATTCCATGTTAGGCCCACATGGGTTTAATACATTTCCTAAGATCAAAACAAGATATGTCAAAAGAATGTTTGCTTAATTAATTCATAATTAGGCAATAAATGTTCAAAATGTACAAGATCAACAAAGTAGAATTGGAAAATAAGCACTAAGTCTTTTATCAAGGCAAATGGCTTATAACTAATGACAGGATGATAACTTATAATGTCATTGACTTAAATCAAATATATGGGACCGAACGGGGATCATGACCAAGTCTTACGCGTATTAGCCAACTCTAGGGCTAACACCTACACTTACACACACAAAATCCTACAAACTTATACTTACAAGTTACAACAACGTGAAATCAATACAGGATTGTGAAAACAATAGCAAGTACAACAACGAGCGCGTGCATTTTAGTTAAGATAAGTCAACCACTTCAAACACAGGTGAGTTCATTTGTCCCTTTTCAAACATTTTGTTTTTACTTCGGGACTGAGAAGCATGTTAAACAAATATTGAAATGTTTATTAAATGCTTTTACACATATTTACAAAGCTTATACTTACGTTTGACATTGAAATGCTTGGGTGGGAAAACAAGGACTAAGACCATAGTGTAAATAGCTAATGCTATTTACTTTATACGTAATTACATTATACAAACCCTGGGTGATCAAATGGGAAACTAGTATACTTTGAGAAACTATAAACTTGATACTTATACTATGAACAAGAAGTTTAAACTATATACTTGAGGCTTACATTATAGACTGAAGCCTAAATCTGATGCTAAACGTTTATAATATAAACTTAACACTTAAACTTTGAGCTAAATACTTAGGTTATGAGCTACGTGCTCAACTATACAATGGGGGTTTAACTTATAAACTCTATGTTTAAATATATATACAACCTCTTAAGGCTTTGAAAATACTCAATGCTAAACACTAATGCTTTATACAATTATTTCAGAAAGATAATGTGTTAGACTCTTAGTAAAGTATTAAATTACTTTACACTTACAATGATTGCTTAAACCCAACTTGAAATATCTATGCTTAGAAATACCTATATGCGTGAGATACGTGAAACAATTGGATGCTATTACACTTGAAATACTTGAAAACACGTGAATACTTGTTATACTTTGAGATACTTGAATACTTGAATGCACGATATACTTGGAATACATGAACACTTGGATGCTTGAACACTCGAATGCTTGAAACGTTGAATGCTTAAACCAAGGACTGATTGACCGACGCGTGTTGACCTATGTGTTAACCCCTACTAGTCATCAGTGAAACTATGTGAAGGCTTGAGACTTGTATGCATAAACTTTTGGACATTGTAAGACAGACTGTTGGCCGCCGCGTGTTGACCTATGTGTCAACCCCTACTAGTCATCAGTGTTCTTCATTGTCAGAGTCATGTAAGACAGACTAATTGGCCGCCGTGTGTTGACCTATGTGTCAACCCCTACTAGTCAATCAGTGTTCTTCTTGATTCATCCATGGGTATGACAAGTGACTAGAATGATTGGGTTATTCAAGGTGACTTTGTGTTATCTTGAAGGTTCCTCTATCAAAACATGTCACAAGTCATATTTAGGATCATTATGGATGGATGTTGAATTCCTTAGGGTTTTCAACTGTCCATAATGATGTCTCTTAAACTTAATACTTATACATTGTGGAATCAATGGTGGGGAGTGAAACGCTTAATTATCATTAATAACAATATGTAAAGCAGCCCGGTATGTGGTGGGACGGTGGCTGGGGCTTGTCCCCTACATATGCCCTATATATAAGCATACTTGGTTGGATAGCATAGGTGGTTGTTAGTGAGGTTAAGGTTGTCATTTCGAGGGAAACTAAGTAAACATGGGCAGGGAAAACAAATGCTAGGAATCATATGTCATGGAATCAAAGTAGTGGAATGAAATGCTTAATTATCATTAACAACAATATGTTAAGAAGCCCGGTATGTGGTGGGACGGTGGCTGGGGCTTGTCCCCTACATATGCCATATATATAAGCATACTTGGTTGAATAGCATAGGTGGTTGTTAGTGAGGTTAAGGTTGTCATTCAGGGAATCAAGGTAAACAATTACAGGGTAATCTAATTCAAGAATCAAACACTTGGAATCAAACATTGGGAATCAAACATTTTGGGAATCATACGGGTAGGATGAGACGCTTAATTATCATCAGGAACAATATATCATGTGGTTCAGTATGTGGTGGGACGGTGGCTGGGGCTTGTCCCCTACATATGCCCTATATATAAGCATACTGAATCAGATGGTATAGGTGGTTAATGGTGAGGTTAAGGTTGTCATTCAAAGGATTTTACAAACTATATTTTTTTGTTTTTACACAAAAACTATATGAACTCACCAACCATTGTGTTGACTTTATTTTTCCTTCATGCTTTCTCAGGTGACGCACAGGATTAAGTTAAGATTCAGGATTTCATACTAGGATGTCCAGACTTAGATCCTAGTTGACTTCTGAAGAAGCACATCTTTTGAGATCGATACGAATCTCTTTTTGCTATCTTGTACAAATGCAAGATAGATATATTTGATTCTTTTGAATAGGTTTACTTAGTTAAATTACTAAACATTGACATTTGTAAATTAACTTTGTAAATCCTAGTTATTATGTTATTGTGCTTAATTATTTTTAACATTGATGCTATGTAAACAATCTGATCATCACGATTATCATTCACGATATCGCGCTCCGAGAACCTTCCGCCCGACGGGGACTTCGATCCTACCCCGCCGGCTCGGGGTGTGACAGATTGGTATCAGAGCTCAAGGTTATAGAGAATAATAGGTCATTTACTTAAATGGTTTGACCTAGACTATAACTTAGGGACCCTCATATAGAGAACATAAGACTTAAGTTTGCATTTTGTCTTCTGCATTCGATCACTGCACTAACCAAATTCTTTTGGTTATGATCAGAATGCCGCCAAGAAAACAACCGACCCCGGTACCTACACCACAGACTTCTGCACCTCACTCATCGACACCATCACCACCAGATTCACCACCGCCTCCTCCTCCTCCACATAGTCCTCCTCCGAATCCGACAACAACTCTAGTTCTGGATCCTGCTACTGTTGCCTTGGCAACATTACTGAGCAATCAATTAACTAATCAGATGAAGGATATCATCCCAGAGATGATCAACAAGATTCAAGGCTACGGAAGCAACTCAGGACATACGGCGGGAGAAACTAGTGGAAACACCGGCACCAAATCGGACTGTTCGTACAAATCGTTCGTAGGATGCAAACCTCCAAGCTTTAGTGGTGATGAAGGAGCTGTTGGACTAATCCAATGGTTAGAAAAGATGGAGAACACACTGGACATCAGCAGTTGTCCAGAACGTCATAAAATTCGTTATGCTGTTGGATCTTTCAGTAAGCGTGCACTAACCTGGTGGAACTCTCAGATAAAAGCTCGAGGTAGAGAAGAAGCACAAGCGATGTCATGGGCATATTTCAAAACTCTATTGAGGAATGAATTCTGTCCCAAGCACGAACTTCAGAAACTAGAAGTGGAACTGTCAAATCATGTGATGAAAGGAGCGGATCACATGGCCTTCACTATTCGCTATCACGAATTGGTAGCATTGGTACCTGAAATGGTGCCAACTCTAGAAAACCGAATTGACCGATATGTAGGAGGATTACCATCCTGTATTCAGGGCATTGTACTTGCTGCAAACCCTGCAACTTTAGAGTCTGCCATTTCTCTATCTGCTAAACTTACTGATGTGATGGTGAAATCAGGAGAGTTAAAAGACGATCCAGACAAGACTAAAGAGGAGCAAAAGAAGAAGAAAAAAAAGGGCATTCAACAATATGAAATGCCCACACCTCTCAATCAAGTTACTGCAGTATCTGTTAAATCTGCACGCAAACCTTACACTGGTGTACATCCTCAATGTACACAATGCCAATTCCATCATGTTGCCACAATGCCGTGTAGGCAGTGTACCAACTGTGGCCGAAAAGGTCATATGGTCCAACACTGTCGGACTTTACCGGCACCAGCTGTAAACAATGTTGCCGTGGCAATGCCACCACAGCAAAACCTTGGCAATCACAACAACAACAATCGGGGATGCTTTAACTGCGGAGAACTAGGTCACTACTCCAGGAACTGCCCAAAAAGGGTACAACCAGGAGATCAAGTACCAAGGGGAAGAGCTTTCAGGATAGGAGCTCCTGTTGCACGCCAAGACCCGGAGACGGGTACTGGTATGTAGTATCTCCTTACTCATAAGACCTTATCTTATTTTGATACTAGTACGAATGAGAAACTTATCTTATTCATTATAGTATAGTCACAAAAGGATTCTATGGAACTAGGAATTCTCTTATTGTGATACAAACAGTGAAAGAGTTCCTACTTAATACACATGACTTACGTAGGAGATCATAACTAACACTAAGATTGTGTAACAATTGATGCTCCCAGTATCAGTTGGTTTTGAACAATAAGGTGTTAGGAACATACGGAGACTTAGCAAGCCATAACAGTAAGACAACTAAGAGCATTAAGATTAGTAAAGCTAGAAGGTTATACATGAGAACCCCAAATGCGACTCAGATTTTATTTGGGAGCATAGGGACAACATATAACACAAAGTCTTTCCACTTATTACAAAAGGAATAGTTACCGATAATAACGTTTAAATTTCGGGACGAAATTTCTTTAACAAGGGGAGACTGTAACATCTGTGCCGGAATCGTTACCGGAATAGTAATCTGTACAGTAACTTGTACAGTAACTCAGATACAATCAAGGAGAAATACTTAGAAGTCATTAACATTCGATGATGAACATAAACTATTACACGATGTTTCTGAACTTCTGATTTAGACTTATGGCTTAAACAGTCAGAAACACATCAGACAATCATGAACAGATGCAAACATGTTTAATTTGGTGTTATTAGGTTTAAACGTATGGGAGGATAAACAAAACAATACAAAACAATAACAGTTGTTGTTACGGAATGCTAAACTGACGAACTATTCGTATAGGTGACGATCTGTACGAATAGATCTGATAGTTTAACGATCTGAAATGATTACTGAAAAGTAGAAAACAAAATCAGAAAGCGAAATGTACGATCGTGTTCGTACAGTTAGCGCCCTGTACGAAAACGCGCGTAAGTGACGTTTTCTGACGAAACGAAATGAAGACGAAAACGCGACGCGAACGAAATAAAACTAATAAAATAAAATGTTTAACATTTTACAATTTTGAAACTCATCAAAATAACTAAATTAAATTCTTTTTGTTTAAAAGATATTAACTACGCGTAATTTCCGGTTACGCGACGAAAATGCGAACCGAGCGACAAAAACGAACCCGGACACCACATGGGGTATAAAAACCCTAAAATGAGAGTGTTTCTCATTTTACTCATCTTCCTCCTCTCTCCTACTCTCAAAATCCGGCCACCACCATTGTTAGGGTTTTCTCACCTTCAAACCCTTTTAACTCACTCATTTCTTGGCCAAATCGCTCCATCTTTGGACCTACACGAAGGTATTGATCTCCTCTACATGAAAGTACAACCGATCTGAGCTCAAATCCACAGAGAACCGAGGTAATCAGCTGCAAAGATCCCGAAAATAGGGTTTTCACCCTTTTGTTTGAACACCAACCCCAAACCGGTTTAAATCCTTGTCCCTCGGCCATATCACCCTAAAACGAGTCCTGAACCTACTTGAGAACACCATAGTTGTGGCTAGGGCTCGACCTTATGGCTGGAGGCACGTGGGCTTTGAATCGGGCGAATGAAGAAGCTGGAACCAAACGGCCGAATGGCCCATTCGGCTGTGTCTCTTTCGCCATTTCTCTTCTTCATTCGACACAGACCCATTCGGCCACTCAGTGCTCATTCGATGAACAACCTCATTCGACCAAGGGAGTAGTTCCATTCGGCCAGGAGTCTTTCGCCAAACAGGTCTCATTCGGCAACAAACACATTCGGCCAGCCATGTTCACGGTGGTCACAGCCATTCACCGAATCATCTCCTCATTCGACTACCCCATCTTCATTCGGCTTACACATCACTTAGATGACCACCATTTCATTCGACCAGCAACTATGATTGGGCCAACTACATTTGGCCAGCCACATTCGCTTGGGCCATAGCTGTTGAGGCAGGCCCATTTGGTTAGTCCATAAAAGTCCCTTGACCCATGTGACTGAACAGGCCCAACCGTTTTTCCCTGGCCCAGTTTATTCCCACTCAGCCCAGTAGCACTCACAGGCCCAATTTTGTTAAAGAGAAGCCAACAGTATGTCTTGTTGGTCCAGCATCATTTTGGCCATTGTAATTCGGCCCAATGACACTTAGCAAGGCCCAACAGTGAATTAACCTTAATTGTTCAGCCCACATCCGGTCCATATATATATTTGTTGAGGCCCAGTTCGTTCAACCCACTGCCGGCCCAAAAACCCACTGTTTTTTTGACCCAAGGCCATGGTTTTGGCCCAACAGCCAAATCCTTGGCCCACACTTGATTTTAGCCCAAATGAACCAGGCCCAGTTGGGCCCAAGGTCTAATTTACTTTGAGCCGTGATGAAATCCATGGGGCCCAGCAAATTCAGCCCGAGGCCCACAGAAATTGACCCCAAGGCCTACTTTTAAGGCACTTGTCCTAACTTTGGGGCCACTTTGCAAATGACTTGGTCAATAGCCTACTTTTGGCCCAATTATGATTCCTACAACCCATTGTAACTTCAGGCCCAACAACTCTTGCCTGGGCCCACGTCTGGCCCAACAATACCCTCGTGGCCCAATAGAGGCCCACAAGGCCACTTGATTACTAGGCCTTGTAACATTTGGCCGGGCCCTTGTATTTCAACAGCCCATAACATTGGCCCACACATTCCAATAGGCCTCACAACTCTCAGTTTTTCAAGGTTATTCCAAGGCCCATAGGTTTGGGCCCAAGGCCCAACTTGTTACACGAAGACCCAACAAGTAACTTGGTCACATTGTTCAGTCCATATTCCATGTTAGGCCCACATGGGTTTAATACATTTCCTAAGATCAAAACAAGATATGTCAAAAGAATGTTTGCTTAATTAATTCATAATTAGGCAATAAATGTTCAAAATGTACAAGATCAACAAAGTGGAATTGGAAAATAAGCACTAAGTCTTTTATCAAGGCAAATGGCTTATAACTAATGACAGGATGATAACTTATAATGTCATTGACTTAAATCAAATATATGGGACCGAACGGGGATCATGACCAAGTCTTACGCGTATTAGCCAACTCTAGGGCTAACACCTACACTTACACACACAAAATCCTACAAACTTATACTTACAAGTTACAACAACGTGAAATCAATACAGGATTGTGAAAACAATAGCAAGTACAACAACGAGCGCGTGCATTTTAGTTAAGATAAGTCAACCACTTCAAACACAGGTGAGTTCATTTGTCCCTTTTCAAACATTTTGTTTTTACTTCGGGACTGAGAAGCATGTTAAACAAATATTGAAATGTTTATTAAATGCTTTTACACATATTTACAAAGCTTATACTTACGTTTGACATTGAAATGCTTGGGTGGGAAAACAAGGACTAAGACCATAGTGTAAATAGCTAATGCTATTTACTTTATACGTAATTACATTATACAAACCCTGGGTGATCAAATGGGAAACTAGTATACTTTGAGAAACTATAAACTTGATACTTATACTATGAACAAGAAGTTTAAACTATATACTTGAGGCTTACATTATAGACTGAAGCCTAAATCTGATGCTAAACGTTTATAATATAAACTTAACACTTAAACTTTGAGCTAAATACTTAGGTTATGAGCTACGTGCTCAACTATACAATGGGGGTTTAACTTATAAACTCTATGTTTAAATATATATACAACCTCTTAAGGCTTTGAAAATACTCAATGCTAAACACTAATGCTTTATACAATTATTTCAGAAAGATAATGTGTTAGACTCTTAGTAAAGTATTAAATTACTTTACACTTACAATGATTGCTTAAACCCAACTTGAAACATCTATGCTTAGAAATACCTATATGCGTGAGATACGTGAAACAATTGGATGCTATTACACTTGAAATACTTGAAAACACGTGAATACTTGTTATACTTTGAGATACTTGAATACTTGAATGCACGATATACTTGGAATACATGAACACTTGGATGCTTGAACACTCGAATGCTTGAAACGTTGAATGCTTAAACCAAGGACTGATTGACCGACGCGTGTTGACCTATGTGTTAACCCCTACTAGTCATCAGTGAAACTATGTGAAGGCTTGAGACTTGTATGCATAAACTTTTGGACATTGTAAGACAGACTGTTGGCCGCCGCGTGTTGACCTATGTGTCAACCCCTACTAGTCATCAGTGTTCTTCATTGTCAGAGTCATGTAAGACAGACTAATTGGCAGCCGCGTGTTGACCTATGTGTCAACCCCTACTAGTCAATCAGTGTTCTTCTTGATTCATCCATGGGTATGACAAGTGACTAGAATGATTGGGTTATTCAAGGTGACTTTGTGTTATCTTGAAGGTTCCTCTATCAAAACATGTCACAAGTCATATTTAGGATCATTATGGATGGATGTTGAATTCCTTAGGGTTTTCAACTGTCCATAATGATGTCTCTTAAACTTAATACTTATACATTGTGGAATCAATGGTGGGGAGTGAAACGCTTAATTATCATTAATAACAATATGTAAAGCAGCCCGGTATGTGGTGGGACGGTGGCTGGGGCTTGTCCCCTACATATGCCCTATATATAAGCATACTTGGTTGGATAGCATAGGTGGTTGTTAGTGAGGTTAAGGTTGTCATTTCGAGGGAAACTAAGTAAACATGGGCAGGGAAAACAAATGCTAGGAATCATATGTCATGGAATCAAAGTAGTGGAATGAAATGCTTAATTATCATTAACAACAATATGTTAAGCAGCCCGGTATGTGGTGGGACGGTGGCTGGGGCTTGTCCCCTACATATGCCCTATATATAAGCATACTTGGTTGAATAGCATAGGTGGTTGTTAGTGAGGTTAAGGTTGTCATTCAGGGAATCAAGGTAAACAATTACAGGGTAATCTAATTCAAGAATCAAACACTTGGAATCAAACATTGGGAATCAAACATTTTGGGAATCATACGGGTAGGATGAGACGCTTAATTATCATCAGGAACAATATATCATGTGGTTCAGTATGTGGTGGGACGGTGGCTGGGGCTTGTCCCCTACATATGCCCTATATATAAGCATACTGAATCAGATGGTATAGGTGGTTAATGGTGAGGTTAAGGTTGTCATTCAAAGGATTTTACAAACTATATTTTTTTGTTTTTACACAAAAACTATATGAACTCACCAACCATTGTGTTGACTTTATTTTTCCTTCATGCTTTCTCAGGTGACGCACAGGATTAAGTTAAGATTCAGGATTTCATACTAGGATGTCCAGACTTAGATCCTAGTTGACTTCTGAAGAAGCACATCTTTTGAGATCGATACGAATCTCTTTTTGCTATATTGTACTAATGCAAGATAGATATATTTGATTCTTTTGAATAGGTTTACTTAGTTAAATTACTAAACATTGACATTTGTAAATTAACTTTGTAAATCCTAGTTATTATGTTATTGTGCTTAATTATTTTTAACATTGATGCTATGTAAACAATCTGATCATCACGATTATCATTCACGATATCGCGCTCCGAGAACCTTCCGCCCGACGGGGACTTCGATCCTACCCCGCCGGCTCGGGGTGTGACAGTATATCACTTTCTCAATCTACTAGTCAATAGGGTTTCCGCTGGATTAATTACTTATCACTGCAGATTGATATCACCATGTGTCGCTTTCCAGAACCTGACTTGAGGTAGCCCTGTCACCGGTCATATGTTACCGGCCAATGAATCAATACGATCAACATACTAGCCCTACAAGCTAGAGGTTTGTCAAACCTATGGTACCACTATGCTATCGTCGGTTTAGTCACATCAAACTAACTGGTCAGCGAATTAAAGGGGCCTACATGATCTCTTGTACAATTTGGCACATGATTGAAGTGATATAATACAACCGTTCAATAGTAACTAATTGTAATTGTGTTCATCCGTGTTGTTGTTCTCCTTGTCATATGTACTCAGTGTTATTAACAAAGTTAAATAAGAGCTTGTCTTATTATGTTATGTTAATTATTGTGTGAATGATGTTGTTATCATGAAGTTACATTATCATGATTATCATTCCTTGTTATTCCATGTAATCACCATGTTGTCACTAAGCGGTAATAAGAACGAGTCTTATTTCCCTTAGTCGACTCAGGTGATGGATGATTCTTGTACTATGTTCTCTTGTAATATGTGTTGAGTTATGATAAGTACGTGACTTACCACTCTTAGTTAACTCTAGTGTAGAATGATTTTATAAAGATGAGTTATCTTCATATCATTCATATGTTTTGTTTCTTGTCATCATGTTCATCACTGTTCACATCAATGTTTGTTTTTGTAAGAATAACTAAATGTTGTGAGATATAATCTTACAACTAGGTTATTCTATTGTGTTGATGAGTTATGAAATTATATTATCATATTCATCTAGGTTATCTCTGTCATATCATGATCATACAAGCATGCATACAATGATAAGCGATAATAAACAGTTAAGTATTATCTAAATCAAAGTATAAGCAATATGTTAAACATTAAACTTTTAAATAATTAAAAGTTAAGCATGTTTCTCAGCCCCGAGAGTTTAAAATCAGTTAAGATTAAAGAAAAAGGGGCATATGAACTCACCTTGTTGTTGTTGAGGGTTGACTTAGCTTAAACGAGAATGCACACGCTCTTGTTTGTACTTGAGTTTGTTTTCACGATCCTGTATTGATTTCACATTGGTTATGATTTTAAGTATAAGTTTGTAGGGGTTTTGTGTGTGTGTGTATGTGTTGGTTTAAGTCGGTTAATGATTCTCGGACGCGGTCATCATTCGGCCCTGTTTACTTGTTATCGACCTTAGCAATACCCAACCCAATTAGGTTAAACTTAGAACCATTAGTTATTGATTTGATATCCAACTTGATTTAATGTCATAATAATGGGATTTTTAAGTGTGAAAACTTAGATCTTAGATTTGCTTCCGCCTTAAACCACTTGTTACCATTTTCAAGAAAATTACATTGTTTTAGGCTTTATTGGGTTCATCCCCTCTAATCTCCCACCTTTGTAGTAATTTGTCAATCCAAATTCATTGCAACGTGTATCATTAGCTTTTGTTCAAAATATGTTTACATCTTGGTAATATGGGCTGAATTAATTGAGATTGGGCCGATTAGGTATTTGGGCCAGAGGAACCCCATGGCCAAATGTTTGAAAGTTTAAACAATTGAGTCCAAGTAGTAGGCTGTTGGGCCCATTGAATATCATTGGGCCTGAAATATAGTCAGTGGGCCAAGATAATGAGTTTGGGCCGGAGCAGTAGGCCTTGGCCGGATTCAGTGGGCCTTGGGCCAAATTCTGTGGGCCTTGGGCAGTTTGGGCCTTATTAGTTACTGTTGGACCCAATAGCTTTCTGCTTTAGGTTTCTTGGCCGCATGGTGCTACTGGAAACAGAATCCGATTAACCAACCTAATGTAGCCAAGGTTGGTGTTCTTGAGGATGATGATGACAGCCTGGGTGTAGGGTGGTTCGGCCAAAACCGGTTGACCGAATGATGACTCACGAATGGTGATGGTCTTCGAAGGGAGGGGTGCGAAGGAGGGGGTTGGCCGAATAGTTTGTAGCGAATGAAGGGACCCGAATGGCAACATGTCTGACCGAACGGGTGTGCCATCCGAATCACTGCACTACCGAATGAAGGTGAGAGTATGAGTGGCGAATGAGGCTTGGCCAAATGTAGGTAGGTTGACGAATGATGGTGAGCTGCGAATGGGGTCTCTCGGTCGTGAGCCCTTCGGCCTTAGGCCATTCGGCCGTTTGGCCATTCGGCCCACTGTGTGCCTCATTCGGCCGGTCGTGACTCCACCGATGAGCTCCCCCATTTCAAGGTTCAATGATGGTATCGAAGGTTGTGTATGTTAGGACTAGGTTTCGAAGGCTTAGGGTTCGGTTTCTAAAGGTTTGTAACTGGTTGTGTGGTGTGGTCGAACATGGGTTATGAAAACCCTAATTTTCGCTACTTTGAGCTCGTTTTTACCTTCGATTCTGAGATTATTAAGGCAGATCCCTTGTACTTTCGTGTAGAGATTGATGATAGCTTCGTGTAGGTTCAAAAGTGGAAGGATTTGGTTGAGGAATGAGGGAGATATGGAGGTTTGAAGGTGAGAAATGGTGGTGGGATTCAAAACCGGGAATAGGGTTTTGTGGGGAAGAAGGAGATGAAAAAAATGAGAAAAATGGACTCATTCAAGGTATTTATACCACGAGTGAGTTCGGGTTCGTTTTTGTTGCTCAGTTCGCATTTTCGTTACGTTTCCAGAACGTAACGCGCGTTTTTACGGATTTTAAATAAAGATAGTTTCTTTATTTATTTTGGATGAGTTTCAAAATTGTAAAACATTAAAATGTTTTATTTTCATAAATTATTGTCGTTCGTGTCGTTTTCGTGTTCGTTTCGTCAGATCGCGTCACCATCGCGTGTATTCGTTCGAATCGTCACCCGAACGAACACGACAATAGTTTTGCTTTCCGACTTTTGTTTTCTACTTTTCAGTCATTGATCCAGAACTCCAAACTCACAGATATGTTTGTGTGAATCGTCACCCACGCAAACACACTGTCAGCTCGTTATTCTGAAATAACACTGCAATTGTGTTTGAATTGTGTTTCCTCACTGACGGACTCAACTAAACTTCATATTTTCACATTGTTTTCGTTCTGATTTGTCGGCCATCTGATTCCTGTCATCTGGGGATATCAGATCGCAACCGCCTTGTACTCGTCGTTTACTTGAACACCGTTGTATCTCTTGATTCGTTGTCTTATTTGTACTTAGGTTTTCACCTAAATACTAACAACTATTGTTCATTGTGCGCGTTGTACTTACAGTATTTAAGTTTTCACTTAAATACGTACAACTGTTTCTTGTATTTCGATTTCTGTTATCACAAACACTGTTCATATTCTTGTATTTACACATAGTAAATAGTGAAAGTACACATACCGTACGGACTTGCCGGATGATCTGGTACTTGATGTTACACTAAACGAAGATCTTGAACCCCTCTACTTGAAAGTACAAAGGATCCGACCTAGAAACTTCAGAATCGAAGGTAATCTGAGCTTTAAAGTAGCGATTTTAGAGTTTTTTTGAAACCCTTTAGATCGGTCTCTGTTCCAACCGATTACACACCTTTATAACCCTTAGGATATGCACTACATCACCATACAACAAGGTAGGAACAAGCCCCCTTCATTCCTCAGCGATTAGCAAAGAAACCCTGGTTGTTCTCCTTGATGCTCGATCGGCAGAATGGCTACCACATCAGTCCACCTAATGAAACTTCAACTCCATTCGCCGAATGAACCCCTCCCCTATTCGGCCGAATGGCTTGGGGGAGTATGAAACACCATTCGCCTGTCGACCTTCGGCCCAGCTCATTCGGTCGGCATGTTCCTATTCGGCCATCTCCATCATTCGCAGTTCCTCTTTCGGCCTAAACCCCTTTCGGCTCAGTTATTCGACCGTAGCCTTGTACATCCAAACCCATTTGGTCTAAGGCCCTATGATAGTAGGTAACCGAACTAGAACATGAGGTCTAAACAAAGAAAATAACAAGATGATAAGGATCACTTGAGTGGTTGAACTCTAACACCCACACATCACGTATGCATGGTGTGTGTGTATATGGGTGTGCATGGGCTTTTAGGGTTCTTAATAAGAAACAAACGTAGATTCATTGGACAAAAATGATAGACTAGAAATCGTTTCACTATAAGACCTAAGATATCAATGGGTTGCTAAAACAAGGGCTATACCTATATTTTGTTTTCTAGCCATTGGGCGTTGTGAGTAAACAAGAAATTGTTTAAAGGAAACCTTAGATTAGGGTCTTCCTAACTCAAGTTTCCTGGGATCGCCTTATAACTCAAACCGCAGTTTATTTAAACATTATTTGAGTTCAAAACACTTATGAGTACACGGGGAAATTAAAGTTAATCGACTGGGCTCGAGGATGGCCCAATGGGCTTCATCTAAGCCCATCACATGTTAAAAGGTATTCATTTAAATTAATTATGGTTCTAATAAAAGTAAATGATTCATAAACTTTATTAAATTATGTTAAATAATGTTTTCTAAATAATTAACCTAGAATGAAATAATTCAAACACGATTTAATTAAAGACTTGTAATGTAATTAAAATAAGCCCTACTTATCTAGGGTTTAATGATGAATAATCTTGGAGCATGGGTGACTTACGGGTAATGATGTTAGAGTAATTAGATAGAGTCATAGAAATAAATTAGTAATCTAGGACATGTAGTTGCACACCGAGACCAAACCCTAAATACGACTACTATCGTATGTACTTATCGTATTCGAATTCTTTTAAAACAACTCAGGAACCGAAGATACTTAGGCTACAACAACGAGCGCGCATTTTGTGGTAATTCTATTAAGAGCAACACAAGTGAGTTCATTGCCCCTTTTCTAAACATTTTTGTTTTAAAACGCGGGGCTGAGAAGCATGCGTAAACTGTTTTATTTAAATTGTTTACTTTTATGCTTTTATTTATCATATGTCATATCTTTATGTTTGTTGATACTCCTAGACTCCTGTCTAGGAAATTATTATACAGATCAAATTATCAAGTTAATTAAATTACTCTTATGAGTAATACTTTAATTCTAACTCTAAACAAATCCTTAGTCCATCAAGCTCAAATTCAAGAATCTAAATTCATAGTGAAATCAAAGGAACTAAAGCAAAAGATCATGTTCAAGAAACCTAACTCAGTGTGTGATCTGGGAACAAAGAATCATAATCAAGAATCAAGTATCAAGTATCATTGTGAAATCATGGAAATTCTAAAGATCAAGATCAAGAGACTCAAGGAATCAGAAATCATAAATGTGTGTGAATCATTGAAATAATGAAATCATTACAATCTAATGAAATCACTAATACTTGAGCTAAGGTGGATGTCAGTTGTATAGGGAATCAAGACCACGTGTAACACACATAAAGTCCTGTCATGAATAGTAGACTCTTGTAGTCAAGCTATATGGGTAATAACGTGAACTATCAAATGAAATCAATATCAAAAATCAAGAGAATCAAAGAGATCAAGAATCAAAGGATATCCGTAAAGTCCCTTCAGGTACAGTAGACCATTGGGTCAAGCTGTATGGGCATCATTAAAATCCCGGCACGCTCAGGTATACTCCTTGTGAGTTATGCCTGATATGGGTCACGTGTGAGAGGATACAACTTGGACAACCACCAACAACTAAGTCTAATTGATTGAGTTAAATAAGGCCAAATCATCATGTCTTAGTTGTATTTAAATGTTTTATTTATTTATTTAATTAAATATTTAACATTATATTTCTATCACTGACTTTTGGGAAATCATGTATCTATGATGAACTCAAGAGAATCAAAGGTGAATCAAATTTTGGAAAGCATAATCTAAATCAGAGGTGTGTTAGGTAAAAATGCTTAATTATCATTAACAACAGTGTCATATGCATATTAGTATGTGGTGGGATGTTGGCTAGGGCTTGTCCCTTACTATGCCCTATATATAAGCATACCGATGTGGATATTACATGTGGTGTTAATGAGGTTAGGGTCTTTACCGAAAGAGGTTTTCAAATCATTTTCAATTACTAAACTATATGAACTCACCAACCATGTGTTGACTTGATCTTTTTGCATGACTTCTCAGGTGACGAACATGTCAGTTAAGAAGTCATTTCTTTTGGACTAGGACTTCCGATAGAAGACTTAGTATTTTGGACCTGCATACTTTTGAAGACATCATTATACAAATTATTTTGTATATCTTGTGTAAATACAAGATAGGAATTTATGATGTTAATGGTAGATTTACATTGTTAAATTATAAACAATACTGATGTAATTTAACTTTGTAATTCTATTATATTTAGCATTTCTCATTTATATCATGTGCAATGTAAACAATCTAATCATCACGATTATCACTCACGATATCGCGCCCCGGGAACCTTCCGCCCGACGGGGACTCCGATCCGACCCCGCCGGCTCGGGGTGTGACAGAGCCCCAACAGGAACTCATAGAGTTGTTCCTTCTCCCTCAGTTCATTAAGCTTCTTACCTACCTCACACTTGCATCCATCACAGTTGCATCGTGGGGTTGGCAACACGGTGTTGATCTCATCCCAAATTCCTCTGAGTTCGGTATAGTAGGCAGACACGGATGTGCCCTCCTGTCGCGTCGTGTTCAAAGTGTCCTTCAACTCGTAGGCTCTTGGCGCGCTTTCCTTACCAAACCTTTCGCTCAAGTCTCTTCAGATCTCCATTGCAGTGTTAGCATACTTCACACTTGCACGGATTTCTTTTTCCATTACCGTGGTAAGCCACCCTTTTACCATGGCATCACACCTCATCCATGCCATAAAGTCTTTCTCGTGATCCTTTGGCTTCTTGATCGTTCCATCAACAAACCCTATTTTATTTTTGGCGAACAGGAAGTTCATCATCTCCTGCTTCCAATTGCTGAAGTTGCGATCCGTCAAGGTGTCGTTTACGTGCCTTTGTCTTGGATAATCCGAGGGGTGCAAGTACAACGGCGAACTTGCATTGATCTGGTCATCACTCTTCGAGCCTTCTCCTTCGGCCATGAAGCTTTTTGAGTTTAGGATCTTAATGTTGATTGAATCGCTCTCATACCATGTAGAAATCGGTATGCATATCAATAATCAAGATTAAGTAAATTGAATTTTCTCTCTTGTTATTCATGATGGTAAACGATTACAATTTATAATCAAACCACAAAACAGAAAGCCTAGTAAAACTCCTACAAACAAGGAGAAGTCTACGTAGGCTTTAAGGATAAAGATAAAACTCAAACAATAAATTAAGAATAAATTAAGATAAACTCCAATATACATACATACATACATACAATCTAATAGACAATTATATAAATATATAAAAAACATTTATCCTATTAGTAATATATTGATAAATGTTGAGAAACATGTAAATGTGTTTTATAATACAAAAGTATCATTCCTAGGTGTTTCTTTGTTTGTTACACTATATTACATTAACAATTAACTATTTATTTTAAATAAAATAAAATAAATTAATAAGAATTAGAAAACTAAACACACATTCATTGTTTTCTAATTAATTTAATATTATTGAGTCTATTATATATCCTTTTGCTTTAAAAGATAAATGATAAATAACAATCAAAGACCACTACAATGTATAAAATAAAAAAAAATATGTATGTGTATGTTTCTATGTTTCAAAAAGGTATATATTACCTTGCCATATATGGTGCAAGAAAAAAAAGTGTTTTTTCTCTTTGAAACAAAAATATTTTTGGGATGTGATCTCTGGCACGGTTAGGAATTTTGATGCACACATTATGAGCGATGACGTGCGGATTAAACAATAAAATTTATTAGAGTTTACTAACTCATTAAAATACCTTAATTAAGAAAAAAAGAATTATTGATAAAGTTAATGAACTCAATTGTATTTAATGTTGTTATTTTACCATATAAAAATAATAACAAAAATGACTTGCATTGCCAAATGTCAACATATTTGTATGTATAAATATCCTACATGAGATAAAATATTCAAAAATTAGTTTTAATTCGTAAACTATTTGAATTTTATCTCTATTAGATAAATTTCATATGTTGTTCAGAAAAAAAAAAAAAAAGACAAATTTCAAAAAGGTATATATTATAAAAGTTATCTTAAATGAGTACGAGCTTGTAATATATTAAAATTTCTGTAATTACAAATTTGATGATAAATAACAATGAATATTTTTTTCTATATATATAGGATTCGCATCCTATAATAACCCACCCTTATTGACATAACCCGAATTAACCCTTGAAGATGACCCCGAATCTTTTGTTTTTTTTCAAAATCTTTGTTTTACAAGTACAAGAGTATGTTCTTCTATGTGTTTGTGCAACTTATTTTTCGTTTGAGATCCTACATCACTGTAATTTTCCTTACAGTAATGTAGGATCTCAAACGAAAAATAATTTGCACAAACACATAGAAGAACATACTCTTGTACTTGTAAAACAAAGATTTTGAAAAAAAAACTAAAGATTCGGGGTCATCTTCAAGGGTTAATTCGTGTTATTTCAATAAGGAGGGTTAACAACGGATCCTTACCCTATATATATATATATATATATATATATATATATATATATATATATATATATATATAATAAATAAGGAATAGATGTTCAAAATCTTAAAACAAGTAAATATGATCCAATTGCACCAATTATACAAATAAAAAATAAAACTAAGGTTAATATAATGATTAAAAACACATTATATGAGGAACAATATAAATATGTAAAATGTGTTAACTAGAAATGTTCAATTCTGATTAAAAAAATATATAGGAAGAAAATAAACTTGAGCATAATTTGAGGAAATCAAAGAGAGCAGGTCGAAAGGTTGGACGATATGATGTTTAAAATTGAACGTTTATGTTACAAAAAAATATTAGAGCCGCCCAAAGAATAACGCTAAATAACCGGCCGAAATATCATTCAAGCCCCAAAAATACTAAAACTAAACATCCCCAAAAAAGGAATAACTACCCCATAAAATGACAAACCACCCCAAAAAAATTGCCCCAAATAACATTCGGACAGCCCAAAAAAAAATAAAAGAAAAACTGTCCCAAAAAAAAAAAAACAAGTTCACTTCCATTTTTTGTGGCACTTATATTGTAAACCATCTTACAAAATAATCTTTTAGGGCAATTTTCAATCAAAATAACAAATTTTCTTAAAAAAGATAAAATGACTTACCCAAATAACCAGATCTCTACTAAGGACTACGCCAACACGGCAACACATGGTTGATTTCTTTAAAAACTTGTTTTTCTTCATTCCAAATTGGATGTAATATTAACATCAATTGTAGAATGTGTTGGTCAAACATGCTTGAACAAGAAAGTCTCCTATGAACATTTACCCACCACTTTTTCACGACCACGTATTTGGACAGGGCTATTCAAAAATTCTGAAATATGAAAATATCGAAACCCGAATCGTATCCGAAATCGAAAAACTTGATTTGAATCTTTATTTAGGTTGTTCGGGTTAGATATATTCGAATCCGAAAAAGTTATTTAGATATTCAGGTCAGATTCAAATTTCTGTTTTTTGTAATTCGGGTTGGTCGGTAAAGGAATAATCTGATTACGAGCCAATAAAACATTATTATTTTTGAGTTGTTCGGGCTTTTTTTATGAAAAAAGAAATTTAATTTGACTATATGATAGATTTGTGATTGTTGTTGAAATTTGAACTTTGAAGTATTATAATATAGGATTGTAAACAAATAATAACCCACTCTTAAAGCATTAACTTGGATAACTTTGTCAAGATTAAGCCAAATCTTAGATATTTTTTAAACATCATTGTAAAACATCTACAACACTTTCTTCTTTTATAAGTTTACAAAAATTCATTATCGTTTGAGACGTAGCATCGTTACAAGTTTTAGGCATAAAACAATTACAGTGCTGTAAGTGAAAAACTTACAACGATGTTACGTCTCAAACGGTGATAAATTTTCGCAAACTTATAAAAGAAGAAATTGTTGTAGACGTCTTACAATGGTGTTTAAAAAAATCCAAGATTTAGCTTCATCATGGCAAAGTTATTCGGGTTAATGCTTTAAAATGGAGTTGTTATTTGAACATTGCCCTTATAATATATGTCACACCCCGGGCTCTCGGCGGCCCGGGCGCTGCGACCCGAATTGGTTTCATAGATTATACAGTCTCGGTCAGAGTTTATTATTTATTTTAATATGTTTCAGCGGAAGCATTGTTTCATGAATTCAAAATTTTATAATTAATTCACATGCATAGATGTGAATTCCGTTTTCATAATTTACAAATAATTCATACGCATAGGTATGAAAAACACATTTCATCGTTTATAAATAACTTTTCAAGATTTAATAAAATTGCATATGCAAAGATATGAACATATCATTTTATTTTATTTTAAACCGAGTTTTTTACAAATATATATTTACATATCCTGGTTTACATGGGACTTGGAGGTATGACTCCAATCACTCCTTGGTTTCGCCACAAGATTTTTTTTTTATTTAAGGCGTCATAGGCCCTAAACCTCTAATCTTGCTTCTGATTTGTCATTCATTATTACCTGAAAAGTTTTTGAGAATAAACGTCAATATAATGTTGGTGAATACAAATAACAGACTCGATATGTAAGCATAGCATGTTCGGTACTTTAACCATAATTAATAGTGGCAATACTACACATTTAGCAGGTTATTTCACTGATCGATACAACCACTGCATACCCTGGCTTGTACTAGGGGTGTCGTTCGGGTTGGTTCCTCGGGTTTCGGGTTGCTTGGGTCGGGTTATTCGGGTTTTTGTAATATGAAATTGGAACTGAGAACCAAACCATTTAACTTCGGTTTGATTGGTTCTCGGTTTTAATCAGGTTGGGTTAAACGGTTCTCAGGTAATACCTGAAAAACTAATATACTATTTTTCAAACAAATAAAACTAAAACATGTTTAACCAAAACATACATTTCCTTAAAAATTTCAAATGTGTAACCATAACATAACAAAAACGTGTTTAACTAAAACATACATTTCTTCAATAATGTCAAAAAATATAAAGGATTTGAAAATCAAAAAATGTTATCGCCCCTTAGAATCCTAGTTCGGGTTATTCGGGTTTACCCGAACAAATCTCATGGGTACCCAAGGACCGAACCATTCTAAGTTTTCGGGTTCGGGTAATAGGTATTTTCGGGTTCTGTAGGAGTTTTTCTGGTTGGTTCTTCGGGTTCGGGTAAAAAACACACCCCTAGCTTGTACTGTCACTGGTTAGGAACAACGGCGGAGTGCGTCTTACAATTGTTCCCTCCAGCCCACAGCCCGTCACTGGTTAGGTTGCCTGCGAAGTGCGTCTTACGTATAACCTTCCAGCCCACGTTACCAGCCACGTATAGGAATTTCACCCATAGCGGATACAATTTGCAAATCGTAGCGGATACAATTTGCAAATCGTACGTATACTAATGGCCTAAATGTTGGTCTAATAGTATCCCTTTATGCGTCAAAGTTTAACATACCATGCTCATAAAAATGCATTTATAAATTTAAAAACAAGTTAGATGTATTCACCTGAATATTTGGTTGAGTGAGTGATAGCTTAAACTTCTCGATATAAATTTGGGCAGTGTTTCTGCTTATATTATTCTTAAAATTATTCTGCAAGGAAAATTTATTTATTTATTTATTATTACTACTAATATTATTATTATTATTATTACTATGATTACGATTATGACTATTATTATTATTATAAAAAATTTAATACATACATAGGGTTGAATCTTAACCTTAACCCTATAAGTTAATATTATATTAATTAATTAATTTACAAGTTTAACTAATGAATTAGATAATATACCTTATCGAACTGACTTCTTAGTCTTGTCTTTTATATTTTGATCAGCACCTCCTAGCATCCATATCTTTTAATTTTTTTCTCAAGGTATATGTATATTGTGTGTATGTATATGATTTCGAAATGCAGTAAGATTTGTGACAATTTATATTGCTTTTAAAAGTAAGGCCCAAGAATATCATAGGGTAGGTCTTACACGTGCTCTGCTATTCCTTTAACTGATTTCAAATAAGCTTTTAATTGTTGTAAAAAGGCTCCACGTATTTAGGGCTGTAATCGAGTCGAGCCGAGCCGAGCCGAGCCAGGCCTGGCTCCAGCTCGGCTCGTGAATTTTCGAGTCGAGCTCGAGCCAAGCCGAAATTTCTTTCGAGCCGAAAATCTTGGCTCAATCTCGGCTCGTAAAAAACCTCGAGCCACGAGCCAGCTCACGAGCTGGCTCGTTTTCTTTTCTCGTGTTTTTTCCTCCACTTTATATATATAATCCAATATATATGTATATATATAATTATATATAAAATCTAATATATACATTTATATTATACATGTATATACATACATACATATATATTATACATTGTTGGGTCTAGAAAAGTCAAGACCAATGGTTAATTTGGATAGATGGAATGTAAACAAGAAGTATTATGTATTTGTTGATTAGGGACAACGAGTCACCGCACGAGCCACTGAAAAGCTCAAGATTATGAAGACACTCGAGATGACCCGAAGACCCGAAGACTTTAGCAAATGATAATGCGATTTATTTGTTTATTATTTATTATCATTTGTTGTACTTTATTTATTTTCTAGGGTTTGGGTCATGTGACATATAAATAGAGATTATTCTCATTTGTAGAAAAATAACACAGACAAGAGAGTGTGTGAGAGTGTGCTTCAATGTAATCCTGAGAGAGCTCTCCCCCATGAACTCCATGGATTCTTAATCCATGGAGTTTGAGAGCATGTGAGGGGTAAGTAATGTAATCTTGTTGACTAATGAATCTTATTTCTTTACATTGTTAGTCATTACATTACATCTCAAATTTGTTCTTGGTTGTGTTCTTCAACATCTTCACCCACTTCAAGACTTTCCTCTGTTCAGAAATGGTTAATCTTCACAAATCGGGTAGGTCTTATTCCGCAACCGTTTTTACAATTGGTATCAGAGCCAAGTTCTCGAGATTATCATTCTAACCATTAATTCTCTCAAACTTGTGCTCAATACCCTGATTTTGTGAATTTTTGTGAAAGTTCTTTGAAAATGTTCTTGTTCTGGGTTCTCCGTTCTTCAATTTATTTGGGTTATATTTTTTTGTATTTTGATATGGTAAACACAAGTGGGTTTTGACTCTCCCTAATATATGTCAAAACCCCACCCAAATGTGATCTTTATCGGACGAGTTATCAAATTTTTCTTCATTTGATAAAAATGGAGACGGATGAAAAATTTTAGGGCAGCTGGGTTTTGTTTCAAGAAAGAACATAATGATGATGACGGCGTTCGTGAATTTAGGGTTTTTCAGAAGGTTTTATTTGATTGGTTTTCGGAAGCTCACCATGGATATTCTTTAAAAATATAAGCTTCTGATGGCTATTGCTTCCTATGGTTATTGCTTCCTATGGATAATGCTTCCTATGGCTACTGCTTCTGATTGGAAATTGCTTCCTAAGCACAAATTTGCTTCCGAAGCATAAAAATTGCTTCCGAAGCACAAGTTGCTTCCGAAGCATAAAAATTGCTTCTTAAGTACAAATTTGCTTCCGCAGCATAAAAATTGCTTCCTAAGCATAATTTGCTTCCGATGCATAAGTTGCTTCCTAAGCATAAGTTGCTTCCTAAGCATAATTTGCTTCCGATTGGAAACTACTTCCGAAGCATCTTCTAAAGACATCTCCTTCTGATGAGTGAAGCTTTTTCTAAAGTTGAATTACTATTGCTTCCGAGAGTTACTTCCAAAGAGCAGAGGTATTGTTGGTGAGACGCCCCGTTCCCCGGGAGTCCCTCGGTTGGTTAAACATCAAAAGCATAGCTCTTAAACTGTACAATTGTCATATACCATAGCAGCGGAAATCTTTTCATAACATTTAATTCTAACAGGAATGCCAGTTCTTGAATAGGTAGTCTTTATGCCATGCCACGAGCCATCATATCTTCATCATAATTTGCTCAACCTGACATGCATGCTAAAACAAGTCAGCTTTCGCTGGTGAGTTCTAAGTTCATTTCTTAGAAAAATCCTTATTCATTTATATCATCATATAACATAATCCAAATACATAACATACCTGTTCTCATATCATACTTTCATCACATACATAGCATCATAACATACTTACATAACATACATATCATCATAACATTATTCATACAGCGAAAGAACTTCACCGTTAACTGCTGACCCTGAAGTCAAACAGGCTTGTGCAGCACAAGGCTCTTAAACTACCAACCCGCAGCTGGTAACTCATACATGTATAAGATTTCTTTAACACTATCAACGCGCAGCTGATAACTCAAGCATGCCTAAGATTTCTTTAACTGAACTGGCGACACACAGTCGGCAAGCCTATGTTTCCACAGGACTCTTTAACCATCAACCGAAATTGACGGCTCATACCGGTACAAGACTTCTTTACATATATCATTCATACATAATATGGTTTAAATCATTTAAACCATCATCATCATAAACGGCTCCTTTCACCGTAGTGTTCAAGTTTTGCCCAACCGCAGCCAGCAAAACCTCATTTCCTACTCAACCTCGGTTGAGTCCTTTAAAATCATTTCTTTCTCAACCGCAGTTGAGACTTTAAAACATTCATTATATTTTAGCTGAGATTCTTAAAAATCATTTACTTCTCAATCATCATTGAGACTTAACATATTCATTACATCTCAGCTGAAATTCTTAAAATCATTTACTTCTCAATCATAGTTGAGACTTAAAACATTCTTTATCTATAAACATTCTTTATCTGTAAACTTTCTTTATCTGTAAACATGTTTTACCTGACCATAATCAGGTTAAAATCACTCTCATACAATGCTTTATACATACATACAATCATTTTCATAAAAGAACTTTATAATATGCGTATCAGCCCAAAATGATAAAACATTAAAAACAGGGCTTTAAGAACTCACAATCATTTCAAAGATATTTATCATGCATGCACATCAGCCCTAAAACGTTAAAACAGTAAAAGAGGGCTCATAGAACTCACCTGATGTCTTACTGTAGCAAGATTACTTGCAAACTGGTACTAATGGTGTAATTCTGCATTCGTTCACACTTAATAAGTCATTTATGTTTTAACCTGCTGATTAGATCTTTCTGAACGTTCAATGTCAAAGACATTGTCTTGAAAGTCATCAAATAGTTAATGTTGTTGATTACCTCGCTAGACAGGTTCCTAGACAGATTAATGGCTTAGAAATGAAACATTCTTGTTATTGATTACCCATATATCATGAAATATCACAAGATCGTATTAAATAGGTTTAATAACCATGTTTAACATACTGATCCGCCTGTTGTCATAAACATCAGAGACTCGTTCCAATGAGTATGTTAATGATTGTGATTAGTTTGAAACACTTAGATTTAACCTTTGTATTTCAAAGATTAACCAAGCTAATTACCTATATTGTCATAATCAAATGGATTAAACCATTATAATCATAGTTGTGATTTCATGAAAATCGGGCATTACAACGGCTCAAAACAAGGATTTACCCATTAACGGTTCGAGTTTGTCATTTATAATCAATCCTAGCCATCATCTAGGCAATAATCAACAATCCTAACTATCTCATTTCGTTCAAAATCAAGATCTAATCAATCAAACTCAAACTAGAAGGTTAAAACGAACCGTTACCTGATCTGACGAGTTTCTGCGGGTAAAACGACGATCAGGACTTGTATATACGATCCCTGGGATGATCCGGATGTTTAGAGACCTTAAATATGAAGATTAGAGGTGTTTGGGATGTGTTTTTGCGTCTGGAGGTCGAAGAAAAATGATTTTTGCGACTTTTACGCGTTCTGGCCGCTTAAAACAATCTTTTGGCCGACATAGGCTCCGGGGCGTATCGCCTGACTCGGGACGCCGATTTGGGGCGTACCGCGCGGGTCCATGGCGGCCAGATTTTTGTCTTTTTTTTCGTTTCGCGATTCCGGGAGCATACGAACTCCGTTTTGCGCACGGTTTTCGCCTACGTTCACGATTTTTCGAGCTCTTTCCAATGGTTATAATTTCAATACCTAAAGAGTTCAAAATATTTGACCTCTAATCTATTGCTATATTCAATTCAGTGTATCTTGAAATCGGAGCCTCGTTTCACGATTTCGCTTACACTCATTCTCTTCATTTTCGAGTTATGATTCTAACCTGATAATTTTGAGTTGTCACACATATCATTGTGGATTTCAAGCACGTTCAAATGTGCTAAATTTTCGGCTGTTACAAATCTACCCTCCTTACAATAGGTTTCGTCCTCGAAACCTGTTACGTCTCAAACATTGTCAATAGAGTTGTTTCATCTCGTATTCAGTCTTCCCTGTAGCTTCCGATTCTTTTCGATGTTTCCATTAAACTGTAATTTGTCTGTTTGTCTTGTTATACAATTGTTTTTCTTTCCTGTTAACAATTGCCACAAGTTCTTCTATGTAGTTTAGCTTTTCATTAACTTCAATGTCCTTTAATGGTACATACCCTACATCATCTGCTTGACACTTCCTAATTATCATACAACCACTGCTGCCGAGCGTAACAATGGGCTTATGTCGGCACAGGGCTTCATAACCGTTGATCTGAACCACCAAAGCGTTCTGCAGATCCATACTTACCCCATACGAATATGGAAGCAACGTCATACTTACCCTATAACACTTATAAGGACGTCATTCATTCATCATACATGATACACTAGCATCATATCACCATTCATCATAATCATCATACATTTCATGCTAGCATCATAACGGCATTCATCATAGTTACCATGACATCTTAAACATGTCGTGCTAGCACTACTTCATCATATCAATTTCCTAGTAACATAGGAATCATCATACTACATTATGCTAGCATCATGTCATCGTATCATAACATTATGGCATCACATACATGATACATTAGGACCTATTCCTCATATCATATATCATACTTTCATACTAGCAGCCTAGGATTTCATCATAGCATAACATATATACATATCACCATAGCACGTTATCATACAGCTCATCATCATCTCTTACTAATACGCATTCATCATACTTTGCAGACTTTCATGCATAAACCGTGCTACACATAAACGTACATACATGGTCATGGTGTATCATCATTCATCATTCATTCATGAGCATCATAAGCTCAGAACAACATAAACATAACAATAAGTATGCTTTACTCACACGTTGAAGATCACATGGTAACAAATTGTCTTCCCCCTTATGTCATACTTTAGCTATGACAGGTAGCTTATTATGACACTTAATCCTTACGTCCTTATCTTTTCCTAACTGTATGCTACCACATGTCATATTCTTTAGCTACATCATGCGTTATTCTTTACTTTGTTGACTGTGCAAACATTTTCACATTTAATCTCTACCAACACTTATCTCCTTTGGCATTAAACCATTTACAAAGCACTTGTTGGAATTTGATCATAAATAAATTTTCTTAACATAACTTACATACATATCTTAACACATAAGGCTGTCAATGCATAAGGCCAACCAAATTTTGCATTACATAAAACAGACCAACCCAAATCATAGCGCTACGGAGAGATTTCGTTGATCAGCTTATAATAAGAATCTTCTTGTTTCCCCTCAATAGGAGGACTTCATCATTTACATTATCATTTGCCTCTTTAAGAGGACTTCATCGTTTTCCCTTGTTAAGAGGACTTCATCGTTTTCCTCAACAAGGAAACTGCATCATTTGATCCACTTTATGCACGACAATCTTATCATATAACCTTCCCTTGATAACATATGTATGCACACTATCACATAACCATACCATAAATTTTCTTACACATGAGATAGTGGCAATCATCCTTTATCTTTAAGCTTGTACTAATACAAAGCTACTTAAGTAGTTTCTTGCAATAGATGCAAGAGTCTCTTAACACCGGTAACCGTATTCAACCCACATTTTACAATCTATACTTTAAGCTCTATACATATTCTATGCATGTTCAACATCTGTCATCTTGTGAAGACAAGATGATTCATTAAGCGATAACAATGTTGCAACACTTATGTATCCTCTTCTAGCACAAATAGCTTTCCGTTAGAGTTATTAAAATCATCTCTAACATCTTTAGCATACCAGTTCTTGGTCTAATTTATCTTCATATCACTACTTGTCAAAAGTAGTTCGTATCATATCATTTCAACCCCTTGTGCCCTTCAACTTTCTTGATAGTTTACTTTTCCTTTCATTCAAAGTTGACAAAAGACTAACTATATACTTTACATTCATTTATACCTAAGACTAGGCATGCATTCATTTATCTTCGTTTATCAATTCCTAATCACACCTTTATCATACATGTTCATGTAGTCAACTTTAATATCTCACTTCCACTTTTAGTAAACATAGGTATAAGTCTCAATTGCTAATGTCAACATGTATTTCTTAACCTATCGGGACTTGTCAGAATTTAGGATACTAACAAATCATTATCATTCATGACATAGAGAATGATCTCATCAAATCTCTAGATCAAATTTGAACTTACATTATCTCATTCGGATGTAATCATCCTTACTTTATAATAGTATTCATTCACAAGTGAGGAATAATTTATCCATAAATGAAGTTCCTTGTTCGTTCGTAAGCCATTTCCTTCATTCGTAAATTAATTCCATCATTCATAAGTCAATTGAATCTCCTACACATAAACTCGGTCCCCCGTACAGCTTCTCTTCATCCATAATTTATTTCTTTCATCCATATGGATATACATACCTTCCTATCTTCATCATGTTACCATTGCCCGAGTGGTTACACCATGCGCTGCATCCACCATTGTCGTCCTCGTCACTTTCCAGGTGTGCTTTATTTCTTGGACCATCCTCGTCTTCAACCTACATTTCTACCATTAATCGAACCCTGTTTCCATGTTCTAATGGTTTCCTTCCTGATCGACCTTTGAATTAGCACATTTACAATTTCTTAGGGTATGTCATTCAGCGTTAGCTTCCCAATAGCTTCAACGATGAATTCAATGTGACATTAATGCAATTTAGGACATATAAGGTATTCGTATGATAGACAATAATACAAACTCAGTTGTATAGTAAATCATTAATAACAGTGTCCGGAATGTCATTAATCATTTACTTTTCTAACCGTGTTTCTATTATTCTCATTCATACTTTCTACCCATTAATCCGTGAATCTTTGCCAAACCAATAAAGTAAGACCTTAACCAGTGTCCATTTGACCAAGCAAGCCTTTCCAATTATTTCGATACCTCTTTCAACCTTTCTAATTGCATTTTGTTCTTTACCTTTATTGGCATCAAGTGGTTATACTTCGTCTGGTCATTGAATCCTTCCTTTTATGTCCAAGTCATATGACAGATGAAACCCGAGCATTAGTCATATAGATAAATCTGTAACCGCAGTAGCTAATTGCGGTCACTAAAATATCTGTACTCGTGTGTCTAGGGTTTCTTCCACCATAGACTTAGATCATTTCCTAATAAATATTATTAAGACCAATAGTCTAAACAATCTAACATATTCATGTATCTTGACACATATAAGCACATATACACGTATTTTCTCTTTAACTATATCACATTAACTTTAATGCACATATCCCTTAAATCTATTTCAACTATATCATAACATATATTCTTTACTTCCGCAAGACGCTCGTGGCATTGGACTACCCTTGACTGGCTTCCTTTGCTTTTGTCCCATTCTCAGTTTAAGTTCAAGCAACAGGTTATGCCCGAATCTCTCAAACTATGGCTCTGATACCAACTTGAGACGCCCCGTTCCCCGGGAGTCCCTCGGTTGGTTAAACATCAAAAGCATAGCTCTTAAACTGTACAATTGTCATATACCATAGCAGCGGAAATCTTTTCATAACATTTAATTCTAACAGGAATGCCAGTTCTTGAATAGGTAGTCTTTATGCCATGCCACGAGCCATCATATCTTCATCATAATTTGCTCAACCTGACATGCATGCTAAAACAAGTCAGCTTTCGCTGGTGAGTTCTAAGTTCATTTCTTAGAAAAATCCTTATTCATTTATATCATCATATAACATAATCCAAATACATAACATACCTGTTCTCATATCATACTTTCATCACATACATAGCATCATAACATACTTACATAACATACATATCATCATAACATTATTCATACAGCGAAAGAACTTCACCGTTAACTGCTGACCCTGAAGTCAAACAGGCTTGTGCAGCACAAGGCTCTTAAACTACCAACCCGCAGCTGGTAACTCATACATGTATAAGATTTCTTTAACACTATCAACGCGCAGCTGATAACTCAAGCATGCCTAAGATTTCTTTAACTGAACTGGCGACACACAGTCGGCAAGCCTATGTTTCCACAGGACTCTTTAACCATCAACCGAAATTGACGGCTCATACCGGTACAAGACTTCTTTACATATATCATTCATACATAATATGGTTTAAATCATTTAAACCATCATCATCATAAACGGCTCCTTTCACCGTAGTGTTCAAGTTTTGCCCAACCGCAGCCAGCAAAACCTCATTTCCTACTCAACCTCGGTTGAGTCCTTTAAAATCATTTCTTTCTCAACCGCAGTTGAGACTTTAAAACATTCATTATATTTTAGCTGAGATTCTTAAAAATCATTTACTTCTCAATCATCATTGAGACTTAACATATTCATTACATCTCAGCTGAAATTCTTAAAATCATTTACTTCTCAATCATAGTTGAGACTTAAAACATTCTTTATCTATAAACATTCTTTATCTGTAAACTTTCTTTATCTGTAAACATGTTTTACCTGACCATAATCAGGTTAAAATCACTCTCATACAATGCTTTATACATACATACAATCATTTTCATAAAAGAACTTTATAATATGCGTATCAGCCCAAAATGATAAAACATTAAAAACAGGGCTTTAAGAACTCACAATCATTTCAAAGATATTTATCATGCATGCACATCAGCCCTAAAACGTTAAAACAGTAAAAGAGGGCTCATAGAACTCACCTGATGTCTTACTGTAGCAAGATTACTTGCAAACTGGTACTAATGGTGTAATTCTGCATTCGTTCACACTTAATAAGTCATTTATGTTTTAACCTGCTGATTAGATCTTTCTGAACGTTCAATGTCAAAGACATTGTCTTGAAAGTCATCAAATAGTTAATGTTGTTGATTACCTCGCTAGACAGGTTCCTAGACAGATTAATGGCTTAGAAATGAAACATTCTTGTTATTGATTACCCATATATCATGAAATATCACAAGATCGTATTAAATAGGTTTAATAACCATGTTTAACATACTGATCCGCCTGTTGTCATAAACATCAGAGACTCGTTCCAATGAGTATGTTAATGATTGTGATTAGTTTGAAACACTTAGATTTAACCTTTGTATTTCAAAGATTAACCAAGCTAATTACCTATATTGTCATAATCAAATGGATTAAACCATTATAATCATAGTTGTGATTTCATGAAAATCGGGCATTACAACGGCTCAAAACAAGGATTTACCCATTAACGGTTCGAGTTTGTCATTTATAATCAATCCTAGCCATCATCTAGGCAATAATCAACAATCCTAACTATCTCATTTCGTTCAAAATCAAGATCTAATCAATCAAACTCAAACTAGAAGGTTAAAACGAACCGTTACCTGATCTGACGAGTTTCTGCGGGTAAAACGACGATCAGGACTTGTATATACGATCCCTGGGATGATCCGGATGTTTAGAGACCTTAAATATGAAGATTAGAGGTGTTTGGGATGTGTTTTTGCGTCTGGAGGTCGAAGAAAAATGATTTTTGCGACTTTTACGCGTTCTGGCCGCTTAAAACAATCTTTTGGCCGACATAGGCTCCGGGGCGTATCGCCTGACTCGGGACGCCGATTTGGGGCGTACCGCGCGGGTCCATGGCGGCCAGATTTTTGTCTTTTTTTTTCGTTTCGCGATTCCGGGAGCATACGAACTCCGTTTTGCGCACGGTTTTCGCCTACGTTCACGATTTTTCGAGCTCTTTCCAATGGTTATAATTTCAATACCTAAAGAGTTCAAAATATTTGACCTCTAATCTATTGCTATATTCAATTCAGTGTATCTTGAAATCGGAGCCTCGTTTCACGATTTCGCTTACACTCATTCTCTTCATTTTCGAGTTATGATTCTAACCTGATAATTTTGAGTTGTCACACATATCATTGTGGATTTCAAGCACGTTCAAATGTGCTAAATTTTCGGCTGTTACAGTTGGTATGTAAGAAGTTAGTTTCTTAAGTGTTAATTTGTGATGTCCAAGTTCTAATGCATCTGCAAATTAATACTTCTGAAGTTAACTAAATTGTTTAAAGAACCAAAGTTTTTGGTGTAAAAGGAGGTTAGCGTCTTAAGTGCTAATTTATGATGTCCAAGTGCTAATGCATCTATAAATCAGCACTTATAAATTTAACCAAATATTTCTTAAGTAAAATTATCTCTTGATATGTAATGTCTTCTTTCTAAGTGTCAATTTGGATGATGTCCAAGTGCTGATGCATCTTCAAATCAACACTTTAGAATTTGACAACATATGATTTTACTTCTGAAACACATTTGACTTTGGTTCCCTCATTTGGTATGACAAGAGGTTAACTTTCTAAGTGCTCATTTGTGATGTCCAAGTTCTAATGCATCTACAAATTAGCACTTTGAAATTAACAAAATATTTCATAAGTGATGTCTTTTCTCGATATGCAATGTCCACTTCTTAAGTGTTTATTTCTGTGATGTCCAAGCGCTAATGCATCCTCAAATAAACACTTTAGAAATTGATAACATATGACATCACTTTTAAAACACATCAGCCTTTGGTTCGCTCATTCGATTTCATCATTGGAAGTACTTTACTCCTTGGCATGATAGAGCTGGAACTTATACATCATCAGAAAATCAACATAAGTTAATGATGTCTATTATGTAAGTCCAATTGGTATTCCAGATCTGCTGCATGGAACATATTACCGGTTTGCAATGATTGCTTCCGAAGAACACTACTTGTTTTTGAAGACTTGATGGATCTTCACACGTCAGTTATCTATATCATCATTTTAGGGGGAAATTGATGGATTAAACTGATGGCAAGTGTGTTATCAGTGGTTTATCAGTGAAGACTTCGGTTTCATTGATGTGAAGATTTCTTATTCTGCTTTGAAGACTCTTAACTTTCAGATTGTTGAGATATGGTTTTCTTTTATCTTTGAGCTTGCATTTGTCATATGTTCATTACAAGGATTGGTTGGAGTCCTACACTTGAACCGACATCCTATATTCTTACATCTTTTGGGTTGGGATGAAGATTAAGATTACACTCTATATGCTTCCATTCTTGGTGTTGGGGATGAAGATTGAGATTAGTTAATTGTAGGAGGAGCTTAATCGGAAGGGGAGAAGATAAATGAAGGCCATAGAACTTCAAGATGTTTGTTACGGGTTTGAGAAGCGGATAAAGGAAGATTCACTTTGTGTTGCGGTGAAAGAAACATGTATTGCATCTACACAAGTTCAATCTTATAATTCATGTTTGTTTCATCATACTTCTGCATTGACTTACATTCATCTAACCAAATAGGGGGAGACTGTTGAGTCTAGAAAAGTCAAGACCAATGGTTAATTTGGATAGATGGAATGTAAACAAGAAGTATTATGTATTTGTTGATTAGGGACAACGAGTCACCGCATGAGCCACTGAAAAGCTCAAGATTATGAAGACACTCGAGATGACCCGAAGACCCGAAGACTTTAGCAAATGATAATGCGATTTATTTGTTTATTATTTATTATCATTTGTTGCACTTTATTTATTTTCTAGGGTTTGGGTCATGTGACATATAAATGGAGATTATTTTCATTTGTAGAAAAATAACACAGACAAGAGAGTGTGTGAGGGTGTGCTTCAATGTAATCCTGAGAGAGCTCTCCCCCATGAACTCCATGGATTCTTTATCCATGGAGTTTGAGAGCATGTGAGGGTAGGTAATGTAATCTTGTTGACTAATGAATCTTATTTCTTTACATTGTTAGTCATTATATTACATCTCAGATTTGTTCTTGGTTGTGTTCTTCAACATCTTCACCCATCTTCAAGACTTTTCTCTGTTCAGAAATGGTTAATCTTCACAAATCGGGTAGGTCCTATTCCGCAACCGTTTTTACATACATAATATGTGTATTTATATAAATATGTGTATAAATATTGTATATATATTATGTATAATATATATGTATGTGTGTAATAAAATATATGTGTGTGTATATAATTTAATATATATATATATATATTAAAAATCGAGCCGAGCTACGAGCCGAGCCAACGAGTCGAGCCATGAGCCGAGCTCGAGCCGAGCCAACCCTGGCTCAGGCTCGGCTCGTTTTTAACGAGCTTTTTTCGAGCCGAGCACTTTCCGAGCCGAGCTTTTTTCAAACCGGGCTTTTTCGAGCGAGTTTCGAGCCGAGCCGAGCCTCGAGCCGTGAACTTTTTGAACAGCCCTACACGTATTGCTGTCCATAAAAATATCAATTTGAGATAAAATGTTAGTTTTATATTATTTTATTATTATAATTAATTTAGCTTAAATTTTGTTTTTCTTTGATAACTTTTAAGATATAATGTTTTATAAAATTATAAAAATATCGTTAGGATCTGCTCATTTTTCTCTACGTTTCGGCCTAAGTTTCGTTAAAAACGGAGAAAGTTTAATTATAATATATTTTATTAATTTTGAGTGGTCTCCTATAACATTAACTGACCGAATAAGTGTGTCAAAAATTTTTAATAATCATTTTACTCGTTACTTACTAGTATGTAAGTGTCACATATGTGTATATAATAACTAGATAATTAAAATTATAATATTGAATAATATATTTTATAAAAATAAATGTGTATGTGTTACAATATATATCTAAACTAGTTAAATGTTTAATTATAGGAACAAAAATAAAGGAAAATAAATAGCCAAAAGAAAAAAAAATAGGAATTTTCTTCAGTTTTTATTCGAGTTGTTCGTGTTATTCGGATTTATCCAAATCCAAACTGAACTCTAATTCGGATAGATATGGGTCGGATGAGATTCACACCAATTCGGTCTGGTCGAGTTCGGATACAGACAAAAAAATTATAATCAAAATAACTCATAATCTGACTTGAAGAACGCACTCTTATACGGGATAACATATCAAAATACGAAAACCAAATTATCCAGAGTGAGAACTTTTATAAAGAAAAGGGATAAGTGCTACTATGATTCAGATTTATGAAGGATCATATCGATTAATGGTATCATGCTGGTATCGTGAAGTATGAATCCGGTACTTACTGAAGAACAATTATACTATTATATAACTATATTTATCTAAGTTTCAATCTATATTATTGAGTATTTGTTACTTCGCACATTCCTTTTTTTTTACGTTAACCATATTAATGCTACCAACGCCAAGATCATAAATAAATTCATAAACACGCCACATTAAGTGATGTCTATTTTTATTTTTCTTTTGATTTTATAATTAAATTACTTTTATAAAAATATTTTATATCATAACGTACAGAGCATAATAATATTTTCTATGCCGAATTCTTATGACACGGTGCAACACATGATTTTTAGTCATACTCCTACCACTAGGGGTATTCCCGGTTCGGATTTTACAGTTTTTGAGTAAAACCATAAACCAAACCTTTAATAACAGTTTGAGATAATGAGAACCAAAACCGAACCTTTATCAACGGCTTGTTTACGATTTGAGCTTTTTGACCCGCTAAAAATATAATCACACCATTTTACAATTTGAGATGAACTATTTACATTGTGAACCCAAGTATGTTTTTTTTTGTTAAATGACGTTTAAATTATCAAACTTATCTATCTATCTATCTATCTATTTATCTATCTAATATGTATGTATGTGTGTGTGTGTATATCACTCGGTCTCGTCCGGTTTATAACGGCCAGTTTATAGTGAAATCATAAACCAAATCGTTCATTACGGTTTCTAAATTTTGAAACCGACCGACCAAATGTTTTAAAAAAATTGAGCGTAAAACCAAACCGATGACCGATTTGATCAATCTACAGTTTGAAACCGAACCGTGAAAACTATTAGCTACCACAACGCATAGGTACTCATTCAGAAGGATCCATGAGATGGTCCACCTAACACACCACGAGCCAATTTGGGATTCGTCCCCCTTTAGTCGTTTGCTTTGTTTTTTATTTTTTATCGTGACATAAATAGGCATAAATATATTTTTTCTGCTTCGAAAACATGTATCGATGTTGCCTTAGTTAAGATGATTAACATGTGATTTGGAGTTAATGATTACGTGAGTTCGAATCTTGTCACCTTCACCTTTTTTTTTCTTTCTTTTTCACTGTTGACTAACATTTCGTATATTTTCTATCAAACTAAAGTTTTAAATTATAATACTCTAATGTACGGGTACATAACGTTTCCTATGTACATGTCAATCTTAATTATTGATTGACCATAACTTTATACGTTTGTTTTAATCGTACTGATACTCTCCAAAGCGTGAGTTTTAATCATACAATCCAGTAATACATGCATGTATAAAAACAACGATATTATTTTTCATGTATATTACTGTCCATATTATCATCATTGTTATTATATTAGCAATAAAAATAATAATAACTATAACAATGTAAAAATATACACTTTTTTTATTATGTTGATGAACATGATATTTTCTTAGAATTATATGTGTCATTAATTAAAGTGGGTAATTTAGTGACGTGATGCTCTATATTTAATTTCTGTTTTAGATCAAATACACAAGTCCTTTATGATACTTCACATTTTCTTGCAAAATTAAAATAGAATTGCATATTACTTCAATAAATTTCATAGATTATATTATTCAAAAGATAAATTAAATATATCCTCTAATCTATCCTTTTCATAACATATATCTCTTATCTAAAGTTTTAAATTACATATATATCTTTTATCTAAAGAAGAAAAAATATAAAAGAAAACAATACAAGTAATTAAAATTTTCAAAGATATATAATTAAAGTTATAAATAAAAGTGTATATGAAATTAAATCTTGAATTTAAGCCCTCCACCTCTATTTCTTGATATGAATGCTTTATTTCTTGGAAGGCTCTTTTGGTCTTGTCCTTTGTTTAAGATTTTTCTTTGATAGGCAATTCGTCAAAAGTATTGATGAATGGTAATGAATTAACCTTTTTTTTTTTTGCCCTAAAAAGTCAGTTCAAGGCAACACGTATGTCTTCAATCAATCATTGCACATTTTTGAACAATGTTGGGAGCGTATTTTAACCAAGGCTGTGATTTTTGAATACCTAACAAGCATTTTAAAGGATCTATCTTCATGTAATTGTTTAGAAGTTATATTATTATGGCCGGTCACTACAAGTAGAGGTGGGTAAACAGTTTTTTTTTATTTTATTTTATTTTTTAAACCGGTTCCGGTTTCGGTTTGAAACTTGGTCGTTTTCGGTTTGGGTTTGGTAGGGTAAAGATGGAACTAGTTTCACTTTTTTCGGTTCCGGTTTTTGTTCCGATTTCTCTGAGAATCCGGACTCTCTTGTACCCACCAGTTCAAGTACAATCGATTTCGGTTCCGGGTTTTTTGCCCACATCTAACTACAAGGCTACTCCAGAAAGGCCATAGTGACCTTATTCGTTAGGCATTGGCATGGGAGGCAAAACCGACATCCGCATAGGGCCCTATTTTTGTAAGGGCACAAAAATTCAAAAAACCTGTTTTATTTTTTATATATTTATTTGTATTTAAAATTAAAAATCAAAAAAAACATAAATTTACAATTCGTTAAGGGTCTTTTTTTGTCAGCTCGTCCATTAAACTTAAATTCTGAGGACCGCCCTGGGCATTGGTAAATAGCTTCCATGTTATTTATTCCGAATATATCTTCTGGTAACAATTTTTAGTTATGATGCTCCAAATAGTAATGAAGGTATATATTACTGTTAAAGGAAAAAGAAGGAACTTAAGTTACAAATTATAGTGATAATAAAGTAAATAAAAAGTGACAGATATGTATAACCTCCCCTTCTTTAATTATCTATATAAACAAACACGGAATATGAATAGTGAATATCGCGAGAAATTGATTTCTCGCGATAAATTCATTTGCGTCGTGTTTCTCTCGCGATCAATTTATTTCTCGCGATTTTTCAGTGAGTAATTAAGATTTGTCGTGACAAATTCATTTTCCCCATTATTTTTTGGCTTTGCGTCGTGTTTTTTGCCGCGATCAATTCATTTCTCGCGAAGTTAATCATCCGAAAACATTTAACATTATTTACACAAAACAAGTAGAATAATGTGAAAATTAGTGCAATTTTACTTTTCCCTCTTGAGACTCACGCATATATACATTATATGAGTGCACTGCAAAATGAGTCTTAACTAATAGCTAAGAATGAGAATGTGTAATAGGGTGTACATTTGCATGTGCTCTGCATGGGCGGCCCGGGGGAGGGGCAAACCTAACCCCCGTTCCGGGCCCATTTTTTAGGAGGGCACAAAAATTTGTATGTATGTATGTATGTATGTATGTATGTATGTATGTATGTATGTATGTATGTATGTATGTATGTATGTATGTATAGAGATTCATTCAAATGAAAACTAATAAGGCGAATAAAACTAAAAATAAGCATTTATAAACACATTATTTAATGGGTGCAAAAAATCAATTTTTTAAGTAAATGAAGTTACTTTCATGCTCTTTAAACTAACTATGTTCATTGGTTTGGTTAACGGTTTTTTCATAATGGTTTAATCGGTTTTCAATTTTTTTCCTTATCAAAAAACCGAACCGAATTCAAGAAGTGGTTCAGTTAAAACCAAATAAACAGATTGAAACCAAATAAACCACTTAAAAGTCGAATAAACCGAATTCAATCGAATAAACCAATTAAAACCAAATAAACCGATTAAAAACTAAATAAACCAAATAAACCAAATTCAATCTTATAGATTATTGATAAGATAATATATTTGAATTTGAATTCGGTTTAATTGGTTAACCAAACAAACCAAATTTATAAAAACATAGAATTAAAAACCGAAATTCGGATATGGTTAAGTACCGAACCCAAACCGAACTCGGAATTTAAATACAACTATAACCAAAACGAAAACCGTATTCAAAATTCGGTTCGACAATAGTAATTATGTGGATAAGGAGTATTAACATTAGCGTGGTTATGACAATCAATATCAAGGTGGGGATCATTCTGGTTAAGGAGAAAGAGAACGTGTAAGAGCTTGAATCCAGGATATAGAGACAAAAACAAGTTCAATGAGTGCACCATGGAGGACGGAGCTTTTTAGGTTCTAGGGGTGCCCCGACATCTGCCTATTTCTGCTCTTAACGGTCGATTTAAAAATAATTTGTTAGAAAATTTTATAGGTATTGAGTTCGGCCTCCTTCGTTTTTCTTTTTAAAAATCATTGGAGTCCCTTGATTTTTAAAAAACTACTAAAGTTGAACTAGTCATTTAACAATACGTTTAACGATTTACGGTTGAAACTTATTTAGAAAATTAAAATAAGTATATTAGTGAAACGATAAAACTTAATTTATAAAAATGTTTAAGTTGTAAGGGGAAATATGTAAAATTAATTAAAAAAGAAAAAGAAAGCATGAATTAGAGACTAGGAGGCTTATAGTCTGCATAATTGCTTTCATCGTCGACCTAGTTTGTAGTTCTTTTTTCATATACTCTCTATTTTATCTTAAACATTTTATGTCTTATTTGTTACATATTTAATTTTTTGAATAAAAGAAAATTTTGATATTTAAAGTTTTTAAATGTCTGACCCGACTTGAATCGCCGACCCGAATATATAATCTGAAGCATAATGATAGAGGAAAAAAAATTAAGTTCAAGACTTTCGGCCCCTTAGGGTTTATTTTCAAGTTTCGTCAATGTGCACCTTGTGTAGAGGTGTACAAAAAAACCGGACCCGGACCCGGACCCGGAACCGACAACCCGAACCGGAACCGGTCATACCCGAACCGGTGGGTACGAATGGGTACGGTTTTTCAGACAAATTAGAACCGGAACCGGAACCGAAACCGGAAAACCGGAACTGGTTCCACCTGAACCCGGCCAAAACCCGAACCGGAACCGGTCAAAACCCGAACCGGAACCGGCCAAAACCCAAACCGGAACCGGTCAAAAACCGGTTGGAACCGGTTTAAACCCGGAACTGGAACCGGAACCGGGTATTGACTTTGTTGACTGGAACTGGAACCGATTGGAACCGGAACCGGTTCCGGAACCGCAACCGGTTCCAAAAAAAACCCGATTTGTACACCTCTAACCTTGTGTACCAAATGCAAGAAAAAAAGTGGATGAAACAACTTTAATTCAAGAGCAAGATGACGATCCAACTCTACCGTAAGCAAGAAACAAATTCGAATTTAGAAGCTAATATCTAAATTTGGTTGAACGGTGAAAAAGGTTGAATAAGCATGAATATAGGGCGAACTTTGGGTTGATGTGAAACGCGAGGTTAGGCCGAAAGATAGACTAGTTTTTAGGTCGTCTTTTATTTTATGTTAAAATTAATTGGTATTATATTTAGTTTGAGTCGGCAAGTTGAGTTAGTATTTAAATAGGTTTGTGATGTCGTCGAATTATTAAAAATAGGAGATAATCGTGGGCGGAACTAGCCTTTTGAGTGTACGGAACCCACCGTATTTCGAATATTTAGTAGTAATTTTTTGTTTTCAAAATGCTTTAAAGATAAGATGAACGTACTCACTAATATTTTAAGGGTGAAATATTAAAGTAATTTTCCCAGCAATTTGCTAACATGAATGAGATAAATGATCTTTGTTATATTCGGGACTGCTACCATGGGTTCCGCCATTGGACCCCTTGAAACAAACCTTGATGGTGGAAAGGTTATCATGTAAGAACTAAACGGATCATTGGTAGAATACCTTGTTCGCATGAAGAAGTTAGGGAATTGCTAACACCTTCATCATATCATTGCAGGTGCAATTCTTGATCCGATCGTAATGATCGTTGGTTGTGGGATGGGGACCCCTTTGGTGGATTTACGCTTCAATTAGCAAGAATGCTCATTGAGAATGTTATGTACTTATGTTCTTTCTATTAGAAAGTTGAGTGGTTTCAAATTTAATATGAATTAAAATCAATGACTTTTCATATTACTCAATTAAATCAAGACTTTTCAAATTACATATATTGATTATATGCATTAAGTCAAGACTTTTGGTATCATCTTCATGTAGTATAAACACAAGACATATGGTGTCTTGTTAAGAAGTTGGAAAAATAGAATATTACATATATGATTTACAATACACATACAATTCCCCACATCTTTTATTTCATTTTCTCTTGTTTCATATACACTTTTGGGTGCAAGGATAATCCCGGCAGTACACATACTGTTTCGGTTGTTGTACCATGTGAGACAGATGCGTTCGTCTTGAGAAGAGGCGCGAAATATGTTTTAAGGGAAGCGTATTGAATACATGCCTCAACCACAATCAACATGTTTATTCGATGTCAATGAATAAAATAGGTGGAAGACATAAGTGGCTGAAAGCTAGAAAAGATATTTTTGAAGCATTTGCTACCTGCTCGTCAAGATGTTTGATTGAAGACTCAACATTAATCATTCACTAACCAAGGAGGCTATTTGGAGTACACAACGAAGGCATGGATCAAAACACGTTTGGTATATAAATTAGTAATTTATATTATATTATTTTAGTCTTGTAACCGGTTTTGTATTAGATTATTTTCTATGAATAACGAGAGTCTAGTTATTATTTATATTTTATTTTTGTGTTATAATAAAAATGTGAACCCATTTCCTACACTTTCATTATAACTTATGGTTCGATTTGATAAAGTGGCTTCCTAAAAAGATAAATTTCTTTGCATGGAAAGCAAGGCTCGATAAATACCTAGCTTGTATAGTGGAGCTGTGACAACATACTTCCCTTCACAACTTGTGATACATGCAGAGAAAACTTTGAAACATGCAATCATAGTCTAATCAATTGTGGTTGAAGTGTGGAAAAAGGTGAAGACCTAGTGCAACATGAATGTGTTGTTAGGTGACACAACCACGACACATCGCCGCTATAGGTAAAGTAAAAAAATTCAGCTGCAGGCCTATAGCCACGACATGTCGTCGCTATAGCCTTTTCAGTAGGGACGACAGGGATCGTCGCTATAGGTGTCGACGCTATATGTTAGTATTCTTGTAGTGTTACAACAAGATTGGATTTTGTCTAATACTGATGATCATGTGGTTTCTTTGGAGTGATAGCAGCGATAGAATTTTCAGCAACTTATAGAAGGATCCAGAGAAATTTTGGTGGAGATCAAGGCTAACTCAGGATAAAAAAAAAATAGAGCGAAATTTAATTAATCCGATTGAATGGATTTTTTTTTTTTTTTTTGATTTTAAGATGAAATTGTAATAACTTGTAAAATTCTTGGTCTAGCATTTTATTTTGCTAGTGCTATTTTTTAAGAATATAATCATCTTGTTCAAAAAATCAAGTCTTCTCAACTGCGCTAGCTTGGGAATGTGTTTTTGGTTTTAAAGAAAAGAAATTTACAGGGTGTTTTGCCCATAAAAATCGTCTCGAAAATTTTCTTTTGTTTTTTTGGTTGACAAACAATTCGAGCCAACATTGATAATATTTCACAATCGAGAGTTATTTAAATGTGTGTTTACAAGAAGGCTTGTAAGCGCACGATCCACACACATGCAAAGAGAAGATTGGCTTCTTAAAACTTGAATCAAACTAAGCTTAAACGAGATACAACTAAGCTCAATCCTAAATTGAAGCTTATATAATTTTGAATTTCGAGCTCAAACTTCATATGTTAAGCTTCATTAAAATTGTGAGTCGTCTAATGAACATATTGTTTCATAAACATATAACATTTGCATAATTCAATGTTATATATAACTATAATTACACATAATCTCGTTCTCTCTCACACATATATATTATTGTATAAAAAATAGTAGTAATAAATTTGTAATAACATCTATAGATATAAATTGAAAAGACAATAGTATATAAATAAACAAACCGAGCCCAAAATGGATTGACCGGAGCTTTTAATATTTACCCGTGCATTCACAAGGAGGGTTTAAATTTTAAACATAAAACTCAAGTAAATCGAGTATAACTTCCCTTACATTTAACCTCCATTAGCTTTGACTCATATTCTCATGTTGATATGAACAATCATAGTTATTCGCGTGTTGCGGCTAAATCATATTTCTGGCTTGTCGGTACGATTAAAAAACATACTAAATCATAACATATCGGTTATAAAGATTAAAATATAAATATAAATATAAAGCATTATTTCTCTTATATTACAGTATAAAAAGGTTAAAAAATAACATAATAGAAAAAATATAAGAAAAGTTAAAAACGACATCACATTTTTACGAACATTATAACATGAGTTGTGTCAATGTCATTAAGTTGATTAAATAAAAAAATAGATTTATAAAGTTTTGGAGACTTGTTTATTAATTAAAAAAACAGTTATTTAACAATATTAATGTTCTTTAGTTAGTGTCGATTTCATTTTGTATAAAACAAATTGTTTACTGTCAGTAGACAACTTCGATTATTATTATTTTTTAAATTAGCAAACACAAGTTATTAAGTAAATTGTATACTAACCTTTAAAAACTTGAGAAGGTTAAAGTAAGATAAGATGTGAGTTCCAATTTTTTTAAAATTAAGTGGGTTAAGTTTGAGTGTCCACCAACACTTCAAATTGTGAAAATTATGATGTTATATACTCTGGGTGAGCCAGGGGTTTTCCTAGTTGTAAGTTTTCTACTGAGCAGAAGAGTCAGGTCACCACGCTCTGTTATTCGGGCGGAAGGGTGATCTATTTGCCAGGGTGATCTATTTGCCAGGGTGATCTCGGGTGACCGAGCGTTTGCTGTTCAAAAAAAAAATATATATATATATATATATATATATATATATATATATATATATATATATATATATATATAATTCTTTTCTTTTATTGATTTTTGTTCATATATAATAATAATCGCTTCTTGAGCTTTCATTCTAGAAAGCAGTTAGCTATTCGGTTAACCAGTTAACCCTATCAAAATCGGTTTAATAATTGCTTTCAAACCCTAAAATTTTAAATGATCAAAGAATCAGATCAATTTAGCCGACAAATAACATCTTTTTTATAACAACAATAGATTAATTAGTAAAATAGGTTAAAGCCAATGAGCTTGTAACTCAACTAGCACTACGTGATGTTCATAAAACTTACACTTTGTGAGGTTCTAAGTTCAAATTCTGGCCAAAGCGGTCAGTATGAGGTTTACAACATAGTGGGTTTCCCCTTAAGGAGTACGTGGATTTGCTCGATTCAGTGTTTGCCAACACCTTGACTTTAAATACTGGGGAGTTGGTAACGAACTGTGATCGCAGCACGTGGTTTGTTGGGTCAAATGATCCATTTGGAATATTAAAATGCATGCCGCTGAGCCCTCGTTAACTGTTCCAAAAAAAAATAAATAAATAAAATAAGTTAAAGATAACTAGTTCCTAGCCTGTCTGCGTAGTTGAAGTCAATAATCGGTTCTTAACCGGCGGTTAGAACCGGTAACCAATGGTTAAAACTTAAAAGGCCCACTTCTATGTTAATATATCATTAAAACTAAATAATTGATTGCGGGGCCTCATTCTTTCTAAGAGCGCAGGTTAGTGGAGAATCTTAGCAAACAAAAATTTTTTTTTGGGATTATATATGTATAAGTCGGTTATTGTATAAAGGTCAAATTACGGGTTAAGTGTTTGAAATCTACTGAAAACTGACACGCATAATTTATACGTGTGATAATTCCATTATGCGTGATTATTTCATCCCTATGCAATAATTATTACGCAAGTGAGAGTCCTTCTTGCATAATAATTACATCCACATTTCGTATATTTTGCACACAAAACCTACTTTTTATTTTAAATTTTACTTATATGTGTGTATACATATATATATATATATATATATATATATATGGTGAAGTTCACCTAAAATATCAATTTTACCTATGAAAACTAAAAATGATTTTTAAAAACTAAAACCTAACCCAAACAAAATTTGATTGAACGAATTTCCACATCGTTGAAAATGACTTGTCGAACCCTAAATTGCAATCCTTAAACATTAATACTAAAAACCGGCCTAAAACCTAAACATAAAACATAAAGCTAACATCTAAATCTTCAAAATTAAACTTTAAATGTTAAAACAAAGCCTTAAAAGCTAATACTATAACGTTTGACGAGTCAATTCCAATATCACTGTAATGAATTCAGTCAGAATTTATTTGGAGATCGGTTTCGGAATATTTAGAAATCTTTCTAAGCCATTTTAGGTTAAATAAAAAAGGTTAGCGGAGAAGCAGCGCAGAAGCACAATTATTTGATTGAGGCTGCACGATTTTTCAAATAGACATATATATATCAAAGTCACTATATAATAATACTAGATTATTACCCCGTGTATTAGACGGATTGAATATAAAATATTAAATAATTAGTAATACAAATTTAAAAACTATACAATATTTTGTTATAAATTAATTAAATTACATATTAATGAGTATTTTTACAAATAAAATAATAATTAAAATTTTCAATAACTAATGAAATAATACGCGACCTACTTGTTTTGTAATAATAAAGATTATTAAACTAATTGATGTCAAAAATTAATTAATTTTCTATCAAAACATAATTGTTATAAATCAAGAAGATAATGTACAATTTGTGTAATTATTAAAATTTGATTACTTAATTTGAAATATCATTAAATATAAATAACTAAAGTTAAATTTTTCCAAATATTTTAACAACTTTTGGTTTAAAATAATTAGTTTTTAAGCATTTCTTTTTAAGAAACATCATTTGTTTATAAAAATTCTATTATTTGAAAACTATTATTTATAGTTTATTTTATTTTTAAAAAAATTAGTAAACTTTTATTTTCTAACATTACTAAGTCAAAATATTTTTCTTACTTTAAAAAAATAATTTTTAGAAAATTTCATATTTTATAAACTTTTTTTTAAGTGTGATTTTTAATAAAAGTATTTGATTTTTAATGTATCTAAAACTATTTTCTTGCATGAAAAAAGGCAAATAATATTATTACACATTAATATTATAATTATTCAATAGGAGAGAGTGTGATTCATTAATAGGATATATAATTTAATAAATTGATAGAAAAATGACAAGTGACAACATAAGCATGAGAATTTGACAAGTGTCAAAAATTATTTTTGTTTATTAGAATAGAAAGATATAGTTGTATAATGTATAAATAATAAACTGTTCGATAATGGAACAAGAATTCTATATTGACAGCGCTGAATAAGATTTCTAAATTAAAAAGGTTAGGCGACTTGTGTAATTACTTGCAACTAGGATACATATATAAAGAAGCTCACCAAGAGTAGTACGTGTTTATCTTTGCCAATCCTTTGAAAATTATGACGACGTGGATATAGATAATAGATTTTATCGACGGATGTAATCTATGGATAATGACGCAGATCGAGTATTATCTATATATAATTTACCCACAGAATTTATTCACACTTTATATGTTAATATCTTTTTGATGATAAATCTATACTATTATATAATACATATAAGAAGCACACAATGGTCTTTTACCAAAAACTCTTAAAATTAAGAGTTTTACAAATTTTAGAACATAAATTACAACAAACAAAGCTTTAAGAGACATAAACTAAATGGTTTTTTTACTTTTTAGTTTGTCCCACATTGATACATTTAAAAAATAAAGTGTCATTTAATACCTATAAAACAAAACCCTCTCAAATCAAATAAATCACTTATTCACACTTTTGTAATATCAAATTTGGCATTTTAAATTATGAATTTTATCATAATAAACTTTTTAGTTAAAAGAGTTGATTTGAAAAAAAATTAGATGGTTTAAGCTTTTTACGAGCCAAAATCAATAGCTAAATTGAAATGATCGAGTTATTTAATATTAATATAATATGTGTGTGTGTATATAATATTTATAATGTATGTGTGTACAATTACCATTCGACTTCGAAATGTAACAACCCTAGAAGTTACAACGGTGGCGGTGGGTCGGTGGCGGTGGCGGTGGATGACAGTGAAACATGCACTAAATATTAAAATGGATACAAAGTGTTGGATCGGGTTGTTTAACCTAAACAACACTTCACAAATATTTCTCACTTACAATCTAATAGATGCGGAATATCTATTAGAAGGATCTCACAAAACACTCAAAGGTGATCAAATAACAATGAGAACACAAGAAATAAATTCAAGCTCAAAGATATATTTCTCTCAAAGTATTACACCCTACAAGCACACACTTAGTCGGTTTACAATGAGAGGTTATATAGCCAAGGCTACAACCGTATACACGTAGGAATACAAGTTGGGTATACTAGACAATACATAAAGTAAAGCTTATTCTAGTATGTTGAGTGTTTTAACAGGCTAAGACACTCAATCACAATCATTACATTCATAGACATTTGACTTAACAAAAGACTACTAAATACAAAGAACATTTAATGTAGATGATCTTCAAAGTTCAGATGATCTTTTGCATTTAATGCTAAAGTAGGGAAGTAAGGTGCTTTCACTGACTCTAAGTGTGCTGTCTTTGTCTTTACTCAGATCAGCATGCCTTGTGTCAGTTCCTTTTGTACTATGAAAGTACTTCAGCTTTGGTCTTTGTCAGAGGATAAACCTCAGAAGTCTTTGTCTTGTGGAAGCTGGGGAGGTTCTTCAGAAGCTTGCAGTATTCGGAAGCTTTAAGTCTTCTGAAGCTTTAAAACCTTTAAGTGTTATTCTTCCGAAGCAGTTGTTTTGTATAACCTTTGACAGGAACAAGTTATCCTTCGGAAGCAATGCTGCTTCCGAAGAATCACTTCTTCCTTCCGAAGGCTTTTAGTCATTGTAGCTCCTATACTTAGACAAAATAAGAAGTTTAGTGAGCATCAGCTTTTTTTAGTCTTTACACAAAGTTATCGTTTTATTGTAAAACTCTAAAGCTTAATATAGAAAGGTTTAGAAAATAACAATAAATACAACATAAACAACAATGCAACCTAAAATAAACTAATAGAAACAAATATATATGGTTAACATATGGGAAAAAAACTTCAAGTTGTCATGTTTAACCGTGCTTGGTTGATATAAGTATTGAAATACAACGGTGACAAACAAAAACATCACAACAATAAAAATGTTATTGCAACCAAAAAATAAACTATTCTAAAAAAAGCTTGTTACAAACTCGTATCTAACTAAAAGTTTACAAAAAAAAAAAAAAAAAAAAAAAAAAAGATAAAGATAAAGCCATTATTTTGACATCGTTTTGCCAATATAGTTATTCAAGGTTAACATATGTAACAAAAATGTAACCAAAAATAAACTAATAGGAAAAAAAACATGGTTAACATATGGGGAAAAAATACTTCAAGTTGCCATGTTTAACCATGCTTGGTTGATATGAGTATGTACGACGGTGACAAACAAAAACGTCACAACAATAAAAATGTTATTGCAACCAAAAAATAAACCATTCAAAAAAAATCTTGTTGCAAACCGGTATCTAACTAAAAGTTTACAACAACAAAAAAAAAAAAAAGACAAAGCCATTATTTTGACATCGTTTTGCCTATATAGTTATTCAATCACAACAATGCATGACAGCTAAAAACATCACAACAACTTTTCATTTCTCATAAACCTCTAAACTAATCGAACCACGTCTCAGAAGGAACCACTAATTGTTGTAAGTACTCGACCATGGTGACATTGGTCAAAAAAATGATAAATTGATTGAATTGTATGATCTTAATGAAACAATACGTTTTTTCTCACAGACAGCTATACGTTAATTTATAAAGAATCAAGAATAACGATAATTTAGATGGTAATGTTACGAACAATACGTCTAATATTGTATATAAAGAAGTTTTAGAGATTTAAAGTTTGTGTTTTGAATTATAAAATGTATTCGTGTATAATAGATTATGTAATTTATCATAAATATAATTTTAATTGCATAATTTTTTGTAACAAATCTTGTGTAATACATGGGTTTATAACCTAGTATATATATATACTAGCCTAGAATCTCATGTATTACACGTGTTGAATAATAAAAAATTAATTCGTTATTTAAATAATAAATATTTAATAATTACAAAATTGTATTTGAGATAAGTTATAATTGAATTATTCTATTGTATATAAAGAAGTTTTAGAGATTTAAAGATTGTGTTTTGAATTATAAAATGTATTCGTGTATAATAGATTATGTAATTTATCATAAATATAATTTTAATTGTATAATTTTTTGTAACAAATCATGTGTAATACATGGGTTTATAACCTACTATATATACTAGCCTAGAATCACGTGTATTACACGTGTTGAATAATAAAAAATTAATTCGTTATTTAAATAATAAATATTTAATAATTACAAAATTGTATTTGAGATAAATTATAATTGAATTATTCTTATTGTTTATTAAATTTTAATAAATTAGTACATTATTGGAACAAGAAAATAATTATATTTATTTATTAATATTTAATTTAATTACTAAAAATTAATTGTATTTATTAGGAGAGAGGCGGGAAAAACGTTTACAGATTTAATCAGAACGTGACACGTGTTTTTTAAAAATATTTCTTTATTAGAATATAAAGATATATATATACAACAAAATAGTCAACGGTGTGTGCGCAAGTACAAGACAAGGAAAAACAATAAAAAAAAAACATTATTCGTCATAATTTTATAAATTATTGATGAATGCTCAATATATTCTGCTTTTGCCGGCGCTGATGAACCATTAGAAAAGTTTGTGTGTGTTAGTCTCCCACAATTCACAAAAACACAATCCTTTCGTCAAAGTTATATAAATCTAATTACGACAGCCCAATAATTCTGTTGTCCTTTTTCTTGAATTCAGAAGATCTTATTTTATTGAAAACGTAGTGGACGAAAAACTCGGTATGATGAGAGTTTTTGTGCAATGAATCTTGTGTTTATTGTTTATTGTTTATTGTTTATTATTTAATTTAATATTTATATTTACTTTAATTTAATTACGACAGAAACAATGAAAAATCTAGGATTCGGACATATTATTCAAACTATTTAGAAAATTAAAATTTACTTTGTAAGATGGTTTATTATGCTATTATGAAATTATATATACATAGAGGTTGTATCATGTGAAAACTCGATCTTAGAGAGAAAAATCTTAAACTCTATCTGGATAATTTATGTGGAATTTTAAAAATAAATATAATTAAAAGTTTACAAGAGAAGATATGTAGACAATCAAAACTCATTTTAGATCAAAGAAGAAATCACAAAAACATCAACATAATTAAGCTAGCTTTGTTAAATACATGTTTGTTCGACACTATTGTTGTGTGGGTAGTCTTAATCATTAACTCTAGCTACTACACGTACAATGGGTTGTCTATATGTAATTAGCCTAAAGTTGTAATTTAAGTCAATAATGTATATTGTACTTGTATAAAGGGTCTTGCATGTATTAATAACTAAAGTTCAAACTAATTGTATGGTTGGGTAGATATATAAGACTTCATAAATAAAAGTTCTTATTTAATTGTTTTGTTGATTGTGTTGTCAATTAAGACGACAATTGGTATCAGAGAATTAGGCTTGATATAACCTATATGAAGCTTGGAGGTTGTAAGATTACGAGCTATTGTGATACTAGCTTTGTAGTTAACGAACAATCTCATATTCAATTCAACGAGAAGACATATAGGCGGGCACATCAATGCTAAACATATCATTGAAGAACCACAAAGGGAAAATATGCTAATAAAGGCGTTAGAAAGGGTCAAGTTCGTCACCAAGAGTGCATTGAAGATTTGAGCTTTTAGAGATATGAGCGCAGTATTCTTGAGCTTTTAGAGAATAAAGAGGGAGATGGTTTAGTCATCGTTCCCACATGAGTTTGGTTATCCGATTGCGTATGAAGTGTTGTTATGCTTTGTTTAATCAAAAGCAAGAAATGTTTTTGTATGATAATATGTTATTTAATGTGATTTCTCTTTTGGGTAGCTAAATGTCATGATATTTGTTAATTATGAACATGTTATATTTATTAATTATAGTTATGTCGTCGAACTTTTTTCATCAACTAATTAATACTATAACGTTTTATTTTGCTAAACCATCGGAGACTTAAATTATAATCGTCACCACAATGCAAATTAATGCTCTGATCGGACAACGGATGATATGATTAACTAGATTTTTCTTTTGTGTGAATATTGGAAAAATATATTTTCTATTTTAATTTTATTATATTAAAAGATTGGCTTAACGTGCAATTTTTATTATATGTTCGATCATCTTTATAAAGAAACAAAAATATATTTAAAACTATTTAAATTTCTGTTGGTAATTCCAAAAGGGACTTATTATTTACCCACCCTACTTTTTTAATTCAACACCTTCACTGACCATATACGTCTGGTATAGGTCTATACGCAGGGACGAAGCTTATAAGAGGCCCGAGGGTGCCCCGGCCTCCCCTGTTTTTTCACTTAGAAGGGTTGATATAATAGTATTTCGCTGGAAATCCTTCGGTTGCCTTTGTTTTCTTCCTAAAAATCCTTCGGCCCCCACCGTTTTCATCCTAAAAATCCTTCGTTTTCTTCCTAAAAATCCTTCGGCCCCCTCCGACTTTTTTTCCAAGCTCGGTCACTGTCTATACGTGACGTATAGCCCCGCATATATATCTATACTCGTATATATATGAGTCCTACTATCGGTACTGACACCCAATAATCGATGACGTATTAGCCACGTATAGGACCTATACGACACGTATAAGCCTATACGACTCGTATAAAAGTTCAATCATTGACCCTAACAATTTCTGACACCCAATGATTGACCTGTATACGGCTCGTATAGACCTATACGAGGGGTACAAGAGGCGTCTATACGAGGCGTCCAATAGGTGTGGTGTGAGATTGTGAATAACACAACCCTTCCAAAAAAATTTTGAGCGACCATGGCATGTGTAAATATTCTTTTTTGGATGAAAAGACACAACTCATGATTGACACGTACGGACGGGTATGCGCCTTAACTACCCAATGTCTTTTACGACAAGTTAGCGGTTCGTGTTTATGCATGGACTTATTATTCATATTATTATAATTATGGCATCATGCGGTTTAAAAACAAACGAGCAAAAGCCAACTTTGCACTACAACAGTTTTTTTTTTTTAAACGGCTTGCACTACAACAGTTACAGTTAGTGAGATTAAAACTCGCGTGTAACATGTTGATTCGCTTAAAATGAATATAATATATGAGTTAGAGTAGATGATTTTGAATATTAAAATATAAATTGAAATTGTATTATGTCACAAACATTAATTACCATATAGAAAAACGATATGTTGTTACCGAATTTTATTATGTTAACCTTAATAAATCTGTTAAGATAAACCTAAATATTTTGTTTTTTTTTTCAAAATATTTATTTTACATGTATAAGAGTATGTTTTTTATATGTTTTTGCTAATTTATTTTTCATTTGAGATCATATGTTTCATTTGAGATCATACGTCGCTGCAAGTTGCCTTACTTGCAACGTTGTGTTTTTTTTTCAAAATATTTATTTTGTTTTATCGTTACAGTTCTTAATTGTATCCGAATTCCGAATTTTGTTATCGGTTCGGTTATTAGTTCCATATATTTTGTTGAATTTGGCCTTTTCAATTTATTCGGTTAACCGATTAAATAGAATTCAGACATAAATTTATTATATTTATTAATATATGAGGCTGAATTCGGCTTATTCACTTATGCTTAATCTGTTTATTTAGTTTTTAACTGGTTTATTTAATTTCCAGTTGGTTTATTCGGTTGAATTTGTTTTAATCGGTTTTAACCGAAACTGAACCAAATTGAGTTATGTTGAATTCGGTTCGGATGATCACCTAATTTCGAATACGGTTTGGTTCGGTTTTTGGTTGGACTAAAAAGATTCAAAACCGCTTAAATCGGACCAAGTAAATCATTTATATCGTAAACCAAACCGTTGAATATCCCATACATGGATAGATTATAGAATGTTGGAAAATGAGGTAATTGAGAAAGAATGGCCTAGATTGAAATAGGTTGAGTTGGTTTTGTATATCTTATGAGGCTTAATCACTAACCTAGCTCTGATCTCTTGTTAAAGTTTTAAAACAATTTTGTGTATATATAGAAGTTTAGAAAATACAGGGGTAGAAAATGCAATGTTGAAACCTTGAGGTACTTGAAAAAAGATGGCATGATCATGAAACAGTTGTGTATATCGCATGAACCTGAACTATAAAGCAAGCTCTAATCTTTTGTTAATGACTCAATTTAATCTATCTATTCTAACAAATAAAATTTCTTAGAGACATATAATATACTTTTAGAAAGCACTTCAATTTTTATTTAACATCTCTCACTTATTCAATATATCTCATATTAAATTTGCTTTTAATGTTTTCTAAAATAAAAATAATTTTTTAATACATTAAATATATATTAATGTTAAAAAATACATTTTGTAAAAGCCAAATTATTATAAAATATATTTTTTTCAAAAACAATTTTTTAAAAAAATGAAATGTTAATAAAACAAGTTTTAGAAATATGTGGTTAAAAAATTAATAATTTATTACTTAAAGAATTAGATTATATGAAATTTTAATCATGTTTTATATTAAAAGTCATATTATAATATATTTTATAAATTTTCAATAATAACTATTTATTGTATTTTTTTTTCAAACTGTGTAATTTTTCTTTTGAACGGCTAACTAATCAACTGCCGGGTACTCCGTACGCGGCCCCTAATGCTAAAGGATGCCCAAGCTGGCCACTAATCAAAACGGGCGGAGCTCCTAGCCCACCAGTCACCAATTCCAGGGAAAACGTGACCCAAGCACTCGTCCAAAGGCACGACGGTGGAAGGCCGGTAAAACTGGGTGGGATCAAGAATCCAACCCGGCCAGGACCTGGGTCTCCTATCACTTCCTTCATACATTCATCTTACCACTAGGACAAGACATTATTGGTATTCAAACTATGTGATACAAAAGATTCTAAGCACTAACCTACTTTTTGTGTGTGCGCGCGCACGCATATAGGGTAAGGATCCGTTATTAACCCATCTTAATTAGGAAAACGAACCCGATTAACTTCGATAAGAGCAACCCAAATTTTTGGGTTTTTAATTAACAACATTTATTATACATATACAAGACTATGTTATTTTATGTGTTTATGCAAATTCATCACCGTTTGATATTTAAAGCAAGCGTAAGTTTGCGTTATACTATAAATATTTATTTCTGTTGCGACCACTTAGACTGATGTAAGAGCTCAAACAGTGATGAATTTGCACAAACCCATAAATAACATAGTTTTGTACATTTATAATAAAGATTATGAAAAAAAGCAAAGATTATGGTTGATCTTGTCGGAGTTAATTGAGTTCTGCAATTAAGGTGGGTTATTATAGATATATATAGATATATATATATATATATAGAGAGAGAGAGAGAGAGGATTGAGATAATATAATAACTCACTTTTAAATCATTAACCCAAATAATTTCGACAATATGAATTCAAATCTTGAATTTTTTTTATATGTCATTGTAATGCATTTACAACACTTGCTTCTTTTATGAGTTTGCGTAAATTTATCATCGTTTAAAAAGTAACATCGTTATAAGTTTTGTGTGTAAAACAGTTATAGTGTTGTAAGTCAAAAACTTGCAACGATGTTACGTCTTAAACGTTTTTAAATTTATGTTAACTCTTAAAAGAAAAAGTGTGATAAATGTGTTTCAATGATGTTAAAAAAATCCAAGATTCGACTCAAAAACTTGCAACGATGTTACGTCTTAAACGTTTTTAAATTTATGTTAACTCTTAAAAGAAAAAGTGTGATAAATGTGTTTCAATGATGTTAAAAAAATCCAAGATTCGACTTCATCTTTGCAAAGTTATTTGGGTAATGCTTTAAGAGTGTTGTTATTGTTTCAACACTTATATATATATATATATATATATATATAGAGAGAGAGAGAGAGAGAGGAAGATTCATAAGCAAATTCATCATTTTAAAGAAAACAAGAAAACTCATACTTACCAATATTTTTTTAAAAAATTTTTTTTGTAATTTTTTATTATAATGTTAAAAACTTTATAATGAGAAATTAAATTTAAATAAAGATATATAAATCACGAAGTTACGTATATGTAACTCAAAATGTTACGCATTTAACTCATAAAATTACATATATGTAATTAGTATGTGTAAGGCTATGTGTTATGAAGCGTGAGGGAGGGTGGGCTTGACCACCCTCCCTCACGCCCCCTTTCAAGTGATGGCCCATAACATATGGGGCGTGACCATCAGGTGGGGGCAAACATGTGAGCACCTTCACGTCGTGAAGGAGAAGGAAGGGGGAGAAAAAGGGGGAAAAAGGTGGTGATGACGTGAAGTGATAGGGAAGTGATGGATATCATAGGAAAAGATGATGTACAGTGATAAGGGGGTGATGGTGTTAGTTGATTACGTGGCGCCCACGTGGCGCCTACGTGGAGTGATGGTGGTCACACCACAACACATGCCTAATATACAAGTTAACATATATGTAATAACATGAAATACGTTTTTTTCTCCTTTTTTCTAATTTCTTACCTGATAATAATAGAAAATAAAAATAAAAAAAATAATTGGTAATGATTGTGATTAGTTTTATTAGTTTCTTCAAAATAATGGTTTTAAAAAAAATCTCCCATATATATATATATATGGGAGGGTTCTTAAGAAAACCACTATTTTAGAAAAAAACTAAGAAAAATAATCACAATTGTTATCAATCAATTTCGGTTTTTTGTTTTTTGTTTTGCATTTTGTTTTATTATAAGGTTATATTTGTTAACAAAAAGAAAAAAATAAAAAATATATATGTAATTCATGTCATTACATATATGTAACTTTATAGGTTATATATACATAACTTCATGATATACATATTTTTATTAAAACAAATTGTTAATAACATTGCTAAGCTAATAAAAAAAATCATGAATTTTTTTTAAAAATTGATTGATTAGTAGAAGTTTTCTTCGTTTTCTTTAATGTGATGAGTTTTCTTTTGAACCTCTTATGTGTGTATATATAAAGAGTTAATAGTCCAATTACTATTTATCAAAATTATCCTAAAGTTTGACCAAAGAATTTTCTACAATAATTTAAAAAAGGCACTGCCTCTTATTTTGACTCAAGTTAAGCTACCACTATATATGCTGGCCTCTCACTATGCAGCGTCACTTGATTACTACTATACTGGTAGCACATGGTATATATGCTTCATCCATAAATATCTATATCTTAAGAAAATGAGGAGTCCAAAAGGAGATATGATCAAGACAAGCTTGAAGAAAGGTGCATGGAGCCTTGAAGAAGATCATAAGTTGATCTCCTATATCAATAGATATGGCATCTGGAATTGGTCACACATGCCCAAATTTGCTGGTAAACATTCACCATCATGTTTTTGATCTTTTATTTTTCACGTTACATATACACATGATGTCAAATGATGGCGTTTTCATGTTTGTTTTATGATCGTTTGTTTTGTTTGCAGGCCTCTTACGAAGCGGAAAGAGTTGTAGGCTTCGATGGATGAACTACCTAAAGCCGGATCTAAAGAAAGGGAACTTCTCCGAAGAAGAAGAACGAAGCATACTCCATTTTCATTCAATTCTCGGCAACAGGTATATATATGCATAAAATAATAAAATAATCATGTACCCAGTATATTATTACTTATATATAACAAGTTGTGTTTAATATGTAGGATAATTTGAGGGTAGGATGATAAAAAAAAACATTTTATATATGAAAGATAAAGAAGCTAATAAAAAGCATGAGGTTTTAATTATGAAATAAGATTATTGTTTGATCTATGTTGTACGTATACCCATAAACTAATATATATTTCTCTCTTATTTTTTTTAGATGGTCTGCAATTGCAAGGAATCTACCAGGAAGAAGTGACAACGAAATAAAAAATTACTGGCACACCAACCTAAAGAAACGTGTGACAAACAACCCGGTGACAAAAAAATCAAAGCAAAAGGAGAAGATCATGTCACAATGTTTTGAATCTCATAATGTTGAGGATATAAACGACATCACCAACTTCTTCTTCCCATGGACACCTGAAGACAATAATTCATCATCCAGCAACACTCCTGCTCCTGATGCACACCAACTCGAATACGAAGCGGATATCGGTTCACCAGGAACCGTCGAAGATCTTCAATGTTTTTGGCGAGAACTTTACCCGTTAGAAGACCTGGAGCTTGGAAACAATCTTATATTCGATCAGGAAGTGTGTTTAGATCAGGTTTTTCAAGATTCTTATGATGATCCGATCTCCCAGTGGAGCTTCTACAACAATGATCAATATGACATCACACCAACAATCATTTAACTTTGAAGTTAAATGTTTAGATATATATATATATGTTTAGAAGTTTTGGGTTCAAATCTTTTCGTTTACCCAGCCATTAGATCAAGATAATAATGCTTCCCCTTGTAAGACTGATCATGTCATATGTATATGGGGCTCATGTAGTATTAATTAATTGTTGTTTCAGTTTTAAGGTCACAGTCGTTAATTAGGTCTCAGTTATCTTTGAAGCTTGTGTGTCATTGTAGATATAATATAATAATAATAATTTAATAAAATTGGTCAGAGCTAGCTAGAGTTTCACCTGAAAGTCTTTAACATGTGCCCCTAGAACTTGAGTATAAATTTGTCGGCATTTAAATACTCTCTTATTATAATTATATATTTCTGTTTTATTTTTTACCCAAAAAGAAGACCAATTTGAATCGTTAGATGAAAGAAACTGGGATATTTGTCTAAAATTAATAGAGTGAGTGATTGATCATGAGCTCCCTACCCGTCGATCCCCAAATAATCCACTGGTAAATGCCAAGTATACATGTTTTCATAAATTACTTATATGATGTCAACCTTTAAACATTTGTAACACATATAGTTCTTATGTGAGAGTAATTTGGTGATCTAAAGACTATATATGTTACAAATGTTAAAAGTTTTGGGTCATACGGGTAATTTATGAAACCTAGAAAATAAGAGTGAAATATCAACAAAACACAGAGAGCATATCAGTAATTTACTCAAGTATTAATAAGTACTTTAAGTAATAGAATAATAATTAAAAACTTTAATAACTAAGAATTGATTCATGACCTTAGCTTGTAACAACTAAGATTTTTGAACTAACTTGCGTTGAGAACTTCATATAGTTTTTTTCTGTCAAAGTGTAATTTTTCTTATCATTTCTATAATTTTTGGTTTTTTTTAAAAAAATCTATGTATCAATTAATATGCGTAGAATTGCTCTACAACTTTTTTTGAAATCAACAAAAAAAATGAAAATGATTGAAGAATACATTGACAATAACGAAACAAATCAAGAAAAGATTAATAAAACAAAACAAAATAAAATTGACTTTATTTCGACCATGGTTGTAGAAGTCGCTAAGCGCTAGTCGGGCGGCGAGAGACCGCCTAGGGATTAATCGGCGTTAGGCGTATTAGAATTTTTATATGTAATTTTACAAATATATATTATATACACACATTAATATCAATAATTTAATATAATACTTCAAATAATTAAAAAAATAAACTTAAATATACTAAATAAAGTACTTTAAAGTGCAAACTTAAACACTAAGTTCAAAGTTTAGGTGTGAACTTCGATGTTAACTGGCTGGATTTGATATTTCAGAGACATATTAATGATTTTTGGTTGAGAAATATCTAAATAATCATGAAATTTGTCCCTTTTTACCAGAAAAAAGTCGAAAAAAGTCAAAAAAGTAAAAAAAAAAAACTGCCTAAGCCACCTAGCACCGCCTAGCGCCTAGGCCAAAATCGAGACAATTCTCGGGCGCCTAGCGCCTAGGCCGATTTTTACAACCATGATTTCGACTATGACTATAAAAAAGGCTTTTGATAATCTTAGTAATAGTAAGCAGAAGTCACATATTTTTTTTTATTTATCTTACTTGTCACAAAAACACGTATTTTTAAAATTACCACAAACCCAGGTTATTAACTTCAATAAGTTAAGATCTATTCTTCAGTATAATGGACCGTCTTTTTTTCTTAAGAATGAACTAAAGTATTTTTTTGGAAGACAAGGAATATTTGATTACGAAGTAAGACATTAGAAACTTCCATATAATGGAATGAATCCATAGAAAAACTGGTTAAGAGGTCATTATCAATATGATTTATCTCAGATTACATGGTCTAGATTAGTTATACAAAAATGGCGTATTGGAAAAAAGAAATGTCAGCCGTCTCAAAATAAGGATCTAAAGAAATAGTATTCCTAATAAAAAGACCCATTATTTGATTACAAAAAAAACAAAATTCGAAAGTCTATTTATTACCAAATAAAGAAGAAAATTTTCAAAAAAACTATATATATGATCGTATATCATATAAATATATTCATTCTGAAAGTAAGAAGAAGCCCTATATTTATAGATCATCATCAGAAACAAATAAGAAGCCAGAAAATTCCACCAGAAATAAAGAAAAAGCTGTTAACATACTCAAAAATATTTCTATCAAGAATTATCTAGGAAAAAGTGATATTATATATATGGAAAAAAATAAAGATAGAAAATATTTGGGTTGGAAATTGAATACAAATATTCAGATTGAACCTAATAAAGAGCAAATCCAAATAAGGGATAAAACTCATAATAATGGTTTTTTTATCTTCCAATTGATTCAAATTCTGAAATCAATTACAAAAAGGTATTATTATTTTTTTCATTTTTTAAACATTTTGCTTTAAAAAATATCATTTGTTTATAAAAATTTTGTTGTTTAAAAGCTCGGTTTATAGTTTAATTCTTTTTAAAAATATTTCATCTTTTAATATAATTTTTTTCAGAAAGCTGTTAATTTTCTAGAAATATTGGTTTTAAATATTTCTTATTTATAAAAATTCTAATTTTTATACAATATTAATATTTTATAAACTTTCTTAAAATGTATTTTTTAATAAAAAAATAAATTTTAATTTCTTTAAAAACTATTTTTAATTTTTAATATAAAAAGGTAACTAATATGATTAATATTATAGTCATTTAATAGAAGAGATAATATAATTATTTAATAGGAGAGATAATTTAGTGGGTTTATAATAAGATGACAAATGACAAAATTATGATAAAAATATAACACGTGACAAAAATACTGTGTTTATTATTATAATAATAATAATAATAATAATAATAATAATAATAATAATAATAATAATAATAATAATAATAATAATAATAATAATAAGATATATGGAAGAGATCATGTAATAACTCACTTTACATGTTAACTCAACTAATTCCGTCTAAATCAACTCAAATATTTGTGTTTTTTTTTTCATATTCGTTTATGTCTTACACTTGTGTAATTTAATTTTTATTACATCAAATAAATATTTATATTGTAACACAAACTTATATTTGTTTTAAATCATAAACACATGTGAGTTTGTACATACACATAAAAGAAGATAAACTTCTACATTAAAAACCCAAAGGTTAGGATTAATTTGACGAAGTTAGTTGCATTGTCACAAATAAGGAGAGTTAACAATCAAAACTTACCCTATATGTACATACACTTATGTATGTGTGCGTCCACGTGTGTGCGAGTAGGAAGGATAATTAAATTAAAAACCTATTTGATTGAGTTGAGAAAACTGTTAAAACCCAATGTAACTTTCAGAAACTTTTATCATGTTTTGTGTTTAGACATGTATAATTTGTTGTTATAAGTAAATAAGTAAATAAATAAAAAGTTATTTTTACACAATGTAAAAACGTTATTCTGTAACAATTATTTTTGATTTTTTAATTTTTGTTTTTTTTAATTTTTTTATTTTTTTATAACAAAATAATATGGAGAAAAAAAATTGAAAGTTACACTATGTTTTCACGGGTTTTCTCTTCTTAAGTGCATTTTCAATTTATCATTTCCTTATATGTGTGTGTGGCTATAACTTATAGTAAAAAGAGTTTTAATTCAAAAAGACCTGAAAATGATTGTGAGATTAACATATGATTGTGAGATTAACATAATTAAGATTAATATATGATATTGTTTTTAAGGTGATAGTCTATCATAAATATAAACAGAAACATCAGTTTATCCCAAGCAACTTACTCGCTTTTTGCCACTCTTTTTTCTGACGTTTTCATTATCTGGCATGTACAGAATGAAAATTTTGCAATTATCCGGGGCACACTCTACTACTGAGTTAATAGCCCATCATTCGAGCCCCCTATACGATAGCACCCAATTTTCTAGCTAGATTCGGCGTTCTGGTTGTTCAATGCAATTTCAATAGTCATATTTCTTTTAAGTTGAAAAATGGCAGATGTGTAGAACTTTTATACGAGATAGTGCATATGATGTGATGTATGAATTAGTGGAGTGTTGGTTGCCAAAACAATGTAAAAAAATAATATCTTATGTTCTATGAAACTAATAAGTTATACTAGATGCCTCTGTTAATTTGGATATGTGATGATTGCTGAATGTAATGTTTTTACTATTGGATGGAGATTGGTGCATAATTTTCAGTATATATACCTTGATTCACAACAAACTACCAATTGTAATTAACAGAAGATCATTAGTCTAATTGAATCTTATATTAGATTGTGCATGGCTTATAGTTATTATGCTTCATGGTTAAACATTGGTTCCAAATTAAGGACTTGTATTGATCTAAACTAGTAAAACTAATAGTTAATTATAACTAATTTTAGAACACTATTAGTATTTCGTACCTAAAACTTATAATACAACAAATTAATAAGTTAGAACATCTTGTAAAAGCATTGGAATAAGTATAGTTGACCTTGAACCGACGATTATCTATCCTTTTTGTTAAATCATCTTGCTTAATTGATAACTTGATGATCACACCCTAAGATGTGACAGTCACCAATATGTTGATGTTATGATTTTATGCTATATTTAGCTGTATAGATTTTATAGGTAGCACTTCGAGATGATATAGTCTAAAGCTAATCTAAAAAGACAAAAAAAAACTATTTTAATATTAGATTTAAATTTATTAAGTTCAATGTACAAAAGATGTTTTTAAATTCTGTATTTATTTATTTAATTATTTACGTGAGCTTGACAAAGTTGATTAACATTTTTTTGATCAAAACAGATTCGTCTAAGCTTGAATAAACGTCTCAACGTGACTACTTAGAAAGGGGATAAATGAGAAGAAATTTGCGACATCCCAAGCAAGCAGGTCCCACTAACAGAAAATCTTTGTCGCAATGTTGATTTGTTAATGAAATTGCTAGGTTGGATAATCCTATATGAATATTTCTTTTATCCTTGTGATAGGTTGAAAACGAGGTGCAAATGAGTTGAGCGGAGCTGAGCTCAAGGTCGCTTAGGCTTAGGCTCAGCTTTTTTTGAGTTTAGAAAGCTCAAGCTTGAGCTTGGCTCTATTCATTTATTATTTATTTATTTATTTATTTAATTTTGTGTATTATTATTTTTTTATATATTTACAACTATATTTTATGTATGTAACAATATATATAATTTTGTGAAATTTATCTTAATTTTATATAAATAAAAACTTGTTGAGGTTCACGTATCGATTCGAGCTCGACATGTGAAGCTCAAGCTCCTTAACTAAAGGAGCCATATTTCAAGAATCGAGTCCAGACTTAGGCTCGCTTAGGCTCTGCTCGTTCAAGGTTTTACCAATCCGATCTTTAACTTTTCACAAAACAACTTGATTTGTTTACACACCTAGTTAATAGTTACTTTGAAGCTAGATTATTTTTCTTTCATTCTAGCTTGACGTGTTTTTACGTCTAATTTGCGAATGAAATGAAATGATAACCAATTTTGTGACCGGCATGAAACCAAATTTTATTACGAGTTTTTTTCCTTCTTTTGTGACTAATAAGTTACCAGAATTAGAAAGTTGTATATTTTGTTTTTAGTTTTTCTCGACAGATTTGGGATGCCAATTTGGAGACCTGCAGGTCTTCGATCAAAAAACCTGAGGGTGTTTTTCAGTCTCAATAACTGGTTTTCTAGATGTCATGTATTAGCAACACGTATTATAGTTTGAAATCCGTCACAAAGAAATTCGTTACATAATACATATAAGTCTAGAAGTTTAATGAGACACTATAAAGCTCAAATGTGTATTAAATTGTGTTGCTGTCGGGGTATTCTTTCGAAACTTAGGAACACAAACTATGGTTGCTAATATCCAAGTTAAAGTACCCAGATTGATGAGTATTAATAATGATTGTGTTTAAATTAGATACTAAGACCAGTTCATTTGGTAGAGATTGCCTCTTAGAGTTCGAGATCATATGCAGTAGTGAAGCTTGACTCAATGTACATGGTAGCAGTATGCTGGACTCGTAAATATGAGGTGGCCGGATTCAAATCGTATAAATTTTGGGACAAAAAAGGCTTAAAATTAAAGTATGTAGTGAAAAAAAACCAGAAGGTTCACACCACCCCACGGCTTGGGGCCTTCACTATCCTTCACCCCTTTTCAGAAGTTCAATCTTATATAATGTTGTAATTTAGTTTGCGCTAGTCTTAGAATGTGATACATAATGATTTCTTCTAATAATCACTTAAAAAAAACAAGAGAAATTTAGGGTGAAATGTGCAAACTAGATTTGAAAATTAACTAGATCAAACCTTTTTTTTTAGCCACCTCCTCTTTTGTTTCCTAATCCTACACAAAGTTTGTGTATATCAGGCCCACGAACAAAGTCTAACAAAGGCCCAAGTAGAGGTTAGATGTGATTTTTTTTAACGGCTAAGCTTACTATCCACCTAAATTACACAATAATCACACATTTGCATGAAATTGAACTCATGACCTCCCATTCTAAGAGGTAAGCCTCTACCAAGCGGTCTAGTTCTACATTAGCGGTTAGATGTGATACCAGTAACAATAACCCTCACATTCCATTAACAATTTGTAAAAGGCCTGCTTTAGAATTTAGATGCCTTTTGAAGGGAAACAAACTGACATCTTCTTTTGTCAACCTCCATCGTGACTTTTGCCTCAGTTTCCTCCCTTTCGCCGCTGCTGCATAATGATGGAGATGATGGTGAAGAAGGTCATTACGCTAGCTAGCGACCATCCCAAACTTCAATGCTCCCCATGAGACCGTATATTTCATCTGGCTTTTCACATTTATGGTGTGCCGCTGTTGTGTGGCGGAGCCATTGTAGATAGGCGATGATGAGGACGGTTGCATTGTATCAACGGGAGCTAATAGCCCTTATACGTTGCAATTATAATTTATGTAACATGTGAATCACATAGATCGATACCCAAGACTCACAAAGGTATTAACCTGAATAAAAAAAATTAGATTTTAAATAAATCAATCAATTTTAATGTGGGTTAATATGGACCACATGTTTATTTTAAAGATTTCAAATGAATGGTTCAGATAGGGTTTTCTCTTTATGATCGGGTTTTCACACACACACACTGGATGACCGAAGAACCGAAAGAGATGCTGGTATAATATGGGGTCTCCCCCTCCAGCAGGATCAGAAAAGGTTGCACACACACACACACATATATATGTATGATTTGGGACACACTATCACTATTTTACTATGCATATTATTATTATATATAATTACTATTTTTTTTCATCAACTTTAATACTATATATAGTAGTAATAATCTTTATTCTTGTATGTATGTATGTATTAATTGTATTAATTTAATAATTTAACAAATTTAGCACGTGTGATATGCATGTTTTTAACCTACTATATTATATATATATATATATATATATATATATATATATATATATATAATAAATAATCTTAATTTATTCTTTAATTTGAGTTTCTTCAACTCAATCTCACTTTCTATCCTAATAATAAAATATATATAAACAATTATTTATTGTATTAACGTAATGATTGTTTTTAACCTACTATATATACGCACTAACATGCCACCTGAAGCTACATGTTGATTTTGTTTCATTGCCTAGCTTGAAATAAATAATGGAAAATAAAAAACAAATTTGAAATTTAATGCAGCTGGCATTAATTCGTAGTCAGCCAAGGCCTTCTAGCCTAATGGTTACCCCCTTGACTTCCCTATGAGAGGTCTTGGGTTCGAATCCGAGATGAGGTATATTTGCTGAAGCAAGGTCAGAGGGTTTACCCAGTTGTGAGGTTCCTCCTGGGGTGGGCTCGGACATACGCCCCAGAGCGTCAAATCCGAGGGGACGGTTGAAATCCAGTCTTAGGTGTCGTTATACCAAGCCGTTCAACAAAAAAAAGTAATTCGTATTGTCGTGTTTAGTTTTTTGGTTTTATTCTTCTATCCTCGTTATTTCCTGTAATTTAACAAAGGTTTTCAAATTCCGCGTCGGGCATAGTTTTACTTTAAAATTTAAAAATCAACTAGTAACATTACCCGCGTTATAACAAGACGATATGATTAAAACATGAGGATTACTAAGTAACGGTAATACTCAAAGAAATATATGAATTTGTGGCCAATCATTTATGAAGATAAAAAATATATTATGCGCATGTGTTATAGTATAATAATTATAAGATTGGTAGTGATGTAAGTTTTTGTGGGCTTCAATTTTATTTTTTAGGTTTTTTCTCTTTTAATATTTTCTATTTATGTCATATTAAATTAACTTTTTTAAATTGCTACACCTAACTGTCGATCGTGTGAACAAGAGAGGAAAAAAACCTTCGAACTCAGAACCTTGCGTAAAATTCTCAAGCTCTTACTGCTAGGCTAGAGATAATATATTAATATCTTATTAATTTCTCGTATGATAAATTCTAATGTTAAAAAGTGTTCGATGGGTTTTCCACACACACTTATGAATAAGATTGTAAAAGAAATTCATCTCTGTTGTAAAAGAAAACATTTAATTAAATAAAATATATACCTTAATCAATAAATTATACAAATTATTTAAAAAATAAAATTAGTGTTATGGGAAAATTCGTAAGAAATATAGATATTTTCCTACAATTTTCTAACAAAACATTAAAAAAATTGTAATGTTTTTTTTGTAGGAAATTGGTAAGAACATCGTTATAAGATACTTAAATTTTGCTATGAAATAGCGACAAAAATTTTTTTATGGCTATTTTGTCGGAAAAATGTAGGAAAATATATGATTTTTTTTTGTTCAATTTTTTGTAGGAAATTTGTCACTAACTTGTAAGAAACTTCATTTGTTGGTATTTTGTAGGAAAAAATTGGAGGAAATAGTTCACTTTTCTAGTAGTGGTGGCAATTGGGATTTGAAAGAGAACTAGGTCGTGTAATACAACACGATTACAGTTTTCGTTACGCGTGTTACATCAATGACAATAACGTGGTTAGGTACATAAATGAAATATGTGAAGTTTCTGCGATTTGTTTCACGAGATCAAAACATAGATAGAAGATAGTTATATAATGACGCTATCGTGTTTGAGTTGATGTATCTTATTTGAACACACCATTTTTAGATATCTAAGCACAAATATGAAAAAAATCTTGTAAGGACCATTAAGTCTGATGCGCACCAAAACATCTCTAAATCTAGTCTTGAACTTTTGGAAGGCAAACAGTCGCTGAAAGAGAAGAATTAACCTTTGGAAGAACCATTGCTTCCGAAGGATAATTCTCTTCCACTCATAGCTTTACAACAACCTGAAGCTTCCGAATCCCTCCTCAGTACTTAGAAGTTCAAATCGATCAGTGGTTCCGATCGATCATCAGTGGTTCCCAAGACAAAGACTTTCGAAGACTTTCTCTAACAAAGATTCTGGATACTTATATAAATAATCAGAGCTGCTTTCTCACCTTCAGATTAACAAAGAAGACATTCCGATGTTAGTCAGCATCAAAGAAAATTTGTCAGAACTGCAAAGATACGAAGCAGTTAATGCCTTTTGTTGTTTAGGTATTTATTGTAAAATTCAATAGAGTCTTTTGTATTAATTGTAATTAATATGGCTTGGCCTGACAAGACCATAACAGATACTAGATTTAGCATACGTTTTTTTCTAGTGTTTTGTCCAACCGTGTATCCCTACGAGGATACAGTTGTAGATCTTAGTATATAATCCTTCACTTGTAACTTAGCATGGCACGAGTGTGTGCTTGAGCTGTTGAGTCTTGTTCACTTTGCATTTGAACGAAATATACTTTGACCTTGAAAGTATCTTTATTTGTGTATTGTATTTGTTCTGCAAGCGTGAGTGAGTTGAGTTGATAGAACTTTCCTCATCTATCAAGCTCGGTAGAAGATTACTTGTGAAAGTGTTGTGTTGAGATACACAACCCGATCCAACAAGTGGTATCAGAGTTTTGGCTCTCTAATTTAAACAACTAACCATTCTTAAGTTACCAGTTGTTCATCTTGTACTACTCTTGTTTTCAAGCTACCTCTAAGTCAAAATGACAACCACCAGTAAGCACGATACTGAGAATGGTACTCTCAACAAACCCCCCATGTTCATGCCTGATGACTATGACTCATGGAAGGTTAGGATGGAAGGTTTCATCAGGAACCAGGACTTCAAACTCTGGAAGTCAGTTCTTGAGGGACCATTCATTCCAACCGTTGCTGCTGCAGGTACTGGTGGAGCACTCGTGCCAAAAGACTCATCTTTGTACTCAGACGAATATTATAAAAAGATGGAAGTGGACTCTAAAGTTTTGTGACTGATTCAGATGGCAATCCCAAACTCTATCATACATGCATTCAAGAAATGCAAGTCTGCCAAAGAGCTGTGGAACTCTTTGCAACAGATGTATGAAGGGTCGGAAGATGTGAAGGAAAATAAAAAGGACATGCTGAAGCAAAAGTTTGAGAACTTTTGCCAAAAGAACAACGAGAAGATGGCTTCTCAATATTTAAGGTATGTTCAATTAGTTGATGAGTTAACTGCTGCAGGGGTGAAGATGGAGAATCGAGATGTCATCAAAAAGTTTCTAAGATCACTTCCACATGCCTGGAATATCTACTCTGTTGTTATTCGTAGAACAGAAAATCTTAGAACCTTGAAGCTGGGAGAATTATTTGGTATATTTAGTGCATACCAAATGGAGATTGATGCCCAAGAACCTAAACCAACCTCGATTCCCTCAGGTTCAGCTGTTTTGTATGTCCCCATCCACAATCCTCCATTTCAGAACTATCAGCACATATACCATTTAAACTCCACACCCATTATCACCTTCCCAGAAACACCAACTCCATCAACATCTCATTCAAACTCATTTGCAAGCTCAACTCCATTGCTCACCTCAGGCCAGGGAACATTCATGGTCGAAGAAACAAATTATTTTCATTTGTGTCAGGAGGATCTAGACAGGATCCCTGCAGATTACCTGGAAGAAATGGACATCAACTACCATCTGCCATGATCTCATACAGAGTGAAGAAGTTTTATCAGAGAACTGGAAGACAGTTCAAAAAGCATAACATGAAAACTAGGTTTGGTCTGGATAAGTCTAAACTCAAATGCCTCAACCATCAGCAGCTGGGACATTTTTCAAGAGAGTGCAAATCTCCAAGTTCTCAACCATCAACTTCAGGTCATCCAAACTACAAAGCACCATGCTCCTCCAACAATGCAAACATTGCAGAACAACATGATTTTTCTGACTAGAGTTTTCAAGCTGAGGAACCATCTACCTCAAACAATGCCTTGATGGCAAATGACTCCACTTCTACATTCAAGGTAATAGATGACATGTGTACCCCTGAATGTCTAGAAAAACTAAATGCTTACAAACGTTTTAATGCTCAAATCTGTGATGAGTTTGAGTCAATACAAGTTATTAAGGCAAATTTCTTTGAAGCTGAAAGAAATTACAAAGAAAAGATTGAGGAGTTAGAAATGACTATCTCCAGTTTAAAACATGAAGACACTAACAAGTAGTGTCAAATAAACAATCTTTTAGAAAGACTAACAACTGCCAAAACAAAACTTGTATTGGTTGAGTCATATAAAAAAAGTTTCTTAGTCAAGGTGAGAAGTTTGAAAAACTTCTCAAAATGACTGAGATACCTGAGCCGGTAAAGAACAAGGGAACTGGGATGGGTTACAATAAAATGGAACCTCTATCTGCCTATACTCCAATGGTAGAGGTACGATGCAAACCTGAAGCAAGTCTTGTGTATGATAAGGTTCTGGATATACACAAAATTCAACAAGAAAATGATTTGCCTGAATTTAGCCCTGCTCAATCAACTTATTCATCTGAAGATGCCACTCTTAATAATTTTGAAAAACTAAAATCTGTTACTAAACAAAAGAAAAGATGACCATATTTTGTTAAGGCTAAATACGTACAAACAAGGAGTACATCTTCAAATGACTATGTCACTTGTCCATCTGACAAGTCACATAGGGCTAAATCAAGAGATAGAAAAGCCAGTGTATCCAAGGTTCAGGTAAACCACCCAAACAAAAGTCATGTTGGAACGCCCGAGTCAGAACAATCAAGTTCAGTGAAGCACAGCTCAGTTTCTTCCACAAGTGAGAAGCTTCAGAAATCATTCAATGTTTAGACTGTGTGTCTTGTGTGTGGAGATACAAAACCAAAAGCAAGAGAAAACAGTAGGAAATCTTGGAGCAATCATCCTTTTCTTCGGAAAAAAATCTGCTTCCGAAAGAAAAAGATCAGTCAAGCAGCACAGGAAACCGTCAGAAGCAGGTACTTCTGACAACATGAAAAAAAGAGCAGGAAGTCTTCCGAAGTAAAAGAACATCGAAAGCACATGTCAAAATTGCTTCCGACAAAACCAAGAAGTCACACCACTTCGGAAGAAGAAAATCAGAAGAAAGGCCCCACCTCAAGACAAAATCAAAACCATCGGAAGAGAAGGAAAAAGTTGGTTCCGATGGCAGCCAGAAAAAGAAAATTCCTCCAATAGCTCCAAAGGTCGAGAAAGCCTGGAAAAGAAAGGACTCTACTCAACCTCCTATTCCATCAGCAAGCTCATCATCTGTTTCACCAAAGATGATCTCAAAAAAATTTTCCTATAATGATGCAAATGGAAAACCCAAGACCACATGGGCTTGGGTTCTCATCAGAAACTAATTCACTTCTTATCATGTGTAGGGACAGCAAGACGCAAAAGGCTACTTGTGGATTGTTGACAGTGGCTGCTCCCGACACATGATAGGCAACAAGACCCACCTACACAAATATAAACCATTCTTTGGAGGGTCAGTTGCTTTTGGTATTGATCCAGTGGAAGGATACATCACAGGTATAGACACAATAACAAATGGTAAGGTAAGTTTTGAGTATGTACACTTTGTAAAGGAATTAAACTATAATTTGCTGAGTGTTTCACAGGTGTGTGACCAGAAACATAACAGGTTGTTCACTGAGCATGAATTTATTGTCCTGAAACTAGGATTTGTTGTTCCAAATGACCAAATTCGATCTGCTCAGAGCTCCCAGAAGGAACAACATGTATATGTTGGACATGAGCACAACTTCACCACTTAGCAATATAAATTGTTTTGTCTCAAAAGCCTCACTGGATGAATCATCTCTTTGGCATAGGAGACTTTATCATGTAAACCTGAAAAACATGAATAAACTTGTCAAAAATAACTTAGTTACAGGTTTACCAACAAAGGATTTACATGTGTTGATAAATGTGTTTCTTGCCTAAAAGGGAAACAACACAAATCATCTCATCATGCCAAAGAGATAAATTTAATAACAACAGTCCTATACTTGCTACACATGGACTTGTTTGGCCCTACAAGTGTGAAAAGTCTAGGTAGAAAGTCCTACTGCTTGCTAGTCACTAATGACTTCTCAAGATATACATGGGTATTCTTTTTGAGTACCAAAGATGAAACTGCTGAAATCTTGAAGTCATTCATCCTTAAAGTTGAGAATGAAAGTGACCACAAAGTAAAAATCATAAGGTCTGATCAAGGGACAGAATTCAAAAATCATACTTTAAACGTCTTTTATGAATCTAAGGGTATTACCAGACAATTCAGTGCTCCTAGGACTCCACAACAAAATGGTATTTCTGAGAGAAGGAATAGGACCCTGATTGAGGCTGCTGGGACCATGTTATCTGATGCCAAGCTACCAATAACTTTTTGGGCAGAAGTAGTCAACACTGCCTGTTATGTCCAAAATATAATATTGGTAGTTAAATCACATGGTATGACTCCTTATGAAATTTGGCATAAGAGAAAACCATTTATTGGATTTCTTAAACCATTTGTATGCCAATGCACCATTTTAAATACCAAAGATCACCTCGCCAAGTTTGCTGAGAAATCAGCATAAGGCTACTTTGTTGAGTACTCTTCACATGCTAAGGCATATAAAGTATACATCAAAGATTCCAGGATTATTGAAGAGTCTGCAAATGTTCAGTTTAATGAACATACTATCAATAAACCTAAAATAGGCCCTGATTAGCTGTTTGATCTTGATAAATTCACATCTGTATTTAATCTTTTAAAAGAGTATGTTACAGAACCGCAGACAACTACCTTTGACCCCACTCAGAATAAAAGGGATGAAGATTTTCGTGTTGAACTGTCAATAGCTTCAAGACAAACCTTGGCAGAATCCACTTCAACACCTCAAGCAGCTTCACAATCGGAAACAATCATCACCTCTCGGGCTGTCCCACTGAGTGACTCTACTTCTGCACAACAGAGTTAAGAGGAAGTTGGCAGCCCTACTGAAGAAGTAAACACTCTGGAAAATCCACCCATAGCAGTCCAAAGTCAAAGAATCCAAGATCTGCCAGAAATCCAGCTTGAGGTTGTACTTCCAAACCTTGAGTCCAGCAATTTGGATTTAAGTTTCTAGCTGGATGTGATTTTAAGAACCCGCATTCACAACACTCATCCAGCTGAGAACATCATCAGCAGTGTTGAAAATGGAGTAAGAATAAGGAGTTTCATGTATGAAGCAAACATCTGCTTGTTTTCTTTCTTTCTATCCTAAATCGAACCAAATAAAGTTGCTGAAGCATTGAAAGATAGCAGCTGGGTAGAAGCAATGCAAGAGGAACTCCTTCAATTTGAAAGGCAAGGAGTGTGGAAGGTCTGCTACAATCAAATAACTATCATCCAATGGTTATTTTAAAAAGTAAGTGCATAGGATCGTACCACGTGCCATTTTCCTTTTTTTAATATTGAGGGCATTTAGAACATATTGTAACCACTCAAAAAGCTAGAATTAATATGGTGGTAACAAGTGTCACCGTCTAATATATTTAAATAAATCTAATTTTTTGTATAAAATTTACCCCCTCCTTTTTTAAAAATTAATAACTTTTTTATACTGTAACAGCAAGTACCTGATCGTCCGGCAATTCAGTACGGTACGTGTACTTTCTACAGTAACTATGTGTACTTATACGATTTTAAACAGTACTTGAATTAACAGGATCTTAGATACAAGAAATCGTTGTACGTATTTTCGTATAAACTTAAATACATTAAGTACAACGTACATTTGGAACATTTGTTACATTTATTAAGTGAAAACTTAATTACAGTTAACACAACAAATCACGAGAAACAACGATGCTCAAACAATACTCAGAAACATATCGGTTGCGATCTGATGTCCACAATTGACAGGAATCAGATGACCGAAAAGTCAGTACAAGAACAATGTGAAAACAGGATGTTTAGTTGAGTCCGACAGTGAGGAAACACAATTCAAACACAATTACAGTGTTATTTCAGAATAACGAACTGACAGTGTGCTTGCGCGGGTGACGATTCACACAAACATATCTGTGAATTTAGAGTTCTGAAATAATGACTGAAAAGTAGAAAACAAAAGTCAGAAAGCAAAACCATCGTCGTACTCGTTCGGGTGACGATTCGAACGAATTACGCGCGAAGGTGACGCGATCTAACGAAACGAAAACGAAAACACGACATGAACGAAAGTAATTTAATAAAATAAAATAAATAACATTTTACAATTTTGAAACTCATTAAAATAATTAATTTAAACTCTTTTTATTTAAATCCATTTAAATTACGCGTAATTTTCCGGAAACGTAACGAAAACGCGAACCGAGCAACGAAAACGAACCCGAACATCCTCGGGGTATAAAAACACTTAAATGAGTCAAAATTCCTCATTCTCCACTTCATCTTCCTCACCAAACATCCCATTCCCGGTTTTGAAAACCCTAGCCACCCAAGAACTTCAAATCACCATAACTTTCTCATTTCTCAACGAAATTGAGTGATTCTTTCGCCTAAACGAAGCTCTTGATGCCCTCTACCCAAAAGTACAACAGATCTAAGCCAAGCTTCACTAAATCTCGAGGTAAGAGGCTGTGAAAGTAGCGAAAAATAGGGTTTTCTCACCCTTTTTGTTCTAGCCTTCTTCTAACCGGTCCAGCCCCTTACCCTTCGAACCCTACACCCTTCAACACCATCTCTGGCCTATCTACACCTTCGAAATCACAAGTCAAGACCAGGCTCGAAAGGGGCCTAGCTACGGCCGAAGCATAGGCCGAATGGCCTTGGCCGAATGGCCTTGGCCGAATGGCCCTTGGCCACCGATTGAGTCCCATTCGTCAATACTTATTCGAGCCTTCTTCATTCGCTTGTCAACACCACCATTCGCCACTTAGATGCCAGCCACCACCTCCGAATGAGTTTCATTCGGGCCATGCTCATTCGACCATTAAACCCTCCATTCGGCCGAAGCACCATGAGCCCATTCAGTCGGCCATGCCTTCTAATCATCCAACAGCTCTGGTATACTCCTAGCCGCACCTTGGACTGGAAACCCTAAGCTCAACAACCTATTTCCTTGACCATCTCATATGGCAGCCAACAAGAACTACAATTGGGCCAAAACCCTAACTTGAGAGACTACATGGGCCCAACAAAAGTAATCAGGCCAGCATAGTTAATTTCGGCCCAACAATCACTAGCAAGACCCAAATCCATTGATTTAGCCATTTTAACTCAAAAGACTTAACCACAAAACCCTAATGGGCCCAAGTCGTTTCCAACAGGCCCAACAGTAGGCCCAAGCGCATTCTGGTTGGCCCAGGATGGGCCCAACCTCATACTGTCCAGGCCCAATGATATCTTGGCCCAGCTAATCTGTTCCAGCCCAGTAGCCCTAGTAGGCCCCAAATACTTAACCAAAAACCTTGTTGTGGCCCATATTCAATAGGTAACCAAGGACAAATTGGCCCACGATCGATTTCAGCCCAAAGGAACCAGGCCCATGTTGGCCCAAGACATATTTTACTTCAGGCCTTGACGAAACCCAAGGGGCCCAGCAAAATCAGCTCAAGGCCCACTGTTTTTGGGCCCAAGGCCACGATTCTGGCCAACAGCCCAATTTTTAGGCCCAAAGTTGTTTCAGCCCATATAAGCAAGGCCCAGCCTGGCTTATGAACTATGTTAGTGAAGGCCTGAGACAAAACTCATAGGGCCCAGTAAAATCAGCCCGAGGCCCACAGAAAACTGATCCAAGGCCTATTTTGAGGCCCTTGTCCTCATTTTGGAGCCGCTTTGCTATTAACTTGACCAACAGCCTACTTCTGGCCCATTTCTGAATCCTACAGCTCATTCTAACTATAGGCCCAACAAATCTTGACTGGGCCCACCTTTGGCCCAACAATTTCCCTTGTGGCCCAATAGAGGCCCATAAGAACACTTTAATTCTAGGCCTTGTAACATTTGGCCGGGCCTTTGTATTCCATTAGTCCAAATCATTGTCCCACACTTTCAAATAAGCCTCACCATCCTCAATTGTTCAAGAACTATTCCAAGGCCCATGGATTTGGGCCCAAGGCCCAACTTGCTACACAAAGGCCCAACAAGTAACTTGGTCACATTGTTCGGTCCATATGCCATGATTAGGCCCACATGGGTTCACTACATTTCATAAGATCAAAATAAGATATGTCAAAAGAATGTTTGCTTAATTAATAAATAATTATGCAATAAATGTTCAAAACGTACAAGATCAACAAAGACGAGTTGGAAACTAAGCACTAAGTCTTTCATCAAAACAAATGGCTTATAACTAATGACAGATGATAACTTATAATGTCATTGACTTGAATCAAACATATGGGACCGAACAAGGATTATGACCAAGTCTTACGCGTGTTAGTCAACTTTAGGGCTAACACATATATCTACACACACAAATCCCTACAAAACTTATACTTACAAGTCTTAACAACGTGAAATCAATACAGGAACGTGAAAACATACTAAATTACAATACAGAGCGCGTGCAGTCTTTCGTTTAAGCTAAGTCAACTCAACAGCTACAAGGTGAGTTCATTGCCCCTTTTTCTAACATTTTTGTTTTAAAACGCGGGGCTGAGAAGCATGCGTAAACTGTTTTATGTAAATTGTTTACTTGAATGTTTTTATATGTTTACATGTATAACTGTTATCTTAGACTCCCGTTTAGGTAACTGTTATGTATCAAAGAACTATTTTAAAGAACTACTTTCAAAGAACTAAAGACCTTAAACAAAGAACTATTTTCAAATAACTAAAGATCTCAACAACGAACTATTTTCAAAGGTCTATTTTCAAAGATCTATTATCAAAGAACTAACGATCTATTTTCAAAGAACTATTTCAAGGGTGTGTTGTCAAAAGAACTAACGATCTATTTTCAAAGAACTATTCAAGAAGGTGTTGTCAAAGAACTAACGATCTATTTCAAAGAACTAAGTACAAAGAACTATTTTGAGGAACATCTGGGAAATGCTCAAAGATAACATGTGCCAAAGAACTAAAGAACTAAAGAACTATGGACGGTCTAAAGAACTATGAAAGCCTATATATCAAAAGATGTCCTAGCTAGACTGATTGATTATAGGTGTAACAACTGTGCCGGAAACGTCGCCGGAACTATGAACGGAACAGTAACGGCACAGTAACTCAGGTACAAACTATGCAAACTACTGATGTACTGTCAAATACGTAATGCTAAACAGTAAACTATTATGCTATTGTTTCTGAAATCTGATTAAACTTTACATTTTAACAGTCAGAAACACATCAGACAACATGGAACGGTGATACTAATGCTTATTGATGTGCTATTATGTGTAAGCGTATGTGAGGTTAAACAAAACAAAACAATAACGGTTGTTATTACGGAATGCTAAACAGATGGATTATTCGTATAGGTGACGATCTGTACGAATGATTCTGATAGTTTAACGTTCTGAAATAATAACTTAACAATAGAAAACAAGAATCAGAAAGCAAAACCATCGTAGTGTTCGTTCGAATGACGATTCGAACGAATACGCGCGATGGTGACGCGTTCTGACGAAACGATAACGAAATCGATAAAAGACACGAACGACTATAAATTCAAAGAAATAAGATAATTCTTATTTTACAATTTTGAAACTCATCATTTAATAAATTAAATCAAACTGTTTTAAGAAATCGCGAGCTAATACGCGAGGCACGTAAAAATATTATAATTCGAGATTTTAAATTGTACGCAACGATATTTAAAATAATTTCTAACAATAATTGTATTTTAAACATCCTAAAATAATTCCTTTACTTAATCTTACGAAAAACGCGCGTTACGTTCCGGAAACGTAACGAAAACGTGAACCGAGCAACGAAAACGAACCCGAACACCCTCGGGGTATAAATACCCTAAATGAGGGTGATTCCCTCATTTTTCCCATCTTCTTCCACCTCCAAACCCTAATTTCCGGATTTCAAACACACACCTCCATCTTCACCTTCTCTCTTCCATATCTTGGTCAATACTCCACCAAATCGACCCATCTTTGAACCAAATTGAAGCTCTTACTCTCCTCTACACGAAAGTACAAAGGATCTGAGCTTTAATCCCCTAAAAACGAGGTAAATATGGGCTGGAACCTTGCGAAAACTAGGGTTTTCGAACACTTTTGTCACACCACCAACAAAACCGGTTCTAATATCTTCCCCTCGAACCCCAGGACCACGACAACTAACCCTTGCATACACCAACTCCTAAACCACCATAGAACCTCGACATGATGTGGTTTTTTTGACTGGAGTCGCGAACGGCCGAATGAACACACAGTGGGTCGAATGACCAAATGGCGAATGTTCACCTCCGAATGGGAAGCTGCGGTCGAATGGCCTAAGGCCGAATGAGCTCATGCGCTGCACCCCATTCGCCGAACCAGCCTGAACACCATTCGCTGGATATTCATTCGACCATCCCCATCTCTTTCGGCCAGGTTCATTCGGAGTATGACTCCATTCGGACAAACAGAAGCTACACACTTAAAATCTTCATTCGGCCATACTAACTCATTCGACCATAGTAATGTTAAACGGTCTAGTATTAGAGCCGAACCACCATGTCACCATGTTGCCATCCTCATCTTCACACAACAGCTCACCCGATCACCATCATGTGGCCACAAATAGTTGATGGGCTTAGGGAATTTTTTTGCTCAGACTTGGGGCCCAACAGGGTGTTATTCGAGCCCAACCTAACAATCTGGACCATTAAACTCTCTTTTAGTCCAGCCTCGGTTTAATAGGCCCACTGCAAATCAGGTCTAAAAGAAGGGCCCAATAAGTAGTTTGACCCATTAGTTTATCCGGACTTTTGACTTGAATGGCCCAACATCATGTTAAATAGCCAAGACTCTCTAAAATAATCTATGCCTATTGATTCAGGTCCAAAACATTCCATTGACCCATGAAAATCTCAAAGGCCCCTTTCGTCGGTCCATATAGTCACATTCGGCCCAACTATTGGCCCACCAAGGCCCAACGGCCTAATTTGGCTCAATAGACCTAACTTACATAATGGTGTGGTCCAGGAACCCATTCAACCCATTTGGAGTGGTTCATAAAGATTTAAATGAGACTTGGGGTGGTTTGGGCCCAAAATGTACCCTAAGTGGCCAATAACCCAATATCTAGGCCACTACCGAATTCGGCCCAACTAAACCAGTCCTATATTGGCCCAAAACATATTATAGTCCGGGCCTGGAAGAAATTCATTGGGGCCCAGCTAATTCAGCCCGTGGCCTACCAAATCTGATTCAAGGCCCATCCTTAAGGCCTGTGACCTAATCTTGAGGCCACTTTGCAAACGACTTGGATAACAGCCTATTGCTAGCCCAATTATGGTTTCTATAGTTCATATTAACCTTTGGCCCAACAAATCTTGTCTGGGCTCACATCGGGCCCAACGGTTTCCCTTCGTGGACTAATGGAGGCCCACAAGGCCAATTAAACTCCAGGCCTTTTAACTCTTGATCGGGCCATCTCATTTCAGCAACCTATTTCATTGGCCCACATAGTCTAAATGGGCCTAACAACTCTTAATCAATCCAGAATAACTCAAGGCCCATGGGTTTTGGCCCTAGGCCCAACTTATTACATCAAGGCCCAACACATGACTTGGTTACAGGGTTCGGTCCAATGGGTTCAACATATTTCATAAACTCAAAACATTATGTTTCAAGAGGTTATTGTATAACTAATTCATTATTATATGATTAATGTTCAAGGCTACAAGATGATAACTCATAATGGCAATTGCATAAAACAAATACACGGGACCGAACGGGGATCATGACCAAGTCTTATGTGTGCTAGCCAACTTTAGGGCTAACACCTACACATAAACATACAAAGCTCTATAAACTCATACTAACCAAATGTAAACAACGTGAAATCAATACAGGATCCTGAATACTACAATTACACACAACAAAGAGCGCGTGCATACTTGTTAAGCTAAGTCAACTACCACAACTACAAGGTGAGTTCATTTGTCCCTTTTCAAACCTATTTGTTTTAACTCGGGACTGAGAAGCATGTTATACATTTTAAAACAAACGTTTTAAATTTAACAAAATGCTTTTATACTATTAGAGTATGCCAAGTGCTAAAGGCGTAATACTCTATTCTAACTAAATGCTATTTGATTATGCCAAGTGCTAAAGGCATAAGACTCTATTCAAACTCAATGCTATTTGATTATGCGAAGTGCTAAAGGCATAAGCTTCTTGCTAATACTAAAACTATGTGATAATACCAAGTGCTAAAGGTATTCACTATTTGATGATGCTATTGTGGATGCTAATTCTATGAAATCATGTTTCAAGCTAATACTATGAGTTATGCTAATACTAAGGCTACGGGTTAAACTAAATGCTAATACTACGGGTTTATGCTATGAACTAACAATACGGGTTATGCTTAATTCTAATGCTATGAGATTATACTACTTGTTAATGCTATGGGTTTTAGTGTTAAAGACTAATATAAACTCTAAATGCTAAGGATACTATAAGGCTATGGGGATACTAAATGTATACATACATACACATACTTGGGATACTTGAATCTATGGATACTATAAGCTCTTGAATGCTATATGATTGACATGCTCAAACAACGGTTTGGCCTCTCAGTGCTTGCCTTACCGGTTGTAAAGCTAGTTCTTGTGCACAAGTTACGTAAATGCTGGACTCTTTGTATGCTAAAACTATAGGCTATGGAAGAACAATAGTTGGTCTCTCAGTGCTTGCCTTCAGGTGTTCTTCCTAGCCGGGACTTGAAGAACAATAGTTGGTCTCTCAGTGCTTGCCTTCATGTGTTCTTCATAGTCTTATCGAGGAAATGGACTGATGGCCACTCAGTGCTCGCCATGCAGTGTTTCCCATAAACTATTTACTCAGGTGATCAGTGACTAGGACGGTATTGGTGAATCTTAGATGACTTTGTGTCATCATGAGTGGCCCTTATCTCCCCCCTAAGTTACACGTAAATCCTGGGGCTGGTATGGACTGATACTGAATTCCTTCAAGCATTCAGTTGTCCATTCCGGTAACATTCAAACAAACTCACGGATACTATTGATGTATGGGGTAAACTTACAAACAGAAGTGCTTAAACTATGACAGGGAAACTATACGGACGGGTCGGTAAAGGGCTTAATTATTATTAATAACAGTGTCATATCCGGATTAGTATGTGGTGGGACGTCGTCTGGGCGGGTTGTAGGCTTGACCCAGGGGTATGCCCTATATATAAGCATACCGATTTGGATATTACATGTGGAGTTAATAAGATTAAGGTTTTACCGAAAGGAGTTATGCTAAAGCTATTTAAACTTATAAACTACATGAACTCACCAACCATTGTGTTGACTTTGTTTTCTTACATGCTTTCTCAGGTGATGCACATGTTTAAACTTAAGCTATTGGATTGCATGCTAGACGGCCTAAATAGAGGACCTAGTGATTTTGGGAAGCACATATTTTGTTAATCATACGAATCATTTTTGGACATCTTGTACAGATTACAAGATTGAATACTTTGATTCTTTTGTTAGGTTTACCAAGTTAAATTATCAAACATTGACACTGTAATTTAACTTTGTAATCCTATTCATATGCTTTATTGTGCTTTAGTGATTCTTAACGTTGATGCTATGTAACAATCTGATCAACCCGATTATCACACCCGATATCGCGCCCCGGGAACCTTCCGCCCGACGGGGACTCCGATCCAACCCCGCCGGCCCGGGGTGTGACAATAGGTCACATGTTTGATGAGGTTTACAGATCTCCTTTACTACTAAGTACCTTGATTGACAGACTAGTCTACTCGAGTTGACCAAAGGCCCCAATCGATAGGACTTAGATTTTATTGAATGTTTATTTATTTATTTAAATTAAGCATTTATAACAAATTCCACAATTGCTGCTTTAATCATATTTGTATGATGAACATATGAAATCAAGAGAGATTTCAAATGATTGCAATTACAGGAACAGAGAACAGAGGAATCATGGGTGTTTAAAGGTGTATGGTAGGTAAAAACGCTTAATTATCATTAACAACAATGTCCTATGCGGATTAGTATGTGGTGGGACGTCGTCTGGGCGGGGTTGTAGCCTTGACCCAGGGGTATGCCCTATATATAAGCATACCGATCTGGATGATACATGTGGTGTTAATGAGGTTAGGGTATTTACCGAAAGAAGGGTTCAAAACACTTTCAAATTTACAAAACTATATGAACTCACCAACCATGTGTTGACTTGATCTTTTTGCATGACTTCTCAGGTGACGAACAGGTTAATTAGGAAGTCATTACTTCTGGACTAGGACTTCAAATAGAAGACTTAGTGTTTTGGACCTGCATATTTTGAAGACATCATTACACATACCATTTTGTATATCTTGTGTAAATACAAGATAGAAACTCCTGGTGTTAACAGTAGAGTTACATTGTTAAATTATAAACAATACTGATGTAATTCAACTTTGTAATTCTATCATATTTAGCATTTCTCATGTATGTATCATGTGCCATATAACAATCTGATCAATCCGATTATCATTCACGATATCGCGCTCCGGGAACCTTCCGCCCGACGGGACAACCGATCCTATCCCGCCGGCTCGGGGTGTGACATATACTATATTATTTTTTAAAAAAAATTGCACCATTATACTCGTCTCATTTTTCTCTTTAATTCCGTTATAGTCGCGACTAATTTTTTTAGATGCTCCGTATTTAGATCATTGTAACTATGTGTTTGCTCGGTTCGGCTCGGTTCAATTTTTGGCAAAAACCGAAATCGAAAACCAACATAGTCGGTTTTTAGTTATTATAACCATTCGGTTTTCGGTTTTTTCCGATTTCAATTCGATTTTTGGTTTTTTTTATTTTTTTGTTTTTGTTGTTTTTTTGTTCTCTCTCACACCCAATATTGAAAATACAAGCATGTTTAACAATTGATAATTCATAAATTAATTGATCGAACACCAACCATATATATTAATTTTTAAACAAGATTAAAAATCGGCTCGGTTTGGTTTTTAAAATATGAAAAACCGAAACCAATCCGTAAAATTCGGTTTCGGCTTTTTTCGGTTAATTCGGTTCCGGTTCGGTTTTTTCGGTTAATTCGGTTTCGGTTTCTTTTTTTTTTTTGTTTTTTTCTCATCCCTAATTGTAACGAGCCCAAATACAACAAATTAATTTGAATTTTTTCTAATGATGGTAAATTACTTCACTGTAATTATCATTGTTAAAGAAAAAAATAAAAATAACATGTTATATTACATTACTGGAATTTATCATTGTTAGAAAAAAATTAAAATAATGCATTATATTTATGCTCGTTACATCGATGTAAATAATAGACAATGGGAAAAAAATTTAAAAAACTAGTCAAGATTATAACAGAATCAAAGAGAAAATTACATCACTGTAAATAATGTTTTACGTCACCATTAATTATGTCATTGTAGATTACTTCATTTTGTGTTACATTACTTAAATTTACCATTGTTAGGAAAAAAATTTGAAAAAATTTATTATATTTATGTTCGTTACATCGATGCAAAAAGGAATAATTGGAAAATAATATTAAAAAACTAGTATAGATTAAAACGTAATTAAAGAGAAAAATTACATCACTATAAATAATAAGTTACATCTCTGTAGATAATGTGTTACATCACTGTAAATTACATCAGCGTTAATTACATTACTGTAATTTACCATTGTTAGAAAAAATTTCAAATTAATTTGTTATCTTTAAGCTCATTACAATAATGTAAATACATGGCATAAAAAAATAAAAAAAAACTAGTCGAGGCTATAACAAAATTAAAAAGAAAATTGATACAAGCATAATGGTGCAATTTTTTAAAAAAATAATATAGCATAAAAAAGTTATGAATGTTTAAAAAAGAGGGGTAAACTTTATATAAAAAAAATTAAATTTATTAAAATATATTAGATGGTGACACTTGTCACCACCATATTTATTTTAGCATTTTGAGTGGTAACAAAATGTCCTAAATGCCCTTTCATATTAAGAAAATAATAATGACACGTGTCGCGATCCTATGCACTTACTTTTGAAATTAACCATTGAATGGTAGTTATTTAGTTGTAGCAAATATTATGGGTTATTAAAAATTGCATCCCCTATATATAGAGAGAGATGATCAAATGTTAACACATGTTTATTGCGTTAACAGAATAATTGCATCTTATTAATTTGGGGCTCACACTAAAGTAATTTAAAAGTGTATTCTTCTGAGAAAATGGCTGAAATATATGTTAGAGAAGTGGTGTCTAGGCATGGTGTGCCAGTGACAATTGTTTCTGATCGAGACACTCGATTTACTTCTCATTTTTGGAGAAATTTTCAGGAAGAATTAGGTTTCTTATTTTTTATCAATGTAAGTGGGCCCTACATTAATTAAAAAAACATACACCTTTAGATTTACTTTAATGTGAGCTCTAAAGTAATAAAATGTAGTTTTTCGGTTAATGTAATAAACATGGGTTAACATTTGATCATCTCCCTACATATATATTATATTATGTAAAATATTATTTAGGTGTTTGATCCATGTAGTGACGTTTATAAAATTTAGACTTTGACCATAAGAAGTTTTTTAACTTTGAAAAGTAGTAAACATAGATATGGATATTAAATTTGAAACATTGATTAAAGATTTGGGTTTTTCTTTTTAATTCAAATGATTGGTTGCCGGTGAGACGGTTTTGTGAGTAATTTTTTATATTATTTATATAACATATTTGTGAGAATTTTGTATGATTTTATGTTTTTATGAAAAATTTGTATGAAGTTCGTGGTAAGCGATTTGATTATGCTACGTAACTTATGCTTATACAAATGATATATAGTACACAATCTTGAGAGTGTACTGTGATAATTCGCCGCAATGCGCGGGGCAAACAAACCTAATTATTATATACATTAATTATACTACAAATGACATACAGTACACAATCTTGAGAGTGTACTGTGATAATTCGCCGCAATGCGCAAAACAAACAAACCTAATTATTATATACATTAATTATACTATATATTAAAAGGCAAGACAAAGAAATAGTAAAATTTTTGTTTTTTAAGTTTGATCCTTCAAATTATTATTTTCCCTACAAAACACCTCAAGAAATATATTTTTGTTTTAATGGCTCTTATTAGGCCACCTATGTTTCATTCACAAAGGGTTCTTCAATTTTCACATTACTTTCTTCAACTGTTTATTTGCAAAATCATCGTCTGAGGAAAAGTTGTTAACGTTTTAAAAATTTAGGTGTCTGATCTATGTATTAACGTTTTAAAAATTTAGACTTAAACATCAGAAGTTTTTTCTACTTTGAAAAGTAGTATAACAAAGATAAAAAATATTAAATTTGAAAGATTTGCTTAAAGATTTGAGAGATTTGCTTATATGTTTTGGTTTTTTTTATTCAAACGATTGATTGTCGGTGAAAAAGATTTTGTGAGTAATTTTTTTATTATTTTTATAGCATATTTGTGAGGTTTTGTAAGATTTTATGTTTTTATGAAAAATGTGTAAAGAATTCGTGGTGAGATATTTGATTTTGCTTTGTAACTTATGCTTTTGCAGATGATATGTATAATACATGCTCTTAGGAGTGTACTCTAATAACCCGTCGCAATGAGGAGAATAAACCTAGTATACATTAAAAGGCATGAAAAATGAATAGTATACATATTTGTCTTATGAGTTAGGCCTCAAACTTTAGAAGATTTTATGTTTAGACCATAAAATGATTATAATCAAATAAATACATTACACTCTCATGTTAAATAAGACAAATTTTTTTTGAAGGTTTTAGGTAATATAGTTTGAGCATGCAAATTTCACACGAATTAACATGCGGTAACGCGTGTGGAGAATTCAACTAGTTATAATTATAAAGTTTGAATGCAATTAATAAAACTAACAAAAAAACAAATCTCAATAGACCCTTCAAATTCAACATTTTATATTTTAGTTAATAAATATTATCTCATACTCTTTGTTTAGTTATGAATATCCTGCTTTTAGATGGTTTTCTAGAAACATTTAACAGTTAACACTATAAGTAACCCGTTAAAGAATATATTAAGGAACCCATTATTTATTTTAAATTTTTAATTATAAATAGATCTTGACAGGTTTTGACCTGCTTAAACACGAAAATAAACAGGTCTTAATGTGTCGATCTGTTTTAAACACAAAACATATTAAAGGCAAACACGAAACATGTTAAAGTAATGTCGTATCGTGTTAACATGTCTATATATAAAATTGTGAGTCCTAATATATGTTAGATAGAGTGATGTTAATATAATGTTACTTGTCTATAGGTCAAGGGTTCAAGACAGTTAAAAGACAAATTTAAGATAATGCATCTATGGTACAAATTAAACACAATAGGATTGATAGATAGAAACAAAATAACCCGAACTAATTGTAGCTACTGATTTTGATAATATTAACATGTTTAATCAAAGATGATTTAATAGATTATATATATAACACTTTGAAAACTTGTAGTCTTTAGTCATCAGTCAACAAGGTTAAAGATAATATAATAGCGTTCTCGTGTTTTTATCGAGAAATTTAGTACACCAAATTCATATATATATTTTTTTAAAGTTTCCACACATTTGAAAATATTAAAGTTACGTCAAAAGTATAATCACGAGCAACTAATTTCGGATACGACATAATTAAGTTAGTTGGTGATAACGATTTTTCATTGATGATTTAAAAATTCATTATATATCTGATCAGTGCATGAGCGGTACCCCAGGATTCTTTCAAATGGAAGGTCTTGGGTTCGAAACCCTCCCGTAGCGAAAAAAGGGTATGTGGGGGGTCATGAGGTTTTCATGTGTGGTTTCCTTCTGAGGTGGCTGTAGGGGTTCATGGAAGGTCCAAATAACTAGACCTTCGTGACATGGCATGAAAACAGTGGGCTCAACATCGTTCAAAAAAAAATCTGATATAGTAGCAATTAAATAAATATAATTAGGAAAATGACTGTTTATGCAAGCATGCATGCTACAAATTACGTCCCCTTCCTCCCAACCGCCGCCAAGAAACGAAAAACAATTCAACGTACGTTGACCAGAAGCAACGAGCTGAAGGTGAAGCAGGAGGCCCATCTGCAGAGACACCCATGGTGCGGTCTAGTGATCGATGAGCCAACCGATTACGGTACGTACGACCTGGTCTGTTAGAGGGTTGGACCACATACTTCTTCATGGCATTGTGTATCTACTCGATCTTTACAAGTTCTTACATAAAACAGCTTTCTTCTTGTTTCCGATCCAAGATGTATTTGTGTTGTTATCATCTATGATCGATCTATCTGAGTAATGTTAGTACAAGAGTTACAAGTGTAAAATGCAATCTCGTTTAATATTTTGAGCTCCTGACCAAACGCAGGGGTCAGGAGCCTCTTGCGGGGTCCTAGGGGGCAGCGCCTCGAGAATTTAACCTACAAAACCAATCGCCAATAACTGTATTGCGGTTGGTTGGTATCTAATAGAGAAGACAGAATCTCATAACAAGATCAATCGAAATTCACATCACAAAAAAACAATTATTGAATTATCACTTGATCAAATTTCTTGAACTCGAAAGGGTAAAAATATTATTGATTTCGGATAGTGATTTCATACACACAATCCAATAGATTTCCAAGTTTGATTACCGAGTTTCTCCAACATATACGTAATAGGAAATGTTACGAACAAGATGTGTTCAACAATCATCAAAACTCTAGCAAATGTTTTTGGAGTGCGAGGGTTGTTCTTGTATGATGTTATACGTGATGATACTCGCATGTTTCTTGCATGTACACAAGACCATCCGCAATACCCTTCCCATGTGAAGGGTGGTATCTATCCGTGACGCAGAGCCAGGCGGGAACACCGCCCCTTCCCCGGCAACTTCAATTCACAGCGGCCCGCTGCCCCCGCTCCCCGTCCTCCTTTTCTCCTTTTTTGAATAAAATCGTTGAGAAACATTTACATTTCAAAAAAACAAAACATGAGTAGAAATTTCTCCAAGCCGACCTCAAAGTGATGGGTAATATGCCTCCCAAAGAACTCGACAACGAACAAAGGTCGATTATGAGAAAATTAAGAGCGAAAATATTCGAAATATCGTTAATTTGTTTTTTTTATTTAAGTTAGCGATGTAATGTTTTTATTTTTACGTGACTCGTTTAATTTACTGTTAACGTTTTTATTTTGTTATTTATTTTACTTATTAATTTATAACTTCAAAAAATAATAAATAAAAATATATAGTGATGATGATGTGGCTCAGTTGGAAAGATTTTTCAGTGACGTGACCATTTAAGGTTTTAAGATTTTCAGTGAGGTGATGACGTTGCTTTTAATTCAGTGGGGTGAGTACTAAACATGGTCTCAATGTTGTGAACATGGGCGGCCCGAGGGAGGGGCAAACCCGACCCCCGTCCCGGGCCCATTTTTTAAGGGGGCACAAAATTTTTTATATATACGTATATATATATATTCATTCAAACGAGAATTAATAAGACGAATCGAACTAAAAAGAAGCTTTTATAAACACATTATTTAATGATTGCAAAAAATCATTTTTTAAGTATAGGAAGTTGCTTTCATGCCCTTTAAACTAAATATGTCCATTGGTTCGGTTAACAGTTTATTCGGTCTGGTTTAATTGGTTTTCAATTTTTTTCCCTATCAAAAACCGAACCGAATTTGAGAAGTGATTCGGTTCTAATTTCGGTTAAAACCAAATAAACAGATTGAAAGCCATATAAACCACTTAAAAGTCAATAAACCGATCCAAATAAACCGAATTCAATCGAATAAACCGATTAAAAACCGATCTGAATAAACCGAATTTAACCGAGTGAACCGAATTCAATCTTATATATTATTAATAAGATAATAAATTTAAATTTGAATTCGGTTTAATCGGTTAACCAAACAAACCAAATTTATAAAAAAATTGGAATTAAAAACCGAAATTCGGATATGGTTAGGTACCGAACCGAAAACGGAATTCGGAATTTGGATACAGCTAGAACCAAAACTAAAACCGAATTCAGAATTTGGTTCGATTTTTTCAATTATGAATACGTTTCGGTTTTCGGTATTAAACGGTTTTTTGCTTTTTTGAACACCTCCACTTTAATATTTGAATTTGCTAGGCCAGAGGGCCTTTTTTTCCGGCTCGTTCTGGGCACGCTGATTCTCAGGACCGCCCCTGGTTGTGAACCTGTTACAATGTATGTGCAATCATCAAAGTAAACCTAATTTTAATAGTTTATAAATAAGTGATTGTGACATTGAATCTTAAATATAATTGTTATGGTGTGACTTAGCTTGTCAATGTTTTTAACCAATTATGTATTCTCAGGTTTAACATTTGTCAAATGGTTTAGTAGGTCAGTTTTTGTATAGTTTCCGATTAAGCACACGTCATATATCATATACGTATGATAGAAGCACACGATCCACATAAATGGACTCTAAAGTTGTAGTGGACTTTAATTACTGGGCCATACATTCATAGAAATTATAAGTTTTGAGCCTTTTTTGAGGTGCATAAATCAGTTAATCAGGTGCTGGGCTCAAAATGGGTTGAGTATTTGACTAGGGAATGAATTGAATTTGACCTGCTTGAAGCAGGTCCAGCCGTTCAGGTTAGAGGTGCGCAAATCGGGTTTTTTTAATCGGTTTCTGGTTTCGATTCTGGTCAACAAAGTCAATAACCGGTTCCGGTTCATGGTTTTGACCGGTACAGGTGGAACCAGTTTCGGTTTCAATTCCGGTTCTAATTTGTCTAAAAAACCGGACCCGTTTATACCCATTGGTTCGGGTTGTCGGTTCCGGGTTCTTTTTTGCCCACCTCTAATTTAGGTCGGGTTGGCCTTGTCTCAAATCAGTCTTTATAGTATAGAGTTATCTACACTACTTAATTATTATAGGGCTTGATATTTACACTTACACACCCAACATTTTTATTTTAACACTTCATCGATATTAAGTGTTTCATATAGGACTATACGAGGCATATATCCCATGTGATACCCACTTATTTGAAAATGATTGGTATCTGTACGCCTCGTATTCGACATATGCGAGACGTATTTCCCTATACGAGGCATATATGAGTTCAATCATTAACACTGACAAATTTTATAAATTAACATTGTCCCCTATATGACTCACATAAACCTATACGAGACATATAAAGGATGTACGAAAAACGTCATTATATTATGCCAACCTTTCTCATGTTATATATATAAAATATTAAAAAGTTGGCAAAACATGTTTCGAAATTATAAAATAAAATTTTGATATTATATATTATTGTAATTATTTATAAGTAAATAATTTAATAAAACAATAATATTATATTTTACAAACTTTAGTTTTTTTAAAGTTTTTTTTTTTAAATTTATTCAAAAAAGTTAAATATCATTTTTATTAAATATCTCATTGTTTAATAAATTTGGGTTTTAAATTTTTTATAATTATCTTTTTTAATAAATTGTTTTTAATAAAATATTTTTTTGGAACACTTGTTTTACAATACTTTTTTTTAAATTTCGTTATTTTAGAAATTATTCATATTTTTAAAAAAGTTTCAAATTTGTTAAATTTTCTTTTAATTCAATAATAATATGTCTTTGTCATATAGCTCAGTTGATTAAGAGTGCCAGCATCAATTGTCTTGTCACTGATTTAGGCTGATTTACCTCTCACGTGATGGGTTAGAAGCGGTCTAGCGTGGGCCGGTTAACATGTCCGAAACTGTGACACCCCGTAATTTCCAGGTCAGCTTTTATTTTATTTAAATGTTTATTTAAATACTATTTGTACACATGTCACTAGAATTAGTTTAATTTAGTGTGACACGTGGCACGACAGTACGAACACCGACACATGACAAGATAATTCGATGAATTATCGGCAAACAGCACACACGTGTCAAAATACACGAACGTTGGTGAACGTCTAGCACATTGTGAAACACAACACTCGAAACCTCACGAAACACTCACACACTGAACTTGGAAGTTCAAACGAGGCCAAACGATAGTTCGGAAGCGTGAAAAAGACGACAAATGGATCAAACCCATTAAACTAGGCTTATTGGGCTCTTCAGGGGCCCATCGCGGTACGCGATGGCCCAACAAGAGACACTGTCGCGGTGCGCGACATGCGGCGCGGGGAGTTGGCTCCCGAATCTCTACGCGTGTCGCGAAGCATCTTCTTTGCCCCCATCGCGGTACGCGACGCCGTCCTGTCGACAATATCTTTATTTAACCAAGAAAAATCACATCCTACTCTACCTATAATCATTTTGATCGGCCAAGCACGCTTTCTCTCGACTTCTTCTTCCCCAAATCACCTGTAAAATTCCTTGGAAGCCATTTTTACACCCCTTGAAGCTATTGGGAAGCTTAGGAACATTGAAGGAGGACCCCTATAACACCATCCACCACTACCATCTTCTTGTTCTTGTCAAAACCCACGAACCAGGAGTTCCAGAAGCTGAAGAAGCATCATCCCAGAGATTCAAGAGGCTTGGAAGGTAGTTCTTACATCTCTCATGGCTAAAATGCCCATTTCTCACTTCTACACTCACATGCATTGGGTAAAACCCACATGCAAGCTCATAGAATGCACATGCACGAACTTTTAATCTGGGTTTGTTAGTTTAGATGTGTTTCTTGATGATCTATGATGCTTGAATGATGATTAGTGATGATCTATGATGATGTGTGTCTTTAAAGTACTTGTTTTGGTCATGAAATGATGAAATCTCGACATGCATGTATGATCTAAGGCATTTTAGATGATCTTGAATGATGTTATATGATTATGGATGTTAGTGGTGATGATCTACATGTTTGGATGTTGTTAAAATGGTTAAAAATGTGATTTTGATGAACTTTCCATTTATGGTAACTTTTTAGTCACAAAATGGTGTTATGGATGATATTAGTGACATGCATGTATGTGGATCGACCATTAGAATGATATTAAGATGATATTGATGCATAGAATGTGATTTGGATATTGAATATGGACATTCTTAGCAAAGTTACTATATATAGTAACTTTTATGGGCCAAAGATTGTTAAATGGTGAATTTGGACATTTGAGCATGTCTAGATGATGTTACATGTCTTATTATGATGATTAGAAACTTAGGAATGTGATTGTGATGTGGTTATGGTCATTTTCGACATAGTTACTATATTTAGTAACTTTTCGGGTCAAAATAATGATAGGAAATGATTTGGGCTATGTTGGTATGTTTAAAGGATGTTAAATGGTTTATTATGATGATATATGGTATAAAAATGAACTAGAAATGGTTAGGATGATCATTTGGTATATTTGTGTCAAAGCTACTATTTTTAGTAACTTTATGTTACGAGTTATCGATTTAGAAATGATATGAACGGTTTGAGCATGCTAAATGGTTTAACATGATGTAATATGATGATTGAATGCTAAGTTAGATGGTTTCCGATATCACGTATGCTAGAAATGGAAACTTTCCATTTTAGGAAACTTTTATGTGCAAACATGATGTAAATGACTTATGTGATATCGTATGATGACGTGCTATGTGTTAATATGATCACGTAAGACTAATGAGCATGCTAGAACTCTAAAAACCGTTATGCTTTGTGAAACTTTCCATAAATGGAAACTTACTATAATTAGTAAGTTGTCCATAGACGCGACTTACGCGTTTTGCACACGGCAAGCACTTACACGATTGCTACACAATACCCAAACCGTCACACGGTTCACCAACGGGTCGTTGACTTGACACGGTCAACATTGATCAAACACGGTCAAATACAGTCATTATGGACCAACACAGTCAAACACGGTCATTGTGGACCAACACGAGCAAACACGGTCATTGTGAACCGACACGGACAAACATGAACAACCAAGGGTTGTTGAGCACGAACACGAGCACGGTCACTTACACAAACTCACGTACGGTATACGATATAGGTTGCCGGTGATCGACGTACTTCTACACAAGGAGCTTACGCATTTATTTTACAAGTATTACTAAGGTGAGTTTACGGCCCCTCTTTAACTCTTTTATAAACATTTCAAATAGGGGGAGAATACTTGTTGAACTGAGTCAAACATTTAAACTTGTACAAACAAATTGTGTATGCTGGTTTATTAGACAAACATAAGTGTTGTATCGTAATTAAGCCCTCGCAAAGTCTTACCGTTAATGTATAAACAACGAGGTGAGTTTGAATAGATCTATTTGGGTGTGACGAGTCCCGCGTGACGAAAATGTTGACTGGAGGTCATAACACGTGAAATCTCGACCTATCTTGCTATGTTATTACGAGACATAGCGGAGGCAAGGACTAACAAGTCTAGTTTCGGTAGTGACGCACTGACACTTGGAGCCTAGGGCTCGGGACTAACATTTAATAAACAGTATGACACATGATTTCTGAACTACTACCCATGCTTATCAAAACCTGTGAACTCACCCACCTTTGTGTTGACACTTTTTCTTAAACATGTATTCTCAGGTAATTGACAGGATCAAGGATCAGGAAAGCACTTAGGGGACTGAGCATAGGACCCGCATGCATTTATTTACGTCTTTCTTTCAAACAATTTTAATTATGTTATGTATTAAACATCGTAATGTTTAACAATTGTATTTCCGCTGCATTTATCAAACTTATAACATTTCCGCTGCTATGATAATGTACTTCCACTACAACTTATTTTGTTATCATTTATGACGAACTTGTATCTTGAAAACATATATAGAGTTGTTCTATATGACCTTGAGCTGTGATTCTGGCCACGTCACACCCACGTGGACTGACACCACGAGTGGGAAATTGGGGGTGTGACAGAAACAACAAGTTTTGCACCAAAATTTATAATTATATGTTTTTTGTAAAAATGAAAAAAAAAATGATAAAAGTATCTTTCTTGATATTAATAAATCTATTTTTATAATCTGAAAAAATATATAAATAACATAACTAGTATTTCATTTTATCTAGGGGTGTTCAGAATAACCGAAAACCGTTTAAAACCGTTATCCGAACCGAATCCGTAACCGAAAAAAACCGAACCGAATTCTGAATTCGGTTTTCGGTTCGGTTCCTAACCGTATCCGAATTCCGAATTCGGTTTTCGGTTACACCTCTTTTTTGAATTCGGTTTGTTCGGTTAATCGTTTAAACCAAATATGTGATTAAATATATTTATTTTTATATATATTATATATCCTAAAATTTGAAACCCTGGATCATATTCCAATCCTACCTAATTCCTACGTTGCTTCTCAGCCGCTCTCGTTTCTTTCTCGAAGTCCCTGTGGCGACCGGCGAGTCCTCTCAGCCGCTCTCTCAGCCACCACTCCGGTCAGTCCACCGTCCGGCCTCCCTCTCAGCCTCTCTCTCAGCCTCTAGTCGTTCACTTCGATTTCTCTTCTTCTCCAGCGACTCGCGGCTCCGGTCCTCCTCTCCGGCCTCCCTCTCCGACGAACGACCTCCATTTTGGCTTCTCCGATTAGTAATTTATATCATATTCATTTTGCCCTAACATTTTTAGATCTACACTTTTAGATCTACGGTTGATTTTTGTTGATAATAGTTGTTGTATTGGGTTATAATAGTTGATAACAATCTAGTTTTGAGTGCCATTTGTTCTTGGTTTAGATTGCAGCTCATTTGTAGTTCATACGAGATTGAATTTGACTGAAATGTTGTTGAATTGTGGTGTTTTGTTGTTGTTAGTTCTCATTTGGAAAGTAAGGAGGAGACAAAATTTTGAAAAAAAAATGGTTGAATTTGACTGAATTCGGTTAAAACGGTTGAATTCGGTTTGGTCGGTTTTAACCGAAACCGAACCGAATTGAATTCGGTTTGAATTCGGTTCGGATAACCATGTAACGAATTCGGTTCGGTTCGGTTAACGGATATGGATTTTTTTTTGAAAACCGATTAAACCGAACAAACCGAATAAATCGTTAACCGAACCGATCAACACCCCTAATTTTATCATTTATTAGGATAACAAAACGAGAAAATTAATATGAAGATGTTCTATAAAATTGAAATGTGTCAAATTTATTTTTATATATAATTATAAATATTTATAAATAGACACATGAATAGAAAAAAAATGGTTATAGAAAGGCACGTTTTTAGCCTTACACGTTGAAGGATAGAAAATCTAAATTGTGGGGAAGAGAAAGTCGTTGGATACTTTGTTTTATTCATACTTAAAATCAAGTGCGGTATTTAAAAAGTAAAAACACATTGTCACTACACAACGGGAATTAAAGGCCTAATCTTTATTCTAGGGGTAATTGCAAATCTTTCTTTCAAATTTTGTTACTTTATATATTTTTCTAAATCTAGCTTCTGCTATAAGAAGAGAGGATTGTGTCGGTTGAAGGAGATGTGGATTCGCCTGCCCAAAATATTTCTTGAGTTTTCTAGTATAAAAGGAATTGTATACTATGCATAAAAAATTTATGTTTTAACAAAATATGCAATTTTAGAAGTTTAGATGATATATGCAAGTTTCGCTTGTTGTTAGTAGCAAAGTGTCCACGTGAAAATATGTATAACAAACTTTTTTTTAACGAACTTAACCAACTAGAAAGATGGTTAAGTTTTAACTGTATATTTGAACGCTAGAAATCTTAATTAATTGGATTGAATCCTATATCTTCTTCCTAAAATTAACATTTTTGTATTTCTGCATGTAGCTTAAATGGAAAGTTTTATTGTAACATTTAATATGTGATTTTGATGTATGCTACCAGACTTATCAAATTAACATGTGCTCTAATTGACCAATGATTCGATCTCGACATACAACGGATAAACAGCTAAGGGAATCATGTTTGCCCAGCCGATTAAGGTAACTAATCACATGATTCACATGTGACATAAAGGCCATCTTTTGTCACGTGTTATTTTTGCTAGAAATGGCAACTAATAATTTATTGAATTTGTTCGATAATGATCATGATACCATTTTCAATATTTCCACATGCTTAAATCCGATGGGTAGCTTAACATGCATCTTCAAGAAGTTTGGTCAGTGATAAAGAGTTGTATCTCACTACAGTCTACGGGGAAGTTTCCTAAAGACTATTTTACTTTAGAAGGATTTTTAAAACTCGAAAACAACGTAAACAAACTTTGATTGAATTCATTTTTACATTATTAGAACCGGTTTGTCAAACACTAAAACTCAAACCTGAAATCATACACAATAAATCCTAATATTAAAACCAAAACTTTAAAAACAAATCCTAAACCTAAAGATAAAACCTAAAAGATAAAAACCAAGCCCTAAAATGTAAACCATAATACTTGTTGTTAAAGCTAAAACCTAAGAACTAATATTATGGGATTCAATAAGACTGTTCAAATGTCATCGAAATGGGTTTAATCAAAGTTCCTTTGGTTCGGTTTTATAAGTTTTAAAAATCGTTTTGCACCTTCTTAGGCAAAATATGTTTTTAATTTAATTTTTCCCCTCTCATTATATTTGTTTATACAATTATTATGGATTTTACCATGGTTGTAGAAGTCGCTAGTCGTTAGGCGCTAATCGGGCGGCGAGGGACCGCCTATGGATTAATCGGGATTAATCGGCACTAGGCGGATTAGAATTTTTATATGTAATTTTACAAATATATATTATATACACACATTAATATCAATAATTTAATATAATACTTTAAATAATTTAAAAAATAAACTTAAATATACTAAATAAAGTACTTCAAAGTGCAAACTTAAACACTGAGTTCAAAGTTTAGAGATGAATTTCGATATTTAACTGGCTGGATTCGATGTTTCAAAGACATATTAATGATTTTTGGTTGAGAAATGAAACAATCATGAAATTGTTCCCTTTTTACCAGAAAAAAGTCAAAAAAAAATCTGACTAGGTCGCCTAGCTTCTAGGCACCGCCTAGGCCAAAATCGAGACAGTTGACGGGCGCCTAGCGCCTAGAAGCCCCCTAGGCCGATTTTTACAACCATGGTTTTTACTCATATGGTTTATGTGTTTTAACTATTTCAACCTAAAATATATTTTTTTATCAATACAACCCCTGTGGTTTAAACCAGTGTTGTCTGAACCGGACTGGGAACTGGGAGGTCGACCGGTCCAAAAACAACATGCGAACCGCCCTCAAGAGAACCGGCCGGTTAAGCTGGTTCACAGGTCAGACCGGGATCCAGTTCACTAGTCGGACCGTATTTCAAGTTTTTTTTTTATTTTTTAAACTAAAATCCAAAGAATTAAATATTAAAAGCAAACACTGTATGTTTTTAACATAATTATGTGTGTTTGAACACTAATTATGTTTGTCTAATTGTGTTTATAATTGTATAATTTTTTTAGAATTTTTTATATATTTATTATGTTATCCGGTTCTTGAATCCGGTCCGACCAATAACCAGTAAGGCTTCCAGTTCGACGTCCGGTTCGGTTATGAAAACATTGGTTTAAACGACTAACGATTCAGATCTTGTGCTTTAAATAATTAACGGTTTTGGCCCTTAGGCCCCAACCATAGTTAGATTTGAGGGCCAAAATCGTTAAAATAGTTAGGTTTGATGGCAAAAACTATTTGTTGTTTAAACCACAAGAGTACATTAATAAAAGATTTTATTTTAGGTTGAAACAGTTAAGGCATTTTAAACAAATGGACACCGTAATATATTGTTTATATAAACACACACGAGTGTCGGAGTGTGACTTATTACTCTTTCAACAAACTCTTAAAACTCAAAAACTTAGCCTTAACTCTGTAATACATACATATACTCATCTGTATCTATACCTACAAGCTGAATGCCTGAATTGGATGATGATTTGAATCACATTTGATTTGATTTGTTAATTTTGTGCTGTTTGCGTGGATCCGCCGGAGATGATGAACGGAGGTGGTTTCCGGTCAGATAATACGGGATCTTCGTTGTGTAATTTAACGGAGATCTGGCCTTTCCAGATGAATAATAGTGGCGTGTTTGCCGATGATCCGATGGTTGTTGACCGGAGAGGGGATAGTGACCGGAGTAAGAAGCGGTTTGAAGATGATGATTCGTCTAAAGGTGTTTCAACTAGCAGCCGGAGTAATGGCAATAACATGGTAATTGTTTGTGTAATTGTGTTTATCTTTTTAGCAACTGTAGATTTAATTTGGTTCTTCAAATTGAAATCTGGCATGATCTTCTGTTTTTTAATTTTTTATTAATAATATTTTAATCAAACGTAAATAACTCTAATAAAAGGTTAATATGATAATTCTATATATTTAATTTATTTAATATGTTAAGTGTTGATTTTATCATTTTATAAAATAATTTAAATAAATATTAAATTTAAAAAGAAAATATTAAATTAAAATCTATATAAATTTAATAATTTTTATTTAATTTTTTAAAATTATTTTTTTAAATAGCTTGCTTAAACAATTTTTAATTTAATATTTTCTTTAAATTTAATATTTTTAAATAGCATTGCATATATAATTTTTATTTACATTTTTTTTGAGCTGCTTCGTACGACGAACATATAAGACGGGATTTCAACCATCTCCTCGGATTTGACGCTCTGGGGCGTACGCCTAAGCCCACCCAGGAGGAACCCCACAACTGGGTAAACCCCCTGACCTTGGCTCAGCAAATATGCTTATGCCCGGATTTGAACCCAATACCTCTCTTAGAGAAGTTAAGGGGGTACCATTAGGCTAGAAGCCCTTTGTCAAAAAGAATGTAAATAAAAATTATATATGCAATGCTATTTAAAAATATTAAATTTAAAAGAAAATATTAAATTAAAAATTGTTATAAAATCATCAACATTGAAGCATGCTATTTAAAAAAATAATTTTAAAAAAATTAAATAAAAATTATTAAATTTATATAGATTTTAATTTAATATTTTCTTTCTAAATTTAATATTTATTTAGATTATTTTATATAATGATAATTTTATTTACATAGGAATTAGGATTACATTATCACTAATAAGTTCAATTTCCTAATTGAGACAAAAAAAAAGCCTAATGACTTAATTGGAACAATTATGAAACTTAGTTATGTTTCTGTAAAATATTAACCTGAGGTTATTTACATAGGATTATAAAACTGCTAACAAATTCAATAACCTAGTCAAGACAAAAAATATATTTTTGTAAAGTTATCCCAAAATATGATGTATTTTGATAAAGTTTTTTGAACTTTTAATTACAATCTGTGAAATTTCAATGAAAGTATGTAAAATTTTCATGAAAATTTGTGAAATTTTAATCAGCTTGATGGTGATGGTAAACGATTGAAGACTTTGGCGCTTGAAAATGAATACTCAGAATCTAAACCTGAAGTTGAGCCTGAAATTACTGGCAAGAGAGCCGAGATCAGTCTGAAACTGTCTGAACCATCCAAACAAGATTACATTCACGTTCGAGCAAGAAGAGGTCAAGCCACTGATAGCCACAGTCTAGCAGAAAGGGTGAATTTTCCTATATAGATAAAGTGTCTTGGGTAGCTTTCTTTTTGCTGAATTTTGACCCGTTTTGTGGTCAGGCTAGAAGAGAGAAGATAAGTGAAAGGATGAAAATTCTTCAAGATCTTGTCCCTGGCTGTAATAAGGTTTGATTTATTGCTCTTGTTTTCATCTGTATGTAATTTAAATCATTTTTTAACGGCTAATTTTGGATCACTGGCGGATCACTGGAGTATCATCGTGTCACCAGCAGTGCCACCCGATCATATCCACCACTAAGTCACAAGTTTAAAGGAGACTCAATACTTAGAGAAAATCCCTTTGTGGGATTCGAACCCAAGACCATTTAAATCAATTAACTGATGGATTTAGACATAATGACATGTAAATCTTGTTCAAATTGTTTATAGCTTTTAATCTTTTTAATTGATCAAAAGATAGAACAGACATGAGTATAGACGAACCCTTCAGGTTATCCTGTACATGCAATTATGTTAAACTTTAAAGGCAGATTGATGGCACATGATGAATGCTTGTTGAAATTTTTCTGAATTTTATCTTTGGAAATAAAAAACAATTTTTGAAAGCTTATAAACATATCGATTTTGTGATATTCAGGTCATTGGTAAAGCATTGGTCCTGGATGAGATAATTAATTACATTCAATCACTACAGCAACAGGTTGAGGTAAGCACACTTGCTTTTCTTTCGGGTCATGACTTGTGTTTCCTTTTTGACATTACAAAATGGGGCTAATTGAGTCGGGTCGGGTCGAGTGTGACAGTTCTTATCAATGAAGCTTGAAGCTGTAACTTCAAGATCACATCCAAGTCCCCAAGGATTCCCTTCAAAAGATGTAAGTATAGAATGCTATGTTTTTGACAAAATGATTCTCTCTTCATCATATATTGTTTTGCAAATGGGATTTGGATTAAATAAAGAGGGCAATTTTGGGCCTTTTGGCCCATCTACAGATCTGCTTATGAACGGTACATTTGGGACGGTTTGGGTTATGTTTTATTTCTCCTGATCGAAGTCGCCCAAATGTATCTGACCCACCAAATCTATATACTCAATTACTCATCACTCATTCACTCATGATTAGTTTATTATAATATATTAAAGTAATCTTATTTAACATGAATATTGCCTAATTGGTTAGGGTTCTTTGCAACATCACAAATATTGTGAGAACCGCGAGAATAAAGATAAACATTCATATATTATAAAAGTTTAAATTAAATAGGGTATGATTGTAAAAATATATATAATTTATGTCTCTTTTTTTAACTGTTAAGTCAAGCACCACTCGGCAAACGAACAACTAGACCCACACTAGAAAAATCCCTTCACATCTGAAAGCAATTGCTTAAGAAAAAATCGAACTCAAGACCTCTCGTAAGAGCAAGGGCAAAGTTTTATAAGGGCAAGGCGGCAACCACCCCCCTCTTTTTCCGTCCGTAGTGTTAATTTTCGACGAAATGTTATTTTTAGTTAAAAATATTGGTTCCACCCCTCACTTCAAAAATTAACATGTATTCTATGTTTCAAAAATTTCCGCCCCATCTCACTTCGCCCAAGCTCCCACTGCATAACAGAAGTCAAAGGGACACCACTAGGTTAGAAGCCAATATAATTTGTATATGATTTTTGTCTCTATTTAGGTATATTTTACCCTTTCTCTTCTTGGTGACAAGTTTCATACATGTGGATAGATTAGAGAATCATAGTAAATCGTCACATGTGTAGATGTTATAAATGTATACACATAACAACAAACATACCCAGTTGAATCCCACTTGAAGTGGGGTCTGGGGGAGAGATAAATATACACCTTACCCTTACCTAAAATAGGATAGAGAGGATGTTTCGTGAAAGTCCATGAAGTAATGTATACACATAAATGTATGCAAATATGCATACACATATATCAATTCAAGTATTTATGCATCACAATGATGTAGTTTACTAATTATGACAGAATCTTACATAAGTACACAAATATATGATTGATTTTGATTGGTTCTTGTGGTTCTCGCAATATTTGGTTATGCAAAAACCTTCCCCACAATTATTATCTATAAAAATAAATAAAAAGTAACTTGGCATAGTGGACTGATTCGTCGTATAGCAAATGCTCCAACATAAAAAGTCAATGCTGGTGTTTCAGTTTGGTCAACTATCGTTTGACATGGTTGGGGTACCGTTTGCTTCACTACCCACTAGAGAATTCAGTAACGGGTCATCACCAGAATGGTTACATATGCAAATCGGTGGCAGCTTTGAAAGAACAACATGATATCATCATACTCCACAATCTATGGCAATAAGTATTCATGAACAAAAAAACACCATGAAATGTGCAATCTTTAAGATCTGCATGGAGCTAATGATCAAGAGACTGTATTTGAAAGAAAGATGATATATGTTTAATCTATATATCTCCATCTTTTTATGTATGTATGCATGCATACATGCATGTATGTCCTATTTTTTCTCATACGTCCTTTTACTAGCAAAAAAAATTGATGAAAATGTTTTTCCACTTCTTTTTAAATTAGAAGCATAAGTGTATTGAAGCAATTTCTGGATTCAAATAATTTTCAATCCATTAAACTCCTATAGTTTTGAAGTTTCCAGGCATCTGTATCCACCTAATGGTGTAATGTATATATGTTATAATGAATACTTTGTTGTAAAATAATAATATTTCTTGCAAGTATCTGAATTTTGTTATGTCAAGAACAGTGTTATGAAAATCGGCCTAGACGCTAGGCGCCCTCCAACTGTGTCGATTTAGTCTAGGCAGTGCTTAGGTGCTAGACGGGGCCTAGGCGGCCTAGTCAGTTTTTTATTTATTTTTTATACTTTGTTCGGGTAAAAATAGTCAGATCCATGATTATTCGAGACATTTTCTCAACATAAAATCTTTAATATGTCTTTAAAACATAGAATGCAACATCTGAAACATTGAAACCTGCCTCTAAAGTCTAAACATCAAAATCTATCGTTAAATTTTGAACTCAGTGTTTAAGTTTGAACTTTGAAGTACTTGACTTAGTATGTTTAAGTTTATTTTTAAATTATTCGAATTATTGATATTAATGTGTGTATATAATATAATTTTGTAAAATTTCTTATAAAAATATATTACAATTCGCCTAACGTCGATTAATACCGATTCACACTGAACATGGATTTCTATGTGAACTCACTTGGGCGTTGTTTCGGGTTAAATAAGATAAATAACACCGATTGAGCCAATAAACTCAAAACCCGGCCTGTAAGCATGCTACCAAAGTTCCATATGCATAGAATGTTTGATTGTATTTGTTCTTCAGATAAAATCATCAAAACTTCCACATGTAGGATTTGAACTCATAACTATTACATAGCTCCAAGTCTGTCTACCTAGCTACATGAAGTTGATAAGGTAATAATATAAGTTAGGTACATGTCGTCTTCCTTGAGGCATACAAAGGCCCATGTGCCACAACACATGGGTTCTCTCGTGTAGAGCCAACCTTTGACTCTGCACAAAAAAAGAAAAAAGCTTGAGTCGATTCTGCATGAGGGTGACCAGGATTGCATTGCTTTCCTTTCTTGGGTTATATGAAGACAATCTATTGTTGGTTTAGGATGACCTAAGGATTCACTAAAGGATATCAGAACATATGACACTGAATATCTAGCTCATACCATTGATTTATAATGATATTGTTGATATTGCCAATTAAATTTTTAAAACTAACTATTTACCAATCAAAATTTATGAATAGATATGATCCTTCTTAAACGAAATTGAACTTTGTGAGGTTCATAAGATAAGATCCTTCTAAAACGGCTCCCACAACTAAGAAATGCACATGTCTTGAATTATTCATAATTACAAGCATGTGTCTAAGATGTACCATGATTCCATCTTTAGCTATGTGCTAAAAGATGTGACACCCTATTAGGCGTTAGAGCATAACATTCTCTCAAATGTATTTTGTGTAAATGCTAAAGCATCATACTTCTATCAACTCTAGTCCAACCACATAACTCTAAGTCTATTTGTCGTTACCAAGTGTCTCTTTGACATGAAGATAATTAAAAAAAGAAGAAAAGAAATAAAAAAAAAAAAGAAGAAAAGAAATACTATACCCCTATATAGAGAGGCATACTCGGATATAGTTTATTGTGGTTGCCCAACAACTATGAAATTTATATTTTTTTGATGTTATATACTTGTATAGTTGTATACATGCAGTGACGCACCCACATGTAGCCCAATGGGGCAGCCGTCCATCTTGAAAAAATTTTTTTGGTCCTCGTAAAATTTTGTAATCTCTCCTATTAAACTTTTGATTTCTAAGTGTTAATTAATAAACTAAGTTGAAAAATGTCCAACTAATAATTTAAACCCAATGTAAAATCACGTTTAGTATTAATTATAATAAGTCAAACCATCACTAAACCAGTTTAAAACCAAATTCAATTGAATATACCAATTAAAAATGAATAAACCAATCCAAATAAACCAAATTCAACCTTATAAAGAAAACAAATATAAATTTAAATTCGCTTTAATCGACTAACCAAACAAACTGAATTCAAAAAAAAAATTGAATCGATAACCATACCGAAATCGAAATTTGAATACAATTAGGAACCGACTTCGGAATTTGGATACAGTTAGGAACAAAACCGAAAACCGATATCAGAATTCGGTTCGTTTTTCGGTTATGAATACGATTCAATTTTTTGTATTAATAATTTTCTTTTTTTTAACACCCCTACTTTAATATTCGAATTCACTAGGGCGCCCCCAATTCTTAGGGTCGTCCCTAACTAGCCCATTATAAAAACTTATATTATTAATTTAAATAACATATTAACATTATACTTGAAGTTAGATTTGTGTAACGAATTGTTTATGAGAATTTAAGCAATAGTTGTATTTGTTTTATACTGAAAGGGTTACTTAGGAACGTAATCTGTACATGGTTTTGAATATATATAATAAAAATCACGTAGTAAACAACTTTAGATATATTGTATTTTCATTATCTCTTTATATATGAAATTTAGTTTCATTGTCGTTTTTTAAAATGACCCGACCCGATCTGCCACAACCAAACTTGAACACCAATGAACCTAAAAAAATTCCACTCCCCATAAAACAAATTTCTGGGTCCGCCACTGTATATATGATGTGTTCTCAACAGACATTCGAGAAATTTTGTCACCAACCCAATGAAATTTTAACAATCGAGACTGCTAAAAGACTAATTTCAAACTTTAAAAATTATTTTTTTACAAATATATACCTATTATGAACTAATTTACAATAATAAAACTATTCTTATATGTATAGTGATTATATGTATAATGTATAGAAATTTTTGCAAACCGTTTTTTTATTTACAAAAAATTGAAATATATCCAATAGATGTTAAAAACTAGTTAAATTAATAATCAAATAACCCAATATACATTAAAAAAATGATTCCTAATACCACCTTTTGGATCAACCCTCAAGACAATTTTTTACATGTTACTGTTAATTATGACAACTACAAGACCATTAAAAACCTAAGGTTATGTTAAACTAAATAAGTTTCTTATCTTGAAATGTTCATAACTTTGTCATACAAATTATTTTTTGAAAAAAATATACCATAAAAATGAAAATTTTTTTATAGCAACACTATACTTATTTTAAAAATAAACAAATTTTGTTTTTATGATATGTTTTTTTAAAAAATAATGGTATCTTATGTAAAAGTTATGAACGTTTAAAAAAGCGGGGAAAATGGTCTTAACTAAGTTACCTTCCAACAACTTTTTTTTTAAAATTTGAATTTTCTCTATCAAATTTAATCTCATAAATCTAATGATAAATAATTCTTATACTTTTTAGTATAAGAGGTATATTTAGTTGAACATAACCCTTTAAAATGAAAGAGATGTATGTAATTTTGTCATATTAGGAAAAAGATATGTATAATTTAAGTTTTTAGCTGGGTATGTATGTTAGTAGTTTTTAAAATAAAGAGACATGCCTGATTTTCTCATATTAGAAATTTGATATATATAATTCAATTTTTTTATTTGTATATATGTAATTAGATTATAAAATAAGAAAAGATATGCAATTCTTACTTAAATTAATGCATAGATAACCCAATATATATATTATCTATAATGAAGCATAATACCAATTAACAATTAACTCAATACCTAATTACCTGCAACATATTTTAAAAAAAACCATAAAACTAAATACAGAATGTTGGATTGAATATATGAATACTAATCATCAATTATATCGGAATTCTCGGTTTTTCTATCAAAACTCGTAAATTAAGCATAGTACCCAACTTCGTTGACTGTCAGTTTTCCATTCCACCACACTAGTTGCACATCATCACCGCCAACAAAAATGTACCATAAGTTCAGACTACTATCAGTGTATTATTCTTGATTTCTTGGCTTTAAGTAATTTTTTTAATGGTTGTTTGTAACTTGTTAACCATTCTTGAAACAATAAATAATCAATGTAGCTATAATTGAACACGAATATACATTCGAGAGATGTTCCATGTTTGCTTTTCGATCTCTTAGGTTCAATTCGTCGGTTAACACCAAAGATGAATCCGGTCATGAAAAAAAAAATACGTTGTCAAAGTTGACACAAAACAAAAGTACAAGGACTAAGATGATATTTTTGCTTTTGCTGGTTGCTACATACGGATCTATATATACACAGAAAAAACATCCTTTCATGCTTTTTGACAAATTCTAGAGAGAGAAATCCGAAGTCAATGGATTCGAATCTGTATTTTACCAGAAAACGATATTGAAATCCAACGCTAGCGTTCTTGTTATGTTAAATCCGATCGGGTTTTGATACTTGCTTTACAAAATCATCGATTTTTAGGGATCTTGATTTCTTTTTGTTCTTCTTCCTTGTGATCTGATCTTCGATCTGTGGAAATCTAATCGGGAAACGGAAGGGGAAGATGCCTTCTCACGCGGATATCGATCGGCAAATAGAGCAATTGATGGATTGCAAACCGTTGACGGAATCGGAGGTGAAATCGCTTTGCGATCAAGCTAGGGCTATACTTGTGGAGGAATGGAATGTGCAGCCGGTTAAGTGTCCGGTTACCGTTTGCGGTGATATTCATGGTCAGTTTTACGATCTAATCGAGCTGTTTCGGATAGGTGGAAACCCTCCGGATACCAATTATCTCTTCATGGGTGATTACGTTGGTGAGATTTATTTATTTATTTTCTTAATTCTTGATTTTGTGCTTTGCTTGATATGTATCTTTGTTATACGCTAGCGAGATTTTGGGCTAAATGAGCTTATAGGAATTAAATTCATTTTCTGATGACTCAAGCGCTAAATCTTTTGGTTGCAACTTTATTTTGAGATTTTAAAGCACATAAATGCTTGAGTATGTAGGGGGGAATGAAAATAGGACATTGATTGAAACAATACACAGAACCTTTTCTTGTCACAACCAAATGGGATGATTGAAATATGTTGCTGTACTATACTATTGATTATGAATGGTTAGTTATAAAGAGCAGCCTGATGTCAAGGAATGAACTGTTTGAGGGAGACTGTGTTGAATTAAATTGCAATGCTTTCTTGGTTAGAAGTATATGCCGAAGTTGTAGCTAATCGGATGCTTTCAAGTGATGTATTCGGTTTATTGTAGACAAAGGTAGGTTTTGCTTATATTGCTTGTTTAAATTTGGGAAGGTTGCTAGAGTATTTGTCAAACAGCTGTAGCTTATTCAAGTTTGTTTCTATGGATGCCAATCTTCTTGTTGTGTCAGGCAATGGTGCATATGATGCCTTGTGTCTTGTTAAAGCGTTAAAGCAGGCATGATTTCTATTCACAATAGAAGATGATTAATGAGAAATCCTGGGAGTTTTCTTGCTTAAAGATTAATGGAGTAGACAGTTCAAGTATATAGTTAAAGTAGTGTATTGTATCATCTTGATTAGGTTATGGTTGTTCTTTTCATAAAATTTTGTGTCTTTCTCTTAAAAAAGCTTTTAGAAGTAAATGCAGAGATGATACATTCAACAATGAGAATTTAGGACTGGCATCTTGGTTTTAAAAAGCTCGAGGCGCTCTGAGGCGTTTAGACTTTAGACCTCAAATGCCAAGGCATAAGGCATGAGGCGAGAGCCTCACGTACGTGAGGCGTTGCTCTGTATATAAAAAAATAAGTTTTATCTACAACTAAAAGATGCATTTGTCATATCTTTTTAACATATTGGGCTCTTTTTATGATGCAAACCATAATGAATCTCTAATCCCATTGGTTGTTTATACATATCCCCTCCTACATACCCAATTGTTGATCAAATTTGACCCAAAGTTCATAAAGCGCTGCCTCAAGGCCCTGAAACGTTAAACTGCTTGCGCCTCACGCCTCATGCCTCATGCCTCATGCGCTATTTTTAAAACTAAGACTGGCATTAGTTCTTTAGTGTTAGCCATTAGGTGCATGCATATAAGGTATCACAATGCAATTTTAGATTTTGGGTAGATCATTGTCAGCATGAATGTTAAAGCATATATTACTGTCATTGTGGAAATTGACTGGAATTGATTTCTTAATAGGTTAGAAGAATATTCATACAGAATCTGAGAAAGTGGGTATTCTGCAACCTTGATGTTTTAGGATGGCTTTATGAGTTTATGGTATAGCTATAATGTATGCGGTCTACATAACGTTCAATATGTAGATCTGAGCAGGAGATATATTGCATATGCAGCCAAATAGGCCAAAACTAAGCCAAACAATGGTGAAATAGAAATAGTTATTATATTGTTGTGCAACATCGCTTCTACTTATGAGTAGGCTATGTCGCTATGATGTGACAACTGTCTTCCTGTGTCCATGTTATTAGCAGCTATAACTTATAAATGGCCTGCAAAGAGGCAAGAGTAGGTTTTGAGTTCATGGATTTTTCACAGTTGTAATCAATTTGGAGGTGCTGCTGACTTTACAGTGGTAAACTGTTGTTACTGAAATATGTTTGCAGGTTTCATTTTCAGATATTTTCTTAAATCTATCATGCTGCATCACATATTAAACTGGTTTTTACCTTATGTCAAGGATGATTAATTAGAGTGTTATATGATTTACTTATTGATTTATACTGCTATAATCACAGATCGTGGGTACTATTCTGTGGAGACTGTCACACTCTTAGTGGCCCTAAAAGTTCGTTATAGAGATAGACTTACAATTCTTCGAGGAAATCATGAGAGCAGGCAGATCACTCAAGTGTAAGACCTTTACTTTTTTATTTTTAAGACTAGAGAAATCATATTGTGTATACAGATTTGCAACATAAACGAAGGTCATTTCTAGTTTTCTACTAAAACTTTTTTGAGGGCCCCTGTAAAATTTACCTTCCCTTTTTTGGTTGTTCATGTGCCTTTTTGGTCAACTCAGATACGGATTTTATGATGAATGTTTGAGAAAGTATGGAAATGCTAATGTTTGGAAGCATTTTACCGACCTTTTTGATTATCTACCTCTTACAGCACTTATTGAAAGCCAGGTTAGAGTTTTTACAAATTTCATGTTTATTATTGTCATTCATTTTATGATTAGTTAACTGTTTTTTATGTCATAGATTTTTTGTTTGCATGGAGGACTTTCACCATCTTTGGATACACTTGACAATATCCGAGCATTGGACCGCATACAGGAGGTACTTTATATTTCCTTTAGCCTGAGAAGCTGGTGGTTTGGATTATGATGACACATTTTGCATGACTTTGTTGTAGGTCCCACATGAAGGACCTATGTGTGACCTGTTGTGGTCTGACCCAGATGATCGATGTGGGTGGGGCATATCTCCACGTGGAGCTGGCTACACATTTGGACAAGATATAGCGTCTCAATTTAACCATACAAATGGACTCACTCTTATCTCAAGAGCTCATCAGCTAGTCATGGAGGGTTTTAACTGGTGTCAGGTTAGCCACCTCATATTAAAATTTATAAAGTCAACTAGATGATCACTATGGTAAAACCAAATTGTAGTATTGATATTTTCTTTTTAAAAGCCACATCCACAGTTTCTATGTTCATTTAGTTGTGACTCGTATCTGGACTTTTTCAATTTTCACACTATGATGTTAAAAAAATTGTTTAAGTATTTGTACAATGACCATTTTACCCACTAAATTTTATTTGCATACGGCGGTGTCAGGAGAAGAACGTGGTGACAGTATTTAGTGCTCCAAACTACTGTTATCGGTGCGGAAACATGGCTGCGATACTTGAAATAGGGGAAAACATGGAGCAAAACTTTCTTCAATTTGATCCAGCGCCAAGGCAGATTGAACCAGATACTACCCGCAAGACACCAGATTATTTTTTGTAATTCACATGTATGCGATATTAATGTCGTTATCCAAATCGGGTTGTTTGTTTGTAATCCTTGTAGATGTTTCCCCCTTGAAAAACAAAGAGGAGTTTTGTTGTTAGCATCATTCTTTTGTTTGGAATTTGGAGTTTGATGTTTGCTGCTGCTGTTATTGACAGATTGAAATGTACCAATGATCATATGCAGCAATGACTTGATATTTATGCAGTTTCACTTCCTAAGTTAGAAAGCAGATCTTTGGTTTGTGAGAGCAAAAACACTTCATTCATCTAATTTATTACTTTAGCTTCTTAAATAAGAATTAATATAGAATTTTTTTTATCTTTAAAGTGTTGTGTTTACTGAATTTGTTAGATTTTGAATTAGAATTCGGTTCATCGTGTGTTTAGTTGAAAATGAAATTAATTCCATCAAATTTCTTAAAATTTCAAACCCTTTTGGCCAATCTAAATATAAATCCAATTCCTTTATCAAATTAAAAAAAAAAAAAAGTGAACCCTTTAAGGGTTCCCTCTATCCTAATAAACAAACAAACTTATCCAGTATATTTTCACTTTTCAGTATGGTTTGGGGGAAGGATGGACACAAACCTTACCCCTATCCCAGTTGAGATAGAGAGGCTGCTCCGAAGGACGGCTCAAAGTTATCGTTTGAAGTTATGTGACCAATAAATAATCGTGATTGTGAAATGCACACGAAATGTTTGTTGTTTAAAATCATTTTGTTGGAGAGTGAAGACGTTGATAATATGAGCAATCGGTGATGAATTTAGAAAGTATTGATCTCACTTGCTTACATGGTGAAAGATACGAACTCAGCAAACTTTAACTACCTAACTAGACTCAACTAACAAACTAACTAAACATCCATTTTCAACACATGTACATTCGCTCGCGCGTACTGTGTAGCGTAAACTTGTTGCTAGTAACATTTTTGAACCATTGGACTTTGACTTTGACCCTCCCAGTGAAGAGTGACAAAAGCAAATGAAACTCCTAGCTTGCTTAACATGTTCATCAGCAACTGCTTGCTACTACTTTTGAGAACAAGCGTATATGTCATATCATATGTTTCAAACATATCACAAAGATATTTAACGTATCCGACATGAAAGACTTTTGAACACATCATCTGCTTAATCTTAACAATAACTATGGTTGTAGAAATCGTTAATCGTTAGTTATACGGTGGGGTAGGGAATAGAGATTAACCAAATTGAAATTTTTGTAACATTTCAAAATTATATATATACATCAATATTTTAGATATAATTTTTATAAAAATGTTAAATTATATATATAGAATTTTACCAAAAAATAGTCCGAAATTTTAAAAATCATCGGAATTTTTGCCAGAATTTCAAAAGTCACCGACAAAGTCGCTGAAATTTCAAAAATGCCGGAAAAAGTCCCTGTTTTTCGTTGAATTCTGGTCGATTTCTGTCTGACTAGACCAATTTTTTTCCGACTAGACCCAATTTTGACCGACAACCGATTTTTTGATCAACTAGCCAAAAACCAATCGGTGTCTAGCCGACTACCGATTAATCGGCTGACTAGGCCGGTTTTTACAACAGTGATAATAACATCAAAAAGAGAAAGTGATAATCATTTGCTTTTCAATCCTCTCACAAAAACTAGACTTGAGAAAGAGCTTTATCAAGCATCGCGTTCCTTGTTTGAAGTCGTTACGTTCAGTTATGTATCGCCCACAAGCACGCGAATATAGCACATACATAAACAACGATTCATACACACAAAAGTCAAAACCTAACACCAAAACAAAAACAAAAACAGTTCAATTTCATACTTACAAAAACAATGAATGTATCATTCAATATGTAAACCCGAGTACAATGAATCGAAAATATAACCTCGGTTCAAAGAATCAATCAATCTATCATCAGTATAATGTCATATATATCTATCCCATGGTAAAACTCCAGTAGAAACATCACCCAAGTTAGCCAAAACAAAGTCCCTTAAACCTGTGTCCCATACCTCACAGAACCGCAGTCTCCAGTCAGGTGGTTCGATGGCTTCAGTCCCCAAACCTGGTGCTCGGTCTCTAGACCCTTCATTCTGGTTATCCCTCCAATCAGCCACATAAGTAGCCACCCTTCTGTAAAATTTTGCCCTAAAAACCTCCCATACTTGATACTTATAGTGATTAATCGTCGCAACACTTTGAGGCATATTAATGAACGTAAACCCTTTCCTTAAATAGAAATGATGCACCACGTTCATGAGGGTCGTGTCCAGTGCATCCGGTCTAATAATCGACTTGTGCCTTTCTGGGCTTTGTAACCTGCAAGTGTACCCAACTGTGACTCCTTGTTTGGGTCGGGAGGTTAAACCTGAAGGCCCAAAACTGTGGCAAGATGTTCTAATCTCTCCTATTGATGATGATGTGGTGAAATTTGAAACAAGGGCTCTAAGTGAACCACGACCCCCGAACCCTGATATGGGGTTGTGTGGGAAGTAATAGAACTCGTCTACATCCATGAAAGAAACCCAATTGCATTCGGATTGAGCCCGGATAGCACAATGGGAGAACCCGGCTTCTTGAGTCTTGATCCATGGCCAAACGTGTCTGCTAACATTGTAACCCTCGAGATCAAGATTCTTGATCACCGTTTTGATTTCATCGTCACTGTTGTTATCATACACGAACCATTTCTCGACACCTAGCCACGAATGGTAGGTTATCCACTCGCGGATCGAATGGGCTTGGTTCCATAGCATCGTGCAAACACAAAGCTCGTGTTTTATGATCTGCGGGCTGGGTTCTGAACTGGATATCTTGGCGACAGACGGAACAAGAAAACGGTCAGCCCTACCATGAGCCCGTGGAGTTCTAAAGCTAACTGTGACGCGAACCCCACGGGCTTTATCCGGGTGCATAAGGATGCTCGTTGGCAGCACACACCTGACCACCTCTTGAGCTGCGGTTATTGCTCTTGAAGCAAGCATGTAACCGCCTAACCCAAAATGGCAACTGAATTGGGTCGGGTCAGATTCTTTACCCTGTCTGTGACTAATCCCTTTGACGAAGATCAGAGCAGTGTATCCGTCAATCACCGCCTCATACGCTAAATTCTCCCATGAATTCAAGGGTTTATTTTTATCTTTATCTTCTACTGTATCGATGATTAATCCCCGTCGCCGTAACGCGATCGGAGCTGAGAAGTTCGCCGGCGGGAGGGGGCACCGGACAAGCAAACGGTTATCGTTATATTCATCCACCGACAAGACGTTACGTCCGGTAACAACACCATCACTGAGATCCGAATCTGAAATTGAATTCTTACCTCTGTAAACACATTCCAATCGATTTCCGATCGAGATACCGATTGCAGTTCCGGCACCGGAACTTTTTGAAACTAGTAACAGGATATGATCGGGAAACGAAACCCTATCTTCTATCTTAAACTGAGGTAACTTGTTAGACTTGGATAAAACCCTAAAGGAATCGATTTGGTTCAACGTTGATAATTTGGAGAGTTCAAGTTCCACGACGTGATGAAACGACGACGTGTATCGCCGGAAAATGAGATAGAAGAAGACGAAGAAACAGAAAGTATAAAAAATAGATCTTACCGGAGGAAAGTGACGGAGGGATGAGAGTTTGGTGGGTTTCGGAAACCGTTTCCGTTTCCGGCGTTGCTCCGGCGAGTCCATGACGGAGTGGTTTAATATATGGTTTAGACTGTGTTGACGGTGTTATTGAACTTTTCCGGTGAGGGTAGATCTACCGGAAGGAGATATGGTGGTTGTTGGTTATGTTGACGGAAAGTATGCTTTTGGTCCGCCGGTGGTATGTCGGAAGCAGTGGTCCGGTGCGGTAATGTGGGGTTTAAAGGAATTTTGAAAGAAAAACCAAAAGGGTTGTTTAGGAAATGTGTCTGACCATGCTTGAAAATAAAATAAAATAAAATAAAAAGATTACAAATCAAAAATAAAATAAAATAAGTAATAAAAGTATTTTTATTTTTATAAAATATATTTTAAAAGAAAGAATACTCCCTCAATCATAACATACCCAAGAAAAGAACCGAATAAGAATAATGGGAGGCATCGTGACACTTTCGCAAACATGCTCCTCATGTTTCGGGTCAATTGTTATTGCTAGGATAATGGGTACAAAATTATATGGTTAAATTTAAAATCAAAGCCTCTCGAGAATAGTCGAGTTTTGTGTACGAGTCAAACACGATATGTTTAATCAGAGCCGGTCTCGAGAATTAAAAAATTTCGGTCCTAGTGCAGAAAAAGAAAACTAGGTCCTCTTAATTCTAACAACCATTAATTTTTTATACTTTTTATATCTTTGAAATCCAAAATTTTCAAAGTTATGATTAGAACCTGAGACCTCAACAGATGCAACCTCTATCTCTCAATGTTAATATTATTGAACTATAAAGTCATGTAATTAAGTTATAATAATGTTAAACTAGTTGGTGAGTTGCAATAATTAAACCGACCCTAAATGTATTGGTGGATGGTATGTTTAATTAAGAAGACTTTATGTATTTTTAGTTCGAATAATATAAAATCACCCAAGTGTAATTAACTATGCTTAAATCCCGGGGAGTGAATTATTGTGCGAAGATGTGATAAATAATAAAAAAAATATTAATAGTAAATGTACTTGTGAAAAATAATATATAATTTAGTTTTTGTTTGGTGTTTGGTATATAATACATAACAGAAAAGTTTATAAAGTTAAATCATAAATAGCATTTTGTTTTACTTCCATATGTTTATATTGATTTTAGTATACAAAACTGTATATATATAATATATTGGTCAAACTTATTTAAACATAATTAATTTTGACACCTTAATTTTAATCATGTTGGGAAGAATGTAGTTCTTCTAGACATGATACTGCATTACCAATGACGTTTGTAAGCATATAATGATTTATCAATTATCATGTTTTACTTTAAAAAACTGCATAATAATACAAAATGTAATGTTGCATTAGTTTTGTTTTCTTTTTCAATTATCATTAATTTATAATTGTTTAATAAAAGCGTGTTAATGCTTCCAACCTATTGCTTTGTCAATTGTCGTTGTCCCTACAACGATGCTATTTTGTACCATAATTTACAAATAGATATAACCAATTACACACTGTCAATCAATTCGGCTGAGCTAGATCTCAGAATCTTGAGTCTTGACTCATAACAAGATAGATAAATTAGGTAAATAATTATTATATTTTGAGTTGAAATATGTAGTATCATGACATAAAATGAGTTGAAATATGTAACATCTTAACAAAATGAGCGTTATAATGGTCAACTTATATTTATGTGAATATAATATATTCAAACATGTAAAAATGATCAATAATATATTTGATGAGAATAATTATTAAAACTAGGTTTATTTCCCCCCGCGCGTTGCGGCGGGTTATCACAGTACACTTCCGAGAATGAGTATTATATATCATTTGCAAAAGTATAAATTATATAGTAAAATCAAGTATCTCATCACCAACTTTATACAAATTTCTTATAAAAACTTAAAATCATACAAAATACTCACAAATATGTTATAAATATAATATAAAAAATTACTCACAAAATTCGTCTCGCCAGCAGCAACCAATCGTTTGAATTAAAAAGAGACCCAAATATCTAAACAAATTTCTCAAATTTAATAAAAATCCATATTTTTAAGCAAATCTATCAAATTTAATAAACTTATCTCTGTTTACTACATTTCAAAAAAAATTAAATGAAATCAATGGGCCATACGTTCGCTCAACAAACGTACATATAGATATATATAATAATTATTGTGTTAAAACTCTAAATCCTAAAATTATACTATTTCTTTTCCATGTGTTTTAATATATATATATATAATTATTCAACTAAACTATTTGTTTAGTTACAACTAATTTTAACTTTAGCTAAAATAATGTTTTAAAAAAACTCGTTTAGACCCAAATTAATTTTTATTAAAATTAATTTTGATTAAAATTCATTTTAAGCCACACTTGTTTTGATCACCCGTTACCCAATCCACTCTAACTTGTTTATTTTGCTAGACATAGTCTCTAACTTATATATTTGGAACAAAAGCATAAAACAAATTAGGCCCTTTTTTATAAGTTTTCTATTTTCTTTTCTTTTTTTTTTTTTGCTTGTGATCGCATCATTTCTCTATCATGTCTTTATTTATAGAATACAAACTCAATACTCAAACATACCAAAACCCAAACTATTCACATATAATTTTCTTTAGAATTCACGGGCACTAAAGAAATAAAGCACTAAACCTATTGTTTTGTTTCACTTAGCTCTTGAAGACTCTTCTACTATCAACTAGGTTTATACATGTTTGATAATTATAATTGAATACTCATATTCAACAAGAAAACCAACTCTAATATATATTGATTGTGGAGATATATGTCATATGTAATGTTTCAATATAAGCTTCAAATAACAATATTTTATTTTCAGATTTTATTTAAATAAAAATTATTTTTTTTAAATTGAAATGTTTTATACTTAACTAGCCAAGAAAACCCGTGTATTACACGTGTTAATAATAAAAAAATTTATTTTATTAACATTAAGTAATAATAAGTATTTAATATTTATAAGGTTATATATAGGATTAGATATAATCGAATTATTTTTATTGTTTATTAAATTTAATAAATTAGTAATTTATTGGAATAAAAAAATTATATTTTTAAATATTTAATTATATAATCTAATTACTAAAAATTAATATTATTTAGTAGGAGAGAGAGATGAAAAAAACCATTTTTAGATTTAACCAAAACGCGTCACGTGTCTCCTATAAAAACTCTTTTATTAGAGTAGGTAGATATAAACTTGTATATAAAGTATAGTTTATTTTTTACAATTTATATAAGTTGTACAGGAAAGTTGTATTAAACATAAACTATTTTTCTGTCTCGTATTATAAAGAAAGATAATCTGTAATTTTATATTGAACAAGAGTCGGTTTACATTTAATTTATGTTGAATAAATAAAAAAGCAAATTAAATTAAAAGTTATATTAAATAGTGTAAATTATTAATAAATCAAAAGTATATTCAAACTAAAATAAATAATAAAATAAACTATACATTCTTATTTAAATTTGTGAGTTGTTTTGAAAGGGTAACAGGAGTAATAAACGTCGCTTGTGAAAAAGAACAAACAAATATACTAATCTAAATATTTGTTTTTAATAGTCACAATACTTGTAGGAAAAACGTTTGGTACACAGTATGTGTGAGATGGATTCCAAATATATTTTTATGTTATTGATTGTTTGTATGTATGTGTTTAGTGTCTTTTTTTAAATATTATAAATAATAATGATAATAACATATTTATGAAGGATGACGTATCAATTAATGATAATAATAAAAGTTATGTTATTTTCACTTTCAATCCTCAAATTTTACTTCTAAAGATAAGCATATTCGAGGGTCAATTATTATTTGTCAAATTTCAGTATTAATGATTAGTTTCGTATAGGTCTCGTATAAGCCTGTATGAGACGTATATGTCTTATACGAGACGTACGTTAGACCAATTGTTGTCGTAACAACATGTGTCAGATGTGACATACGCCTTGTATATGACTAAAATGTATAATATTGGTAGGACGTTAAATAAAAAAAATGTGTGTAAATAACCAATCTCTAATAATAATTATACCAAAACAACCAATTAAAATGTGAATAAACAAAAAAAAAAACAAAATACTCAATGTATTCCCACTTTATGTGGATTGGGGAGAGGTAAACACAGATTTTACTATTTTTTTTCAGTCATCCCATGATTAGTTAAACATAATAAATCAAATACACGATTACAAATACCACAAAACACCTACATGTGTGTGCATATACAAACCTCAAGTATAAACCAATAAACCATGCATATATACCATAAAAACGTACATAACGAGCAGAAGAGAAAAAGAAGGCAGACTTCACAGCATCGTCATAGGAAAAATAGATATACCCCGCAATATAGTCATTTAAACAAGCAGTAATGTTTAGCCAGCTTGGGCACCTTTAGCCATTGGAGGCCGCGTACGAAGTACTCGGCAATTAAGTAGTTGATCATTCAAAAAAAATCAGTAATGTAGATAACATGCATATAGATCAACCAAACCATTAAAATAATATCATACAAACTCTGCTCACTCGTTAGACCTACCAACACGAATCTCGGAATTACACACGAATTAACAATTAACAAAAAAAAAAAGAAAAAGAAAAAGAACATAGTTAAGATAAAAACAAATAAAAATAGAGTAAATTGCCTGGATGGTACATATGGTTTGTTGATATTTCACCCTTGCTCCATAGGTTTCGTAAAATACTCACATGGTCAAAAACTTTAAATATTTGTAACACGCACAGTCCTTAGATCACCAAATTACATTCACATGCTTGACCAAATTACATTCACATGCTAACTAAATTACCCTCACCTAATGACTATATGTGTTACAGATATTTAAAGTTTGAGACCATATAAGTAATTTATGAAACCAAATGTTCAAAAGTAAAATACTAGCAAAAACACAGGGATTATCTCGATAATTTACCGTAAAAATGCGAAGAATAAACTCTTACAATTGTAAATTCACTCTTACAATTATAAGTTTGAATATCACTTGCTGAGTTGTGATAAAAAAATTGTTTTAATTTTTGAAAAACGAAAATTTTAAATAATTTTCAAATTAAAAATGAAATACATTTGTATTTATCAAAAAGAAAAATAATCTAAAACCAGCTAAAATAAGTTGGCGGCTTTCATAGTTGGTCTTAATTGACTTGCAAACATTCCTATAAACGTGTTTGACACTTTTGATTAATTATTTATTCCAATAGCGTTCCTGGTACACCCCTCATTGATCTCCCCTTTTTTTTCTCTATTTATTTTTCAATGGCAAACTATTACTATAAAAACCATCTGCTTCAACTTAAAACAATTTTTTGCTTTAGACGTGACTGCAACATATAATCTCACGTAAAAAATACGAGGCTACTTAGACCATGCTTAATATACCCATTCCACTGAAATTTTCTGACACGTTATCATCCCACTAAAAATCTTAAAACCCCACCATTGAAAAATATTCTCCACTGTGCCATATCATCAGTTCATCACCACTGAAAAACCTTAAAACCCCAAAGTAAGTCCCAACTTTTTTAAACCCACCAACGGGTGAAAAGAAGGCTACGCGGATAGCGGCGAATCTAGGAATTTTTCAGTGGATTCACTATTTTCAGACATTTTAATTAGATAGAACCAAGCATAAGAATTTTCGGGCCGGTTTGACGGTTCGGGTATTGTAATGTTCATCACGTAATAACTATGCGATATATTAAGTCAATAATTAAAAAAAACATTATCATTAAAGAGTTCGGAGGTGCGAAGTGAACATTTTTTAAAGATTTTTGAGCTTCGGACCAAGCGGTAGTCAAGGGGGTCGCGCCACCTTGCGGGGACCTAAGGGCAGCGCCCCTGGTAGGGTCCAAGGGACTGAATTCTTGTGGCGGTCCCTCTGGCAAACCAACGGACAGGGGTCAAGGGGTAGCACCCCTTGTGGAATTCGGGACAATGCCCCGAAACAAAAACGAAATTTGGGAAGAAATATTGATATCGAAAAGTGATTTCAACATGATTCTATAAGATCTAAGCATTGATTATCGAGAAGCCTCTAACAAAGATTATTTAATCGTAAGAAGCGACTCAGTGAGTGATTACCTTTCGTGCATTAACCTCACTGTATATATTGCTTGACAATGTCCAGGGGCGTCTCCGAGAATTCGAGTGCCCCGTGCGAAAAGGAAAAAAAAGACCCTTTAGATAAATTTTTTTTATATATAATGGCTTATGTTGTGACAATTAACGTAAGCATAACAAAATCATAGTTTTAAAACTTAAAAGTACGTACCAATATACCAAAATAACTAGCCGAATGGGCCTTGTAGATTGCCTATTGTTTTTTTTAATCATTTATTGGGCCTTGCAGTTTAATCTATAGAATGTTATAATGGGACAACTGAATTTTTATAAAAAATATATAATACATATAAAATTTTTTTATAAAATTGTGCCCCTAAAACGATGGGCCCTGTGCGGGAGGGGGGTTTGCACCCCCTCCAAGCCGCCCCTGACAATGTCTCCAAAACTAGCTAGTATGTACAATCGATACTAATGATCATTCATGAAAACACATGCCTTGAGTCACGATCAAGTCGCATATAATATCCGTACATCGCTCGTTGTTGGTTTACACGAATATTTACGTTCTTACATTTGAATAACATTGGCTCAAAAGAAGTTAAAGATATTCACATGAAACTCTTTCAGACATCTCAAGTCATGCTTAAAATTATCTCATAATTCAACTAATGTATTGTGAATGCCATTTCTGAAGTGCTGTGAAAGACTATTTACCACTAGCATTCTAAGATAACTAAAATAAGTGTCCTGAAAACACAGCTCAATAGTTAGGGCTCTCACCTTCCAATATGGAGTTCTGGGGTTCGAATCCATTTGAGGGCAAGTTTGAAGAGATAACTAAAATAAGGGTCCTGAAAACACAGCTCAATGGTTAGGGCTCTCACCTTCCAATATGGAGGTCAGGGGTTCGAATCCATCTGAAGACAAGTTTGAAAGACACTAGGTGAAAGACCAGCTTATGGTTTATCCCAGGTTTGATTCGGATGGGGGGGGGGGGCGAATGTTTACCCATTCAACGAGGTTCCTGCGTATCAGGGGGTATGTATTCTCAAGGCGGTTGGAGGAGTACGACCTTGGAAGGTCGCCCCCAAAGGCTAGGGAACACGTGAGAATACCGACATTGAAAAAAACTAAAATAAGGATACTGAATTTTTCATATCCTTCAAATTCCGCAAAAATAACTATATGTGTACCATAGGGAATGGATCTAATACTAACTCTAAGATTCATCAATAACCCATTAACCCAACCATATTGAATGATCAAATTACAAGATGCTAATCTAATGGTTGATATTAAACTATAATATAATAATGTAATTGATTTGAAAGAAAAGGGAATAAGGGTATTAATGTAATTTGATATATTAAATATTTTACCCCATCTTTTTTTATACATCCATAACTTTTTTATACTATAATATTTTTTTATAAAAATTGCACCATTTTGCTCGTCTTTTTTTTCTCTTTAATTCCGTTATAGTCTTGACTAGGTTTTTTTATTTTTTTTCGGATGTTCGTATTTACACCAATGTAACAAGTATAAAACTAACAAATTATTTGTAACAAGTTGTAATGAATTTGGGTTTACATTGTTGTATAATAAATAGGGGTTAAGTTTAAGAGTGTAAACGAGCCAAGCCGATCCTGAGCTCGTTAATTACGTTATATTCTTGACTAGGTTTTTTATTTTTTCTGGATGCTCGTTAATTACGTTATATTCTTGATTTTGTAACGAATTTTGGTTTTTAAAGTACTAAAATGTATTTACAATCTTGTAAATATAATTTTTAAATTATGAAAATGTATTTACAATCTTGTAGATATAATGAATTTTTGTTTTTATAAACAAAATGTTATATTATTTTTTAAAAATATTAAAACATATTACAATCTAGTAGATATAACGAATTTTAGTTTTTATCAACAAAATGTTATAGTATTTTTTAAAAGTATTAAAATGTATTTACAATCTTGTAGATATAACGAATTTTGGTTTTTATCAACAAAATGTTATATTATTTTTTTTAAGTATTAATATATTTACAATCTTGTAAATATAATTTTTTTAAAGTATTAAAACGTATTTACAATCTTGTATATATAACGAATTTTGGTTTTTATCAACAAAATGTTATATTATTTTTTTTAAAGTATTAAAATGTCTTTACAATCTTGTAGATATAACTTTTTTAAAGTATTAAAACGTATTTACAATCTTGTATATATAACGAATTTTGGTTTTTATCAACAAAATGTTATATTATTTTTTTAAAAGTATTAAAATGTCTTTACAATCTTGTAGATATAATTTTTTTAAAGTATTAAAACGTATTTACAATCTAGTAGATATAACGAATTTTTGAGCATCCGGAAAAAATAAAAAAACCTAGTCAAGAATATAACGTAATTAACTAGCTTGGGATCGGCTTGGGTTGTTTACACTCTTAAACGTAAACCGTATTTATTTTACAACAATGTAAACCGAAATTCGTTACAACTCGTTACAAATAATTTGTTATTTTTATACTTGTTACATTGGTGTAAATACGAACATACGAAAAAAAATAAAAAAACCTAGTCAAGAGTATAACGTAATTAACTAGCTCGGGATCGGCTTGGGTCGTTTACACTCTTAAACGTAAACCGTATTTATTCTATAACAATGTAAACCGAAATTCGTTACAACTCGTTACAAATAATTTGTTATTTTTATACTTGTTACATTGGTGTAAGTACGAACATACGAAAAAATAAAAAAACCTAGTCAAGACTATAACGGAATTAAAGAGAAAAATAAGACGAGTAAAATGGTGCAATTTTTATAAAAAAATATTATAGCATAAAAAATCTATGGATGTATAAAAAAAGAGGGGGTAAAATATTTAATATAGCAAATTACTACTTTACCCTTATTAAATAATAAAAGAAAAAGCCATGTGTTCAATTCTGATTGGTTTATGAGGGTTAATGAGTTAGTGCCATAAATGAGGGTTAGCATTTGAACCCAATCCGTGTACCATATATCATAACTTTGTTGGTAACATAACGACTTATTATCGAATGAGTTTGAAGAAGAGATTTAAAGAAGACGATGATAAAGAATCCTTGTTTTTGGAAAGAACATATAAAAATTCATTCAATTTTTGGGTTTAAGCTTGTGTGAATTTTAATTTTAATTATACATGTAATTAAAAAGACAATTTAAAATTCAAAAAATGATTTGCCACCACAGGGAAATTTAATCATTGGCAACGGAAACATCAGCAGGCTTTTACAAACAGAATGTTCTTTTTGAGGATTTTGTCATGTAACCATCAAAAATAATTTTAAAGTTAAGTTAATTTTAATTGAAATTGAGGTACCCTGCTTTAGACTGTGTGTAATGGCCGAGCCGCTGGCTCGGCGGGTTTCCATTTTTGGGTGGGGTCAGCGGGAACACCGCCCCCTCCTCCGGCGGCTTGAACAATTTGATTCCAATGGTGCCCGCTCCCCATTTATCTCTTTGTTTTGTGATTGGTGGATTAAATAGATTTTGGACCTACTGTGGAGTTTTACAGTGGGGTAATGTGACACAGTGGATAAGGTTTTTCAGTAAGGTGATCACTATAGGGTTTTATAGTTTTCAGTGGGGTAATGATGGTCAGAAAATTTAAATGGATAAGAATATTAGTAGGATGACCACTCTGATGGTCTTAAGGGAGTTGGGAAATAAAAACTATATGAAGAAAAAAAAAGAGAGAAACCAATAATAAATTTGGAAATTTACAGGAAACAACAAGTGAATCACCTTGTATTATACGATTAAACTAAGGTCAGTTTTCTTTAGAGGTCAACGATTCGTTTGCTTGCAGTCATGTTTTACCAGTTTCTTTTGGTTAGTCGAGTACTGGAAGACCGAGGGTTAACATGTAAGTGGGTTTAGCCATCTCCCTTGTACACCGTTTGCGATTCTACACCCACCTCGAAAGCTCAATCCAATCGATACGAATGTAATTTGATCGAGGTTTTTAACGAGCTAATATATGCGTATCTTATGAGGTGCAACTTTGTTTAATAAAAATGATCACATTGTAAATTTTCAATTACAAAAAATGATTACTTTTTTTATTCTTACCAACTATTAATAAAGCACGGGGGAAAAGAGGCTATTTAACAAGATAACAAATTCTATTTTTCTTTTTCTTTATTAACAAGGACAATATGTTTTATGCCTTTAATATCAAAGATAGCGATGACACAATGCTTTGGCATGTGCTTTTATCAGAAAGAATATGATGTTAGTTGCATCCCAATATGCCATTTTCGCTCATATATATAACTGATTTCGTGAGCAAATATAGAGGTTAAATGTAAGAGACTAATTTTTTTTTGAGTAAATTACCGAGATGGTCCATGTGGTTTGTTAGTATTTCACTTTTGATCCCTAAGTTTCATAAATTACTCATATGGTCCCTAAATTTTGACATTTTTAACCTATATAGTCCTTATGTGAGAGTAATTTGGTCAATTATATGAGGGTAATTTGATGACCTAAAGACTATATGTGTTACTAATGTTTAAAGTTAAGTACCATATGTGTAATTTATGAAAATTAGGGACCAAAAGTGAAATATTAACAAACCACATGGACCATATTGGTAATTTACTCATTTTTTTAGAGTAAATTACCGAGATGATACTTTTGTTTTGCTAGTATTTCACATTTAGTTCATAGATTTGATAAATTACCCATATTATCCCAAACTTAAATATTTGTAGCACATATGGTCCTTATGTTAGGGTAACTTGGTCAATTATGTGAGATTAATTTGGTCAATTATATGAGGGTAATTCGGTGACCTAAAGATTATATGTGTTACAAAAGTCTAAAATTATGGATCATATGAGTAATTTATAAGACCTATATATCAAAAGTAAAATATTAACAAAACACAAAAACCATATCGGTAATTTACTCTTTTTTATGAAAGAATAATATCCTAATGGTTTATTTAATTAATGGATATAGTGTTTGCATGTAAAGTGTGATCAATATGTATAAAAAATTTGTTTTGAAACACTTGAATGATCATTGAAAGAATAATACAAGAACAAGGGAAAAAAAGGGAGGAAATTTACCTTTAAACTAGTTACCACATAAAACTAGATATTATAGACTAATTTATAGTAAAATTAACATAACAATATTCCAAAAATATAAATCATTTGTGTGTATTTGGTGATCTTGTGGTTGAAAAATTCATATAAAATTCAGGCAAGATTTTTTACTTTTCATCAGTAAGATCATCCCAATGTTTTCAGAACCGAAGCGGATGTCAAACCGGATGCTCAAACAAACATAATCATTTTAAAATAAATAAAAGGTTTGATTTTAATGCTTCTTTATTTGGATTTTAATTAAAAAGAAAAAAACTTGAAATCCGGCCAATAAACCGGTTCCAGGTCCGACCGGTAAACTAGTTCCTAGTCCGTCCGGTAAACCGGCTCAACCGTCCAGTTCCTTTAAGGGTGGTTCGCATGTTACTTTTGGGCCGGCCGACCCCCTGTTCCCGGTCCAACCGGTTGGTCCGGTTTTCAAAACAGTGATAATCCCAATATGAAGATTTTGGTTGATTTTGGATGCCAATGTAACATGTTTACCATGCATTAACATTGGGTGAGATTCAGTTTTTACTTTTTAAGCTATCATTCATTATCAAAAAAGGTAACTTTATAAAAATGTGACCAACTTTCAGCTTTGTTTCAATTAGGTCACTCATGTTTTTTTTGTTCCGATTAAGTCACTCATATTTTGTTTTGTTCCGATAACTCATACTTTTTTTTTGTTCCGATTAGGTCACTTTACTTTTAATTTTGTGTCAATTAGGTCACTCATATTGTAAGTAAAATGTTTGTGATTAGAACACTAATTTAAAGTAAAGTGACCTAATCGGAACAAAAAAAAGTATGAGTGACTTAATCGAAACAAAAAAAAAGTATGAGTGACCTAAGTGGAACAAAACCGAAAGTTGGTTACATTTGTATGACATTTTCCCTTGTCAAAAACACCAAGAAAGACGGTGTGATGTTACCTAATTTGTTTGATGTTTTTACATTTTAGATTTCCTTATAATGAATCCTCTAATGTGTATCATAAGTTTCACCTTTACGGGAACACCTCATTCATTCGGAGAAAAGGCTAAAAATAATTATTAAATAATTAAGATGTGCAATCATGATTACCATCTTGACCATAATTCAATGGACAATAGGTAAATTTGTATTCATAGCATGAACCCACCTAAACAAACATATATTATTATTAAGCATTTGGGTCAACAAATAGTTGATCTTCTTCGCAATTATTTTAATTAACCAATTTTGAGATACGAAGAGACATGTTGTTGAGCTCTAATTTATCGTTTAAAAAAAGTTAATCAACTAGAATGGTAAAGTTCCGGTACATATATCATCCATGCATTCAACGTCATCAAACCAGGTCGGTTGAGAACAATAAACCAATATTCATCATCCGATTGGCCGATTGATATAAAATAATAATAAATTAAGAGAGGATTTTTGTTTATCAAAATTCAAGATATGAAGATATCATGATTCACGAAGACATGAGCCCAATCTGGTGACTACATGGCCCATGAACCCAATCTGGTAATAATCAATATTGAGAAAAAATGGAAAAAAAGTTAGGCCCATATTTTGTAAAGATAACCATAAAACCCATCTGTTTCATCCTTTCATTTGAGATGCAATTTTTTTTCCCTTTTTTTTTCAAACTAATTTCCGTTGATGTAAATAAAAGAAAAAAAGTTAAAACTTAAAACTGTTTTTTTTTGCCAGAAACCGATTTTTAGAGAGGAAAGTAATCAATTAGGTTCCATTTCAATTTTAGTTGATCTTTGATTGGGTTCAATTTGAAACCAATCTCAGACTGACAATTTACTAATTACTAATTTGGAACTAAACATTTTTCGTTTTGTGAGTAAGTATCTTTGTATCTCTATTTTCATATATTCATATTTTATTTTTTTGTTTCCTCATTTTGACTAACTTAAATTTAAACTTTTTCTTATTTTATTTTGAGTATAATCTATTCATTCATAAATTATAATCTTATATAATAATTTTTATAGAAATTCAAATACAACTTTAAAATGTTATTCTTTTAGTTGTAATATTTGAAATACATAAAACATTTTTTACGAAAGTTAATAGAAATCAAAACTTTAATTTAATGAATAAGGAAATAAAACTATAAAATGTAGAAATTATGGTAAAAAAACTAAGAATCTATTCCATCTTAATTAATCTCAAGTTTGACTAGTTTAGTTTAGAGAGCTCAAGCTTGACTTATTATTAGATTTTTAGCTTAAGCTTCACTCTTGAATAAATTTCCAAGCTTGATATTTACTAATCGATCAATCGTTTTTCAAGTTTGAGTTTCACTCTTGAATTATTTTTCAATCTTGATTTCAAGTTAATCAATAGTTTTTCAAGCTTGATTTTCACTTTTGAATAAGTTTTCAAGTTTGATCTTGACTCACATTATTTATACAATATGTAGTTATATCTATTTGCATATATAAAAAAAAATACATTACTTGATTATTGTTAAAGTAAGTTTATACAAAATAATATTTATTATAAAACTTTCTATCTACCAATAAGACAATGCATCAATGGTACCCTTAGATTCTTCCATATGGGAGGTCTTGGGTTCAAATCCCCCCGTAGCGAAAAAGAGGTCTGAGGAGGGAGGGGGTCGGAGGTTTTCCTAGTGGGGTTTCCTCCTGTAGTGGTTGTGGTGGCTCATAGGAGGTCCAGGTAACTAGACCTTGGTGACATGACTTTGCAACAGTGGGCTCACACGATTGAGACATTCGCCGTTCAAAAAAAATAAAACTTTCTATCTATTATACAATATAAAGATCATTGTATGTATAATAAAATAAAACATGTTTATTTAGATACTATGCCTAATCAAACTATAGACTCATATTTGAGTCCATTGGTTAACCTTATTTGATGTAACCTGAACTCATTTAAGCTTACACGACACAAAGTTTTAATGGTATTACCGTCATCATTAAGCGTCCCAACGATTGATCCGCCTCGAGGCCTAGGACGTGATAGCCAATATTGTTTCTTGGGACACACTCTACTAAGTCCAGTGGCGGAGCTTGGAAAAAAGTTCGGAGGGGGCCGAAGGATTTTTAGGAAGAAAACGGAGGGGGCCGAAGGATTTTTAGGATGAAAATGGAGGGGACCGAAGGATTTTTAGGAATAAAACGAAGGGAACCGAAGGATTTTCGGACGAAATACTATTATACCGAAACTTCTGAGCGAAAAAACAGGGGGGCCGGGGCACCCCCGGGCCCTTCTAATCCTCCGCCAGTGACTAAGTCCTAAGTCCTAACTATGAAATTGGTCGCTTGTAATTTTTTTTTAAGTGACGAAGGTCTCAATTGTGTGACTGTTTCCAGGTCATGTGACCAAGATCTAGTTACATGGACCTCCAATAACCCATCACAACCACCCCAAAAAGAAACCCTACTGAGAAAACCCCATGACCCCTCTCAGGCCACTTTTAGACTGCGGGGGGATTTGAATCCAAAATATCTCAATTGAGAGAATTCTAGGATACCATTGAGGCAATGCCTATTGGTGATTGTAAATTTGTAATCCTTCAATATAGTATTTCACCTCCAAGTTTCAGTAACGCTATAATATAACCTTAACCTTTTCAATATTTACAAACACTTACCTTCATGTGCCCTAGCATACCCTTACAAAGTTCCCGGTCGCACCAGTTGCCGGTCACCCGGTGTATGAAAATAAAGACGTCAAATTACCGTCGCGATCCTTTTGGTCGCCCCTCTTTCTTCTTTGTTACACTCTGCGTGTGTTTTTACAGTATTTATACACATCTATAATATTATACCCTATACATACAAAAAACTGTATCTATATCTCAACTCTAGATTGTATCTGTAAATTGAAAGATACAGTGTACATTTAAACACAGATTCTATGGTTAAATTGTACCAAATTACAAACAGTTCATGCCGAATTTTGCGAATTTGAAGCGAACTTGGAGGACGAGAAGATCTTCTGGTAATTTTACGGTTAATTCTCCATATTTGATTTTCTGTTATTGCATTGCTGGATAGTCCTATTGACGTTTAAACTCAATTGCTGAATATTGCTTTACAGAAAAAGAGGAATGGTTGACGGTGATCTGATTGCAGGTTTGAATTAGGTGTTGTTAATTGTTAATTTTTTATATTACTAGTGTTGCTGCTGCTGATTTTGGCTGTTAATTGGAGGTTTTTGTGTTGTAATCGAAGTTTTTTTTTTTTAAACTTGAAGGGATGAAGCGGACTAGAGATGATGATGATGATGCTTACAGCAGTCCTCAAATCAAGCGGTCATTTGTTTCTGAACTGTAAGTATCTGTTGATACTGTTTGGAAGAAGTGGTGATTTTCAGGTTATGTGGTGGCTTTAGTTGTTGATGAACATATTTTGGTAATATATGGAGTTGGTATTTTTCATTTGAAAATTTAATGTAAGTTGTTTAGGGAGATTTGGGGTGTTTGTTGGATGTAGATACAATTGTTCAATTAGGGTTATAAGAGAAGTATAGTATCCTTGTCAATAATCAAATTTAAGTAATTTTATGAATTTTAGGGAAAATTCAATTTTGTAAGGGCAAGTCTTTGAATTAGTCATTTGTTTCTTAATTCGCTCCTGATGATCTAACCCTGCTACAGAGTGGGAGTTTAAGCTGCCTGAGCACGTCCGTGAGGTCCTGCTCACCACACACTGGCCAAGGGGAGCTGCCTCTTTCTTGGTTCTCCATAGATACAACTCATATGTAATAATAAACCCTAACCCTAACTAAGAATCACAAGAGATAATAAGATTCATTCGCTAGTGCAGTCATGGACCATCTTTTCCTTGAGCTGAACCCTCGAATCCTGTGTTCTTTATTGTTTTCTTTGTTCAATTATATTTCCTAGTTGTGTTCTTTTGTTATATGTGATCAGTTGATCACACTTTTTTTTTTTGAATTATTTTCAACATCTTTGTGTAATCATCAAGTCTACGATGAACTAGGCTGGCCAAAATAGATGACCATTAGTGATGCTTGTTTGAGATATGTTGAAGACTAGTGTTTCACTTTTCTTTAGTAAAGAGTCATGCTAGAGGCTTGTCGGATTATTTTGATTTTCCAGTAGCTTGTTGTGCTTCGGTTACATGCTTTGATTTGTTCAATTTAACTTTTGCGATAAAACTCTAGGCATAGGCAACCTCCGATGATTGTGAATGGCAGCTCACAAAAGTTGACAGCAAATGATGCCCTTACATATCTCCAGAAAGTTAAAGATATATTTCAAGACAAAAAGGAAAAATATGATGAGTTTCTTAAAGTCATGAAAGATTTCAAGGCGCAAAGGTTTGGCTAAGGTGTTGCTTCTTTCAGTTATCATGGTCATTCTATGTGGTAACATGTTTTTGATTATAATTGTTATATTTTCTTAGATTTGACACCACAGGTGTCATAGCAAGGGTGAAAGAGTTGTTTGACGGACACCAAGAACTACTTTTGGGTTTCAATCCATTTCTGCCAAAGGGATTCGAGATCAACCTCCCACGAGAGAATGGACAGCATCATGTAAAGAAGCCTTTGGATATCGAAGAAGCGATTGTATTCGTAAACAAAATAAAGGTAATAAAATATTACTGGAAAATGGGCAATCAAGTCACATGTTTAAGCCCCCTTCCCTTTATCTGTATAAAGAAAAATGCGGTTTAAAATGGTAAATGCTACCTTTCCTTTTCAAACTTTTCTTTTAACAAGAGTTTTTACTTGCAGATGAGATTTCAAGGTCAAGACCATGTATACAAATATTTTCTTGATACTTTGAGTAAGTACAGAAAAGAAAATAAACCCATCAAGGAAGTCCACCAAGAGGTTTGTCATTAATACCGTAAAATATTCAATTTGTAAATAACACTTGTGGTGGTTCTTGGTTGGTACATTTTACTGTTATCCTTTCCAGGTTGCGGCTCTTCTTAACGATCAACAAGATCTGCTCAAGGAGTTCACCAATTTTTTTCCTGATTTTTCAGCAGCAGGATCTAATCATTCTGGTCACTCCAGTAGCAACAATAACTCTGTACATGATGATAGGATCTCGCCAGCTGTCTCAATTAGATCTCTTCAGTTTGAAAAGGCAGTAAATCCACCTACTTAGTCAAATCAGATGCAACTTTTCCTGATCAGTCTAATAATGGCCTTCTTTTCACTAGTACTAATCATCACATTTACTCATAATCGGCAATCTTCCCAATTTCAGCTGTGTTATTTGAATGAAATATTCATTTGAGGATTAGATTAATTCATAATAGGGAAAGAAATATTTTTGGTTCTTAAACTAGTTTGTATTCATTGCCAGACTGCTGTTGCTTCTCATGTTGATTGCAAAGTCAGCATTGACCGGAGTGATCCAGTTCATGAAAGTGGATGTGTTATGGCTGATAAAGAAACAGACACATCAGAAGACACAGAACTCAAAGATCATAACCCAGATGACAAAGATTGTGATGGGAATCATTTTACACAACACAAATCTGCTCCTACTCTTGAGGACTCTGTAGCTGAACTGTTTCATCAAGGTATCCCTTAAATCAGAAAAAAAATAATGAAACTACTTCACGAAAAACTGCACTGTGTTATGTAATTTCTTGTCCTTATTAAAGTTCTTTATGTTGGGGAAGATTTGCATGGTCAAATGCTTTGTCTCCGTGAGAAAGTAAAGGAAAGACTGAGCAACTCAGAAGATTACCAGACATTCCTGAAGTGCATTGAACAGTACTGCACAGAAGCTATTTCTCGATCGCAACTGCAGTTGCTGGTAAATTCACATGATACGCATTAGCCAAAGCTATTTTACCTTGTTTTTTATATATCTTCGGTTAATCTTTGTTCACAGTAGATATCCATTTCTTTCAACAGAATATAGACAATTAGTTGCATTTGGAAACATCTCTTTGTTATTTTTATTCATCCAGAGTGATATGCAGTGTTTTCATTACATGTTGCTTATGACCATGAAGCTATTACCTCATCTGCGTGACATCCTTGTGTGCCATTTGTATATTGATGGTTATACTGAACAAGTTTGGTAAATTTAAAGATTTTTTATTTTTTTTTTAATTTTTGTTAGGTAAATAATTTGCTTGGAGCATATGCAGATCTTGTGGAAGAAGTCAATGAATTCATAGATCGCAGTGAAATGACAAGTAATTTTTGATAGAAATTTTTATTCACATGCTTATAAATAATCTACTTTTCTCTCTGAGTTAATGAAGTTATGTTCTAATAATTTATTTATGCATATAGTTTTTCACTTTTTTCTCCACGTTTAAGTATTCGTGTATTTTTTGCATATCTCAAAGCAGATATACATGAATGCCTCTCAATGGTTAATCATTTTCTTATGACTAGCGTTACTTGATTTCGCAAAGTTCATGCTATTTTCACATATGTAATGGTATTAAATTTGACGCTTATAACTAATTTCGGCAGGATCTGGATCTAAGCCATCATCAGTTGCCGCCTGCAAGGACAAGTATTTTGCAAAATCAATTCAAGAACTTGACCTTTCGGACTGTGAATGTTGCACTCCAAGCTACCGGCTTCTGCCAAAAGATGTAGGAAATTTTACATCAAGGGCATTTGATTTTTCAGTTTTGCACTTGAATTTGTTTTTTACTTGAAAGTGGGTGTTGCTTGATACAGTATCCAATTCCTTCAGCTAGCCAGAGAACAAAGATCGGTTTTGAGGTGTTGAATGATCATTGGGTGTCTGTTACTTCTGGAAGTGAGGATTATTCTTTCAAACATATGCGTAAGAATCAGTATGAAGAAAGCTTATTTAGATGTGAAGATGACAGGTTGGTATCATTTTTGAAATACATCACAATGCGTGTGTATTTACTATGTGATGCTCTATATGACATTTTGCTAGAATAAGGAATGACTCTTTTACTCTACCAAGGGTTTATGTACTTGGTTTTTTTTGCTATAATACTTTCCTAGGAGATGTATTTCTTAAAACATTGATTGGTTTTTGATATTTCTCAGATTTGAACTGGACATGTTAGTAGAATCTGTGAATGTAACAGCTAAACGTGTGGAAGAGTTGTTGGACAGGATTAATGATAACTCCAACAAGACAGATAATGTAGTTCATATTGAAGACTTCACAGGTGAGAAGCTGATTACTAACTGTGCAGGTGGTAACAATGGGTGAATCTGGGGTCAGAAAGGGTAATCTTGGTGCTTCTGTCCAAAGTTTAATTTTTTTTTTAATCATCCAGTGTGTCAAATATGATCATATAATGCATGAAATTCCATTAAACATCAAAATTATTTAATATTCTGATTATCAGATTTTATGCATCAGATATATACTTCGAGCCACTTACAACCCATTTAACCTGTTTCACTGTTTCCTTTTATGATTTTTTTTTTATTTTACCCGTTCGACCATTTAAGAGAAAATATAAAACGAATAAATCTATTCATAAATGAGTGGAAATTGTTTGTTGATTATGTGTGTGTGTGACTCAGCTATACATTTGAGATGCATTGGACGCTTGTATGGTGATCACGGGAATGACGTGATGGATGTATTAAGAAAAAACGCATCTCTTGCCCTGCCAGTAATATTAACTCGCCTGAAGCAGAAACAAGAAGAGTGGCTGAGGTGTCGCTCTGAAAACAAAAAAGTTTGGGCAGAAATTTATGCTAAAAACTACCACAAGTCACTTGATCATCGCAGCTTTTATTTCAAGCAGCAAGATTCAAAAAGCTTAAGTGCTAAAGGTAAATTGATACTTGGCATCACATTCTCCATAAAATTTTATTTTTTTATGGATATTATATTATTCACGGTTCCGCCCCATTTGCGGTGCACACATATAATGTATATATGTGTGGGCCCTCAAGCGCCCCATTTGCGGTGGACACATATAATGTATATATGTGTCGGCTCTCAAGGGGCAAAAGTAAAATTGCACTAATTTTAACGCTATTTTACTTATTTTGTGAAAATAACGTTAAAAGTGTTGGATGATCAACTTCAAACGATAACTTTGAGCCGCGACTCCTTTGGAGCAGTCTCCCTATCCCAACTGGGATGGGGTAAGGTTTGTGTCCATCATTCCCTCTAGACCCTACTGAAAGTTAGGAATATACTGGGTAAGTTTGTTTGTTTATGTGTGGGCCCTCAAGGAGCCAAAGTAAAATTGCTCTAATTTTAACGTTATTTTACTTATTTTGTGGAAATAACGTTAAAAATGTTGGGATGATCAACTTCAAACGATAACTTTGAGCCGGGGACTCTTTCAGAGCAGCCTCTCTATTCCAACTGGGATAGGGGTAAGGTTTGTGTCCTAGGTTGCACTGGTACGGGTACGGGACTGGGGTACGGGTACGGCACGGAAACGGGAAACGCCAAAATTCAAGAAACGGGTACGACAACAAAATAATATATATATATATATATATATATATATAAATAAAGTAGATATATATTAAAGTAAAGTCTAAATCCCAATATATTATGAAAATTCAAAAACGCTGTAGGAGGTTTTAAATTGAAATAAACCAAATATATTATGTCTGATGATTGCTCCACAAGTGATGTGAAGTTGAAAACACTGTACCCCTCAACCTAATCCAACTAAAAGGTAAAAGCTGAAAACATGAAGACGCCTCCAAACCCACCGACCGTTTGCTCAAATCCGGCAGACCGCCACTCCTCCAAGGCTCCAAGTTCACGATTGCTCCACGCCTCCACCCTAATCCATCTAAAATTTCCGCGCCGGCTGCTGTGCTCTCCCGTTGCTGATGTGCTCCGATTGCGGGCCAGGTACGAATACGCTAGGGTATACGAAGACGTGGCTAGGGTATGCGAATACGTATGGGTAAAGTATTGCAGTTTGCCGAATACGAAAGGTTTCCAAATTAAAACCTAAAATTGACAGAAACGCCCCAGAAGCGTTCTGGAATCTTAATCGGAAACGTTTCCGGATCAAAGGGACGTTTCCCACGCGTTTCCAAGCCGTTTCCGTCCCCAATCCGTTTCGAAACGGGTACTTCATTCAAAATGACGCTTCAGTGCTTCCTAGTTTGTGTCTATCCTTCCCCCAACCCTACTCCCTACTGAAAAGTGGGAATATGAAAAGTGGGAATATTATGGGTAAGTTTGTTTGTTTATATTATTTACGGTTTTTTCTTCTTATTGCAGCTTTGTTGGCTGAAATTAAGGAAATGAGTGAAGAAAAATCTGTTGAAGATAACATCCGTCAGTGTGTTGCTCCTGGAATAAAACAAAGCATGATTCCACATCAAGAGTTTAAGTACTCTGATTTAGACATCCATGAAGACTTGTATCAAGTTATGAAATATTCTGTTGCGCAAGCTGGTTCTCCAGAACAAATTAGTAAGGCTGTGAAGATCTGGACTACTTTTGTGGAACCTATGCTAGGTGTTCCTCATCGGTCTTCTCATGTAGCTGACCAAAATTCTGTAAAAACTGCCAATCGTGCTGTTATAGGTGGCATTACAGTGCTACAATCGGCTTCTAGAGCTAGCATGTTAGATGATAATGGCGGTGCTAAAGAGAATGGTTTTTCCAATAACAATCGTTTGGAGCCAACTGGTAATTATAAAAAGGATAAGTTTGCACCAAGTGAAAATGGTGATGATTCAGGAAGTGAATCTGGTGATGAAGAGGACCTATCTCCTGATGGAGACCATGATAACAATGGTGAGAGTGATGATGTGGCATATGAGATAGGTGATGAGATCTATCCGGTAGAAAATATGTTAGAAAGAGTGAAGCCAGTAATGCTGCATGTTCCTGCAGCATTTCATAACAAAGAGAGAAAATCACGGGTCTTTTATGGAAATGATGACTTCTATGTTTTCTTCAGACTTCATCAAGTAAAGCTTATTGTTTTCAAATTGCATATTGCTACAATTATTTATAATTTTTTTATTTAATTTCATTGATCAACAGATACTATATTCAAGACTAGAGGAAGCAAAGGAAAAGTCTCTGGTTGAGAGATGGAGAGGTTCAAATGATACAACACCTAATGATTCGTATGCTAGGTAGCTATTGCAATCGAATTCTATATATCGTTTTACCCAAATTTCTTGATGGTTGGTTTTAAACATTTTCTTTTAATTTCCTCTGGTAATACAGATTTTTAGATCTACTCTATAGTTTTCTTGATGGTGCCATTGATAGTGCAAAATATGAGGATGAATGCCGGGCTGTTCTTGGCACTTGGTCGTTTCCGGTCTTCACATTGGACAAGCTAATTGACAAGCTTACTAAATTGGTGCATCGTCATTTCTCTTTCTAGTAATTGTTTTAATTTACATATTAGTGTTCTCCAGTTTGACCTTTGACCAATGCCTTCCACAGCTGTTAGCTATCACTATGGATGAGGTTAATAACAAGCTTCTTGACCTGTATGCATATGAAAGTTTGAGGAAGGAGAGATACATAGACGAACTCTATAATGCAAATGCCAGCGTAATTGTTAATGACTCCAAGATCTTCCGGTTTGACTGTGTGAGTAATCTAGTATTTTGATAAACATGCTTTAGCAGGTTTTATTCATTTTAATGCATATGTGACCCTCTAAATATAAATCATAACATAAACTGACCTGTTTGTAAGTCTATGGATTGGAATTACTATCTCTACCTTACAGTTGGGTATAACAAGCATTGTTTTTCTGCAGTCATCTATCCCGGAAACACATAGACAAACCCGATTAACCATACAGCTTATAAACTTTGGATATGACAAGTCTGAGCCACCGGCTTCTTTGATGGACCCAAATTTTTCAACATATCTAAACACCCAACTCCTCTCAGCTAATCCCAGGAAAAAGAGGCACAGAATCTTCTTGAAGAGGTATGCCGTTGTCATTTTATAGTTTAATGCCATTAAAATTGTCGTGGACTCATCAATGAACTATCCTCTGAAATCTCGATTTTGTTCGTTACACGTTGAATTTCTTGTCACCTTGTTAGAATATGATATGAAGTGATTTAAACCCATTTAAATTAATAAGCTCTATCTACTATTTTTTCTAATTGATATGGTGCCATTTGGGTGTGGTTCATATATGGAGAATTTTGATTTTAGATTTTTCTGATAAAAGTTGGGCCTGGACGCCTGGTCTTGAAATAAGACAACCCAAAAGTTGACCAGCCATGAAAACCTCTCATGCATATTTAATTTCTTATTTTTTCAACTCTCATTTCAATTTGTAAATACCGTGCCCAAGAGGCCCAACCCTAACAATTGAGATCGACTATCAATATACTTTTAGTTCCATTACAAATCGATACTTGATAGTGAAAATAAATATGTTGGTGATGAGTATCGATCACACAATGAGCTCAATCAAGTATTGAAATCTACCAATAGACAAATAAGAACAATGATAAGAACTGGAAATGGAGCGATTACATAAAACGAAGATGGATATCATGGATTCCAGGGCTCAGCCCTTTCTCACTGTTAACACAGGAGACCTAGCCACTTGGCTAATTTCTCAACAATTCTATTCCTGCCTTCACTCCACCTCTTAACCTCTATTTATAATACATAATCAAACATACTAGATATCAATATTACTAAACTACCCTTATCTAGAACCTACCATTACTACTAACAATTACTAACATATTTAGTATAACTATAATCTCTATCAGCTGGTTTATATAATTTTGGTTCTTGCATTTACAGGAATAAGAGGAAATACGCTTTTGAAGACGTGGATTTGGCAATGGCAAAGGCAATGGAAGGATTTCATATTGTAAATGGTCTCGACTTCAAGATAGCTCCGTTCACGCATAAGGTAATTTTCAATCCCTTTGTGCAATAAGAATTATAAAACTGTCCTCTTTTGGATGTTCCTTAAAATTTGAAACTTCCATTTCTAAAGATCCAAAGCAAGAGTTAGCTATTTACCCATTCTAATCATTATAAATAAATCGATAGAGTATAGTTTTGGTCCTAGATTCCGTAATTGACCTCTATAAGAAAATATATTAAATAATTGAGAGATACTCTAAACATGTTGCTTAAATTTTGTACCATGCCAAATGTCTTGTTTTTCATGGGACTTCTAGAATTTTTTACAGATCTACTTGTGAACAGGTCGATTCAGATTATAACTTTTTAGTCGGTCAAATGGGTCAAAATAAAGCTCTTTTTTTTCCTTCCGCCAAACATAGCCTAAGAGTTATGTTCAACAGCAAAGGACTTGGATAACTTATTGAACTTCTAAAAAATTATGATTATTGTAAATAAAAAAATTTGACAAATGACTTGTGTATTAAAAAATTAAAAAATCTGGACAAAAAGATACAGGTGAACCCAATCTGTACCAAAAGTCACCCTTTAACTGACCAACCCATTTTGACGCCTCTAGTAAGATGAAATAGTAGTTGTGGATTTCCTGACATCAGGCATTGCGTGGCAGGTATGTTATGTTATGGGTACATCAGATTCGGTGGTGCAAAAGCACAGAAAAAGGATTAATAATCGTGAGTATATTGAACTTGCTACTGTTTCAAATGGTCATTCTCTCAAAGTGTTGAAGTTCCAGAAGCTTCTGCTGTCTAGGCTTCAGTCCATGGAACCATGACATGCTGTTAGATGAGGTACTTGCATAGTAACATACATCTTCCTTGCTCAGTTCGACTTTAACAAAGTCATACTGCATGTTTGTTTGTGTTTTCGTCATGCCACCTTATAATTCTATTAAACATATTGTTAGGCCTAGAGTGGCATGCAACAGAAACAACACTCACACAAACGCTTCACATGCAAAAATCAACTCAATGATACAACGTGATTTGGACGAGGTGACCTACGTCCACTGGCTACAACTAGGGTTTATCTTTTATTACCTGCAAAAAACATAGCTCCTTCATTAAGAACACTTTGTTGGCAATTGATGACTTCTGATGCATATTTGACAAGGCTAACATCATACCACAAGTCGTGGTCTCTTTCATGATGCTGAATGCCACTTGCCACATCACTTGTCAAAACCAATGTAGTAACCTCCCCAACCTTCTTATCTTTCAATTCCCACTCAGCTTGTTGCACTCTCTTTGGTCTTTCCTTTGCCAAAACCATATTCAAGATCCTTTAACATGACAATGCTTCTACTTGCATATTCCATTGATTGAAATCTTAACAGTTAACAGTTGAACTTATCAATATGAACCTTCCCGTCTTTAGCCTTAGCAACAACAAAAAAAAAAGGGAGCATATCAAAAAGTGAACAACACAAAAATGGCACCGTGTTGAACTTGACGACAAGTTTACTAAACACTGTCAAATAATTTGATTTGCTCCTACAATGACCATGCATACAAATTTGACCCAAAACATTGTACTTTCACAAAATTAATTCTTCAATCACAACTAATAATCACAGTAAAAAGGGATAGCACAAGAAAAAGCTGTCTTGAATAAAAAAATCTAAACTCGAATCAACTACCCAGCCACAAATTGTCACACAACCATAGGGTGAAGATCGAACAATACTAGAAGAGGCAAAGCTCTAATATCTCTTGTTTGGCACAAAGTGGCACACAACGGAAACAACACACATGCACTGACACACAAATAATTAACACACACAAAACATATAATAAACGACACAATGATATAACATGGTTCGGTCAAGGGGACCTATGTCCTTGTGGTACGGTGCCTCTTTTATCCTTGAGGTGGAGTGCTTAAATCTCGCCAGTGGCAGGTTATGGTGCAAATCTAGGAGCAGGACTAGATGAGTGTGTGTTTGTCATTCTTAGAAATGATTGTATATTGACTGTATGTATATTTAGTAACAGCATAACTGCATAGGGGTGGCTTAAGGAGGAGTGAAATGAAACAACCATTTTAGGCCCCACTTTTTTGAGGTCCCCAATTTAAAAATGAGAAAATAAAATTGTGTTTATTTTATGTATATACAAAATTTGAGGTTTGGACTGAAATTTGAAAAAAGGTTCAAAATTCATTTGGGAAAAACTCTTCAAAAGGACCTCAATAATTCGTTTTTTTAGGGCCCTTAAAAAGTGAGCTAGCACTGATTACACATAGATACCAAACCAGTTTAATACATGCAAAGTTTTGTTAGGTGATGTGTTTTTCTGAATTTGCAGTGTTATGCTGTGAATGTACTGTAAAGGACTTGTGCAACAAAACAAAGTTCGAATCAAAATGCTTCCTGATTTTTATTGCTGATTTTACTTTTCTGAAAGGACTTTGATCTTCATATGCGAATGGATGACAAGTTATTCTGGACAATTGCCATTAGTTCTTCATAATCCAGTTCAGGAAATAATCATAAATCATGAAAATTAGAATTAAATTAGTAGGAAGATGACACATAGTTCGATGTTTATTTGTAATTACTTAATTTTTTCTTTTTTGTTAAATGCACTTTGACACATGTCATGTTGTATGAATTATGATCAAGGTTTTTGAAGAACTTGTTGATAAGAAAATAACTATAAAGTGTTTGAAGTCAATGATCACTTTAAACACGGGCAATTTTTAAACTTTGAAACATCACACACGCTAAAGTATTTTATTTATATGTAGTAGAGTAAATTGTTGAGATGGTCAGTGTACTTTGATGGTATTTGACTCTTTATCCTTAGATTTCATAAATTACAAATATGGTCTCAAACTTTTAAACATTTATAATACATATAATAAAAGGTCATAATCAATCATGCATGTGAGAAACTATATGTGTTACAAATGTTTAAAGGTTTGGAATCATATGAATAATCTGTAAAACGTAGAAACTAAAAGTGAAATAATAACAAATTATAGAAAACGTCTTGACAATTTAGTCAATCAAGTATTAAGAGGTTTGAGCTCTCAATGATGTATTGTTGAAAGTAAGAGTAGATTAGATTGGTGTTAAGAGAAAGTATATTTTTTAATAGATAAATTAAAAACAAGTTTGTTAATTAAAAGAGCCGATAAATTAAATGAATAAACAAACGGTCATACATGGCAACTAACAAAGTTAAAGTTTGTTAATTAGAAGAGTCGATATTTTGAAAACATGTTAATTAAAAGAGTCGACAAACTAAAAGCTTAAATAAACGGTCATATAAATTTAGAAAAGGTATCTTTTTTTAATAGATAAATTAAAAGAGGCAACTTCACAAAGTAAAAAAAAAAATATTCTTTATTTTTAAATGGAGGCCAACAAGACATAATAAGGCTAACAAGCCGGAAACGGCAAGTCGGCAACAGAACCGGAACCGGTCATACCCAAACCGGTTGGTACAGACGGCTTTGGATTCTCATAGAAATTGAAACATCCGAAACCAGTTCCGCCTTTACCCGGCAAAACCGGAACCGGCCAAAAACCGAAACCAAAACCGGAACTGATTATTGACTTTGTTAACTCGAACTATAACCGTTTGAAACCGGAACTTGTTCTTTAAGAAACCCTATTTGCCCTCCTCTGTGAAGAAGTAGTCGTCTTTACAGATGTGATTTCGTTAGGTTTCAGCTTCTATGGATCTATCACTTTGGGGGTTGTATAGCCCAGCCCCAGACTCCAGAGTGGCATTAACATCACCATTGGGTCAAGCCTCATAAGCCATGAAAAGATTGAACTTTCTGTCTCTCTATTTTTCTATTGAAGGTAACTTGCAAAGTTTGATTCAACCAATAAACAAATCGTTATATCTGAGAGAGGCGTTAATGAGACCGGTTGGTGAGGGGCACCTAATGGTGACGTTAGTCATTTTTCTTATCAGAGGCTGAAAAAATTAGGTTTCAAATAATTGAGGCGTGATGTAAACTCTTATGATTTAATTTTAGAAATTTAATTGATGCTAATAAATGAAAATTTAAGCTTCATGAGAAACTCATCCAAAATTTATTCATAAATTTGTTTATGTGAAAACAATATTCAAAGCACTCTTATAGTCCAACTATAAATTATTATTGTTTGATTTATCAGCATTAATAATTAGTTTTTAATACGTCTCGTATAAATCTATACAAGGTGTGTAAGTTCAATGTGTGAAGCATACTAGATCAATCATTATAAAAACAAATGTGTCAAAGGATATCATATGTCTCGTATAACCATATTTATTTAACATGGTTGGATCCACTAAGAAGAGATTTTTACCTAAGAGTAAAAACCAATATGAGTTTAACATATGACATACCAAAAATATAAAACAAAAATCCAGTAAAAGAATAAAATCCAATACAAAAAAAATTGGTACAATAAAACCCACTGCAAAAAATCCACTACAAAAAAATAAAAATCCAATACAAAAAAATAAAAATTTAGTTTAAAAAATAAAAAATTATATTACAAAAAACACAAAATTCCAAAACAAAAGAAATACATAACAAAAAAAAAAAGAATTTAGTAACAAAAAAATAAAAATATAGTATAAAAAATAAAATTTATATCTAAATTATAATGATACATGTTAAAATATTATTAGTTTTTCCTAATTTTATACAAAAATATTTTCTTTTTGATATTTCACCTTTATTTTTTTTTGAACGGCATTTGATTTCAACGTGTGAACCAATGATTTTCAGGACGTCACCATGGTCTAGTTACCAAGATCACCGTTGAGACCCCACCACTACCCAGAAGGAAACCGCACCAGAAAACCATCTGACCTCTCAATAACTCATATTTCGCTTTGGGAGGGATTTAAACCCATGACATTCCGTTTGGAAAGCCAAGGGGTATCGTCCCTTTGGTATATTTCACCTTTATTTAACATACAATAATGCAGTGTTGTAAAATCGGCTTAGGCGGTGCCTAGGCGCTAAGCGGTGTCTAGGACCCAGATTATTGATTATTCGAGACATTTATCAACCCAAAGTACTTAATATGTCTTTAAAACATCGAATCCAACATCTGAAACATTGAATCCTGTCACTAAACATCGACATCCATTTGTAAACTTTGAATTTTGTGTTTAAGTTTGTACTTTGAAATACTTGACTTAGTATGTTTAAGTTTATTTTTTAAAATATTTGAAATATTATATTAAATTATTGATATTAATGTGTGTGTATAATAAATATTTGTAAAATTACATATAAAAATTCCAATCCGTTTAGCGCCGATTAATCCCGATTAATTCTTAGGCGGTACCTCGCCGTCCGACTAGCCCATAGCGAATTTTACAACCATACAATAATGGGATGTTAAACTTTTTTAGATAATCATGAGTTTTTTTTACCAAATGGGTGTAATTAAAAAAAAATATTTACCAAATAGGTGTTGTTTAAAACTTATTTACCAAAATATGTGTTTTTTTTTATTTAATTACTTTTAACTAATCAAAAAAAGAAAAACGATAACAAAGAAAAACACTCATTTTGATAAATAAGTTTTCAAGTACACTTTTTTTATTAATATTTTTTTAAACTCTACCCATTTGAAAAAAAAAAAAAAAACTCGATAACCATACTAGTTGAAACGTCATCGATGAATGACTAGAGCCCAACCGTTGGTTGTACACAACCTAATCTTTCCCTCCATGGACATACTCGCTTCATCTTCTTCCTCCTTTATCCTCTCAATTCGAAACCCTACGATTCAAACCTCTCGATACACTCTTCACCATTATTTCAGATTCAAAACTCACTCTCAAATCAGGTCATTTCAAAACCGGAACCGAAAACCTCATCAAGTCCGAACCAATCACAAGTTCCCAAGATCCGTTTTCTCAGTAGGCGAGTCTCAGGTTTCAGACACGGAAGAAGATGACGAAGACGATGAGGAAGCAGCGGAGGATTACGAAGTGGTTGGGGAAATTGAAGAAGACAGTGAAGATGAGGTCGAGAGTGATGAGAATTTTGTCGTGGAGGGTGATGATAACAAGTCTCGGTTTGAAGAGTTCAAGTGGCAAAGAATTGAGAGGGTGCGTAATGATGTGAGAGAGTACGGTGACGGTATTTTGGATGTTGATGAGCTTTCTTCCGTTTATAACTTCAGAATTGATAAATTTCAGGTGTTGTTTAATTTTTATGCTTGCTTATTTTGGAATTTCGTATGATTATTGATGATTTTACTTGCTGATGAGGTCTGGAGTTTTATGATTATGAAACATCGATGTTCTAGGGGGTATTTGAATGTAATTTCAAATGTTACTGCAAGGGGAAACCCTAAAAATCAAAATAGATTTGCCAAACTGGTTATCCAAACCTAGGCTTGGGGCGCACTGGGGCTGGGCTTCTGACTCAAGGAGGTGACAGGGTAGAAAGGCGCACCTGAGTTGCTGGAAAAGAAAAGGGCTAGAGGCACAAGTATGAGGTATGGCTCTTGTACATGGGAAGATTTTGTGCATCAGGATGCTGTATATGTATACATATTATCATACATAGAGCTTATTTTTATCTTAGTTTTGGGTATGTGATGAAAGAAACATATGAGAAATATACAAAAGTTTATATAGATATCTTGCATTCTTGCGCCTTGCAACGTGAAGTGGGGCCACTTCTGCGCCTCACGCCTTGGTTCTGGACCCTATTACCTAGGTGTGGCTTGCACTTTTAAAGTAAAGATTCTAGAACTCCCTTAATGATGATGTCTAAATCTTGTTATTGAATGCTGACTTTGTCTGTGTGCAGCGGTTAGCAATTGAAGCTTTTCTGAGAGGTTCTTCGGTTGTGGTTTCTGCACCCACAAGTGCAGGTAAAACTTTGATTGCAGAAGCTGCAGCTGTTGCTACAGTAGCTAGAGGAAAAAGAATATTCTATACTACTCCTCTCAAAGCACTCTCTAATCAGAAATTTCGCGAGTTTTGGTATCAAGCATATTTTACATTTGGACAAATTTTGATTAGAAATAAATATAACTTGTTCTTGATGTAAATTTGATTAGTTAATCTTCACATTTGGTTCTTGTTTTTCAGTGATGCATTTGGTGAAGACAGTGTTGGTATTCTCACCGGAGATTCTGCCATCAACAGGGATGCACCGGTTTTAATTATGACCACTGAGATCCTTCGAAACATGTTATATCAGAGGTGTGTACCGTGCAACTTCTTCATATGGTTACTTTTAGAAATAAGAACCTGCCCAAGTATGTGAAATACTTACAATACCCATCTTTTTGAATGCAGTGTAGGAATTATGTCATCAGAAAGTGGCCTTTTTAATGTTGATGTGATTGTTTTGGATGAAGTACACTATCTTAGTGACATATCTCGGGGTACAGTCTGGGAAGAGATAGTGCGTTTTTCCCTTCCCAAAATTTGTAAAATCTTTGAACCATTAAGTGTAGTATGTGAGTATGCATTTTTATAGGTTATTTATTGTCCAAAAGAAGTTCAACTTATATGCTTGTCAGCAACAGTAGCAAATCCAGATGAATTATCTGGTTGGATTAATCAGGTATATTCTTCATCTAAAAATAACATTCCACATTTGAAATTATGTTGAATCATCGAATTTGTGTGTTCTAGATTCATGGAAAGACCGAACTGGTAACATCAACAAAACGACCAGTTCCTTTGAATTGGCACCTTTCTACCAAATCAGCTTTGCTTCCCCTTCTCAATGAAACAGGAACCGGCATGAACAGGAAGCTATCGACCACTTATTTGCAGCTTAATTCCTTGGGATCGAGGTCATATGAGGAAGAAAGGCCTAGAAGGAGGAACTCAAGAAATTCTGAAACCGATGTATCATCTTCTTCAAAGAATGACAGAAGCAACATTCGACGCTCACAGGTGCAAACTATTTTAAAGTTTTATATCCCATCACCCCACTCTAAGTGGGATTTCCACTGGGTACGCTTGTTGTTATTGTATATCCCATCAACATAAGCTTCTGTAACTTTTTAATTTTTTAGGTTCCACAAGTTATTGATACATTATGGCACCTTAAAACAAGGGATATGCTGCCTGCAGTTTGGTTTATATTTAGCAGAAAAGGGTGCGATGTGGCAGTTCAATATCTTGAAGACTGCAAGCTTTTAGATGAGTGTGAAATGAGTGAAGTTGATCTGGCCTTAAAACGGTTCAGAATGAAGTATCCTGATGCTGTTAGGGAACCAGCTGTAAAAGGGATACTTAGAGGGGTGGCAGCTCACCATGCGGGCTGTTTACCTCTTTGGAAGTCTTTTATAGAAGAATTGTTTCAAAGAGGACTTGTTAAAGTTGTTTTTGCTACTGAAACACTTGCTGCTGGAATCAACATGCCTGCACGGACGGCTGTGATTTCATCACTCAGCAAGAGGAGTGAAAGTGGGCGGATCCAGTTAACCACCAATGAACTGCTTCAAATGGCAGGCCGGGCTGGAAGAAGAGGCATAGATAAAACCGGTCATGCTGTTGTAGTGCAGACCCCCTATGAAGGGGCTGAAGAATGTTGTAAACTTCTTCTAGCTGGGCTGCAACCCCTTGTTTCACAGTTCACTGCTTCATATGGAATGGTTCTCAACCTTCTTGCGGTAATATGCCTAACTATTGTTACCTTTTTTGAGGAAATTTCTATCTATGTACTTATGAATGGCTTGACCTCGGTCGTGTTTTATTTTAAGCGGGTCAAAGAAAGAAGTCACCTAACAGGGGAAGTGGTTAAATAGATATAAAGTAGCCCAATGACCATTTCATTTCATACATTTAAAGATCGATATTATGCTAACAGTCTTTTAATTATAGTTAACTCGTTGATTGTTTATAAAAAAATGACAAAAAAAACCGACTCATCTCATTGCATACCAAAAATAACTTGTTTCATCCCAAACATGTTTATCTTGTTACCCAACCTATCAGCCCTGCTGCTTGGGCATCACTGATCAAGAGTTCTGTTAGGCAGGGTGCAAAAGTTACTCAGGGACTAAATGAAGGAGATGGTGCAGAAGTTTCAAGAACAGGACGAACGCTAGAAGAAGCAAGAAAGTTAGTTGAACAGAGTTTTGGAAATTATGTTGGGAGTAATGTTATGCTTGCTGCACAAGATGAACTTAATAAAATACAAAAAGAGATTCAGATTTTAACTTCTGAAATTAGTGATGAAGCTATTGACAGGAAGAGCAAGAATATTTTATCAAAATCAGCATACAAAGAAATGGCAGATTTGCAGGAGGAGCTCAGAGTAAGTATTATTATATCATCATCATCAAAGAATATTGACATGATTTGTGCTTTTTTTATTACTGGGTACTTAAAACAATTATATTCATATTTTTAGGCAGAAAAACGTGTTCGGACAGACCTGCGTAGAAGAATGGAAATGGAAAGAATGCTATCTTTGAGACCGTTGCTGCAAACATTGGAAAATGAACATTTACCTTTTTTGTGTTTGCAGTATCATGATAATGCTGGAACTAAACATTTGGTCCCTGCAATTTATTTAGGTGATGTCGGTTCCATGCATGGTTCCAAGCTTAAAAATATGGTATGTGTTCTTGCTTTTGTCTTTTAACACAATAAAACCTACCTTTAAAAGTACATTACAAATATCATATTGCTTTGCTACATACAGGTCGTTGAGAATGATTCTTTTGCTCTAAAAGTAATATCTGAAGGTGATGTGGAACTTGAAAGTCAGCTTACTACAAGACCATCTTATTATGTGGCTCTTGGTTCAGATAACACATGGTATCTTTTCACGGAGAGATGCATAAAGACGGTGTATAGAGCAGGTTTCCCCAACATTGCTTTGAATAATGGTGATGCTTTACCTCGTGAAATCATGACCATGCATCTCGAAAAGATGGAGATGCAGTGGCAGAAGCTTAGTCAATCTGAACTTGGAGGTATTTGGTGTATGGAAGGGTCATTAGAGACTTGGTCTTGGAGTTTAAATGTGCCAATCTTAAGTACTCTTTCTGATGACAACGAGGTAATACTCACTGGTTTTTGTTTGAGCTTATATTTAAAGATTATGATTCTTGCAAAATTACTTCTAGCCAATATATCATGATAGGAAAATATCATTATGTTTCAAAACAGGTGCTTGGATGTGTTATTTGAATGCGATTATTTGATATTGTATAATGAAAATCATATTAACAGTCGTAGTTAAAAGAGCTTTAGAAGACAGTAAGCTGATGAAATTGTTATAATCAGATAATCAGGTGTTTGACAGTTGCTGATTATTTTAAGAAATTAGTATTAAAGCGACCAAAAAATGGAGGAAAATAAATATTTTATGATATAGGGTTAAATTTCTTTCAATTAGGTTAAAATAAAGGGTAAATAGGTAATTCTATTTTCTCTGGATAACATGTTTTGTTGCAGCCGACTAGCTGGTATGAAACTTGTTATCCAGACACATTATTTGACCTCTAGATAATGAGAGGCAGAATCCGTGTATTCAAACATTAAAAGCTGGCTAATGCAAGTCTGCAACATCAAATCGCAATAATCGCATAATCAGTCCAAAATGCAAATCCTAATTCAAAACTTAAATCTTAAAACTCCATAGGAATCATTTGGACCATTATGTTGGACTCAAAATACATATATGAGATTGGATTAAAGGTTTGTCTGCATATAAATATTCTACTTTTTTATTGTTGATTAGGTTGTGCAATATTCCCAAGCATATTACGATGCAGTAGAATCTTACAAGAATCAGCGAAATAAAGTTTCTCATTTGAAGAAGAAAATAGCTAAAACAGAAGGCTTTAAAGAATATAAAAAAATAGTGGATATGGCTAGGTTCACTGAGGAAAAGATCCAACGGTTGAAAGCTAGATCTAATCGTTTAGTGACTCGTTTAGAACAGATTGAACCATCTGGCTGGAAGGAGTTTCTACAGGTAATGTTAAAATAATAATCTATCATTGTAATTTTTATAATGATGGCAACTACTTTTGACAGGTGAGCAATGTGATACATGAAATTAGGGCTTTAGATATTAATACCCATGTGATATTTCCTCTTGGTGAAACTGCTGCTGCTCTTCGAGGGGAAAACGAACTCTGGATTGCAATGGTTCTTAGAAATAAAATTTTATTCGATCTTAAACCTCCACAATTGGCTGCTGTGTGTGGAAGCATTGTTTCTGAAGGAATCAAGGTCCGACCTTCCAAAAATAACAGGTACATTATATTTATTTTATACTAGGTTCAAAATCTGTTTAAAAATATTTATTTTAAATAAAATATCATAGATTACATAAAGAAGTTTTATAAAAAAGTAAAGAATGAGACTTGTAGTGTAATCCTATTATTTACCAAATTAAAGAAAATCATTATCATTATTATTTAATAAAAAAGAGAGGCGGAACAATCTAAATTTCACCAAAAAATCGACACGTGTCATTTAGTATGTAATAGGAGAGAGTAAGGAAAAACAACTTTTAGATTGCCTATAGAATCGACACATCTCCTTTATTATTTTTATTTATTAGATATAGATTTATATACATCTTAAGTGATTTTTAGGCATCCACAAATTCTCTAAGTTACAAGTTCATATGGTTCACTCCTTGCAGTTATATTTATGAACCTTCTAGCACCGTTTTAGAAGTCATCAACTTTCTAGATGACCAAAGAAGATCACTCTTACAGCTTCAAGAAAAGCATGACGTAAAGGTTAGTCCATCTGGTTGAGCATGGGTCTGGCCAGAGATGGCCTAACTTGCAAACATTTATTTATCTATTCTAAAGTTTATAAATAGTTTATGTGCTACATATGATTTTATAAACTTATGTTATTGCAAAAAAAACTAATTTAATTATGAAATTTGTATGCATTTGAATACAGATACCTTGCTGTTTGGATAGCCAGTTTTCTGGAATGGTAGAAGCATGGGCATCTGGTCTGACTTGGAGGGAAATAATGATGGATTGTGCAATGGATGACGGAGATTTAGCGCGCTTGCTACGCAGAACAATCGATGTGTTAGCACAGGTACATGTTTAAGGTTTAGTTTTTCCTCCAGAGTACATTATGTATCACCTTGTCTTTTAACTTTTTTGACTTTCTTTTCTGTATTTTAGATTCCTAAACTGCCTGACATCGATCCTCAACTACAAAGAAATGCAGTAGCTGCATCTAGTGTGATGGATCGTCCACCAATAAGTGAACTTGCTGGATGATATTTTATAGGTCAGTCAATGTATGCATGCATGCCCCTTTAGTATATTGTTGAAAGTTATTAGTATCTAAGAACAAAGAGTATTGTTTATATTTAGCCCATCCTACTTCTGAATTGACACAATTCAACTCATTTCGCGCCAACAAGTCATACTATCTGTGTAAGATGACCCTTTTACCCTTGAATATGTGAAAAGAAGAAATTCCCACCTTTATTGGGTAAAATTAGGCTGGCAAAACAGGTCTTATCGTGTTTAACAAGTCAGAGATGACGTGATTAAGGCAAATATAATACATGAAAACAAATTGTTTAACACTTGATTTTGTGATGACAATTCTATATTTTATGTAGCAAAAAAGAGAAATGATAAAGCCTAGCCTCTTAATTTTTATTATTTTAAAGAATGGTAAATTTCATTTTTGGTCCTTTATGTTTACACAAAATTTCAGAGATGGTCTTTTATGTTTCGAAATCTCAGAACCAGACCTTTAATTTCCAAATGCTGCAAACTTGGTCCTTTCTCCGAACTTTGTTAATACTTAACAAAGTTGACGGTGAAACGATTGAGTTTGCAACATTTTGAAAATTAAAAAATTGATTTTGACATTTCAAAACATAAAGGACCATATCTGAAATTTTGTGTAAATATAAAGGACCAAAAGTGAAATTTACCTGTAAAAAATTACATAGTGTATTTTTTTGTTAAACATGTATTATCGTGCTTTATCATGTACCCATTTGTTAGCTCTAGGTAAAACTAGAAGGGTAAAAGTGTAAAACCTTAGAATGGATAAATTTCAATGGGTGGCCTATGTGATGGTTTATAAACTAGGGTGGCCTAAATATATTGTATCTCTATAAAAAATGACATTTCAATATTTAATCTTCAAAGGGAATATAATGGTCGAAATTAATCATCGTTATTGTTTGTTCTAATTTTTTCATGCATTAATATAATTTTTTATTTTAAAATTTATGTTAGGTGCATGCTCGACAGCAGTTCTGCTACCTGAAACTGGGACTCATCCTATAATTACAGTTTATGTTGTGTATTTGAATATTGCCACCAGGAATGGATTGATGGTTAAGTGGACGCACCACCTTGAAAAACAAATACATTAGTTTAATACCAGCTGAATCTATGTGGTAAGTGAGTATTTTTCATATCAATTATTCCTAATTCATGTGACAATTACAGTGGTTTATATTATAATTTGAATTTCATGATTAAACTAATATTATTGAATTTCAAAATCTGTACTACACTACTATTGATTTTGCTATCATCCCAAAGTGAATAAGTTGCCCCAACTAGCTTCCCCTTTGAATAATTCGTCAATTTTTATAGTTTTTTTTAATGAATTGATCTATCATCTATATATATATATATAGAACCATGATAACGGCATAATACATTTGTACGTAGTGCTTGTCAAATAAGACGAGAGAGAAAAAGAGTGGGTACGCGATTACATTATTTGTTAGGCAGGGGTAGGTGTGCCTTCATCTCTCTCCCCTTCAGACCCCTCAAAATAGGATTTTATTATGTTGTTGCATTCCATAACTTATTCATATTACGACTGATTAATCTTTTTATTGGCTGCAGAAGAATGAAGTAATGAACCCGTTTCTAATGAGGTGCTCAAGCCTGAAACCTGAAGGTATATCAAGAATGAACCCACTTCTAAACTCAATTACTTAGAGAAATTTTAGTGATTTAATATTTGTCTCATTTTTTTTTTCTTGAACTTAATTCTAAGTTGATAGAACCAACAGTGATGGCTTATTTTTATCTTGAATATTTATTTAACAGAACGTGATAATCTAAATTTTTATGTCCACCAGCACGCAAATGATATAAATTTTGGTATATTTCTGTGTACCATTGGTACGGTACTAGGACGATACAAATCTCATTCACACCAATATATCCGTCTGAAGTTGCACATTTATTTCTTTTTGTGTTTTAACTAATTTATATAATTTTTGAAAAATAACTAGTTTTTAGGGTAACTAATATTCCAATTTTGTAATGTAATTTTATACAAAGTTTGACATGCACATTATATATCTTCTAAATTTTTGCTCACTCATTCATATAACTAATATAAATTAATCAAGTTCATAAATCATAGGCACAAAACTTTTTTTTTTTATAACTCAATTGCGTGTCACAGTATGTTGGTAGGGTCTAGGGACATATTGTAGTACATAACAATAGGGGTGTTCATAAACCGACCGAACCGTCTAAACCTGACCGAACCGAAAACAATTGACCGGTTTTAAAACTTGATGGTTTAGTTTAGGTTTGAGTATTTTAAAAACCAAGTGATTCGGTGCTGTTTATGGTTTGTACTTTTACTAAACCGCACCAACCGTGCGCGTGTGTGTATGAAACGAATTTTGAAAGATATGAAGATCAAAAACATTTGAAATGGAGTATGACTTTGAAGATTATTATAGATCATTGTAATATATCATGACTTTGTTTAACATATCATCACTCTTTTTGAACTAGTTTTGTTATTTTGATAATGGTTGTCTTATAGATAATGGTTTTTGACTTTTGAAATGTGAATTTAAAATGGATTACGGTCTTTTGCATCATTATATTTACCGTTTTCTTTTTTTTTTTTTTTTAATAAAACTGTGAAGCTGAAAAAATCAAACCGTGAAACCGTCAATACCAGTTGGTTTGTTTACCAAACATACGAGGTTGATTTGGTTGTCATTTTTTAAAACTGTAGTTGGTGGTTTGGTTTATAATTTTTTTGCAAAACTGCCCAAACTACAATGCGGACATCCCTACATAATAATATGCTTAGATGGTTCATAACAATATGTCGAGATGGTTCATCTAGTTAGTTATTATTTCACTTTTGATACATAAATTTTATAAATTACTCATATGGTCTCAAATATTTATACATTTGTAACACATACAGTCTATATATTTGATTTTGGTGAGGAGTAAGAGCATTATATGTGCTACAAATATTTAAAATTTTCGGATTATATGCGTAATTTATAAAACCCAGTGACCAAAAATAAAATACTAAGATCTCAAAAATTTACTCAAAGTAAAAAAAATTTAAAAAAAATCATGAGAAGATGAGGCATGACCACTTTGCGATAGAGATGATGTGCTAGGTTGTTACAAATAGCCTTACCGCTCTGTTCCCAAGTTCATTAAAGTAGAGAAAAGAAAAGAAATAAAAGGAAAGCAGAAAATTTTTGTGTTCCTGAGTTCCATTTAACGAGGGAAAATAAAAGAAAATAACACATGTTGTGTTTTCGAGTTTCATTTGAGGGAAATGAAGAGAACTGGAAGAAAAACTAGGCAAAATTACTTAAGTTTTCATTTCTTTCTGATCTTTATTCTTTTCTTTTCCATTCCTCACATTTCCTTTTTTTTCTTTTCCTTTCGGTTATCTTCTTTAGTAAACTCAGAACTGAGCGTACATTATGAAAATTAATATTGATATGTGTCTTTAATTGTATTTTAGTGTCGTGCAGAAAAACAAAAACTTTTTTTTAATATAAATTATAATTCTTACTCCTTTCATAACTTTTATGTTTGATATATTCTAACTTTCCAAGTATATACTTAATTTGTATCCATATTTTAAGCAAGGTTTTAACACAAATTAAGTTACATCTCAATATAAGATATGTTTGGTGATACAATTCAATTTAATATGAAATTTATATTGAAATGCAATTAAACCCAAATAAACACATCATATTTGAGTTGATTAAGCTTTTTTACTAAAAGTCACGAAACATAAAAGAGTAAATTACCGAGATATTTCTTATGGTTTGTTAATATTTAACTCTTGGTCCCTTTATTACTTTATTTCGTAAATTACTCATATAAGTATATGACTTCATATTTTAAATATTTGTAACACGTATAACCCTAAGGTCACAAAATCACCTTCAGTCCTTCACATGCCTGACCAAATTATACATGTGGACTATATGTGTTACAAATGTTTAAAGTCTAAAACCATATGAGTGATTTATGAAACTCAAAAATGAAGAGTAAAATACTTGCAAATCACATGTGTCATCTTGACAATTTACTCGAACATAAAATTATAGTTTAAACCTGATAAACAATAAAAAAGGTTCATGACTAAATCAATCTCTAGGATCAATTGCAACTTGAATGTACCAAAACTAATTACGTTCATGTGTCAGAGTCTCTTAGTAACAAAATTCTATATGAAGTGTATAGTTACATCAGATACTCACTAATTTAACAATGATTGTTGGTGTATATGTTTCGTATAAAATCTATACAAAACATATATGAATATACGAGCCGAATATAAGCCCAATTATTAACAGTAAAAAATTATAACAAATAACGATTATCTCTTGAATGTTTTGCATAGAAACATAAGACATATTACTATCTATACAAAATACAATTATGAACAGTATTTTACATCTTGTAAAGCATAGTAGTACAAGCCTCAATTTCTTTTGTGTTGTCCTTCAGCCACGTGGAAACCCACTTACTTTAAAATTTGGCATCTTTAACTTCACCACCCATATCCGACGTTGGTCTTCACCTGCAATGGCGGCAACCATCAAGGTTTGAATCGTGCTGGAGCTTTTATCATTTTATTTATTTTTGGTTTTATTTAATTAATTTTGCTATTGATTTTATTTGTTGCTGACAATTATTTTGGTTTTTTATTTTGTTCCTCAAACAATATCATGTTTATTTGTTAGTGTTATTTCGCTTCTCTTTTGTTTGTTATCGATGTGAAATAAGGGTGTTACATAATTAGAACAACACAGTAGTAATTTTTTTTCTTGATCCTCAATAGTTTGTTTTATGATCGTGTATTTTCTTTTGGGTTTATTATTATAATTGAAATGAGTATGTTAAATTTGCGCGACAACGCGCGACGGAGCGTGGTCTAGTTTATAACAATTATGTTTGGATGTCAGAATAAGTGGAGCGTAATTCTATGGTGTAAATGCCATGCCTTTGTGGCTTTGTTTAGATTTTATATATATTTTATAATCTCACTTTAAAATTGATCCCTCATTTTGATTTTGTTCCTTTTCATCAACCGAGGTTCCAATTCATCAACCGGACAAAAACCACCGACGATATGGCTTTAGCTCGCCGGAGCTCAGGTCTCCTCAAGCCCCTCGCCACCACAACCTCCTCCTCCGCCTTTCTCCACCGCCGCACCTTCTCCTCCGACGACACCACCACAATCACCGTCGAAACCAGCGTCCCCTTCACCGGACACAACTGCGAGCCTCCATCGAGATCCGTCGATACCACTCCAAAAGAACTCATGACTTTCTTCACCGACATGGCACTTATGCGACGTATGGAGATCGCGGCGGACTCGCTCTACAAATCGAAGCTGATCCGAGGGTTTTGTCATCTGTACGACGGACAAGAAGCCGTGAGCATCGGGATGGAAGCGGCGATTACGAAGAAGGATTGCATAATCACTGCTTATCGTGATCATTGTCTGTATCTAGGGCGCGGTGGGACGCTGTTGGAGAGTTTTGCGGAGCTTATGGGGCGACAGGCGGGTTGTTCGAAGGGGAAGGGGGGCTCGATGCATTTTTATAAGAAAGATGCTTGTTTCTTTGGAGGTCATGGGATTGTGGGGGCTCAGGTACCGTTAGGGTGTGGATTGGCGTTTGCACAGAAGTATAGGAAGGAGGAGAATGTGTCTTTTGTCATGTATGGTGACGGTGCTGCTAATCAGGGGCAGCTTTTTGAAGCCCTGAATATGGCTGCGCTTTGGGATCTTCCTGCCATTTTGGTTTGTGAAAACAATCACTGTAAGGAATTTTCTTCTTGGAAAATAGAGAATATTGATTGATTGATTGATTTTTCTTTCTTTATGCTTGAAAACCGTTTTACATTATGCATTGAAAACTTTGAAAACTTGTGTGGAAATATATGCAAATTTGCAAATTTATAGAAGTATATACAATTTCTCCATAGCTAAGAGGCAAGTGCTTTAAACTTGTAAAATTTCCCACCCAATGATGTGGAACGGTAAATCCGGCTGAGGTGACTGTCCTTGACAGCCACAACTGACCATTGGCCATGCTCTAAAGGATTCCTGATGTCAATTATCACCAATGTGTTTTTGGTGCATTGGTTGTGGACGAGAGGGCATGACTTCACAGTGAGCTTGCTTTAGTGGAAGCAATCCATGGATTGGTAACGTTATGGAAATTTAACTTTGGCACCAAAAAAAGCTAGTTTGTGAAATTTTGTCTTCCAAACAATTACTGGGTTGAAAATTGACATATCAAGTTAGTTTTCAGTATATAAAGTTTAAGGTTTTACTATTTGGGTGAGAAGCTGGAATAGATGCTCCATGAGTTCACAATCAAGTGAAATTTTCTGGATGTTTTGTTCTTTAACATAATTTTAGCAAGTGGTCTAACTAAGAAGGAATCATATTTCAAGATTATAGGGAGTTATAATAATATATAGATAAATCATATGTGTGTGTTTGTATTTATTCATCAACTTAAAGAGTAGAAAAGTAATCAGTATGCATATATTGTTGATCATTGAGCTAGTGGACATTGCCAACACAAAATTGAAAGAAACAGAGGTTTCTTGGTTTGATGTGCAGATGGTATGGGTACAGCTGAATGGAGAGCTGCAAAGAGTCCGGCTTATTACAAGCGTGGGGATTATGTTCCAGGATTGAAGGTGAGTTTGGTCTTTTTATATTTTGACGGGAGTTAATTTTTACTACTTTTAATTTAATTTGTATTTCTTAGATAGTCATTTTGTAAGCTTGGATTTTTAATTACTTCTTGATTTTAAGTTGAAATCTTTATAATCTCATGTTTTCATATTACTAGTTGCTGTATGATATGGAATTATATCTTGTTTAATATCATTAAACAATGTATCTTCTGTGGCTATATAATCTTGCTTGAAATGCTTCAGTTAGGAGTAATATCTATCCACTTTTTTATTCTTTAGTTTCCTTCTCTCTCTCTCTCTCTCTCTCTCTTCCATAAGAAGGGTGCATATATATAATTGTCTTTATTGGGAAGCACAAATGCACAATAGGTGGTAAAATTAGTGAACTAAAAAGCTGCTTCAAGCATTGGTTATTCTGACTCCATTACTCTTGCTTTCTTTCCCCTATCTTCGGAAGTGCTGCAACTCTAAATGTTATTTCATCAATCATCTACACATCCAATGCCTTGATAACATGTTATAAATGATTTTTAAACTCTTCATGCGCCTGTTCTTTCATAGCTAAAATTTTGAGATTATTGTTAAAGTGTTATTTAAATCAAATATGAAACAACAAAAGACTACGGATGCCTCCAATTCCATGCTGTTTTTTGTTAGGTATTTATATACCGTTATTTTTATCCACCATGAAACTCATTTGCAATACCCTTGACAAAACTTGAAACTTGAGTAGCATCATAAAGATGCAATGGTCAATTTTCTTTACATGTAAATCTTTGTGAAATTTGATTAGTATGTTGTTTCAAATTTTTCTTTTAGGTACATACAATCTATATTTCTTGTAGACTATACCATTATTACCATGTTTATTGTCTGTCCATAACTTGGTACCCAATTCAGGCCCAGCTTTATAGCATTAAGATGATAACTACAATGATCTAATTTCAATATCAAGTCTTTTAGGTATTTAAATTGTTAATGATCTTGGTTAAAATCATTGTTCAGGTTGATGGTATGGATGCCTTAGCTGTCAAACAAGCTTGCAAATTTGCAAAGGAATATGTTTTGAAGAATGGACCTATTGTAAGTAAAGGTTTTTGTGTGACTTTTTATGTCGCATTAAGATCCTCATGATAGAACCTTCTCATTCTTTGCAGGATTCCTTATGTTTTTTTCTTATCTTGATAGTACTTTCTATTAAATTTATATGAAAAATTAGCTTGTTTTTAATCACTTGATTAACTTTATTGTCTTGTTGATGGATATTTCAGATTCTGGAAATGGACACTTACAGGTATCACGGTCACTCTATGTCTGATCCTGGTAGCACCTACCGTACACGTGATGAAATTAGTGGCATCAGACAGGTTTGTAGATAACCTAACATATTTTTTGCCAAACTGTTATTCTTTGAATGACGTGTAATTTACCGCTTTCAGGAGCGCGATCCCATTGAAAGAATAAGAAAGCTGATACTTGCTCATGATTTAGCCACTGAAAAAGAGCTGAAGGTGATGCAGTGATCCTTCTTTGTTCTTTATAGCACTGTTTACTTTTAATCTTAAATTTTGAGGGGCCCCACCTCAATTCTCCACACATCTTCAGTTATTTGTCACATCCTATATAACAATATATAAATTATATCTTATTAAATATCCCTCATTTCTAATATTTTTTGTTATGTTTTTATCAGGATTTAGAGAAACAAGCTAGAAAAGAAGTAGATGAAGCAGTTGCTCAGGCAAAGGTGACTTAAATGGGGCAGGGTCATAAATAACCCAATGCTATAGCATTTCTTAAAATCATGACCTTAAGTATTTAGTGTTATCTTTCTCTGAAACTACAGGATAGCCTGATGCCAGATGAAGCCGAACTTTTTACGAACGTTTACCGTAAAGGACTTGGGGTGGAGGTATTTTTTATCTTATTTTTTGTTAATTGCATGTCCCGTTTATTAATCATCTATAATTGACATGTTTTAATCGAACTTATTACTTATGTCTTGCAGTCATTTGGAGCTGACAGGAAAGAACTCAGAACTACACTTCCCTGATTATGCAAATATGAAACCATAATCTAACAGTATGTTGCTGATCACTCCTGGTCTATTCTGTTCTTTCTAACACCAAACAAGAATAACGAGAACAGATGGACCCAACAAATAATTTTACTGCGCTATTTTGGTATAAATAATGTTACTTTCATGTCAAAACAAAAAAGTTTTAACATTCTTGATAACATGATTCTCTTGGCCATTATCAGATGCTTCTGATTGTTTAGTGCTGCTGGAGTTGCAGTTACTTTCGACTTGTTTTTCCAGTTTGATCAACCTAAAGCCTGTTGATAATGAAGTGATAATAGTGTTTGTGTGATTGACATCTTAATCTGGCTTTTGTTGGTATTTTGATCATATGTTTTGTGAAAATGTTAAATCTGTTTTTAAGTTTTGGCTGGAGAAATGAATTGATGTTTCTGAGATTGCTCTGTTAGCTTGTTGCTTGTATTTTATTTGAAAAATGTTTGCTCAACCCAGTTTGTTTTAGGGTTCCTGGACTTGTGTTTGTTTCTAGTTTAGACTTTAGAGCTCCACTTCGTTGATATCGACTTGTTAACTTTGCGCTGACTTGATTTGTGTATGAACCATCTAGCTTGATAGAGAGCGATTTGAACCGACTCTTGGCTCGGCTTACCTTGTTTGCTTATTGAACACCTTGGTGGATTGTTGTGTTATTTTTTGTTTAGATTAGATCCCTTGTATAATGACTTGACTTGACTTGAGTTACAAAGATTCTTGAGTTGCTTGAAATATGCAATTGCTAATGCATATGTGTACTTTATGTTGAGGTTGTAAATGAATCATATGAACATGAATGATGTCTTGTTTGTTTTTATTCGATTAATATTAAGTTTGTTCATAAATACATAATTGATTGAAAATTTTTGTATGTGTTTGTTTGTTTAATGAATTAAACTTGTTTGCGAATGGCAAACGATTGCAAACTAAATATATTGTTTAAAAATTAAAATTAACATTCTTAATGCCAGACATTAGATGTAATTATTTTATCTATATATAAAAGAAATCAATTGATAATATAATCATCTTGAAATAAAATATAAGTTAAAATAACAATAACAAACAGTTCATATCGACGTGTCTTAAACCAACAACAACCACCTTACCCAGTATATTTCACTTTTCAGTAGGGTTTGGCGGGAAATGATAGATACAAACTTTACCCCTATCCCAATTGGGATAGAGAGTCTGCTCCGAAAGAGTCCCCGGCTCAATAAACCGTTCGATAAAAAAATTATTAATATTCATTTGTTTAATAAATAAACAAACTTGAATAACAAGCTTTACTTGTTTAGTTAAAAGAACACACAGATCATGTTTGTTTGTTTATTTGTAATGTGTATTCATAACCATAACATAATATATATGTTCACATTATTGATCATTAAATAATATAATTTATATCTTTTGAACCTTATTTTTAACTTATAATCTTATTATTTAAACTAGGAAATATAGTTATTTTAAGTTCGTACTTTGTTAAAAACATAATCTATTAAACCTTATTGATAACTAATATTGTCTACCAAGGGGCTTTGTCCCAGCGGTATCCCTTGGCTTTCCAAATGGAACGTCATGGATTCAAATCCCTCTCAATACGAAATAGGGGTCATTGAGATGTCAGGAGGTTTTCCGGTGCGGTTTCCTCCTGGGGTGGTGGTGGGGTCTCAACAGAGGTCTTGATAACTAGACCTTTGTGACGTAGCCTGAAAATCAGTTGTTCACACGTTGAGATCAAATGTCGTTCAAAAAAAACTAATATCGTCTTGTATTTATTAAGATTAAATAATAATGTCAGCGTATGGTTTTAAAACTGTTTATGTAGTATTTTGCTCGGTGTTGTCACGGATGTACCAATTGATGCAATAACAGTGCCACCAATCTCACATGGGATTTATACAATAGCTCAATTTGATTAGTCTTTTTTAAAAATTATTTTCTTAGAAAAATCTCATTGTAACAATTTTGTATGGAATAAAATAATAATGTTTAAGTTTTATATGTGTGGGCTCTTAAGGAGCAAAAGTAAAATTGTACTAATTTTAACGTTATTTTAATCATTTTGTGAAAATAACGGTATTATCGTTGAGATGATCAACTTTAAACGACAACTTTGAGCCGATGACTCTTTCGGAGCAGCCTCTCTGTCCCAATTATGATAGGGATAAGGTTTGTATCTATCTTTACCTCCAGACCCTACTGAAAAGAGGGAATATGGTGGGTAAGGTGGTGGTTGTTATTTTATTGAATGCACACGACACGGAACAGAACTGTAAATTGAAGGGCCTTAAGCTTAGTAATACTCTCTTGACTTCTATTATGAGAGATTTTGAGTCAGAGTTTCTCCGTGAGAAATTGATCTATATCAGATTTTCTTCGTGGGAGTTTTCTCTTGATAATGGGGTCAAGTTGCCCGTTCTCCGAGTGGTGTTTGATTTAACGGTTAGTTTTTTTTCTTTTCTAATTTAGAATCTATGGCAACATGAATTGAAATAGACGTATAATTAATTGATCCTTGTGATTGAACTATTTTCCTTAAAACATATTTTACATTTATTTATGTATTTTCAGAGATGATCAACAAGTTAAGACTTTAGTCTTTACAATGAGAGTGTAAGTGTGTGTTTTTCTTGTAACACAATTTCAAATGCAAAGGCAGAAGAGTTGGAAAGAGAGTCATTGATCTAAGTTGTGCTCTTATTTAAGGTGGACCCACTCACATAATCTCAATGGTGTTGGAATAGTGGGTTGACATTAGTTAAAGGGTTGTGGGTTGAATTTTGCAATCATATGCTGAACATGTAATTACTCGTGTCAAAAATTTCAACCCTAAGCCGGATAAAAATATATTCAGGTTCACTCAAACATGACACATTTAACTTATTTATCTAAATTAATCAAATGAATTTACAATTTGTAAGTTGTTTGTAGGCTTGAAAACATTTTAATAACATGTTTAAAAGGTGTGTATAAGTGAAAATAGTTAATATTATATTTTAACAAAAAAAATTAATATTATAAAACTACTAATTACCGTGTAATCTAAATCATAAAGCAGAAATCTAAAATAAAAATTATTTGTATATTTATTAATCAAGTTAAAAATAAAAAAAAAGTATTAATCAATCAATTAAATTATACTAAAATTAAAGGAAAAACAATTAAGCATATGATTAGGCTATGTGTTAGGTTATGTGTTATTAGCAGTGACCCAGGCGTGATGCCCCCTGGGTCACGCCCTCTCACGCCACCATCCCCATGCCACACTGGGCGTGACCATCAAGTGGTGGTTCAGCCGTGAGGCTCTTCACCGGGTGAAGGAGAAGAAACGGGAGAAAAGGGGGGGGGGAAATGTGGTGATAACGTGGAGTGATAGAAAATGATGGGAGAAATCTAAAATAAAAGTTATTTGTATAATTATTAATCAAGTTAAAAATAAAAAAAGTTATTAATCAATCAATTAAATTATACTAAAATTAAAGGAAAAACAATTATGCATATGATTAGGCTATGTGTTAGGCTATGTGTTATCAGCGGTGACCTAGGCGTGATGCCCCTGGGTCACGCCCCCTCACGCCACCATCCTCATGCCACACTGAGCGTGAACACCAAGTGGTGGTTCAGCTGTGAGTCTCTTCACCAGGTGAAGGAGAAGAAACGGGAGAAAAAGGGGGGAAAATGTGATGATGACGTGGAGTGATAGGAAAGTGATGGAAGAGTGATAGATAACATCGGAAAAGATGATGTGGAGTGATAAGGGGGTAATGGTGTTGGTTGATTATGTGGCGTCCACAAGGCACCTACGTGGAGTGATGGTGGTCATGCCATTCAGCTCGACCTAAAGAATGCTGGAGCAACCTACCGGAGGGCTATGACGGCCATCTTCCATGCCATCAAAGAAAATCCTATAGATCTAGCAATGATGGAATTTCGATTTGCATAACACATAGTCTTATGCGAAAGCCCCCATCACTCCACGTAGGCGCCACATAATCAACCAACACCATCACTTCTTTATCACTTCACATCATCTTTACATATGTTATCCATCACTTTCCTAACACTCTACGTCATCACCCTATTTTTCCTCCTTTTTCCCCTTTTCTTTTTCTTTCACCCCGTGATGCCCTCATGCCCCTGTGTAATGGAGGAGGGCGCTATCAGGACGTGATCGTCCCCTCTCACGCCCTCATCACACATCATTACACATCCTTATAAAAAGGAAAATATAAATATAATAATTATGAAACCTAAAATGGGTTAACAAGTCACCTGACATGACCCATATTATAAACTATTTAACCTGAACACAACCTATTTACTTAAACGAGTTATATGTTGTGGATTGAAACCATTGGAAGGTACGAGACTTGTCTCACATCGGTTGTATGTGGTTTATAAGCCAAATAAGCTCTCTCACCTATCAGACTAGTCTTTTGGTTTAAGTTATTCTGTTTGGCTTGTAACAATTGTCAACTCAAAACTTTTAGAGAATCATATTTATTTTGTTACGAGTTTTATCAAAAATTTAATCAGATCACCGATCAATTATCGTATTTTTCTTCTTCTTTTACCATACTTATTTCTATCAACAAGAAGAAAACTTAAACCTACTTTAAACTAACAATCTCTGGATATTGTATAGTATGAAATTTTTTTTAAAAAAAAATTCAAACATTAAACTTTATAAACAAAAAATAATAATATTCATCCATCGATCTAAATTCTACACCATTAAAGCTTGAGCTTTGCACACGGGGCAAAGATTCTTCCTGATCAACCATTCCTTAATGCATGTCGGATGGAATCGATGATTGCATTCAAGAACACCTAATCTCTCACTCCTTTCAAACTCCATCTGACAAATTACGCATATTTCATCATCTTCATCATCATCACTGTGGATTGATAGCTTCAAATTCTCAGATATAACCTTCTCGATCAATCCACCATTGTAATGCTCTGTTTCTTGATCAAAACTATCAAACATCAGAACTTCATCAATAGGATCCACCTGAACATAACGATTACTCTGATGATATCCACCATTGTAACGCAATGTTTCACGAACAAATCTGTCATGTATCTGAGCTTCATTATCAGACTCCAGAAGGGGATATGAACGGATTTGATAAGCACTTCCAAACACACGTTGTTCAATTTCTTCGAAGTTGTTGAACAGAAGATTATTATTACTTATGACTCCTTGATTTACGTATGGACACCATGTATATGGGTGAGGGAGAGGACGGTAGAATGGCGATGATACATTCATGGCAGGATCGAAGTAATGTGGGTATCGATTGAAACTGTGTGATGTGGGTGTGTGTACTGCGTGACGACGTGGGTTAACATTGAAATCCATTGAAACAGAAAAAACAGAGTGTTGCAGTTTTATGAAGAAAAAGAAGTTGCAGGTCGTCAATGGTGGAAATTAAGAAATCAAATAGAATGTTTGGAAGAGGGTGATGATTAAAGTAGATTATATAACAGGGTATCAGGAATTCAGGGAGTTTATTTGGGATTGAAATTTGAGAATCTTACGCGATTGGGATTTTTTTGGGTCGGTGACTGTTTGAGATTTTGATTTTATCGGATTCGTGATTGTCTTTCAAGATCCTTAATTTATCAAGATAATAACAGTTCACAATTCTCGGATTCGTTTGAGTTCACCCCTTTTACTTGTGCTAGTTATTTAAAAAAAAAGATTTTTTTTAGTTTTTTTTTTATATTTTTTTTAAACAAGGATAAAGCTAACTCGTTGTTTCATCAATTGATATGGATGATCATTATCATCTCCGAATTTTGATACAAGAATGTAAATGTTATTATATGAAAATACGAAATTGGGCTTTGATAAACCTTACTAATAATACACAATATTATGATTTTTAAATATCATGGTAATGAATATTTTAAGGGTATTTCTAATTAGATCCTACTATATTTTTCTGTCATACCTTACTCTCTGCTATATTAAATATAGTTTGATTTAAAAACGCCAAAAAAATTTGTCTTTATCTCTCTAAAATTTAGAAAAAGTAAATTACATAATTTTTTATCTATATAATTATTAATTGATATTTATTGTTTATATATTTTGTTTACCCATACATAGATTATGCAAAAGCTAATGTATAGCATAGCGTTTTATAACTGAGAACTAATAAAAATTTTAGTAACTTTACAAAAACATGCATACGTAACATTTAAAAGATGTTATTAGAAAAAAAACTAAAACTAAAACTAAAATATATAAAATTAAATGAAAAAGATAATATATCTAATATTCACACAATATAAAGTTTAAATAATAGTTATAAAATATTACTAAGGCTTTATACTTATGTAATATATATTAAAATAATTAAAAGGTTTATAATAAATAAAAGTATCAATTAATGAAAGAGAGTGGTAATTAATGAATATGTGAATATATATTTAATGCTTGCAATAAACTATTTTTTCCTTCTATAAGTTTAGTTTTACTTACAACGTTTCAACAATCGGTTCGAATCGGCCGCAGCTAACTCATCAGGTACGAAACCCTCCGATATTATGCATGTTTCTTCGATCGACTGTGTCGGCGGTTTAATCTGGTTATACCGGTAAAACTGGTATTCCAGGTTTCAAAAAAACACAAGATAGTGAATTTCGGCGTTTAAGCGATCATGAACTTGATACGTTTAACACTCCAATGTCATAATCATATTATGCGCTTTTATTTAAAAAAAAGGAAAAATTCAAAGAAATGTAACTAACTTTTCATTTTGTTCCAATCAAGTCAACCAAACTTTTTTTTGTCCAGTTAAGTCATTCAAGTTATTTTTGTATTTAAATTATGTGTTTTTAACTTGAATTGTAGGCAATACATGTTGATATAAGTTTGGGTGAATAATTTTTTTTAAAAAAATGACTGACTTGAATAAGTAATTATTAATTATTAATTTTTTGTTTTTTGTTAGATATTAGTTAAAACTAATAATTATTGATTCAAATCAGTCATTTTTTTCAGAAAAAATTATTCACTCAAACTTATATCAACATGTATTACCTACTATTCAAGTTAAAAACATAAAATTCAAACACAAAAGTAACTTGAATGGCTTAATTAAGATAAAAAAAAAAAGTTTAAGTGACTTTATTGGAACAAAATAAAAAATTAGTTACATTTCTACAAAGTTATCCCTAAAAAAATTATTAGAATTTGAGTACTTTTTAGATTGTTTTGGATAAATTTGAGTACGTGTTGAATTGTTTTTGGATGAATTTTGATACTTTTGGAAACTTATTTGAATAAAAGTTGTATTTCTATGGAATTCCATGGTTAACTAATGTGTTCTTGGGGTGGTTGTGGTGGCTCATGGGAGATCTAGGTAACTAAACCTTGGTGACATGGACTGAAAACAGTAGGCTCACACGATTGAGACCTTCGTCGTTCAAAAAAAAACTAATGTGTGCGGTTGAACCATCTCTAAGCCAAATCCATTGCACCTAAAATACCGGTTTTTAAAACATTGTTTACTTACCTTCGTAAGTTTAAAAAGTGCATATTAAGTTTAAAATACCGGTTGAACCACCTCTGAGCCAATAAGTTGTTTGTATATGTAATTTCCTACAAAAATTAACAAATTATAACCATTAAAAGTTAAAAAACACTTATAAAAGTTACAAAAAATAGCTTCTTAAAAATAACTTTTTAACACTACTTAAAAAGTTAAAGGCAAAAGTGTTTTTCAAATTATCAAACAACTTTTATCTTATTAACTTTTTCATCCGGACATTAAATTAAAATATTGATTCAAATGAAATCTCAAACATCCACTAATACTTGTATTGTAAAAAGGTTAATCTTATGATTATGTGAAAATGATTCTATCACCAAATTATGAGTATTCGTAAGCATAAAGAATTGGATATTTATTCCCTATAATACATTTGACAATTGTTCCATACAAACCGATTCGGGTAAGGTTTCTTTTTACTTGTAAAGAAATCTTTGAATACAAAATGAAAAGAATCCAAAATGAAAAGAAAGATTCTAATGGTCGAAGCAAGATTTCCAGCAACACTCTCATCTTCTTCTCTAGCTTCTTTCCTCATCTTGGCTTGGGTTTCGATTTGCATTTAGAGTGTGATTTTTGACTCAAAACTGTTACATTAAGAGTTGAATTTCAAGGAATTATTATGATTTAAAAAGTGTTCACACTCATTGATGTTTTTGCTTGTAAGTGAAATAAGTTGCCTTTTATAAGTACTTTGATGTTGTTTTGTTTTTTGTATGGAAGAAATGGTGCAAAACAATGTCTCCGGTATGCAAATCAAAAGGTAAAATGGTTTTTTTGACCCGACAGTCTGTTTTGCTGCATTATCGGATTCAATTTGCTAGAATTCATCGACCGACCATCATGTATAGAATGAGCATGGTCGCAAAAGTCGGCTTCCAAGGCCGAGTACTCTCCAATTACTCGCTACAAGGAACTGTTCCGACCTGGGAGCGTCTAGCGACTTTTGCAACTTTGAGAAAGAGAGAAAGAGGACAGGAGAGCTTGATTGTGAAGACCAACTAATTTTTGTGTCTAGACTTGTTTATTTTAAATAAAGATGACATTAAAGTTGGGTAAATCTAACCTATTTTCTTTTATATGTTTTGCTACTAGGTCATATGTTGATTTATGTTTCAATTGTGAATTTTTGTGGTGCTCTATGAAATTATAATAAGTTGACAAGGAATCAATCAATTTTCATTGTGTTAACCTAGATATATGTATGACTACTGTTTGGTTACTTCTAACCTATATAAAATCGTCACCAGTTGTTTCCATGATTCTGCTATATTTGACACCAAGTGGACTTTCTTTTATTATTTCTCAGAATATATGAAGTTTGTAGTTAGTATTTAATTTTCATGGAACATTGGTGTGAATTTTTTTATCATGATGCATTGAGTAGGTATCTGTATTGAAATAATTTTGAGCTTCTTATACAAAAGCCTTCACTTTTTTGAGTATTATACTATGTTATAAAAATTGATTATGCTCTTAAAACATTTAATCCTATATATAATAACCCTTATTTTTCAACAAATGTATGGTTTTTGGGAAAACTTCATAAAAATGTAACTAACTTTCTAATTTGTTCCAATCAAGTCACTCAAACTTTTTTTGTCTCAATTAAGTCATTCAAGTTATTTTTGTGTTTGAATTATATGTTTTTAACCTATATTATAGGTAATACATGGTGATATAAATTTGAGTGAATATTTTTTTAAAAAAATAACTGACTTGAATAAGTAATTATTAATTATTAATTTTTTGTTCTTTGTCAGATATTAGTTAAAATTAATAATTATTGATTCAAATCATTCATTTCAAAATATATATATATATCTATTCAAGTTAAAAACATAGAATTTAAACACAAAAATAACTTGAATGACTTAATTAGGAAAAAAAAAAGTTTGAGTGACTTGATTGAAACAAAATAAAAAGTTGGTTACATTTGTACAAAGTTATCTCATGGTTTTAAATAGGAAAACGTTTAAAAATTATTTGATTATGTGCAGGTTCATAGGGATATAACACATGAAGATTGCAATAGAACTCTTTAAAAATCAAACAAGATATGTATTAAACAAATCTCCTAACTGCAAAATTTATACTTGATTGTAGTGATTTGCTGGTGTAAATGTGATATATTCAAAGGAAGCCACCAGCAAATGAATTCTATTTAAATGTTTATAAAACTATGCATTTGGGTTTCTATTTACAATCGCTTTTTCCCGATCATGACCGTCGCAACTCGCGGCGGCTAATCACTATTATTTCACAAAACATAATAATATGATTTGTTACTATTAAACATTTTATTAACACTGTTTACAATTAAGGGTCGCCACATTTTCTGCACAAGAGATTTATATATGTTATATATAATGTTTTTCTTTTTTTATTTGCAGCTTTTGAAACATTTTCTGCACAAGAGATTTAAACATTTTCTTTTGAGGCATTGTCTCTTAAAAAAGATGTCTTGGGTTCAAATCCAAGCAAAGGGGGAAAATTGGATGTAATTTAGAAGTAGGATAGTATTGCCGTTAAAAAAAATATATATATTGATCAAATCGTGGTCAATGTAAGAAAATTGGTTTTATTATAATTTACAATTTTAGTCACAAACGGTTAATCAAACAATAAAATATTATAAATATTGGTTTTATCTATTAATCTTACCAATAACACGTTAATAAATACTTGGTCAATATTAATTAAGTAGACGGTTTCAAATTATTTTCCCTAAATTAAACAAATACAAATGGACCATGTCAATGTTGTTTTGTTTATGTTAATTATGTATTTCACACATCACGTCATGTTTTGTTGATGTTTTAAACTTTTAGTGACTAGTGCAATATCACTTTCCTAAGTGAATAAGTTATGATATAAATTAATTTAATTTGAGGAAAATTAGAAACTGACCGTGTAAAACCGAAAGATACAGGTTCTAACAAGCTTATTTTATTCAATCCATTCTTCAATTCGTTGTCAGCCTCAAGCCGATCCCAACGTTCCGAGCAACCGGAACTCTTTTTTTATCATTTGTTAATTGGTACCCACAATTATATTTTTTTCAAACAGCATTAAAAAACGTTCAATCCGACCTTCAACAAAAAAATAGGAAATCGAAGTTATACTGGAAAAGAAACCTGATCTGTCACCTACTTGTTGCTATACTAAATAATTAATATTAAGATGTTATACAAAAAAATATGTTTATGAAAATTTTCTAATATTTGAAGACCATTTGCAAAAATACAAAATAAATTTACAAAAAGAATAACAGATTTTTTATTTTTGAAGACATACTTTAACTTTCTTTTTTCTTTTTTTATGTCAGTAACAATCAATCTGGTACACAATTTTGGAACCGTGTTCGAAGTCATATACTAGAAGAACAATATGATTTTGGAAAATAACGCGACTTGCAACGAAAAACGTGGAAATTAAACATATTGTAGATCCAACACCATAACAAAAAAAAAAAAGGTGTTAATAATGAAAAAGTGATAATCGATATAGGGTTATTCACATCAGTTTATTCAGATTTGAAAACTAAAATTTTAGACTTTATCCGAAACCTGACACGACCTAAATAAAAATATGTTTATCCCATCCGAATTCATTCAAATAAGCTTAATTTTTACATCCGAATAACCTAGATAACTCAAATAAACAGGTTTTATTCAATTTGATCTGGTGATTCCGATATCCGATCTTATCAGAATAACCTGAAAAATAATTCGGATCGGTTGGTTTTCGGGTTTCATAAACAATTCAGATTTCAAGTTTTTTTCGGGTTTCGGAAACAATTAAAAAAAATGGTCAAGCCCGCATCACACATATAAAGTGACTAGAGGGTGATGACAGTGACCTACTACGACTGCGTGACGTCTTCAAGGCGCCCGTCAAACCCTAATCAGCCCCCAATTATGTAATAATCACACATAGTCTAATATTAAAAACCATAGACTTGACGAGATAATAGCTAAAAGTTCATTTTCGTGATCTCGTTCTTGTAAGTTTGATTATCGTTGAGACGTGTTATGCTAATCATTCACCTGGTTTGTATTTTGGTATTTATATAAATTATTTGTATTTTTTTCCCCTTTGTCTTGTTCATATGGGTTCAAACCCAAATTAAAACCATGATCATTAAATACAATTTATTAACAAGTAGAATAATAAAAAAATTATAAAACAAGCAAACGTTAATTTTTAAATTTCAAATAACATGCAAATATTAATTAAATACACATGCAACGGTTAGTTAAATGCAATACCATAATCAAACAAACCACTTTATCCATTGGCTAATATAAATATAAATTGTTAATATACATATACGTGGTAAAAGTGGGGCACTTTCACGACCAACTCGTTCTAAATTCAAATTTTATAAGTCACACTTCATTAATTTTTGAACTCCAAATAACATGCTAGCTTTAATTAATACACATGCAATGATTAATTAAATGCAATACCATAATCAAAACAACCACTTTAACCATTGTTAATATACGTGGTAAAAGTGATGCCCTTGTGCAATTTTATAAGTTTCACATCGTAATAATTTTTAACCAAATGAATTTTAGCCTACTGATTATCTTATCGACTTTTGTATAAGTGGTTTTGGATTCGAATCTAGTTCAAGACATAATTGTTAAGGTAAGATTAGATTTTTACCTATTTTGAAGTGGGCTCGAATGTATGCCTAAAACATCAAATCCGAATTAATGGTTGAAATCTAATTTTATTGTTGCGTTTCAAGTTGTTCAAAAAAAACAAATCGTAATAGTTTTTTTTCAAAAAAATTAGCCTCTATTGTTAAGAAGAGAAAAAAAAAAGGGTCATTATATCATTTATTAAGAAAGATGTTCTTGTAGCTTAGAATATATCGGATCATGACATCTCACCTTGTTCAAACGACTTAGTAACTTACAACCATTTAATATTTGTTTGTGCAAGTTTTTCCAATGCTTTCTTATTTTAATATATTTTGTAAACCTTATATTATAATTTATAAACATATGAAACATTCAAGTTACTTTTGTTTATCTACTTGGGACAAAGGGATTAAGTTAAACTTTTTTTTTTCTTTCTTAACTATATCAACTTAAAACTTTATATTTTTAAAAGAGTAACTTTATAAAATAATAACCAAGTTTCTCAAATATTTCTATTAAGTTATCAAAAAAAATTTTCCTTTTAAAGTCACTCAACTTTTACCAAGTGTTTCAATTATATGTAATTCTTTTTATAAATATTTAATTTTTTTAAAATTAATCAATGCAAATGAAACATATATGAATATTTACAAATATTTGATTATTATTTTTTCTAAATTTGACTTAAATTTTAACAAGTTTGAAAATTTTTAATTAATTTATGAATTTGTTTTCTTTACAATTACATCTTATTTCAAGTTAATTAAAAAAAATCACTTCTTATTAGTAAAAATTCATATATGTTTCATTTATCTTTATTAATTTCAAAAATAATTAATCAATTTTAAAAAATTATATATGATTGAAAGACTTGCTAAAAGTTGAGTAACTTTAAAAAATATTAGAAAAACTTGATTAGCATTAAGTTAAATATTCCTTTTATAAATTACATCAAACAAATGAGTAAAACACTAGGGGAAAAATATATATATATTTGCCCTTAATTAGATTTAAAAAATGGTAACTAGATCTTACATTTATAGATAAACAAAAGTATATATGTTTATTTACTATATTTTAAATTAACATCAAATGTTATCAATACCTTTTAAGTTTGTAATTTTGCTGCCAAATACATATATTTTTGCCCAATCACAATTATTATATATAGAAAGAAAGTGATTGAGAGCTCCAGAAACACACTCATAAACCTTTTAGTTGTCTGTGCAATTTATCATCATCATCTTCTTCATCTGTTTAGTGAAATCTTCAAATTCACCCAGCTCTATCTTAGTTTCCCAGATGAAGTAATTGATGAGCAATCTGACCCACAAATTTTCAATCTGTTGCAGATGGGTCGTTTTCAATTTTGCATTTTGTTCCTTTTATCTTCCCCGTTGATGTGCTTCGGGATTCGTTATATTCCGGCGAATTCACAGACCCAGATCAATCAAAGATCCGATCTTTTATTAGGGTTTATCGAAGCACCGGAATACCGGAACGGTGCCGGCTGCTCGCGCGACATCATCCACCTCGCAATGACGATCGATTCAGAGTACTTACGTGGCTCAATCGCCGCCTTACACTCCGTCCTCCGGCACGCTTCCTGCCCGGAAAACGTGTTTGTTCATTTTATTGCGGCGGAGTTCGACCCGATAAGTCCACGCGACTTGACCCGACTCGTCAGATCCACCATCCCGTCGCTACGGTTCAAGATGTATATTTTCCGGGAAGATGCAGTCATCAATCTGATCTCGTCTTCCATCCGGATCGCACTCGAGAACCCGTTGAACTACGCCCGAAATTATCTGGGCGACATACTTGATCCGTTTATCAACCGGGTCATCTACCTCGATTCCGACGTCATTATCGTCGACGACATACAAAACCTCTGGACCATCACGTTACAAAACAACCGTGCCATCGGAGCTCCGGAGTATTGCCACACCAATTTCACCCACTACTTCACCGACACATTCTGGTCCGACCCGGTCATGTCCCGGGTATTCGGGTCAAAAAACCCATGTTACTTTAACACCGGGGTAATGGTAATGGATATTAAAAAATGGAGATCCGGAAACTACAGGAAACGGGTCGAGAACTGGATGGAGGTCCAGAGAACAAAACGGATCTACGATCTGGGTTCATTGCCGCCGTTTTTGTTGGTTTTCGCCGGAAACATTGAACCGGTTGACCACCGGTGGAACCAGCACGGGCTCGGCGGCGATAATGTGAAGGGTAGTTGCCGGGAACTGCACGCCGGTCCGGTGAGCTTGTTGCATTGGAGTGGGAAGGGGAAACCGTGGGTGAGGCTTGATGAGAAGAGAGCATGTCCGTTGGATCGATTATGGGAGCCGTACGATCTTTACAAAAGTAATAATAAGCGTCACCAACCAGTCGTTGGATCAAATGGATATTCTAATTACTTCGTTTAGTTGCATTGGGTGATTGAAATAAAGTTGGTGTTAGTTTATGGTTTTTGGGGGTTTGTATTTTTTGACAGCTGTGTAAAGGAATTATATTTATAGCGGCTTATTCTGATTGGTTGGGATATAAGGATTTTGATTTGGTTGTATATTACACCTATCTGATAATATAAAATAGTTAGTAATAATCTGATATTCATTTTCTAACGGATTTAATATAAAATATAAATAGTTAGTAATAAAATTTATAAATTATAAAATAACATTTAAATATAAAATGTTTAAAATACGTAATAATAAGTACTTTTAGCAATAAGATAATGATCAAAAACTTTATTTTCAAAAGAAATTAATTTTAAAATTTATTACTAAAATATGTCATTTGTTTATAAAAAACTATTCTTTAAAATCTATGTATTATAGTCTATTTTATTTAAAAAAAATTAGAACACATGATTTTTAGAAAAAAATTCATATCTTAGAATTTTTTTATAGTGTTTTTTTAATAAAATATTATTTTTAATTGATTATAAAACTTTTTAGTATTAAAAATGTAAATAATATCATTAATATTATAATTATTCTTTAAAAGTGAGAATTTAATGAAATAATAAGAAGTTGCCAAGTGGCATTATTGGACTAAAATTGTGACATGTGGCAAATAACATTTTTGTTTATTAAGATAGTAAGATCTGATAATCTGATATTCATTTTCTATTTTCTTTTTTTCTTTTTTTTTTCACCTGATTTTTTTTAACGCACAACTAGGGCTATTCAAAAAGCTCGTAGCTCGTTCGGAAAAAGCACGGCTCGGATAAAGCTCGTTTGTAACCGAGCCGAACCGAGCCAGCTCGTTTTATAACCGAGCCAAGTCCGAGCCAAGGCTGGCTCGGCTCGTAGCTCGCTCGTTGATCGGCTCATATGCTCGGCTTACTATACTAAAATATAAGAATATAGATTTACTTTCAATAATAAATATACTTTAGTATTATTTTTTAAGTATGATAAAAAAAATAATAAAAAATAAAAGAAAATAGGATAGAAATATGGAATGAATCTCAATTATCACGTGTTTCACTAATCCCTCATTCCTAAATCATATTCTTAATTCTCAATTCTACATATTCACGTCTCTTTACTCTTACTTCTCAAACCATAATTCCCAAATATGTTGGAGCCACAGTCCTCACACTAGACGTTTCACGCACAGTTACAGCCATATGACGGTTGGTCTCAACCACATGCAGGTCGGATATTACACGGTCAAAGCTAGACGTCGGTCTGTTATAGACAACCAGACATCTCTCGCATGTGGCCTTTGTAGAAGTCAGGACTCAATGGAGAAAACGAGCCGAGTTGAGGAGAATGCGATTCAAATATTAAATTTGTTATGTAAAACCGAGCCAAAAACGAGCCGAGCCGAGCCAGTTCGGTTAAAAACGAGCCGAGTCCGAGCCGAGATTTCAGGCTCGGTTTACAATCCGAGCTGAGCCGAGCCAGGCTCAGTTTAAAACAAGCCGAGTCTGAGCTGACCCCTGGCTCGGCTCGGTTCGGCTTGTGAACACCCCTACGCACAACTAATCAACTGTCGGGTAGTCGGGTACTCTGTACGCGGCTCCCAATGGATAAATGATGCCTAAGCAGTCAAGCTGGCCACTAGTTCAGACGGACGGAGCGCCTAGCCCACCAGTAGGCCTGTAAACGAACCGAACAGTTCGTGAACTGTTCGTGAACTGTTCGGTAAGAAGTTCGTTTATGTTCGTTTAATTAAATGAACGAACACGAACACACATTGTGTTTGTATATTTATGTTCATGAACAGTTCGGTTATGTTCGTTTATTTTACGTTCGTTTATTTGTGTTCGTTAATGTTCGTTAACTATCTAATGTTAGTTTTTGTTCGGTTAACCGACTAATTTACGAATGATATGTATTTACATTTAAGAGACTTGTCGTTTGTGCTCCTTTATACTTGTTCAACTGTGCTCGTTTATGTTTGTTCAATAGTGTTCATGTTCGTTTATGATTATTCAATGGTGTTAAAAAAATGTCCATTTATGTTTGTTCGTTCATTTTAGTTCGTTCGTGTTCGTTTATGTTCATGAACAGCTCGTTTAATTTATTAATGAACGAACACAAACGAACACGAACATATTCATTTTCTTAATAAACGAACACGAACACAAAATTCATGTTCGTTAAGGTGTTCGTGTTCGTTCGGTTCGTTTACAGGCCTACCCACCAGTCACCAATTCTCGAGGAAAACCCGACCCAAGCACTCATATAAAGACACGACGGTGGAAAGTCGGTAAAACTGGGTGGGATCAAGAATCGAACCCAGGACGTAGGTCTCTTCTCTCACTTCCTCCATACATCTATCTTACCACTAGGAAAAAACATTATTGGTTTGTTGCAGCTGATATTCATTTATATTTTTTTTAATAGCTAACGTCAAGTTCCACATTTTAGGAGGAAAACCCACACTGGGCAAACTTTCTAGGTCATCCTAAAGCATTTTTTTCTTCAGCCGAAACTCGAATCCAAGACCTCTAATTTGGAAAGTCAAGGGGTACCTTTAAGCTATAAGCCGTTTGGTTGATATTCATTTATATATTTATGAAAATAAATCTACAATTAAAAAGAGATTTTAGAAGAAATGTGTAAATAAATAAATAAATTTGTGCGAAATAGCTAAAAGTACCTTTTTTAATCTCATTTTTAATTTTTTTCTTAACCAACAAATTACATTTACTTGAATTTAACCCATGTTTTTTTTATATTTCAAATAAATACAATTCTAACAAATAACAAAAGTGAAAACCTATTTCATTGTGTTCACAAAATTATTTTACATGTAGAATGTATTGTTACATAGATATTGAAACTAACTCTATAATAAAAGTAACTAAGTAAGTAATGATGAGGGGTATAATTGTATAACGTCTACATTACATGCATTAAAATTAAAGTTTTTTAAAGTTTCTTTAATATATATTACTTATTACCATATACCATTAACATCAATTTTAGGATTATGTTAACTAGGTATTTTAAACAAAAGAAAAGATAAACTAATACTATTGAATTAGTTATACTAACTCATTAAAATCTTATTAACCAAATGAAAGAATAAAAAAACTTGTCAAGAGAAATAGATTATAACGTGTATCATGCTTATTTGAAACTAATACACGACTTTTACCCTTATGGAATATGATCTTTCCTCAACAATTTAATTTAATCTTTGATGTAGTCATTCATGAACTATACAAGTAGTTATGTGTGTGTGTATATATATCATATAGTGATAATTGTTAAACAAGTATATCAAAATTGCGTGCAATTACATGATCTTGGCTTTATTTTCTTTGAAAAAACGAGATACTTAGTTTGTTTGTTTGTTGCTTATGAACAAGTCTAAGACACTTCAATAATATAGGACTAAAGATTGAATGCAAAACGCAAGAACCAAACGAGAAAATGCATGAGGAAAATCAACTTGTGCATACCAGGGTACACATTACAGACCAATCAAGTGCACAAGGAACAAAGGGAGGCGAATTGTGCATCCAACTCGACATGCAGTGTGTCCCAGTTGGTTTTTTGACGGTTTGATAGGACCGGCACCAGCCTAATGGCCAAGCAATCTATGCAAAACTTTGAGGCCTTCAAAATCTTAGGGCCTTTAATCTTTGTAAAAAATTTTATATGTCTTGGCCTTCAGTTATAAGTAGTACGCTTTGGACCAATGAGGAATTGCCTCAATGATACCCTGAGATTCTTTCAAATGGGGGATCTTGGGTTCAAATCCCTCCTACAGCGAAAAAGGGGTCTGAGGAGAGTCAGTGGGTTTTCCTAGTGGGGTCTCCTCTTGAGGTAGTTGTGGCGGCTCATGAAAGGTTTAGGTAACTAGATCTTGGTGACATGACTTGGAAACAGTGAGTTCACATCATTGAGACCTTTGTCGTTCAAAAAAAAGCAGTATGCTTTGGATATACAAATTTCATAGTGGGCTTTATACTGATACATAATTGGGCCTTTGATAAAAAAGTAAAACAAGGAAGCCTGGTAATTTGGGATTTGGGATCTATCGAGTACCGATATAGGGTAGAGGTGGCTAAACCGGGTTTTTTATTGGAACCGGAACCGGTTCTAGTTCCAAACGGTTCCGGTTCCGGTCAACAAAGTTAAGAACCGATTCATGTTCTGGTTTTTGACCAATTTCAACCGGTTTTTTGCCGATTTCGGTTCCGGTTTTTGCCGATTCCAGTTCGGGTTTGACCGGTTTAAGGGTGGAACCGGTTCCGGTTCCAATTTCTCTGAAAACCCGAAACCGCCCGTACCCACTGATTCATGTACGACCGGTTCCGGTTCGGTTCCTCGGTTCCAGGTTTGTTGGCCACCTCTAATATAGGCATTATCTCTTCAATAAATGGTAGCGACTCAGGAATCATGAAATGCTTAACGTAAAGTGCAGGCACACAATGGTGAGTTCGATAAGACGATGATTACGTTTGTTAAAACCTGGTTTATTTTTGTTCAATAATTGTTTGTTTGTTGAAGGATGCAATTGATTGCTTATTTTAGAGATTCCAGGTGTAGTGATTCAATGTAATGTTGATTTTAAATTTCAACTTGTTTTAAACGTTTATATTCTATTTCCTGACTAAATTTTAAAATTTTTTTATTTGAGTTGAATAGGTAAATTTACTAATTTGATAAAATTGCTAAAATTTATGTGGTAATTTGACATTATATAAGGCTTGATTAGGTGTTATTATTCCTATTTGGTGATAATTATTGATTAAGAAATTTTGTTAGATTGATTAGATAAATTGCCTGGTTGTAAAAAATACTCAGATGATCTCAACTTACAGATTCACTATGAATCTGTGATTAATACCAAATCAACAATGAAATACAAACTACAAGAAACAAGAAATTACAACTCGATCTAAGAACAACGGCACAACCCTAAGATTGATGATATCAAAGATCTATAGATCTCTTGGTTCTAACTACTGGACTTCAATCAATATCTCCACATGAACAGATCTACAATACTACTAAACCCAGATTCATCAAGAACATATGAATCTTACTTAACAACAAAACTTAGATCTGTGAATTTAAACGAGAGAGAGAATTGTGAAGATGAAAGAGAACATGGAAAGTGATGAAGTGAGCGATCCTTCCAGAAGATAATCTTTATATCCAGATGTATTCCAATAACCATCTTTTTCCCTTTATGCCCTTCAACTTTCCTTTATGTTCAACTTCAGTCCTCCAAAGTTACCTGCATAAATTCTCATGCAACATAACAAATTAACTAATACAATAACAACTAACAAAATTACATAACTAATTTAACAAATGAATTATATATTTTAACATCCCCCATAATTCAATTGTTAAACATATCCAAAAGTCCCAGATTTTTACAAAACCACTTATGTTGTTCAATACTCAGCCCCTTTGTAAACCCAGCAGCAAGCTGATCATTAGTATCTATTTTTTCAATAGAAACAAATCCAGATGATACCTTTTCCCTGATAAAATGCGAATCTATATCAAAATGTTTAGTCCTATCATGAAAAACTGGATTACTTGATATAGCTATAGCAGCCTTATTGTCACAAAAAACCTTAATAGGTAATTTACTTTCAACATGTAATTCAGATAAAAGATTTTAAACCCAAATTAAATCACATGTAACTGCACATAAGGCTTTATATTCAGCCTCTGCAGTAGACCTTGCAACAATAGACTGTTTTTTACTCTTCCAGTTTACTAATGAATTACCAAAGAATACACAAAACCCAGTGACTAATCGTCTAGTTATTGGACATTTAGCCCAGTCAGCATCCACATAAGCGTACAGATTTTGCATATTACCTTTACTAAGTAACACTCTAGTACCGGGTGAAGATTTTAAATATCTAAGAACTCTAAGCCCAATCTGTAAATGAGAATTTGTGGGTGCATGCATATACTGACTTAAGTATTGAACAACATAAGATATATCTGGTCGTGTTAAAGACAAATAGATGAGTTTTCCAACTAACTTTTGATACCCAGTAATATTATCTAACACTGCCTCATCACCTTTACATTTTCCAGAAACAACAAAACTCTGTTCAATTGGAGTTTTAGCAGGTTTACAGCCTAAATAACCAAACTCTTTAAGTAATTCAAGACAATACTTCCTTTGAGATAAACAAACCCCTTTATTTGAATATAACACTTCAATTCCTAAGAAATACCTTAGAACCCCTAAATCTTTTATTAGAAAATTATTACTCAAAAACCTTTTAACAGCCTTAATTTCAGACTCATCATTTCCTGTTATCACTATATCATCAACATAAACAAGCAGCACAATTAATACACTATTCTTAGATTTAACAAATAAGGAATAGTCACAAATACTTTGAACAAAACCGTTCTCAAGTAAGACACTAGTCAATTTTTCATTCCATTTTCTTGGTGCATGTTTTAACCCATATAATGATTTAATTAGTTTGCACACTTTTGTTTCATTTTTTGAGTAATATCCTTCAGGTAACGACATATAAACATCATCAGTCAAATTTCCATATAAGAAGGCATTATTTATATCTAATTGATACAATGGCCAATTATTTTCTAGAGCTAAATTTATGACACATCTAACTGTTATCATTTTTACAACAGGTGAAAAAGTTTCATCAAAATCAATACCTTCACGTTGATTAAACCCTTTAGCTACTAGCCTAGCTTTATACCTCTCTATTTCTCCTGTAGACTTATATTTAATTTTATATATCCATTTACAACCTATGGGTTTCCTAACTTCTGGAAGATCACACAAAACCCAAGTATTATTCCTATGTAAAGCCTCCATTTCTACATTCATTGCATCTATCCAATGCTGATCAGTTACAGCTTCACTATATGAGGAAGGTTCAACAGTTTTATTTAAACTAGTTATAAAACAATAATTTTCTGTAGACAAATGACTGTAGTTAACTACTCTTTCTAACCCATATTTCACCTTCCCTTCTATCACAAAATCACTAAGTTTTTGTGGAAAGGTAGAGGTCCTAGAGGATGATCTTATTGGCCTAGCCATAGTACCATATTCGCCACCATTACCCTCAGATAGGCTAGTCCCATCATTAGACTCTAATAGCCCCCCTCTGATGGGTACAGGACCGGCTGGCTGCTGGCTCACAGAATCTGCCACACCATTACCAGTGGTGAAATCTGGTGGCTGCTGAATACTGGAGACAGCCTCAACAGAGCCAAAATGACACGTAGCATTAGAAGAAGAGTTACTAGAGGTCAATACTTCAGGAGACATCATTGCCCTCCCATCATCATCGGGATTTATCCCATTTAAAGAACTTATTTCAAAATTATCAAAAAAATTTAAGGTATTTAACTCCAAGGCAGTTTCATTATCAATACTATGTAAATTTTTAAAAGGGTAGATATCTTCATAAAATTTTACATCACGAGAAAAAAACATATTTTTATTGTCAAGACTCCACAACTTGTATCCCTTTTTTAGATTTGAATAACCAATTAAAATGCATTTTTCAGCTTTACTTGAAAATTTATTGGAGTTATTTAAAATTGTGTTGTAACATAAACAGCCAAAATTCTTTAAATTGGTAAGAGAGGGCTGAAAGCCAAACATCATCTCATAGGGACTTTTACCTTTTAGAACGGAGGAAGGTGTCCTGTTTATTAAATAAACAGCTGTTAGTATGCATTCTGACCATAAAGAGAGGGGAATATTCCCTTGAAACATTAATGCCCTAGCTACATTCAATAAGTGCCTATGTTTACGCTCAGTTATTCCATTCTGCTGTGGGGTATATACACAAGTTGTTTGATGGAGTATACCTTTAGACTGACAGAACTGATTTGTAAAAGTGTTTACAAATTCAGTTCCATTGTCACTCCGAATTGCTTTAATTGTTTTATCAAACTGATTTTTCACTAACTTGCAAAATTCAACTAATTTTTTCTAACTTCATCTTTACCTTTTAAGAGGTAACACCACACTGCCCTAGAGAAATCATCAACGATTGTTAAAAAATATTTATAACCTTCTTTACTTACAACTTTATATGGACCCCACATATCAAGATGTACTAGGTCTCCTATTTGTTTTGAGACATGGTCACTTAATGGAAAGGGATTTCTAGTTTGTTTTGCCCTGTGGCAGACATCACATGGCAGGCTATTATTTACCTTTTCAAGATTTAGAGGTATTTTTAACACATTAAGAACTTCATTAGATGGATGACCTAGCCTACTGTGCCATAGATTCGAGTTCTGATAGCTATTAAAACACACCTTATTGGTTAATCCTTTGTTTTCAAAAACATATAGACCATCAAATTGTCTACCAGTCACCAGGACTTTCCTTGACTGCAAATCCTGGACATAACAATTTTTTTCATTAAAGACTACTTCCAGATTGTTGTCTCTAGACAACTTATATACAGATAGTAAATTCACACAGTAGTCAGGTACAAACAACACACTAGACAGAATTACATCTTTGGTTAATTGCAAATCTCCTATTTTAAGAACTTTGGCTTTAGTGCCATTTGGGTGACTCACTGTTACATCATAATCGGACACATCAACACAGTTTATCATATTTGAATCAGATTTAAGCATGTGTTGGTTTGCACCCGAATCTACTACCCACCCATTAATATTTTTTAACTCATTCAGACTTGAACAGTTAAAAAATTTATATTCAGAACTATAATCAGTAGACATATTTGTAACTGACATACCTCCTACTCCAGAACTTGAGGTTTCATTGCCCTTATTATCAGCCTGATTTACCAGACCAATAATTTTGGCTACTTGTTCTGGAGTGAATGGAAGTGAGGTAGCTGCTGCTGCATTTGCTTTGTTGTTATTTCCAGCAGAATTGTTTGATTTAAAATTCTGGTTTGGATTTATTTTTTTAAAGTTTGGTGGATACCCAACTAATTCATAACATTTATCAGCCATATGACCAATCATATTGCAATGACTGCACTTGAGATTGGGATTTGGCCCTCTGCCAAACTTTTTATTACTTGAGCTACTTGTTTGGTTTGTTTTTGAGAAAAAAGTAACAGACTGAGTCTTTGAACTCGCTGTTGACCCAAGGTTTCTATGTGACTCTTCTCTGGAAATAACAGAGAAGGCCACTTTGACTGTTGGCAGAGGGTCTCTGGTCAGCAGGTTTGTTCTAACTGGCTGATAGATATCATCTAAGCCCATTAAAAACTGCATCAGTTTTATTAAATGATTAAAATCATTAAATTCTTTAGACGCATTACATGAACATGATGGCAACAGAACTATGGCATCAAATTGTTTCCATAAAGTTGTTAGTTTATTATAGTATTTAGAAACCGTACTACCATTTTGAGTTATGGAGTTTATTTTTTGATACATATTGAAAACAACTGACCCATCAACTTTGTCATAAGTTTCCTTTAAATCGAGCCATACTTCGGTTGCCAACTTTGAGTAGACTTGGCCAAGATACAACTCTTCAGACACAGAGTTTAAAATCCAAGATAAAACCACAGAGTTGCATCTATCCCATTGTCTGCCAAGGACTTCATTATTAGTTGGTCTAACAGTTAATCAATTTATAAATCCACTTTTATTTTTTACTTCTAGTGCCAATTTCATTGCACTAGACCATACAGAGTAGTTTTCACTCCCTTTTAGTTTCATGGTTACAATAGTAAGACTATTAGAGTCATTTGCATGCAAATAGAGTGGGTCACTCACATCAAGTTTATTGATTTGGGTTTCATGCACTACCACTGTGCCTTCAGCCATGGTTACTTACTGATTCAACCAGGCCTTGACAAATACTCAACTTAATCACAGAATCAGTATAGTAGACAAAATTTCAAAAGTAAACAACTATTGAAACACAACCAGAACTATTCAACTAATAGATCAGACCTAAATATGACACAAAATACAAGTAATCACTTGATCACTCTCGCTATTTGAATACAGTCAATCAGAGCCAGAGCCAGGCATTCACACCACGTTTTTGTGGTAGATCAAGGTTTAGCTAAGATGAGTGTATTCAGCAAGTTTAATCAGTGACAACTAAGATACAATTATGAATATGTAGGTACTAAAATCAAACACACCGGATCTTAGTGATGCCTAATGCACAGAATGATAACCTGTATAATCCAATGTCGGTCCACCTAACCCGACCCAGAAATGCCTACATGCAAGTGAGCACAAGGTGTAGAGGAAGTATCCTTACAGTGCTCTTTTCTTTCTTGGCCAGTAATCAGTTGAAAGACATTCAATCAAAGACTTACAATGATGTAGTCTTTTTCAAACCAGATGACTAATCAAAGACTTACAATGATGTAGTCTTTTTCAACCCAGATGACCAAGGTTCCAAGTAACCTTACAACGTTTATTGTTTTATTCAAGTTATTTTTCCTCGAAGAATCAGTCAATTTGTTGACTGACGCCTGAATTGATGATCTGTAGACCTGTCTTCAGTGAAGAAACAACAGGTCAGATAACAAGATGCAAAGAAAAATAACAAACAACTTACAGTGCTTCAAAACAGACTCCAGATCCAACCGAACTTCCACCGGATTCTAGGGTTAACTTTACCTCTAGCTTCAATGTGAGTTCAGATCTGCTTGTACACTTTTGTACAAGTCCACCTTGTCAAGATCTTCACGCGGATCTCAAGTAGATCCTTCGACCTGATTTTCTCAAACCCTAATCCAGTCGCGACTTCACTACACGGTAGCAAATAGCAGAATAGATCAGTGTCGACGACGAATGTGCGGAAGTACCAACTCGTCCCAAGATCTGATAATCGAAGGTCGATGTGAGCTCTGGTACCATGTAAAAAATACTCAGATGATCTCAACTTACAGATTCACTATGAATCTGTGATTAATACCAAATCAACAATGAAATACAAACTACAAGAAACAAGAAATTACAACTCGATCCATGAACAACGACACAACCCTAAGATTGATGATATCAAAGATCTATAGATCTCTTGGTTCTAACTACTGGACTTCAATCAATATCTCCACATGAACAGATCTACAATACTACTAAACCCAGATTCATCAAGAACATATGAATCTTACTTAACAACAAAACTTAGATCTGTGAATGTAAACGAGAGAGAGAATTGTGAAGATGAAAGAGAACATGGAAAGTGATGAAGTGAGTGATCCTTCCAGAAGATAATCTTTATATCCAGCTGTATTCCAATAACCATCTTTTTCCCTTTATGCCCTTCAACTTTCCTTTATGTTCAACTTTAGTCCTCTAAAGTTACCTGCATAAATTCTCATGCAACATAACAAATTAACTAATACAATAACAACTAACAGAATTACATAACTAATTTAACAAATGAATTATATATTTTAACACTGGTTATATGTTTTCAACAACAAATAGAAATCGGATTAGAATTGGGTTTATAACTATCACTTAAATAGTTCTTTAAACAGTTAGGTAAATTGAATTGGTGCTATTATAAATTTTGAATGACAAACAGAAATAAAAGGTACGAGTTATTCAAAAGAAGGTATTCAATGATAGAAGTTTGGAGAAAGGGCCTGAAATTTCAAGTTGCTTGATGTCTTTAAAATGATTGAGCTGACCCTGACGGTTTTTATGTAATTCTTACAAGTTTTAAAGGGTTGTATTTCACATTTTCACCATAAATCGGCCTTGGAAAGCCAAGGAACAAGGAAGACAAATTCTAAAGTGACAAAAACGATTATCTTCATCTTGTTTCAACAATTCCTTCCTGAAAACATCGATTTGAAGTTGTAATCATGAACATGCGTGGCTAATCTTACACGTGATCATCATCGGGTGTCGTTTTGGGTTCGTAGACATATTTGGCTTGGTATTAAACATGAATGATGTGTGTTTGTTGGTTTTGGCTACAATCCATGTTGATTTCATACGTTTAACATTTGATTGTTTGCAAAGACATGTTTATCTAGTTTATTGTTAGGTCATTCAATCATTGGTCTTGGAAGCATTAACCATTTAATATTGTGTTGAACTATATTCGTATATTGATTCTTGTGTAGATAAAACAAAAGAAAAAAATACAAAAAACAAACAAACATATATTAGCGTTCGCGTGGATGAAAGTGATGTTCTCATTAAGGATTATCTTTCTCGTGTTACCTAACAAGTGCCTTTTATCATGTAACTAGGTTAATATTCTATGTATTATACAAGTTAAATAAAAAATTTAATAGATAAATATTAATGAAAATTTATACAATATAAGATTGTAATACAACTAAAATCTAGTATAACGGGTTTAATAGATTTCAGACGACGCGATTAATACAAATATAAAACATGAAAACGACTTGTTTAACACAAAGTTTGGTGATTTAAGCATGCCAATTTTATATTGTACGTAGCAAAAGAAAAATGATGAAGCCTACCTCTCAATTTTTTTTTTAATTTTGAATAAGTATAAAATCAAATAATACATTTTCTGTTAGACAGGTCTAATCATTTTAACAGGTACTTATTTTGCCAGCTCTACTTTACAATTACATACCTTGATATGGTTTGATTGTCTGGTTATTTTATTTTCATAATTTGATTTTCTGCAATTTAATCGGGCCATTGGTTCAAATTTGTAGATTTTAAGATTTTTCGTTTATGATGCAAGATTTTTTTGATTGGATGAGATGAAGTGTTCCATACAGTCTGACTAATTAATTCAGTTTTTTTTTTTTTTTTTTTTTTTGCCTGAATTGTTCTGACTGGTTGAATTAAATATCATTGATTTCCTGTTGGTTGAAATTGGCCCTTTGGTTAGAACTTTGGAATTCTTGTGTGCTAAATTGGGAAAAGGGATCATAAAAATTCAAACCTGTTATCATATTTGTACTCTTTCATTACTATTTTTACAATCAAAATCAATATTACACAAAATGATTGAAAAGAATGAACTGGATATCAAAATTCAATAAACTTGATCTCCTCATTTCAAAAGCCCAAGTGTTAATCTTTATGTACCTTTTCATTGCTTAATTAAAAATCATCATCTTCATCTGAATCACTTGAACTGCTACTAATGAAACTCGAAGGTAACACCGGAAACTTCAATGACCGGGGGTTTTGCACCACCGCTTCCGCCTCCTCTCCGCCAGGACCGCCTCCGTTTCTCTTCCTCTGCAGTTTTATAGCAATATCAACACAAGCCTTATCAACCATTTCAAGAAAACCCTTCACTATTACAAACAGTTGAAACTGTTTTTTCGCTAGATCTTTCGATGCCCCAGCATGGTAATACTCGTTCGCTTTCTTCACGAGCCCGATAACCCGTTCTTGATCTTCCCTCAACACTTGAATTTCCTGTTCTGCCCTCTCAAGAAACCTCTCCATTTCCCTCACAAAACCACGTCTGTCACTATCACTATCACCATCACATTCTTTCAAAGTTTTCTTGATTTCATCCAAACGTTCAGTTAACCCCGAGCATGATTTCAAAAGGGCATCATGATCAATATTAGCAGCTTTCTTGACATTAGAAAACTCAGAACTTACTCCTCCTACAACAGGCAATCCAAGCATTATGTAATCTTTGGCTTTAGATGTGTCACTAGTTAAGCTAACGGTACTATTTCTAAAGCTGTGATTTCGGTTAATAACGCATCGTTTTCCCTCCAAACGAACGACTTCTTCAACAACAAAATGAAGCAAAGTAGTCTTCCCATCACTGCTTTTAACATCAGACAGCTTTAAAAGAGATTTCAGATTAAAAGCTTGAGCATTTCCCCTTGAAGTTCCCACATTCATTCGGTTTCCAGCTTTTAGAACTGCTTCTAAAAGCTTTACAAAAAGCCCGCGAGTTTTAAGCTCTTTACAAGCCATTTCAAGTGTTTGCAAAGTGTTCTTGAGTTCAGATACTTCTGTGTTGTAATTTAATCTAAAAAACATAGCGTTGAATCTAGTAAATGCCGAAGGAACGGCTCTTAGAATATGATAAAGAAAAGATTCAGCATCGGCTAGCCTTGTGATGTCTTCATCATAGTTGAGAATGAGGTCTACTTCTTCTTTTGTTGGGCAGATTTTCGTGAGCTTTTCGAGGGTATCGATGTCTAAACCTTTGCCTTCAAGAAGGCAATCAATGATTTCTTGTCTGGAAACGATTAATGATCGAAGAATTATGGTGATGTTTTGTGATTTATGTGTTTCAAGAATGAATCTTTGAGACGGTGGGCCTGATTTCAGTTTTGTTTTTGCAGTTGGTGAGTTGTTCTGGCGTGGTGATTTTTTGTTTGCAGCTACAGTCCCAAAAATTGCTTCTATGAGATCACCATCATACCTGAATCACGAAGGAAAGTGAAACATTTAGGTCTAAATGCATGATTCCTAAAACAACTTGATGGTTTTGAATGATTTGAAGGTTTAGTGCTTAATGAAAAGTATTTTTTTACATGGAAAATGCCCAAAATGCTGACCAAAAGTATTCTCAAAATAATCATTTGACTTTCAAATGTCAGTTTTGTTCATGTTCTACACGGGGGCGCGGGCGTCCGGCGCCTATATGTACATAGGCGGGCGCCTATACATCCACCACTTAAAAGCTGACACGTGTTTTATATATTCGCAGACGCCCGTATACTTTAACTCCCTCCCTTAAATTTTTGTCACGGACGTCTCTATTTTTTTTAATTTTCTTGGTTGCGGGCGCCTATAATTAACGGGACAAAATTTAAAAGCTTAAGGGTGTGCGTCAGAGATGACGGGCATTCGCACCCGTATAGGACACATGCCAAATTTTAAGTGGTGGTTCATACAGGCGCCCGTACAGAACATAAACAAAACTGAAATTTGAAAGTCAAATGGTTATTTTGGGAAATGTTTGGTCTAGACGGGTATTTTGGACATTTTTCCATTTTTACAAGTGTTTGATGTACAAATTTATGTGCTTCCGGTACAAGTCTATGTGCACTCATGTAAACGCCTTTAAAATAAGTGAAACTTTACCTGAAAGAACCATCATCCATTTTGTCCCATGCCGTTGGATGTCCCGTGTTAGCGTTGACTTTTTCCCAATGCAATGGCTTGAGTTGGACCTGGACCGGGGGTGGTGGGAGTTTTGAGGATGAAGTCAAACTACTTGTTTTAGGCAGTGGCGGTGGTGGTGGTCGTGGCAGCATAGATGGTGGTGGAGGTAGTGGTGGCATAGGTGGAGGTGGTGGTGATTTTGATGAAGTCAAACTACCTGTTTTAGACAGCAACGGTGGTGGCGGTAGATAACTCTTCCTTTCTACCACAACTGGCGGTGGTGATGGTGGTGATAATGGTGGCGAAGGCGGTGTTGGTGGCGGAGATCTTGATGAATGCTGAGTGTGACTTTTCATCAAAATATCTTGATTTACATCCTGAAGAAAATCATTTTGACTTTTAATATCTTCTCCTGATTGCCATACATGAGAACCCGAAGATTTTCCTCTAAGTAAAGGAACTTCTTGAATTCGAACATCAAATTTCTGTGACTTTCTTCCAACATTCGATCGATTTTTCCCATCTTTCTCGTTGATTTGCAGGTGTCCTTTCTTAAAGATTGTTTTTTTATTCCCATTATCACCATCATCATCATCATCATCAAGATTCTTCCAATAAAGAACATCTAATCCTTCTTCATCAATAATCACCCCTCTGATCCCTTCCAATCTTGTAAACTGATTATTCAACATCAAAACCGGATCATGTGTGTTTCCGGTTTCATTGCCACCTTGTACAACCGGGTTTTCTTTTTCTTTCTGGTGTCGTTTATACTTCACAAGCAGTAAGAACAACAGCCCTGATAAAGCCAAAGTACTTGCTGCAGTTGCAGCAACTGCTTTAACAACCTTCTTATTTGATGAACTTGATGGTGTGTTGGGTGGGATGGGAGTAGGTGCAGTGGTATCTGTTAAAATTGGCGGTGGTGGCGGTGAAGGTGGTGGCGGTGATGGTGGTGGTGGTGGTGATGGCTGTAGTGGTGGTGGAGGAGGAGGGGGGAATGGGAAAAAAACTTGAATGTTTTGAGGGGCCAACTGGGAAAATGATTTGGATATGAAGGAAGACGAGAACAAGAAGAAGATTAATAAAAATGGCGGGAACTGGATAATGGATGCCATTGAAATGCAGAGAAATGGGGAGAAGATGCTGAAGACGATTGAATTTTAACTACTGTTTTGGTTTTGGATTAATGTAATTTGGAAATGGTGTTTTTGCCGACGCGAGTATTCGCTGACGCTTTCTATGAAAGAAGTTGGGGCTATTTCAGTTACCATTTTGTTATTATTATATGTTTATATATAAGAAAAAAATGGTTACTTTAATAAATCATAGAGAATGAAGGTGCGTACTGCGTAGTGCAGTTATATATTTTTTTTTATCAACGAATAATACCGATGCGTTAATTACCAACGGTAATCCAACCTCGGATGTTTTTAAAGTTTGGTATTTTTTACTCCCTGGATGCAATTTTTTTTAAAGCAACAACTTGATAAAGGGATAAACTTTTTTGACTATTCTAACATTAGTAATAAACTTTTGTTTGTTCCGTTTTGGCCATTCTTACGACGGGGCGTACTTTAGAGCTTTACATCTGAGTAACGATGTATTCTATTTTCAAAATTTCGTATTTAGGATCGTGTCAACAATGATGGGTCGGGTTTGAAGTTTACCCAACCAAAGATATGTTTTTTACGGTTGTTTTACGTTTTTGGTTTTAGGTGTTGATGTAAATGGGTTTGACATTAGGGTTGTTGATGCCTTAAGGCTTTATATCAGAATAATAACTGTTAGTGATATATTTTAGTGTCTTTATTTTGATATATTAGATCGTCTAGGGTTTTGGCATAGTGTATTGAAGGAAAAAGAAACTAGTTCATTTTATTTGCTGGGTGATGTCTTTCCGGGCTTTTGGTCAAAATGACTAAAATACCAGTTTTTCCTATTTCTTTTATCTCAAGCTGACTACAATACTACATAACATTGATCTCACTTATTCAAATGTCTTAAATACCCTTGTGTGATTCTACCGTCTAATCCTACGGGGTTCAGAGAACGAGAATTAGCTGTAACTAGGTCGAGCTAGAATCGTGGTTTCGTTAGGACGAACCACTTACCCTTGTGCATTATTAACATATGGTAGCTTGGAGTTTGACTTTCATATGCATAACTCTTTTATATCAAAATAACTAAAATATCCTTATTTTTTTAGGTGTATGTATACTAGGTTTGCAAGTAAGCGTGTGATTCAGGTTATGTGAACCGTGTTTCTTCGAAAATAACTAAAAGAGCCTTTTTCACTCAAGATTGGTAGAATGATACTTTCAAACTTGTTAAAATTACAAAAAATAAAATAAAACATGACAAAGGCAATTGAGTGATTCAATCCATGCTTACTGGGTCTCCAAGCTTGCATGCAATTTAATCGATTATTTTTAAAATGACTAAAATGTCCTTTTTTTAGAAGGTGTAGCTTGCTTGCTTCCTTCTTCAAAGTAGTTAAATTGGAATAATATCAAGGACATTTGAGTAATTGTGACTAATTCAAATGTCATTTAATTTATAAATGAACGGTTGAACTGGTATGGCTGCAAAAATACCAACCATTATCAAATTAACAATTAGTCTAATGTTGCTAGCAATAATAAAGTATGAAGATGTCACACTCGGATTATGTACAATTTTAAAAAGTCAAAAGGATGAAGAAATAGTCAAAATTATATGCACCTCATCTTTTAATAAAACCAACTAATTTCGAAATAATCAAGTTTGACCCCTTTTTTTACCATAATAATCACTGAAATTTAGCCTCTCGTTTAAGCTTTAGACGTACCTTTAGATGCTGCTTTAGACGCTTGTTTTTTGTACATTTGTGTCACAATAAGAAACATACAGGCCCACATTTTAGCGGTTTTGTCGGGTCTGAATAGGTGTCTTAAGACCATTTTTCTGCTTGTGTCTTAAAAGGCCTTAAGACGCACAATCTGTTGCCTTTTTGGGGTCTTTAGACGCCTGTTTTGGATGGATGTGATCTTACCTGATTTGATTAATTTGAAGACTTAAAGACGTCATAATGGCGTTGAAAGACGTCGCTTTGTCATCTAAAGACCCCCAAAAGACGTCAGAATTGGCGTCCAAATTAGGCGTCCGAAGGCGTCTTACAAAGCCGATAAAAAAGGGGTCTTAAGACACCCATTTAGACCCTGACAAAGCCGCTAAAATGTGGGCCTGTATGTTTCTTATTGAGACACAAAAGTACAAAAAACAGGTGTCTAAAGCTGAAACGGGGTATAAATTTCAGTGATTATTTTGGTAAAAAGAGAGACAAACTTGATTATTTTGGTATTTTTCCCTTAAAAAAATGGCCATTTACATATTTTCTTAATTGAAAAAGTAACCTAAGTATTTTCCTCTCTCAATGACAAATATGCAAGAGAGGGTGAAATATGTGATAAATTTTAAGAATTAAATAAATATATAATAAAAGTTCTTATAAAGCGAATACATTGTAAAAATTCCAAAAAATAGTTGGGCAATTATTTAGAACAAGTCCCCGAATTTAGAGGTGGGCAAACTGGTTATTTTGGAACCAAATCTAAATCTGTCCCAATTCTGATCAACAAAATCAAAAACATGTTACAGTTAGGTTTGGGTTTTTGTCTGGTTCCCGTTTTGAAAGGTGAAATCGTTTCCGATAATTATGGTTCATTTCCGTTTACTCTGGAAAACTGAAACCGCTTAAAACCGTCGGTTGGGGTAGGACCGGTCCAGGTTTAGACTCGCGATTTTAATTTTTAAAAATTTTATGTTTGGGTTGACACAAGTGTAACACTTGTTACCAAAAACGAACACAAAGTGATTCACCTAAAATACATTTGCTGGCCCAAATTGACCAACTTCACCATCTTGCATAAAATTGTTGACCCCAAGCGGACTAGTATATGAAATTTGAACTTCCATTTTATTTTGCTTTTGTTATTTATTTTCATTCCAAATCAATAGTAATCTTATTCGTTTCCTAGACAGGGCCATTATTTTTAGGTAGCGTTCTCTCTTCGGAGTGGTTCCGGTTTGACATTTGCTTGTTTTCCAGGTGTGAGAGCATCGGTTCGATTTCAAACCAAGTCTGGTTTTTTATCTAATCAGTTCTAGTTTTAACCGTGTTTGTATCTTCAACAAGGTACTACCGATCTGTCGTTTTCATCAGTTTCAATTGGTTCCAGTTCCTATATCATGTCGGTTATGAGTTTCTTTTATAAGTTCTGGGACAGGTTTTTTGTGCAACACTAGTTTGTATTTCAGAATTTTAACAACTTTTATCTTGATGTGATTGCGAAGCCCAGACCCGTTTCGCCCAACAGCCTTTGTTCCAATCTTTCCCCTGGCCCATTTCATGTCTAGTTCTGACTTCTGGGCCTCAGTTTAATTAATATCCCAGCTGTTATTTTACTTTCTTCCTTTAAATGTATTTTAATAAACTTATAAAAAGTTTAAATATATTTTTTAATTTTTTTTTTGTTAAGAAACGTTTTTTCTTATATTGCATATTTTTTTTTTTTGAACGGCTTGGTACAACGACACCCAAGACGGGATTTCAACCGTCCCCTCGGATTTGACGCTCTGGGGCGTATGCCCGAGCCCACCCCAGGAGGAACCCCACAACTGGGTAAACCCCCTGACCTTGCTTCAGCAAATATGCCTCAGCCCGGATTCGAACCCAAGACCTCCCATAGGGAAGTCAAGGGGGTAACCATTAGGCTAGAAGCCCTTGGTTACCCCCTTAACTTAATAGAATGAATTGTCCCCACGATTGTAGCTTAGTGGTAAGGGTGTGTGAATCTATGTTGGAGGTCTAGGGTTTAAAGCCCGGCACCACCCAATTTTTTCTGGGTCATGCTATTTACCTATCCAACGTTGGCCTTGGGACCGGTCGGTGAGGGGCGTCTAATGGTGGCGTTCACCATTTAATAGAATGAATTGAATATCTCTAGTTATTATCACAATAATGGTTTAAACTAGCTTGAATTCTCAATATAGAATACTTCTGAAGAAGCTTTTATATGTTATAGTGGTTAAATACAGTTATTAAGTTTAAATAGTATATATATTTGATAATATGAAGCTTGCAAATAAATAAATAAATAAATAATGAATATGTATATGCATTTTTCACATCCAATTGATGGATCGGTTAAAACTGAGAAAATACAAGGCTAAGCATACTCTCATAATACACAACAATGAACTCCCCTCGGTTTGAGATTTTCCATTGGTTACCAATCTTGCTTTATACATGTCAAGTGTTTCATCAGCTTTGAACTTGTAGCGACACCACCAGCGGCGGAGCTTGACCGAAACTTCAGGGGGGGCGAAATAAATTTTTTTCAGGGGGCGAAATAAAGGTCGCACTACGTATCGGTAAATATATATAGCAAATAATGGGCAACCCGCCAGGTTATAGTGTGAGCAAGGCAGCAAGGTTAGGGGTGCATTGGGTGGCTAGGAAGGTGGTGCATGACAGGTGTTGTGCTGGCTAGGGAGAGGCGTGTTGGGGTGGCTAGGGCAGCTGGTTGGTGTCGTGACGGTAGTAGATGTGTGGGGGTCAGTACTCAGTAGTTTTTTAGTAGTGTTGGTGATTAGTGGTTCGGTCGGTTCGGATAATGGTAAGGTCCTCATTGGTTGTGTAGTTGAGAAAATGGAAATCTAGAGGTGGGCAAATTATAGGAGTGTAAAAAAATCAAACCGGCTCGTGAAATACTTGGAATCAGATTGGTAAAAAGCTTTAATGAGCTGAGCCTAAATGAGTCTGAGCCCAAAAATATGGCTCGTGTAGTTATCGATCCCGAGCTTTACATATTGAGCTCCAGACGACTCACTAGATTAAATGAGTTTTTTTATTCATTTAACTTTTATTTATTATAATATTGTACATTTATAAAATTAATTATTTTTATATATAAAAGTATGATAAATATATTCAAAACATATATTTTATGTTAAATTTGGAAAGCAAAATTATAAATATATAAACATATATTTTACATTAAATTAGTAATTAAAGTAAATAAAATAAATAATTAAAATATAAACGAGTCGATCCGAGCCGAGCTCGATCTTAACGAGCTTGGGATCGACTTAACTCATTTTAGGTACAGAGGTAAAAATAAGAAAAATAAGTTCTGTCAAGAGTGAAGTGTCCGAAAAAGAAATTATGATTAAAAAATAGTTGCTAAAGTAGTTAAATATGAGAAATATAATTAAATATCAACAACTATAAATTAATAGCACAATGCAAATAAAGCTTTGTTTGATATGAAAAAGTCGTGCAAAATATCATGATTTTGATATTATAATATACCTACAAATTGTTATTTGTTTATATTCGTGTTAATTGTATCCTTTGTTTGTTTCACCTCTCTTATTCATGGACCCTAACGACATGACTATTGACCAAATACCATGTAACAACATCCGGACCCCCCACTCTTGTTTACTTATCTATGAAATAAAATAATTTGGATTTTAGATATTTTAATATAATTAGATTGTATTAATAATCAATCTGAATAATAAAATTTATTGATGTAAAATTGTGTTCTATGGCTTTCAATTCATCCATGAGCAATTTCCGTTTTTTGTTTTCCTCTACAAATTCCGTGAAGGACATGTTGAGTAAATTTGAGAAATTGGAGAAATTCAAAGGCCATGATATCAGACTTTGGCAAAAGAAGATTACTTCCTTCTCACTACTTTGAAAGGGTGTATGTTTTAAGCACTTGAAACAAATCATTAAGCAGTTAAAGTGGGAGAATGACAACTATATTTGTCTTGGTCGTATTTTGAACGGTATGGTTATCAAAACGTGAAAATTGCAAAGTTGTTGTGAGATACCCGGAAACCAAAAAAATTGCAAAAGGTTCTTCTAGTAGCAAGTTTCTTGTGAGATAGCAGTCTAACTAGGTTAGCCGGACCAATTCTGTGACCGGTTTTCGGTCCGGTTTGGTTTTTAAAAAATAAGGACTTAAATTGTATTATGCTTCTCAAAACTAATATTTGAGGTGAAATATTATTGTGACGAACCAAATGTTTGAATACGGCATAGAACGATTGGCTTGGGGACAAATGAGGGCAATACATGAAGCCTTGAAAGATAAACCTAATGACTTATGCTACCTTAAAGACAATCTAGAAATACGCTCCAGTATCAGCCTGTCAAGTATGACTGAATACGGGTCGGATTAGGGCTAAAATGCAACGATAACTGATGTTTTAGTTTGTGAATTTTCATAACTATTAGGATTTTTTTAACAATTTGAAAATTAAGAAACTCGATTTGGTTCATTTGATTACAGATTAGTAAACAACTCACTTTCAGCCTGATTTGATACAAGCTAATTGCAATTATTACTCTAGTCGGAGTACATTTTTTTCATTATATATTTAAGTTAGGATTACTTTTGACACCTATTGTATTAGGAGGCTCATGCAATATGATGAGAAATAAAATACTTAGGTTGATGATTTTAAGATTGTGCATGATTTTGGTTCACTAAGTTTCATTTCTAACTTTGCTTTTGAATAATTTGTCAAACCTGTAAATCAATTTTGACTAAGTGATATCATGAATTTACAAAGGTTGTGCCTGTAAACTATAGGAAAAGTTCAGAGTTGTCGTATAATATGCACCTTTAGAAAGAAATTATGTTCAAGTAAGCAAATAGGTTTTGCTTCATAACCAAAACCAAAATTCTTAAAGCTTTTCTATATTCAAATGTTATAAAATATGCAACTTTTGTGTAGCGTGAAGACAATTAGTTTGTCAAGAATGATAAATTTTGTTTGATGATTCTTCACCATTTAAAGGATGAACACAATTTCATAGTTTTTGATGCATTTTGCATACCACGAAGACATTTTTGTTAGTTAAGAATGATTGATTTTGTTTAAGGATTATCTTAAACCGTTTTTACCAGCAGATTTTCTCTCATGCTTTTCTTAATATTTCTCATCTCTTAAATTTAATATTAACTAACTTAGTTTGATATTTTTTAATGGTTTTTAACAGAAGATATTTTTATCCCTTTGAATCAGACGTTGTCATTGTCTCACTAAATCATATTTTATGGTAAGTCTATTTATTTATTGACCTAGTTTTATTTAAATTTAAAAAAACTTCACATAACTAAGTTTCTAATAAAATCACTATTTTTTCCAATTAATATTTATTAAGTGTTTCAATATTAAATAATATTTAAATAAATTTTTATTTAAAAAATTAAATGAAACAAATAAAAATATATAAATGTTGATTACTAATTAAGAATATATATTTTTTATTTCGATTTACTTGAAATAAGAGGTATTAGAGAAGTAGTAAAATTATTAAATATTAATCAAGTTTTTAGCTATTGATATTAAGTTAATTTGAAATATATATATATATATATATATATATATATATATATAATAATTAATCAGTAACGAAAAATCATATATATTTCTTGCCTCACTTAATATTGAATTATTTAAAAATTTATAAAATTCTTTTAATAGGATTGATTAACGCCCCATAAAACTAGGTTTATACCCGTCCCATAGCCGGGTACAATGCTATGATCGAATCAATCTAGTAAAATTCATCATACAAAAAATAATAATTGTTTAACTGAGATAAATGAAATAGTGTGGATAAACTATTTTCATAATTACCTTATATAGGGCTGTAAACGTACCGAACGTTCAACGAACCGTTCATGAACCGTTCGACGGGAAGTTTGTTTATGTTCGTTCTTTTAATAAATGAACGAAGACGAACAAAAAATTCCGTTCGTTTAGTTAAATGAACGAAATAAACAGAGGTCGCGTTCGTTCATTTGTGATCGTGAACGTTTGGTCACATGTTCTTTTACGTTCATTTATGTTCGGTTAAGTTCATTTATTATATTTATTCATTAAATGTGTTGTATATTTTTAATTTTTAGTTTAATACCATAATATATAAGTTATTTTGAGTTTAATACTATAATATTTTAATATATATATATTATAAACGATTATCTTCAGTCCTTTAAATTAATAATGTTTATTTATATTGTTTAAGTAATATGTGTTCGTTAGCGTTCATGAACCGTTCGTGAACAAACTAAATTCCTTAATGAACGAACACGAACAAAAATTTTCGTTAGGTTGGTGTTCGTAAATTGTTCGTAAACAAGTTAAAAGTTAAACGAACGAATACGAACAATAACTCGTTCGGTTCGTTTACAGTCCTAACATCATAAATTGAATTTACATGATATTTATTCTCAGTCATTCTAAACGATCTAGATTTTCTCTTAAGACAGTTGAATTGACCGGAAACCATATATATACAATTTAAGTGCTTGAATAACTCAAATACATGAAAAATAAAATGATAGATGATGAATAGAAAAACTAAAAATTATGTACAGCAGAAAATAACATACATCTATAATATACCGATGCTAAGCCGCTGAGCGCTCATCTACTACAGTAAATATATATATATATATATATATATATATATATATATATATAGGGGGCGTTTATAATACAAAGGGTATGGAGCGTACTAAGAGTAGGAAGCAATCTAGATCGTCGATCCGTTTTTTTTAATGGACAGGATTAACGCGGTGGCATTATTGTAATTAAGTGTATTGTTTATTTATTTCAAAGAGTCCGGATTGTTAAAAAAGGACAAAAACGTAAATTCCTTTTTTCAAACAAATAACCTAATCCTAAAAACAAGGGAAATTATCAAAAATCATCCCATAATTAACGCTCCTCTTCAATTTTGAATTTCTTAGTAATTGAAACTATATTAGATTTCGAATAACAATGGAGAAGACGACTAACATCAGTACAAAGCGTAAGCATGTTTTTTACTTCAATCTTTCGTTTTTTATAAGTATTTGTTTAAAATGTAGTTTTTTATAATGTAATCACGCTATTTTTGTGTTCTTCGATGTCGAAATAGGGAGCATTTTGATTGCTGCTAACACAGATGCTTCAAGAGTCTTAAGCGAACGAAGATCAAAGACTAATAACGATAGGCGCGCTGCGAGAAAGAAGAAAGGTTTGCATGTAATTTGTCTGGTCTGTAATTTTTTGATTTTGGGGTAATCCTTTTAATGGTTCGTAATTTTGATTCATATTTAATTAATTGTAATTTTATAAATTTAAATGTTATTCAATTATTATCAATGAGTATTTGTAACCCGTAATTTGTGAATGCTAATTGTAATCCGTAATTTGTAACCTATTGTAATCCGTAATTGTTAACCCTTATGTGTGCTTTTTATTAATAGGCTGTAAAAATATTGTATGTAGTACGTAATTATTGTATTTAGTTGTTAAAAATGACTAGTTAATGAGTATTTGTGGTTTCTTATTTAGTCTGTAATTATTTGGTCCGTAATTTTGTTGGTACGTAATTTTATTAAAACTTTAAGTATTTAGTCCGTGATAAATATGTTGTTTTACCATTCCTTAGATAACATGACTCCAATATCTATCCAAAGTTATGAGAGTTCTGATGATGATGATGACTTTGTTCGTCCACCAAAACGTCTAAAACAAACATCCAAACCAGTTGACCAAACAGTTAATGAGAGTTCTGATGATGATGATGACTTTGTTCGTCCACCATTTGTTGATTATATGGATAAAAAATTGAAAGGCAGGGTAGGTGTTGTTAACCTAAAACACAGTGTCACCGGCTTATCAAAACAACAAAAAAAGCTATTATTCAGATGGGTTTCAAACCATTCTTGTCAATTGCTGTTGATACAATACCAACAAGACTTGCACACTGGTTAGTTTCAAATTATGACTGTGAAAGAAATGAGTTGAATGCTGGTAATCATATTATCAAGGTAACATCTGATACTGTTAAAGATATCTTGGGGGTGCCTCTTGGGAAAATAACAGTTAATGAGAAAAACAAACCACGGATTGGGTCATCAGATACTTTAAAAACGTGGAAGGAGCAATATGGTGGGAAATCAAGAATAACAGTTAAAGATGTTTTGGACCAAATGAAGACAGGAGACAACGGGGATTATCTGTTCAAGCTTAATTGGCTAGTTGTCTACAACACAGTGCTAGGCTGGACAACTAAAAGCACCACAGTAAACCAAAGATTTTTGAATTCTATTACAAGTGAATCAGACATTCCCAATATAAACTGGTGTGATTATTTGATTACTTGTCTTAAGAGGACAAAACATGAGTGGAATAATGAAGAAACTTTCAATGGGCCTCTGCTTTTCCTTGCAGTACGTGATAATTTACAAAAATCAATCATATATTTTGTATTATTAGTATTTGTTGTATACTTGTATGTGAAATTTAAACTGACAACTCATTTTTAACTATTTACAGCTTCTATACGTTCATCAAAAGCGTAAACGATATATTGAAACACCACCACCAATCCCAACAATTACAAACATTACTAATAAGCTTCTCATAGAGCTTGACACTCATCTCTATGAAAATGGTCCATTCACGGACTATGATGAAGGTGATGGTGATGAAGGTGATAGTGATGAAACTGATGGTGATGAAGCTGATGGTGATGAAGGTGATGCTAATGAAGGTGATGCTGATGAAGCTGCTGGTGATGAAGGTGATGCTAATGAAGGTGATGGTGATGAAGATGATGTTGATGAAGCTGATGGTGATGAAGGTGATGCTAATGAAGGTGATGGTGATGAAAATGATGTTGATGAAGCTGATGGTGATGAAGGTGATGCTAAAGGAGCTGATGGTGATGAATCTGATGGTAAAGAAGGTGATGCTGATGAAGCTGATGGTCATCCAAATGATTATGCTGTTGATGAACATGTTGATATGGTTGTTTGTAACTCCCCCTTGTCAATTTCTGTTGGTATAGCCCAGGATGGGGATAATGTTCAACAACCTTCACCAAATGTTCCAATTACGACATCATATTCTGTAAGTAAAAACTAACAAAAATGTTAAAATTACTTTCTAAACAAAGTTAATTACGTCCCAATCATAACATATTTTATGAAAAAATAAATAAAATAGTAATTACGTCCTACTCATATTTATACATATTATTTTCATATAATTACGTTCTGTATAATGTTAATTACGTGTTGTATTAATGATTTCCAGGAAAATATAAAAATAATCAACCAAAAGATCTCAGCTTTTGAAAGTTTGGGCAAAGAAATCAATTCTTTTTTCACAGATAAAACATCTGAATTTGCAAATAATGAGGAGATGACAAATATGAAGAAAAAATGGGATGATGCAATTAAAGCTATCTCAACACTTGCATCAGTTGGAAATCTAGCATCGGATCATATTCCACAAGAATACCATCTTGATGATGTTACTCCAACGTTTGTGCAAGAGATGGTCCAAGCATGTGAACAGGTTGAAATATCAAGATCTATCTCTAAAACAGTCCACCCTGTATCTGAAAATGTTGATTTGGCTGTAAAGATAGACCCCAATGTTGATTTGGCTTCAAATATAGACACCGTGATCACAACCATCCCATTTTTGCAACCTGTAAGCATTGAAAATAAATATCAACAAAGTGATCCTCTTGAGAAAGATGATACCAACCAAACTCCAGCCTTACCTATCAAACACACATACAAACGACACCCAAGGGAAAAATTTGTTACTGAATCCTTAAGATCACCCTTTGTTGAACGTTCAGTTGTTTTGGGTAGCAAACTAACAAAAGAAGAAACTGTATTATCAAGATACATGTTTGACCCCAGAAATGATCCACAGTAAGTGATTATATGTTTTATCTTATTAGTTAAATTTATAAAAAATCCCCTTATTGTTTATTTATACGTTTTTTTGTTTCAACATAGCACACTTGTGTTCATGACACAAAGTGTAACCGAATTCTACAAAGTTATATTTGAGAGCCTATTCCCTGGCATTTATGTACATATTGGTGTTTTGGAATCATGGATGCATATACTTAATGCTGATGAAAAACATCGTGGACCTGGATCTCCATTGAGGTTGTTTTTAACTCCAAACATAATAGTAAGTGAAACTAAAGCTGCTATCCTATCTTATTTTTTAAATTTACGCTTTTTATTATCTATTTTTTCTTTTTTATTTTATCCTAACATTAACTTCAAAAATTTCAGCCCTTGCCTATGCTTGAGAAAGGAATCCCTGATAGATCAAGGATGGAAGTTTTTCAATCAAGTATTGATGTGCTGTTGACAAATTGCAGCATCAATAACATCAACAAAGTTGATTTGATTTTCATCCCCATTATAAAAAGCGAACATGTTTTTTTAATAGTGTTTGATTTGAAAAATCCATCAGTGGTTATCATTGATAACATGGATACTACCAATCAATCAGGGGATAGATACTCTCACATTCCTTACATAATGGTTAGTAATAACAAATACGTTTTAGTTATGCATTATATCATTTATCATCCATATTACAAAATTACGTACTGTTAATTACGTACCATACAAAGTAACTAGAAATTACGTACTACCATTCTAAAAATTACTCATGTACATAATGGTTAGTTTAAACAATTACGTTATCATTGAAAATGCATTAAGTACGTAATTTATGAATTACGTACTAAGTATAAATCACCCAACAAATTACTTGATGTTAAATTACGTACCCATTAAATTATTACGTACTATGTTCAATTGTATTACGTACTTAACCTTATGAATATGTTATTGTTTACTTGTTTATGCAGAAAGATGTTTTGACAAACTATCTGTTATTAAAGGATCATCCAAGCGCACTCAAAATCAGTAACCAGACTCCACAATCTATAGACCTTCCATGGAAAACAACACAAAATGGAGTAGATTGTGGTGTATTTTGTATGAGACATATGGAGACTTACATGGGTGGAGGGCCCAAGAAATAGAATTCTGGATTATTGAATGAATCTGAAGGACAGAATAAACAACTAAACCAACTAAGATTCAAATATCTTTGTAAAATCCTTATGTCAAATGTCAACTTCTTGAAAGAAGATATTCTTGCACTATCCAGAAAGCATGATGAAATGGATGAAAAGAAGAAGAAATGGCCAAAAACCATTACAAATATGATCAAGAGTAGGCAAAGAAAACACTTATGAAATGTATTCACGTACTAATTACTTATACAATCCTATGAATTTAGTTATTTTGTTATTTATATTCATAATTTTTTATATTATTGCTATCATCTTATCCTTATATATATAAATCTTTTACATGCATGTTAATATAACCAAACAATAAAAAAGAAAATACCAGATTAAACCACATCAAAATCAAAATTTTTATATATACGTACTTATATTTAACATCATAACATCAACAAAACATCTTCCAAAACCCACAATCACCCAAACAAAAAAAACAAAAAACACCACAACCAAAAACACCACCACCACCACCACCACCACAACCTAAAACTTCTTAATCTGTTCCACCCCCTCCTTCCTCTTCTTGGTCTTGTCAATGGTGCCGTCAACCAGCTTCTTGACAACACCATGGATTTCTTCGTTCATCATTATTTGGTTGATCAGATAGTCTTGTGTCAAAACATCACCTTCATTCAACTGATCATCCACAAACTCACCAAGGGTTGCAATGTTTGACCGAATATCAGAAATTACTAACCCATCCAACATACCAAATGAATTACGCATTCCCCTCTCAGTTTTCTTTTCTTTCACAGTGTTTTTCTCCAGAATCTTCATTACGTTCTCGTCCTTTGCAAACTTGTAACTTGAAGACGAAGATGCCATTTTTCTTTTTCTGTATGTTGTTTTGTTGAATGTGAATATTCATGCATGCTTTTGTTACATATATACAAGTTATAAAAAGTTGGTGTCATAACTTACTAACCGTTCCGTATTCCAATACTGGTTGTTGAATAACATTTACTCCCATTTTAAACTGATTAATTATCCAAATTAAATTGGGTGGTTGAGAAGGTGGGAAATCGTCAGTAATTAATAACTAGTAATAAATGTCTACTGTATAAATATTGACGATCTCTATAGCAATCAAACACCCTACTCCTATTTTTTCAAAAAAAAAAAAATGTCTTCTTCCTCATCAACACCCGGAAATGACAAGAAATCTAGGCTTACATCAGAAATACTAAAACAATACAATAAAGATGTCCTGTACATGGACGTCTTGAAGCAAAGCTTTGAAAGTCTTGATGAAAGTATCAAGAAAAGAGACAAACTCAGTAAAAAATTGCTTCAACTCCCACCCACTGCTATACGTGATCTTGTCATTCTGTTCATGATCGATGAAGATGCAATCGATGTTCAACAACTTCATTTAATTGCTGACATCATACAGAAGTTACGTTGTTCAATGAAGCTAAAGGTTGATTTCCTAGATGCTTATATGTAATTTTAATGTTTGTAATTTTTTATCTATGTGTTGCTTTTTAAATTATTGCATTTTAATCTTTTGTAATGTTAATTAAGTAATGTTTAATCTATGTTTTATCTATGTTTGCTTTTTTTTAATTAACGTACCGTTCAATATATATCACGTACAAGTAACATATATAATAACTTTCTGTTAATCACGTCCCTATACTAAAAATCATAATCACGTACCAATAATCACGTACCAATAAATAATGAACAAAAACATAAACGTACCAATAATCATGTACCAGTATTCATGCATCTTAAAATCACGTACCATTTCAAAAACAACAAAAAATCATGTCATATATCTTATCTCATGTAACTATCAAGTCTTCTGGGGGCCTCTTAATGCAGGACATGTGCGCCTGTCATGTCCAGCTTGTCCACAAGCATGGCAACCTCTCGATCTTTTTCCCATCCTGCTTATTGCTTGTTCACGTTTTGACTTGAACCTTTTGTGTGATCCTGAACCTTTGTTTCTTATACCAGATGGCACACGAACATCAGACGTTAATTCTTCATTGTTTGGAACAAAAGAAGACACAATGTCCTTCTGTTTTACTGATGGCCTATCTCTTGTATCAACATCTGTTTGTTCCATTAAGTTCTTTAAAGTGTCTCTGAAAATAGACAACTTCCTCATGTCCGTTACCAATTTGTTTACAATATACTCACTGGATGTCATTATATCACGCACCATATTGTCCACCTCTGGGTTTATTCCGCTTAAAATATGTGGGTTAATTATGCAATTATTTGACATGTTTGGTACCACATCTTTTGTCCATCTGCGTGTGATATATTTTTCTGGGAAAACCTTTACACCACATAACCTTAAAACATAAAAACAATGTCTGCATAATAACCCATAACACTCAAACCGTTTGCAACTACACCTCACTGTTATCTCATCCTCATCCTGACCATATAACACCTGTGATATGAAAAAAAATACATATATTACAACTTTAATGATATTACGCACCATACTATATAAAATCACGTACTACATTCAATAAAAATAATTGAATAGAAAATAAACATACCTCCAAATACCCATTTCCATATGCTTTTAAATCTTTTATTAGAAATTTTGTAAAATCACCTGATTGGGATGTACACACAGACAAACAATTATGAATAGAATCATATATTTCTTCTTGCACATCAAAAAATATACTTCTTGTGTATATTTTATGGGCCTGCTCTTCAAGAGGATAATCTGTCCACAAATCAGCATTTGTGTTCCTTGATACATGGTCATTTTTCCTATGCATATGCCTCTGAGCCTCCATAGCAGTGTCAAAATGTGTGAAAAATTCAAGTAAGGTTAACTGGCAATTAGAAACTTGTCCAAAATAATGATTTTCGCTCTCGGATCTTGATGTTGTTCGCATAAGGCCTGACATTGGCTCATCCCTATAAAAAGCAGGAATCCACATATCCCTAATCTCAAACATGTATCCAAACCAATCAACATTGCTCAACTCATAATCATCCATAATTGATAACCATTCTCTATCAAAGTCTTCAGGTGACACCGAATCAGTCCATACTATGTTACATAAACGTGACTTGAATTCATCATTGTTCCATAATGCTGTCCCAACCTGTAATATATAATAAATAAATATGTAAAATCATCTATAAAAAATAATTAATTTATAAAATACGCACCATATACTATAATTACGTACCATAATAATCCCTACTTATGGGCTAAAACAAAAAAAAATAATAATACGAAAATAATACAAATACCTTGTCAGACACCTTTGTCATAATGTGCCACATGCATAACCTATGCCTACTAGAAGGCCAAACAGATTCTACTGCTTGCTTTATAGCAGCATCTTGATCCGTCACTACAACCTTTGGCGCCATACCAAATGCATTTGTAAAACATTCTAGTAACCATTTGTAAGATGTTATACTTTCAGAACCTAAAAGTGCAGCTCCAAAGCTAATGTTGCAATGATGATTGTCAATACCAGTAAATGGAACGAATACCATTTTGTATCTATGGAAAAAAAAATATGTGTATATACAAAAAAATTAAAAAACATTAACAACTAATATTGTAACATTAAATGACATATTAAATATAACTTAAAATTCTTACTTGTTGGTCCTGAATGTTGCATCAAATGAAACAACATCACCGAATACGATATAATTCTTTTTCGCATGCCCGTCTGCCCAAAACAAGCCAGTAAGTTGGTCTTTATTATCCTTCGTATACTCAAATGAAAAATCTGGAACAAACTCCTTCTTCTTAAGCAGCATACTAACAACCATATCCGCATCATATTCACCAACAAACAAATTCAATTGTTTTTTAAAATTCTTACAATCAACAGATGTAATTCCCACTTGATCAAAACCACCATACTTGGTACGCATTATATTAAACGCTCTAACAGGTCCAATATTGTGTTTAGACAACGAACACATCATCTGCATTTGTTCGTAATTTAATTTTCTACATGATGGCAACATGTGGATATCTTCTTGTGCCACAAATCCATGGTTATGCTCCTCAACAAATTTGTTGACTTTAAAAATAACTCCATCATCAGATTTCAAAACAACATGAGCTAAGCATCCCGTCCTTTGTGTTGGCCTATTCCTCGTTTTAATTTTCTTTCCATTATCCATATTATTATCACTATAATTACAACTTTTTGTAGGTTTATGTCCCTCCTTTGAACATACCAAATATTTAAGTTTTATAACTTTACCCAAACAATACTGAGATCCTCTGCGAGCAACAAAACCACTTGTTGTAGCATATTTTTTATAAAACTCAAATGCATGCTCAATTGAATTGAAAATCATTCCTTCCAAAGGTTTGCATGATATCGGGACATCAGGTGTGTAAAACTTCTTTCCTGATTTGGGTGAAATACGTTGCAATCCAATAGTAATTTCGTCAATAATACAACCTGCATCAATACGTACTGATTCTAATACTCATTGATAATTACGTACTAACAATACGTACTTATATTAACGTACTAATAATTACGTACTAACAATACGTACTTATATTAACGTACTAATAATTACGTACTGCATCGATTTTACATTTTATTACTTGCTAAAAACAATTATTACGTACTGATTCTATCTCTCTTATAATTACTCATTGATAATTACGTACTTATATTAACGTACTAATAATTACGTACTTATATTAACGTACTGATAATTACGTACTATCTTTTTACAACAGAAGATGTTATTAGCGTACTATTTAATACGTACTGCTAACTTCATTATCACGTTCTATGTTTAATTCTTTTTTTTTTAAACAAATCATAACTTGTCATTGTTTTGATATTTCACCATTCAACCAAAAATTCATAATACAAACTTTTAATGCTTTTAAAATGCCTTTAATCAACAAATTTAACTCTAATACAAATTCTGCGTAAATCTATCCACAATATATCAATAACCAACGCTTTGTAAACAAAAACATGCTTGTAAAAACAAAGCATACATATGTATATTCATAAAAAATAGTTAATCAAAACATACCTTCTCGATCTCTATCATCGGCCATCGACTTTGTATATATGTATAAACGACGGCTTCAAATGCTCTTAATTTATCAAAATACGAAGAAAACCAATTCTATATACTAATATCAATTATTATAATTAATATAATAAAATTAAACAAATAAACTGAAACCGTATAATTCGGTCCTATATTAATTTTTTTAATCATATCCTTAAATAACCAACTCATATTTTACCGAAAATGACCCTCCGTCTAATATTACTAATTGTACACGTGTCATTCTTTATGTGGCTTCCTACGCTTTGTACGTTAAATCTCCTTTGTATTGGATCCGTCTCCTATATATATATATATAATAAATGGGAAAATGTATTAATTAAATATTTAAATCAAAGAAATGGCATCCATACTTTCCACACTTTCACATCACAATCCAAACTCCCACTATAAACCAGATAAGATGTACCACTAGAATCTGCAGACGTACAACTATCTAAAGCACCTGCCAGACATTTGATTGGACCATTATGCCCCTGCAAAACACACACACGACTATACTTCATTCCACAAATACCCCTCCAAATCCTAACCGTTTTATCCGCAGACCCACTCATCACCAGATCCCCGACCACCGCGATGCACAAAACACCCCTACTATGTCCCCGTAGAGCTCCGGCGACCACCATATGCCGCCCATCGCCGCCCTGTCCTCTCACCCACACCAGTATCGAACGATCACATGCACCGGAATACAAAACTGAACCATCGGTGCTCAAAGCCAATGCATTCACCGCCGATTTGTGTTTCTCCAACGTGTCTACTAGCCGGTGCTTTTTCTCGCCGGCGGATTTCCACCACACCTTGATTTTCCGATCACCAGATCCAGTGTAGACATAACCGTCGTGAGACACGGCAATCGCGTTGATACTGTCGTCGTGTGCGTTGCAAACGGATTCCAAACACTTGAAATCCGACGTCCGCCACACCTTGAACGTCCGGTCCCTAGAACCGGAGTATAGAAAGACACCGTCGTGTGATAACGCCAGCGCCGCGACGGCGTCCGTGTGATTCTTGACGTAATTCTTCACTGAAAACATCTTCGTGACACGATTGTTGAGCGTCGGCAAGGTTGCTAAGTACGTCGATTTCATCAATTTCCGACTATGGATGTCGCCGTCTCCGTCTCCGTCGTTGTGATCGATTTTCCAAACGCAGATTTTGTGATCCTGGTGACCGGTGAATAGCTTGTCACCGGAAACCACCATCGACTTCACCGGACTCTCGCAGCAAGCGATTAGATTTTGGGCCGCTGGTAATGAGTCACGTGGCCAGAATCGGACTTGGTGGTCGGAGGACCCTGACAGAAGGTGTTTTCCGGCGAGGGTGAGACAGGATATGGAAGACGTGTGGGATTTGAAGGTGAAGAGATATTGGTGTTTTTGGGTGATTGATGATTGTTTAGATGTTAATGTAGAAACCGATGAGTAGCTATTTTCTGAAGATGAAGAACCGGACTCCGGCGGAAACTCCGGTGATATTTCTTGATCGTTTGACCACCGGCGATGGTTTTGAAGAATGCCCATTTTTCTGTGAAATTAGAATGTTTAAAACTTTAAATTCGTTGATGGATAACGAGGAGTTTGGTTTACATATATATATCGCGGCAACGGCGTTTGTTAGTGAAGGGGGGTAAGTAAGACTTATAGAAAGTTGTACGTAATGGAATGAGAGTTGTACGTTTTGACTTTGAAGAGTTTGACCCAGTTGAAGTAGTGAAGACTTCAAGTACGTATAGGATTAAGTTGAGGTTGGCATTTGCACGCAACGCAAGTTGGATCGTGGTTCAATTGTTCAAATGCAAGTTGTACAGCAATGGCCACTTATATCATGTCTATTGGCTAATTTACAAAAAAAACAATATATTTAAATAAATGAAAGATGACATAAGATAGAATGACGACTGACTATATTTTTATATTTGTCGTGTCTATTGGAGTGTTGTATGGCCGTACATACCTACATCATTCATGCTACTTATTTATTAAATAAGCTTGGAGAGACATGTATGGCTCATGTAAGAACTCGATAGGATTGGAAATAAAATATAATTTACTCTTGTTTATGGTTGTTCAAAAAGCTTAAATCTCGAATTCGGCTCGTAACTTGTTTGGAAAAAACTTGGATAAAACTCGGCTCAAATAATGCTCGTTTACAACCGAGCCGAGTCCGAGTTAGGGCTGTCTCGGCTCGTTTGCAGGGCCGGCTCAAGTTTTTTGAGGGCTCAAAGCAAATAAAAAAAGTGAGGCCCTCTCCAGAAAAAAAAATTTTTGCGCTTATGGTTCGTAATTTTTAAAACATGAAAAATATGTCTAGTGATAATATTTTGTAATCTTGTATCTCTTTGTTAATCAACTTGATTATTCTAAGTACCACTAGAAAGTTAGTCTAAATCTTTCACTCGTACCATTAATAAAAAATTTATTTTAACGTTAAATAAAGATGAAACAAAAACGTATAAGATGTAATTATTTGGAAACAACAAACCTTAAACAAACTCTCTCTTTTAAGAATACAAGTAGACTCTAACTTTTTGTGACACCCCGTAATTTCCAGGTCAGCTTTTATTTTATTTAAATGTTTATTTAAATACTATTTGTACATATGGCATTAGAATTAGTTTAATTTATTGTGACACGTGGCACGACAGTACGAACACCGACACATGACAAGATAATTCAATGAATTATCGGCAAACAGCACACACGTGTCAAAATACACGAACGTTGGTGAACGTCTAGCACATTGTGAAACACAACACTCGAAACCTCACGAAACACTCACACACTGAACTTGGAAGTTCAAACGAGGCCAAACGATAGTTCGGAAGCGTGAAAAAGACGACGAACGGATCAAACCCATTAAACTAGGCTTATTGGGCTCCTCAGGGGCCCATTGCGGTACGCGATGGCCCAACAAGAGACACTGTCGCGGTGCGCGACATGCGGCGCGGGGAGTTGACTCCCGAATCTCTTCGCGTGTCGCGAAGCATCTTCTTTGCCCCCATCGCGGTACGCGACGCCGTCCTGTCGACAATATCTTTATTTAACCAAGAAAAATCACATCCTACTCTACCTATAATCATTTTGATCGGCCAAGCACGCTTTCTCTCGACTTCTTTTTCCCCAAATCACCTGTAAACTTCCATGGAAACCATTTTTACACCCCTTGAAGCTATTGGGAAGCTTAGGAACATTGAAGGAGGACCCCTAGAACACCATCCACCACCACCATCTTCTTGTTCTTGTCAAAACCCACGAACCAGGAGTTCCAGAAGCTGAAGAAGCATCATCTCAGAGATTCAAGAGGCTTGGAAGGTAGTTCTTACATCTCTCATGGCTAAAATGCCCATTTCTCACTTCTACACTCACATGCATTGGGTAAAACCCACATGCAAGCTCATAGAATGCACATGCACGAACTTTGAATATGGGTTTGTTAGATTAGAGGTGTTTCTTGATGATCTATGATGCTTGAATGATGATTAGTGATGATCTATGATGATGTGTGTCTTTAAAGTACTTGTTTTGGTCATGAAATGATGAAATCTCGACATGCATGTATGATCTAAGGCATTTTAGATGATCTTGAATGATGTTATATGATTATGGATGTTAGTGGTGATGATCTACATGTTTGGATGTTGTGAAAATGGTTTAAAAATGCGATTTTGATGAACTTTCCATTTATAGTAACTTTTAGTCACAAAATGGTGTTATGGATGATATTAGTGACATGCATGTATGTGGATCGACCATTAGAATGATATTAAGATGATATTGATGCATAGAATGTGATTTGGATATTGAATATGGACATTCTTAGCAAAGTTACTATTTATAGTAACTTTTATGGACCAAAGATTGTTAAATGGTGAATTTGGACATTTGAGCATGTCTAGATGATGTTACATGTCTTATTATGATGATTAGAAACTTAGGAATGTGATTGTGATGTGGTTATGGTCATTTTCGACATAGTTACTATATTTAGTAACTTTTCGGGTCAAAATAATGATAGGAAATGATTTGGGCTATGTTGGTATGTTTAAAGGATGTTAAATGGTTTATTATGATGATATATGGTATAAAAATGAACTAGAAATGGTTAGGATGATCATTTGGTATATTTATGTCAAAGCTACTATTTTTAGTAACTTTATGTTACGAGTTATCGATTTAGAAATGATATGAACGGTTTGAGCATGCTAAATGGTTTAACATGATGTAATATGACGATTGAATGCTAAGTTAGATGGTTTCCGATACCACGTATGCTAGAAATGGAAACTTTCCATTTTAGGAAACTTTTATGTACAAACATGATGTAAATGACTTATGTGATATCGTATGATGACGTGCAATGTGTTAATATGATCACGTAAGACTAATGAGCATGCTAGAACTCTAAAAACCGTTATGTTTTGTGAAACTTTCCATAAATGGAAACTTACTATAATTAGTAAGTTGTCCATAGACGCGACTTACGCGTTTTGCACACGGCAAGCACTTACACGGTTGCTACACAATACCCAAGCCGTCACACGGTTCACCAACGGGTCGTTGACGTGACACGGTCAACATTGGTCAAACACGGTCAAACACAGTCATTATGGACCAACACAGTCAAACACGGTCATTATGGACCAACACAGTCAAACACGGTCATTGTGGACCAACACGAGCAAACACGGTCATTGTGAACCGACACGGACAAACATGAACAACCAAGGGTTGTTGAGCACAAACACGAGCACTAGCACGAACACGAGCACGATCACTTACACAAACTCACGTACGGTATACGATATAGGTTGCCGGTGACCGACGTACTTCTACACAAGGAGCTTACGCATTTATTTTACAAGCATTACTAAGGTGAGTTTACGGCCCCTCTTTAACTCTTTTGTAAACTTTTCATGTATAAACAGGTAAAACCCGCTAAAATCCGTTAATACCTGTTAAGATCCGTTTAAAATTTAAAATAAATAATATTATAAAATAGGGGTGTAATCGATTAGCTTAAAAAAATTTCTAATTGCCTAACTTTAAGTTTTCTAATGGGTTCCTTAACAGGTTATTTATAGTGTTAACTGCTAACAGGTTCCTTAACGGGTCATTTCGTGTTTACGTGTTTTTAACGGGTCGTGTTTGTTTATAATCGGTTCGTGTTTCATGTCTTAACGTATCGTGTTTTAACGGGTCGTATCTGCCCTGTTGTGACAGCCCTATGTTTGAGTTTCCATTTAACTTTTTATAAAAAACAGTTCGTCTTTGAAAACGCGAGTCCTGAACCGACCACGCACCCGCAGCAACGCGCGGGTTGCGTAATCTAGTTAATTAATAATAACATTTTAAATAATACTATTAAAATAATAATAATAATATAGAAATAATATGTTTAGAGTATGATAAAATTTAAATAATAGTCGTAATTAAAGAATAATATTTTAATAATAATAATCACAATAATAATAACTAAATGACGATAATAATTATATAATGCTAACATTAATTATAAAAATATGACAAACAGATTGACAGTCGTTGATGTTGGCATTTTTTACGTATTTTAATTCTCATAAAGTTATCGCCGTTATCATAACTCAATTAGATAAATTTATAATCAAGGTTAGAACAAGATCCTTTTTACCCATCATAGGAAATTCTGAATTTGTTGTTATTGTTTGAAAATTGTATGATTATATGGATCTTAAACCTCATTTTGCCATAAAATGCGAATATAGGGCTCATTAACGACTTAAAATCTTCAACTAATTATAACTGTGGCTTTTTTTAAGTCTTAAGGTTTATCGTTAAAAATCTACCCGCGGCCCGCTGCGAAGCGTGGGTTACTCCTACTAGTATTGTAATAAATAAATATTTTTAGGACACATGTCTTGTTCTTAAAGTACATCAAATTTGATTTATCACATATCTCTCTATTATTAAATACATCTCTATTAACCAAGGGGTTTGTAGTCTGTTGGTAGCACTTGACTTCTTTATAAGAAATCTTGGATTCGAATCCGGGCGAAACATATTTGCTAAGGCAAGGTTAAAATGTTTACCTAGTTGTAGGGTTCCTCCTGTGTTATAATCGGGCGTACGCCCAGAGCGTCAAATTCGAGTGGACGGTTGAAATCTCTTCTTAGGTGTCGTCGTTCCAAGCCGTTAAAAAAAAACACCTCTTAAAAATAATAATATTAACCATTAAGTATACTTTTTATACTTTTTTAAAATAGAAAAGATTTTTTAATACATTAAAATATATTAATAAATAAAAAAATTCACATAAAAAACAATACAAAATATAAAATTTGAAAAACAATTATTAAAATCAAACTGTTTAAAGAAAAAAAAACATAAAAAAAATTAGCATTTAAAAAATAATATTAATATTTCAATATTTAAAGTATTAAATTATGTGGAATAGTAATTATATTTTATATTAAAAATTTAGTTCATATTGTCTAAATTTTTATTAATGACTTATATTATATTCAATTATTTTTACACGGCATACTAACATAGTATATGTACGTGTAACTCGTGATAACTTGTCAAATCAATTAAAATCTTTGCTTTATTTTAATATCCTTGTTATACATAAAAAGTGTTTTTTTCCTATATGTTGTCATGTTGATTAGTAAAAATTTAATTTGATAGTCATAGACTCATAGCAATGCGTTGGTAACGTTTAGAAAGAGAATGAATTGTTACTTCTAGAAATCTCTATTGCTCCATGTTGTTATAAATTGGGTTGTGTTATTCAAACACCCATCTCACACCCTCTATACGCCTTGTATAGGTTTATACAAGGTGTATAAGCGGCAATCATTAGTGTTAAAATTTATCAGTGTCAATAATCGGGAACCTATACGAGGCGTATATACCTATGCGTGGCGTATAGGTCCTGTACGCGGCTCTATACGTAACCAATCATTGGGTGTCATTGCCAATGATTGGAGCCATATACGAGGAGTATACACCTATACGTGGTGCTATACACCACGTATAAATCTATATGAGGCGTATAGAGTCGGTGAGGGTATTGAATTAAGATAGGTGTTTGAATAACCAGTCCCTGTAAATTTCACATGGTTTGTGACACCCCGCAAAATGCAGGTCAGCATTATATTTTATTTAAATGTTTATCTAAATGATTTTGCGCACGTGGCACGACAGTACAAACACTAACACACAACAAGATAATTCGAGGAATTATCGAGAAATCGCACACACGTGTCAAAACACACGAACGTTGGTGAACGTCTAGCACATCGTGTAACACAACACTTGAAACCTCACGAAACACTCTAACATTGAACTTGAAAGTTCAAACGAGGCCAAACGATAGTTCGTAAACGTGAAAACAACGACGAACGGATCAAACCCATTGAATTGGGCTTATTGGGCTCTTCAGGGACCCATCGCGGTACACGATGGCCTACTAGAGGACCTATAGCGGTACGCTACAGGTGGGCGGGGGATTTGAATCCCGAATTCCTTCGCGATACGCGAAGCATCTTTTTGGCCCCTCTCCGCAGTACGCGACGCCGTCCAGTCGACAAAATCTTTATTTAACCAAGACAAATCCAATCCTACTCTACCTTAATCATTTTCTTCAATCACCCACGCCATAACTCGATCATAACCGTTCCAGAACACTCTGTGACCACCATTGGCAGCCATTGAAGACCTCTTGAAGCTTCAAACTTGAAGGTTTGAAGGTTTGAAACTCGAAGAACCGAACTTGGAGCTTGAAGACCATCACCTTTCCCTTGAGTCCGCACCATACGAAGTTCCAGGAGCTTGGAGAGGCTGAAATCACCATCATTCTCACCTTCTTGAAGCTTTAGAAGGTAGTCCTCACATCCATAGTAGCCTAAAATCACTTCTACACACACATGCATGCTTATTATCACACATGCAAGCACTTTTGATGCACATGCACGAACTTTAAATATGGGTTTGTTGATTTTAATGTGTTTCTTGATGATCTAAAGTGATTAGAATGCATCTCATGATGATCCATGATGATGTGGGTCATTAAAATGTGTGTTTTAAAACGATGAAAAATTGTCATGCATGTATGATCCATGATTGTTGGGGTGATATTGGTTATTTAGATGTGTTCATAGATGATATTAGGAGCATACTACATGATTAGATTGGCTAAAATGGTTAAAAACATGGTTTTTGACAAACTTTCCATTAATAGTAACTTTTTATTTATGAAAATGGTAATAAGGATGGAATGGATAACATGCATGCATATGGATTGCTATTATGATGATGTTAGAATGATATTGAAGTTTAAAACATGATTTCTATGAATAAGGAAAGGTTATTTATGATCCTTTCTATTTATTGAAACTTTGTAGTTACATCTTGATGATATGAATGATATGATGAACATGCATGTGTATTGATATGTTGTTTGATGAATAATATGATGATATTAATGCTTAGATCGTAGTTTTGATGTTGATTGCGGTCGTTTTCGATATAGTTACTATATTTAGTAACTTTTAAACGTGAAATATTGTTAAATGGCGATTTTGACTATATAAGCATGTTAAGATGATAGTAAATTGCTTATTATGATGAATTGTGATATGATAATGGTTTATAATGATTTGGAATAGTCATTTTTATGCAAAACTACAAAGTTACTATTTATAGTAACTTTATTTTTATAAATGCTGGCTTATGAATATTTTGTATGATTTGAGCATAATAGATGGTTTATTATGTTTTAACATGGTGAATGTATGCTAAGTTAGATGGTATCTGATATCGCATGTGCTAGAAATGGAAACTTTCCATTTTAGGAAACTTTTAAGTGTAAACATGGGAAAAGTGACTTGTGTGATTCCGTATGATGACGTACTATGTGTTAACATGATCACATAGGACTAACGAGCATGCTTGAACTCTAAAATCATTATGCTTTGTGAAACTTTCCATAAATGGAAACTTACTATAAATGGTAAGTTGTCCATAGACGCGATTTGCGCGTGTTGCACACGACGAGCACTTACACGATTGCTACACGATTCACAACCAACACACGGTTCACCAACGGGTCGTTGACTTGACACGGTCAACATTGGTCAAACACGGTGAGTATGGACCAACACGGTCAAACACGGTCAATATGGACCGACATGAGCTACCACGATCATTATGGACCGACACGGACAAACATAAACAACCGAGGGTTGTTGGGCACAAACAAGAGCACTAACACGAACACGGTCACTTACACAAAGTCACGAACGGTATACGATATAGGTTGTCGGTGACCGACGCATTTACTACTCGAAGAGCTTACGCATTCTCTTACTTGCACACTAAGGTGAGTTTACGGCCCCTCTTTACTCTTTTCAAACGTTTTAAATAGGGGGAGAATACTAGTTGCATCGAATCAAACATTTATACTGTACAAACATTTTATTGTGTATGATGGTTTATTGGACAAACATTAAGTGTTGAACTCGTAACAAGCCCTCACAAAGTCTTACCGTTAATGTACGAATAACATGGTAGATTTGAATGGATCCGTTTGGGTGTGACTAACCCCACGGGGCACAATATTGACTGAGTGTCATAACCCGTGAAATTCTGACCTAACTTGCTGTGTGCACAAGACACAGCAGAGGCAAGGATAAACAAGTCTAGTTCGATAGTGACGCACTGACACTTGGAGCCTAGGGCTCGGTACTAACATTATGATAAACATCATGACACACGTTTTATTACTATATGTATCTATCAAAACCTGTGAACTCATCAACCATTGTGTTGACACTTTTTAAACTTGTATTCTCAGGAAACTAACAGGCTATGGAGTAGGAATGCACTTAGGGGATATGAGCATAGGATCCCACATTTATTATATCTGTCTTTTGAAAAACAATTTATTTAAGTTATGTATTATCATGGTTCTGTCTAAACAATTATGTTTCCGCTGTATGTATTAAACAGATTACTTTTCCGCTGCATGTTATAACAATTATATTTTCCGCTGCTATGATTTACTATTCTGTTGCAAACTATTTTGTTAAGTGTATGTCAAACATTGTATTTGTAAACGCATATAGAGTTATTCTATATGACATTGAGCTGTGATTCTGGCCACGTCACACCAACGTGGACTGACACCACGAGTGAGAATTTGGGGGTGTGATATGGTAGTTTTTTGATAGCATGCCTTTATTTTAGTATTATCTTTTATATTCATTAAAACTTAAGCAACTGAATAACATTGGTCAATAGTTCATATTTAGCAAAAAAAAAAAAAATCTAATTGTGATCGGGCCTTTATCAATGAGACGAAACCCATAAATTAAGAAAATTTCTGACACAACCTAAACAATTTTGCTTTTAAGTAAAGATTGGAAGACAGAGGTATTCATAGCATCGAATTTCGAATATTTCGAATCGATTTCAAATTTTGAATTTTTAAGAGTATTCGAATTCAAAATAATTTCGAATAAACAAATTCGAATTCTTTGTCAAATTCAAAATCTGATTCAAATTCAAATTGGTATGATTTGAATTTAATTAAAAATTTGTTTATACTTGTTATCTTTATATATTCAAAATATCAAATAATCAAAACCTTAAACATTTAAATGTCAGATAACCAATATTTAAGTTGTAATATTAGAGATATCATTCAAATTAATAAAATGATAAAAGCTTAACATATAATCACAATAATAGCATACAAAAAACATAAAGTGATAAATAATTAAAATATTAAAAATTAACAACCAAAATAATCAGTTTTTCGTGGTTCACGACCACAAAAATTCGAGCTTTACGATAGACACTTTTGATGTGGATGTTTAAGTTTATGGTATTTAAAAGTGATAAAATTTGATATTTGTGTAATAGGCTTTTAGTTTTTATAGAATTAACTATATAACTAAAAAACCTAATTTTAAATATAATACATAGATGTATATGTAAAATAAAAATATATAAATAATTTAAATTCAAATTTTGAATTGAATCGAATTAAAAATATGAAATCCGAAATTTGATATTATACTCCGACTCGAATTTGAATATGAAAATTCGAATCGAATTTCAACTTAGTGTTTTTCGAATCGAATTTCAACTTGGTGTTTATCAAATCGAATCTCGATCTTTTCGAGTCATATTCAAAAAACTAAACACCCTTATTTTAAGGTAAGACCCTCAATTAGGAAAACCAATAGGGTATCTATAAACCGTTCGATGGCATGGCTTGTGCTTAGGAAATATCATATTAAAGTGATAAAGTAATTGAATTAGACTGAATTGAAAATTTAAGTTCTATGTTTTTTTTTTTTAAACGGTCAACTAATTAACTGTCGGATACTCCGTACGCGTTTTTTTGTTAAATGGAAGAATCTTAATTTGGTCACAAGTTTTTTTGGCATTTAAAAAACTACGAATTATTGATGGAATAAAACTGACGCACAATTTATTTTTATAATATAAGTTGTGATAATTTGAAGCAGTTTTTATTTTTATTTTTAAATGGAGTGGGAATCTTAATTTGGTCACATTTTTTGTTCATTTAGAAAAAATGAGATGGTGGAATGAAACAATACACAATCTATTACACATATGCATATGTAGATACATATCTTACTACTATAATAAACAAAAATCATTTTTATCACTTGTCATGTTTTTAGAATGTTAATGCCACATGTCATCTTATTATTATTTCATTTAATTCTCTTTTTTAATAAATAATTATATCATATCTTCTATTAAATAATTATAATATTAACCATATTATTTACTTTTTTCATAGTAAGAATTAAAATAGTTTTAAATATATTAAAATTTAATTTTTATTAAAAAATATGTACTTTTTTCTAAAAATTAGAATTTTCTTATAAATAAGAAATTTTTAAAATCATTATTTTTAGGAAATTAACAATTTTGTAAAAAAAAAGTTTTCTTAAAAAGATGATCTTTTTAAAATGAAATTAACTATAAAACTAAGTTTTTCAACAATATGATTTTTATAAACAATTGATATTTTTTTTTAAACAAAATATTTAAAAATGATTTTTTTTTGAAAACCAAAAGTTTTAAAGAAAAGGTATGAAAAACTATACTTTGACATAAAAACTATATAAAGTTTTCAACATAATAGTTTAAAAATCTTAGCTGTAACAAACTAAGAAGACCAGATAATAAGTATTTAGTTATTAGAGTTTTTAATTGTTAATCTATTATATAAAATCTTTGTCTATACTTACTTTGATCATTCTATACCAAAATACTATTTTATAATTCTTAAGTTTTTATTACTAACTATTTAATATTTTATAATTAATTCGTATAATACACGGGTTAATAACCTAGTACATAATATACATGTACATAGGGCATGAATCAAAATATATCCCACATGTGGGTTGGAAACCCATCATTAAGAGCCAAGATCAAGTTAAATATTTGTTTTTTTATTATTTTAATTATACATGAACGAGAATATTCTCTTTTATGTATTTTTGCTAATTCATAAACATTTAGGTTCTTAATTACATCAGTGTAAGTAGTCATTACAACAAATACATATTTACAGTGTAACACAAATTTATACTTGCTTTAAATTCTAAACATTGATAAAATTGCCCAAACTAAACATAATATATTCTCGTAAATGTATAATAAATATTTAGAAAACACCAAATTAAGATTTGGCTTGGTTTTGGCGGCTGATGGTGGGTTTCCATGCTAAAAGTGGATTAACAACCAAGCCTTACTCTAAGTACATATGATTAAGATCATACAATAACTTTTATTTATTGTAGTAACTCATAATAACTGGTTAAAACTAATCCAAATTTTTAATTTTTTTCAAATTCTATTATTACATATATCCAACAGTTTATTGTATTATGTGTCTTTGTAAATTTACGTGCGTTTTTTAAACTTTGTAAATGATGCGAGTGATGATTGATGATCTTTAGTTTGTACTTTTGTATCTTTTGTTATGTGATTGTTTTTATTTTGTAATCAATCATTATGTGAAGAGCTTTGGTGGCACCAAACCTAACACCTACTAGAGATGCACAAAATAACCGGTTAACCGAACCGGTACCGGTTAGAAACCTGTTTTTAAACCAGTTATTGCAATCGGTTATAGGTTTTTGGAAAAACCGGCGGTTTAGGACCGGTTTGAGATTTTAGGAGAACAAACCGGTTAACCAAAGCGGTTAACCAGTCCAACTCACAAAATAACCGGTTATTTGAAGGTTAACCGGTTTCGGTTATTATACGGTTTCAGTTTTTGAGCTTGAAAAACTGGTTATTGAAAAAAACCGGTTTCTAGCCTTTGACCGGTTAACCAGTTCGGTTATTCCAAAACCGGTTTTCGACCGGTTAACCGATTTGTGCAAATGTACCTACTATTCCATATAGCAATGAATCAGATCTCTAAAAGTTGGTCAACCCACATAGTGATGATTCACATGGATGGCAAACAAACCTGCAAACGCAATCGATAACCAAAACTAGTTTGTGTTTGTGTGTGACAATGTTGAGGAAAGGAAAAGGGACAGGGGATGTAATGAAAAAAAATAATAAACCGACAATAGTGTGGTATGATAGAAAAGTGACTTGAAATTACCATATTATCCGGTTACTATTCATAAGGCTCAATTTTTCTAATATATAGGTAACTAGGTTAAAATCCCGTGTATTACACGGGTTGAAAAAAATAATATGTTACATATACAAATCTATTGACAAAAAGTTATGTAATTAAAAAGCATGTACATTGCAAAGTTTTACAAAACTCATGTTTACAAAAATTGAATAAAATATAACATAATTTGTTAATGCATAAATTCTTCAAAATATACTTAAAATATTTGATATAATAATTATAAATTACGTTTTAATTTTTATTTTATTAACCATTTGTTAATATTTTATTTAATGTAATTCATAAATAATTTAATTAAAGTATATTTATTCTCCTTTTAACACAATAAATTAACTTTAACTAAAATTTATATTAATATATATAACTTGGATTTTTAAAAATTACTTACTTTTTATATTTCAATATAAAATATTTTTATTACTCAAATAATCCATTCATGTTAAATGTTTAAAAATTTTAAAAGCAGTTATAGAAAAAAATAGTAACATTATTGTTTTATTTATAAATATATTAAAAAATATCATTTGAATTTGATTATATTTAAAGAACTAAAGTTGTTAAATAAAAAAATATGTTCACTTAAAAACATCATAATTGATGATTAAAATGCATATTAAAAATTCAGCTATTTTAGGAAAAAATATAAGAAAATAAATTAGCAATCAATTAACTAAAATAACTGATACAAATAAATTTAAACAGATTGATAAAAAAAGTTTTAAATTATTTTATACTTAATATTCAGTTTAGAAGTCACAATTTTAGTTATCTTTTCTATAAACGAAAACGTCTAAAAATATGTATGTTATAAAAAACAATTATTTATTAAAATATTAGTCTGAAAGTTGAATTTTATAATAGATTAAAAAATATTAACTTATTACGATTTTTTGGATTAAGACATTACATGGTTTGAAAACATGAATGTGTGTAAAATTCAAACATTTGATGTGTTATAGTTTAGTTTTCTAACATATGTTGTTTAACAATGTTCTTGAATAATAGAAATTGATAACCTCATTTATAAAATTATAATATATCTAACAAAAAAGATGATTGTAGTAAAAAATTGCTACATACACTTGTCTAACAGTATTTTACTCATTAGATATACAACTAATATTATTTCAGTTGTTTAGAAAAGTACAATCTGTCGACGATATATGTTCGAAACATTTAAGATGAGTATGACGGTGTTGTCAATACATTTACTTGAAAGATTCACGAAAGTAATATTAACAATGAAGAGAAAGTTGATGTAAAAATAACACTTAAAGGTTTGATTTATATATATATATTAAGCTACTTGCGTTTTAGAAATGGAAAGGAACAATCAATTTGGTGTTAGTTGGAATTGATTTAAATGTAATTAAAAAATTGGAAATTGGAAAGGATTTTTGGGTTAAATTTTTAGGAGGGAAAACAAAAATGGAGATGGCCTAGAAAGATGCCAAATGTCCTCCAAACATTTTGATTTATTATATATAATAGATAATAGACTAGGGTGCATCTACATAGGCCATGCACAAAACATTTAATAACATTATTTGTTTAGTTGAATGATAAAGTGATAACAATAATGACATGTTTACAACATTTTAAAGGGATCGCACACCGTCTAATACCCAATTAAATCCCCTTCTTGAGAATAACTTTACTATGATGTGAAAAAGATCTATCGCTTTTATTTATATACATGTGTGTGATTTCAATTGAAAACTATTGCTATTTAAGAACTAAAAGAACTAATTTCAGTCACAAGTTTAAAAATGTATAAAAGTAATTTCCTCTATTTTAAAAGAAAATTATTTTTTTATTCATGTGGTTCAAACTAGTTTATACAGTTTCTTCATATTTAATGGTTCAAATCTTTGGATTTTTTTTTCTTGAACTTTATTACACATGTACTAGAATATGTTATATTATGTGTTTGTGTAAATTTATCGCCGTTTGGGCTCTTACATTAGTGTATGTAGTCGCAACAGTAAATATATATTTATAGTGCAACGCAAAATTACCCTTGTTTTAAATCACAAACGGTGATTAATTTGCCAAAACACATAAAATAACATAGACTTGTACATATATAATAAATGTCATGAAAAAGAACCAAATATTTGAAATGATGTTGTCAAAGTTATTCGGGTTTCCTCAATTAAGCTAGGTTAACAGTCGATCATTTCTATGTATGTTGTATGTATGTATTGCCTATTTGATTATTCTCTATCATTTGAGTTTCTATTCTTTTTAAAACAATTAGTTATTTAAAATAAAGGAGATCCACTAGATAATCATGTGTCATTATATATTGTAACCGTACATGTTCCATTTGCAACATCTTTCTCAAAATTAAGATATGGGACATGTGTTCGATCTTCTTTCACCCAAAAGGGAGAGAGAGCGTGTAGATTATCAATATCCATTGACAATACCAACTAAAAAGATCCGATTATTTGGGTTTGAAATTGATCTTAACAAAAACGGCTCAACGTCGGATAAACAAGGGCTAGGCGAAAATGGATCACCACTCAACCATCAAGGGTACGGCACCATTGGCTCAACGGTCAACGAACAAGGGTTAGGTGAACGCGAAGAAAACCTTCATTCATCTCTCGTCATAAACTCAGGTTCCTCCAATAAAAAGAAGTTAACCGCGGAAGGTTGCAAAGAGACAAAGAGGTTCGAGTGTGAGTATTGTTTCAAATGGTTTTCAAACTCGCAAGCATTAGGTGGTCACCAGAACATGCATAAAAGAGAACGAGCCAAGAAGAAAATGTTACTATTACAAGCTAGAAAAGCTGCTCTTGTCGAATATTTCGTCACACCCTACGACTCGATTACTAATAATCATGGTATCAACATAAGTTTTGGTCGTTCTATGTCATGAATCTAGTGAACCGGATGCTACTTTTGGCTAGCTTGTATGACGTCGAAGATTTAGTAACCTTCAAGCATGCACGATGTCAAAAAGGATGTCAGTTTTCTTCATTATCAGATGATACAAATTAAAGAAGCTTATAAAGATCTAGATATCGACTCTAAGTTCTTACAACACCAAGTAACAATTATTATTATTATTTTTTATTTTGAAAAACCTTTTGTCAGCTTGAATCTTGAGATAGAATCTCTTACATGTGATAATATTATTGAAATATATTATTAGGATTTAGCATTAGTATTGATTATTATTAAGGTTTCATTCAAAACTCTATATGTTGTAATTATCCTTTGAAATAATCAATCAACTATTTTAGTATTTAATTTGGTTTCATTTCCTTACACTATGTTTTCGAGTTCACTTAAGGAGAGAACATAATGAAACAGAAGGGAAAAAAATGATAGAAAGAAATATAAAACTTTTTTTCAATTTCCTTCCGAATCAGAAGGAAAAGAAAACTAAGAAATTTAACTTAATATTCCTTTTATTTCCTTCCATTTCTTTCATTAAGTGAAACTTATGAACACAATAAGTTTTTTTTTTAATTTTATTCGTAAAATGAACATAACTTTAGGGTTTTAGTTGCTTGTTTCTACTCCATCGAGTCACCACACAAAAATAAGAGTTCTAGTTGTCGACATCAATTCAGTTTAAAGCTCAATTGATACTCCATAATTCTCATAGAGTTTAGGCTTTGTAAGGTCATGGGTTCAAATCCTGTTCAAAGCGGCCAGTAAGGGTTTTATCACATAGTTGGTTTTCTCCTGAGAAGCAGGTGGATTTGCTCGGTTCAACGTTCACCAACACTTGGGCTTTAGATACCGGGGAGTTGGTAGCGAACTGTGCACGCAGAGCGTGGGTTGTTGGGTCCGAGGATTCATTTGGACTGTGAATAGACATGTTGTTGAGCACTCGTTAGTTGTTAAAAAGAATTAAAGTTTAAAATCTTAGACACGATGGGGTACTCTCTTGCCTTGTCCCACACTCCCACTTTTGATTTTTGTTTCGTTTCTTTTACATATTCTAGCTTCCATTGAATAAAGCCTCTCCATTGGTTGAAGAATCAAGTTATTTAACCAATTCTTTTCTACAAGTTAGCACCACCTTTCACTGTCGCCACCATCACAACCGTATTGCTTTGACCAGCCAAACACCAATATCCGCCGCCCAAATAGCGGAGCGTCGCCTATTCTTTTGCATCCGATTTTTGGAGTTTTGATCATGCTATAAGACCGACTGTAATACACATCCTGCGTGAAGGGTGGGACCCGGCGGCGTCACGGGGCCAGGCGGGAACACCGCCCCCTTCCGGCAGGATCAAATTGGAGAGTCCAGCGGCCCTTGCTTCCAGTTTCTCCTCCTCTCACATCTCGTTTTCTCCTCTCTCACTTTTTTAGTGAGGTGGCCACTATGAGGTTTTGTGTTTGAGTCTCTGAAACAAACTTACCTAGTAATTCGAAAGAAAACAAACCTTACGGGTTAAGGGCAACTCCCCTTGTGGCGTTCAGGGCAACGGCCCGAAACTTAAACAAAATTTGCTAAATTTATATGACCGGAATTAACTTGACCTGCAAACTTAGCCGTTGATAACAAAAATTCTTTGTGTTATATTAAATCAAATTTCTTGATAAATTTAACTGTTGATCATAGAAATTCATTGGATTATCTCAAATCAATTTTTTTGATACTCGCAAAGGAAGAAATATTGATTTCAGATACTGATGAGAAAATTACATTAAGGATTCAATCTTGAAAATATATATTAATGGGTTCACGTTATCTTTTAAGCCTTTCGGGAGAAATAATTCCTACTAAACGACATTCGAAATGCGGTGAGCCGGTGAGTTCCGGTGAAACCACTCATTATATACTAGACGACATACCCATGACGCTAGCCCCTTGTCTTCTATATATCCGTGCGTGAGATTCCAACAATTTGCAACTTTAAAACATATAAAATCAAAATATATCGTTCATAATAGGCAAGATAATAACAACACTTCCATGAAACACAATTTTAAGGACCAACACACACAAGACGACCCACAATTAGCCACACAATATCCAACAATTAACTAACTTATTAAACCCTTTCTTTGATCATGAGATACGAGAGTGCCAAAGCAACAAAACCTCCAGCCATCGCGGACGGAGAAACCATCGTGGTTCCAGACGGTGCAGGAGCAGGAGCCATATACATTCCAGGCATGTCAGGATCCATGGCGGCGGCTACCGCCGCCATGGCAACAAAGCAGATGACAAATACGGTGACCGGAGATCCGAAAGCCATTGTTAACGATAGTGTATTATGTATTTGTTGAAGATTATGGGTTGGGATTGAAGGAAATTGGTGGGAATAATGATGGTTTTATATAGAGGTGTTATTGTGGCTTATGAACCGGCAATGGGTTTGTAGTGATCGATGATGATGGCTGGCCACCGATGAAACCCAAGCTAAGGGTCTTGTTAGATCAATGTTGTGTTGAAATCTACCTTGGTTTCTATGGCTTTCAAATATATAATATTACAGGTCATATATACAACAACAACAACCTTACCCAGTATATTCCCACTTTTTAGTAGGGTCTGGGGGGGAAGGATAGATACAAACCTTACCCCTATCCCAATTGGGATAGAGAGGCTGCTCCGAAAGAGTCCCCGGCTCAAAGTTATCGTTTGAAGTTGATCATCGTCATCCCAATGATTTTAACGTTATTTTCACAAAATAATTGAAATAACGTTAAAATTAGTGCACTTTTACTTTTGCCCCTTAAGGGCCCACACATATATACATTATATGCGTGCACCACAAATGGGGCGTATTACAGGTCATATATGTTAGTGTTAATTCACCGGAGTATACAAAACTTTTGATTTGGTACCTATATATGTAATATTATTTGTGTTTTGTTTGTATGTTATTGTATCTTTTATGGAAATTAATAATATATTGAAACATAAAAATATTAAATAAGTTATAAAATAAAATGTTTGTAATCATTTTTTTAAAATCTTTTCCAATTGAATATTAGAATGTTTTAATATGGATCTTTGTTGTATTCCTTTATTTACTGTAGATTTCATAAGCTAAAAAAAAGCCTAAAAACCAAAAAAACCCACTGGCTACTACATATACATATTTTTTTTTATAAATTGGATGTATTGTATTTTTAAAGGCTCTAAGCATTTGATTGGGTTGTTTGACTTATTGAGCCGGCCTGAGCAATGTTACGCTCATGATAAGTGAATGATTTTATGCTAATGTCAAATGAATGATGTAATGCCAATGAGGAAGTAACATTGTTATGGACATGATGAATAATGAAGTCCTATAAATCTGTGAGGCCCCGATTCCGGGCGACCCCACGTACGTTGGTCTCGTCATAACACATAGCTCTTTAAACTAAAAACTTTCATAAATAGCAGCGGAACTTAAACATAACGTCAAACATGAAATAATGTCTTAATTTAAACATAATTGATTGCCAATGCCACCGGACTCTCTTTATCTGGATGCCTGAGCTCCATACCTTCTCTGACCAAAGCTTAACCTGACATACATGCTAAATCAAGTCAGCTTACGCTGGTGAGTTCTAGTTTTCATAAAAATAAAATCTTTACTGTACATAAAACATTAGCATTCACTGTTGACCAAAGTCAACAGTCTCAATCACTCTGAACATAACACATTTCATATACATAACATATCATAGTTTAATCATTTAAACCATCATAATCATAAACAGTCCCTCGCACCGCAGTGCTCAGGTTCTGCCCAACCGCAACCGGGACTTCCTTATTCTCTAACATCGTGAACATCATCATCATACGTTCCACTGTCATCATACGCACAGTGGGCTTATGCTGGCCTAAGACTCCATACTTACCCAGTAGCAAGTACTGGAGCTACCATACTTACCCAGTAACAAGTACTGGAGCTACCATACTTTCCCAGTAACACATACTGGAGCTACCATTCTTACTCCGGAGCAACCATACTTACCCAGTAACAAGTACTGGAGCTACCATGCTTACCCAGTATCACGTACTGGAGCTACCATGCTTACCCAGTATCACTTACTGGAGCGACCATGCTTACCCAGTATCACGTACTGGAGCTACCATGCTTACCCCATAACGCGTATATTGGAGCTACGTCATACTCATCCCGTAACAAGTACAGGAACAACCATACTTACCCAGTAACAAGTACTGGAGCTACCCTCATTCATCATGACATGTTATGCTAGCACTATATCAATAATCAGCATAACATCGTAACGTTATCCTAATAACATAGGATAACTCATAACAACTAAGATACCCAGTTATAGTCGTGGTTGACTCTCATACCCAGTTATAGTCGTGGTTGACTCTCATACATACATTTTCCTATAACACGTATAGGAACATCATTTCTTCATCATACATGACACACTAGCATCATATGATCATTCATTGTATTCATCATAACATCATATGATTTCATGCTAATCTTTTATCATCATGACATCATCACGTTGTCCTAATATCATAGGGACCATCATATTATGTCATGACAGTATCATTTCATCATATCATCATAACGTACATTCTGGCTGACACAAACTTTTCATACTAGCATCTTATCATCATAGCATTCTGCCCTAGTAGCAAAGGCACATATCTTATCATAGCATCTCATGCTAGCATCTTAATCATCATATCACCACTTACATGTTACAATAAAACCTATTCCTCGTATTCCACATCATACCTTCATCCTAGCAGCCTAGGATTTCATCATAGCTTAACATCTGTAATCCTCATAGCGTGTGATCATACCTCTCATCATCATGTCTTACTGATAGGAACACATCATACTTATCATATCTTCATATACAAATCATATTAACACATTAACACGCATACATAGTCATGGCATATCAATTAGTCATTTATCATTATCTTAAGCACATAACATCATGAACATAACGTTAAGCATGTATGCCAGCCCAAAACATTAAACATAAAAATAGGGCGTCTAGAACTCACCTGATGTCGCACGGTCGCGAGATCACTCACAACTGGTGCTAATGGTATAACTCTGCATTGGTTTACGTTTAATATGTTATTTACATATTAACTTCCTGATTAAATCTTTCTGAACATCCATTGTCAAAGACCTTGCCTTAATAGCCATCAAATAGTTAATGTTGTTGATTATCATGCTAAAACATGTTCCTAGACAGATTAATGGCTTAGAACTGATCAATCCTTGTTATTGATTTCCCAGATATCATGAAATATCATAACGTAGCATTAGAATGGGTTTAACAACCATGTTTAACATACTAATCTGCCTGTTATCATGAACATCAGATAATCCTTCCAATGAGTATGTTAATGATTGTGACTAGTTTGAAACTCTTGGACTTCACCTTGTATGTCAAGGATTAATCAAACTAATCATCTACCTTATCATAATCAAATGGTCTAAACTATTATAACCATTTTTATGATTCCATGCAAACCGGGCATTACAACGGCTCAAAACAAGGATTTACCCGTTAACAGTTCGAGTTCTTCACTTAAAATCAATCCTAGCCATCATCTAGGCAATAATCAACAACCCTAACTATATCATCAAGTTCAGAAACAAGATTTAATCAATCATAATCAATCTAGAAGGTTAGAATGAACCGTTACCTCTTCAGACGGAGTTTTGTGCGTAACAAGATGATCCGGACTTGTATTAACGATCCTTGGTGCGATCCACTTGATCCAGAGGCTTCAATATAGAGATTGGATGGCTTGGAAGATGGTTTTTCGTGTGTGGGGTGCTGATCATCGAAGATAAGATCAAAAAAATGAGATTTCATGATGAAACTTGACTTTTTAAGCAATTTTCGCGATCTGATGACCTCAGGCGCATCGCCTGACTCGGGACGCCGAGTTGGGGCGTACCGCGCGGGTCCATGGCGGCCAGATTTTTGTCTTATCTTCGTTTCGCGATTCCGGGAGCATACGAACTCCGTTTTGCGCACGGTTTTCGCCTACGTTCACGATTTTTCGAGCTCTTTCCAATGGTTATAATCTCAAGACCTAAAGAGTTCAAAACATTTGACCTCTAATCTATTGCTATATTCGATTCAGTGTATCTTGAAATCGGAGCCTCGTTTCACGATTTCGCTTACACTCATTCTCTTCATTTTCGAGTTATGATTCTAACCTGAAAATTTTGAGTTGTCACCCATATCATCGTGGATTTCAAACACGATCAAATGTGCTTATTTCTTTGATAACGCAATTCTTCGAACGTCAACAGTTATCGAAATCTCGCACATTTATTTTTAGATTGCTAGATTTTCGGGTGTTACAAATCTACCCTCCTTATAATAGGTTTCGTCCTCGAAACCTGTTACGTCTCAAACAACGTGGGTAGAGTCGTTTCATCTCGTCTTCCAAGTTCTTGACTTGTCCGAAGACACATTCAAACCTATATTCTTTTCTTTCAATCCTTCCTGTTGCGCCTGCTTGAGTTCGTCCAGAGAATCTGGCATGAAGCATAAAATATGTCGTTATGCACCAGCATATACCACAAGATTATCATTTCCATCCGGCAGTGCTAAGACAGGAGCTTGGGTAAGTTTCTCCTTTAGCACTGTAAACACTTGTTCTTGGTTCGAGCCCCATTCGTACTTTAAATCTTCCTTCGTGAGCTTCGTCAGTGGTGTCGCTATCTTGGAGAAGTCTTGAATAAATCTCCGATAGTAACCGGCCAAACCAAGAAAACAGCGTACTTCCGTAGGTGACTTCGAACGCTCCATTTCATAGTTGTTTCAACTTTAGCTGAATCTACCATAATGCCTTCTGGGTTCACCACGTGACCCAGAAATTTTAACTCTCGTAACCAGAAAACGCATTTGGAGAATTTAGCATAAAGTTTCTCTTTCCTCAGGATCTCCAATACCTCACGTATATGGCAAGCATGGTCTCCCTCATTCTTTGAATAAATCAAAATATCATCAATAATACTATCACCGATCGGTCCAACATCGGTCGACATACCTTATTCATCAAATTCATAAATGCTACAGAAGCATTCGTCAATCCAAATGACATAACGAGAAACTCGTAGTGTCCATAACGTGTTCGGAATGCAGTCTTTAGAATATCCTGCTCTCGAACTTTCAACTGATGGTAACCAGATCGGGAATCTATCTTTGAGAACCAGCTTGCACCTTGAAATTGATCGAACAAATCATCAATTCTAGGTAAAGGATACCTGTTCTTTACGGTCAACTTATTCAGTTCCCTGTAGTCAATACACATTCACATGTTATCATCTTTCCTCTTTACAGACAGCACCGGGGCTCCCCAAGGAGAGACACTCGGTCGTACAAAACCTTTATCAAGGAGTTCTTGTAGCTGGGACATCATTTCCTTCATTTCGGTGGGAGCTAAACGGTAAGGTGTTTTGGCAACAGGTTGTGCCCCCGGCACTAAGTCGATTTGGAACTCAATTTCCCGTTCCGGTGGTAATCCAGGCAATTCCTCAAGGAATACATCAAGGAAGTTACGCACCACGGGTACATCATCAATCGTGTTCATATCCGTATGTTCCTCAATCACCTAGGCCAAGTAGGCTACACATCCTCGCCTCATCATAACATCAGCCTTCATCATCGAAATGATCTTCGGTGCATACATCGCTTTATTACCATAAATCGTTACGGAGCTCCCATCCATCGCACATAAACATATCAACTTACGTCGACATACAATGTTAGCCTCGTATTCGGCTAACCAGTCTATGCCCAAGACTACATCGAAACCTTCCAAGGTTACAGAAAAAAAAAACAATTATACTGGGAACTTATGACCTCCTATCTAAACATAAAAATCATCTATAGCCTCAGTCACCCGGGTCATCTTACCAATAGTCGTCTCTACATCAAATACCCAATCTATCTTCTTAACCTTCCCAAATACCCCATCACAGAAGTATAGGATACAAAACTCATACCGGCACCATAATCAAACAATACAGAAGTAGTAATATTGTTGATAGAAAAGGTACCTGTGACCACGTCCGGGTCCAACATGAAGGCCCGTGCTTTAGCCTTCTGCTTTTCCTTTCCCTTTATCCTCTTTCTTACCCGAGCCCAAAGCATTAGCCCGTGGTTTCTTGCAATCCTTGGACCTGTGTCCTAACCCATTGCAGTTAAAACATCGAGTAACATTCGTGCAACTGTTAGAAAAATGTCCCGTCTTTCCGCACCTGAAGCATAAGTTAGTGCCTAACAGGCACTGTCCCGTGTGGTTTTTCCCACACTTGTTGCATTGGCTCATCTCCTCTCGATTCAATTTCTTGTTTGAGAACTTTTGTTGGTCTGTTCGACCCCTCTTAGTCCCGGAGGATTCTTTCATCTTTGTTTCCTCTTTCAGTGGCTCATCAGACATCACATCATCCCATACAATACCACTGAGTTCCACAGTGGAGTCGAAGGTCTTGGAAGCATTGGCCTTCACATGAATCCTTACTTTTGGAGGCAGACCCTCCATGTACAACTTCACCCTGCGTTCCTCGGTAGAAACTAAGTGAGGAACGAGTCTGGCCATCTCATTAAACCTTGACGTGTACTGGCGGTGGTTCAGACTTCCAGCTTTCAGCACCAGAAATTCCCTCTCAACCTTATCCAGCTCGTTCTTGGGACAGAAATGTTTGGTGACCAGCTCTTTCAGATCCTCCCAAGTCATCTCCTCCATATCAGCTGCAGACTTGGACTGCTTAATGGTGTTCCACCAATGTAGAGCTTCCTCAGTAAATGAATGAGCTGCAAACTTGACAGCTTGATCAATTCGGCACTCGCTAATGGAAATAACAGCCTCCATCGCAGATATCCAGTGACAGGTGGCCACTGCATCCTTCTTCCCATCAAAGATCGGTGGGTTACATCCTTTGAAGGCCTTGTAGTTACAACCTTTCAGTTTCTTTGACATAGAATCACCGCTTTTATTTCCGATGATCACAACATCCTCATCTCCCTTGGAGCTTTCCTTGGTTCCCTCAAACTTTTCCTTCAATGTATCCTTTAATGCCTTAGCAATCATTGCCGGCATCTTCTCATCCATGATCCTGCAGACTTCATCAGAAATAGCCTTCACCACGATAGGCTCTAGAGTAAAATCATCTTCACTTTCCGGTTGCTCGTTGTGCTCGTGGTCATCTTTGTTGACGGGTTCTTCATTCTCAATACGCGGTTCTTCAGGTTCCTGTGGTTGCTTACGTGGACTACCCTCTTGTCCAGCCATCTAACTATCTACATAATGTAACAATTGAGGAGTCAGTACAGAAATCAGTTTAGCACGAAATAAGCTTTGTAAATCGTGAATGACGTTGATCAGGTGTTATTAACCATTTACCCAACTCATAGGCTCTAAACGTTTCCCATCCCATCTCCTCAACGTGCATGACATTAACTATCTTTCTAACCTTGCACCTACATCTTAACTCATACATAACATTCATACATAACATTCAGCTCGTGGCATCCGTTCATCCGTGGTTGGCAATCCGCATCACTTAATCCCATTTTCAGTTTAAGTCCAGTCAGTAGGGATGACCGGATCTCTCAAACTATGGCTCTGATACCAACTTGTGAGGCCCCGATTCCGGGTGACCCCACGTACGTTGGTCTCGTCATAACACATAGCTCTTTAAACTAAAAACTTTCATAAATAGCAGCGGAACTTAAACATAACGTCAAACATGAAATAATGTCTTAATTTAAACATAATTGATTGCCAATGCCACCAGACTCTCTTTATCTGGATGCCTGAGCTCCATACCTTCTCTGACCAAAGCTTAACCTGACATACATGCTAAATCAAGTCAGCTTACGCTGGTGAGTTCTAGTTTTCATAAAAATAAAATCTTTACTGTACATAAAACATTAGCATTCACTGTTGACCAAAGTCAACAGTCTCAATCACTCTGAACATAACACATTTCATATACATAACATATCATAGTTTAATCATTTAAACCATCATAATCATAAACAGTCCCTCGCACCGCAGTGCTCAGGTTCTGCCCAACCGCAACCGGGACTTCCTTATTCTCTAACATCGTGAACATCATCATCATACGTTCCACTGTCATCATACGCACAGTGGGCTTATGCCGGCCTAAGACTCCATACTTACCCAGTAGCAAGTACTGGAGCTACCATACTTACCCAGTAACAAGTACTGGAGCTACCATACTTTCCCAGTAACACATACTGGAGCTACCATTCTTACTCCGGAGCAACCATACTTACCCAGTAACAAGTACTGGAGCTACCATGCTTACCCAGTATCACGTACTGGAGCTACCATGCTTACCCAGTATCACTTACTGGAGCGACCATGCTTACCCAGTATCACGTACTGGAGCTACCATGCTTACCCCATAACGCGTATATGGGAGCTACGTCATACTCATCCCGTAACAAGTACAGGAACAACCATACTTACCCAGTAACAAGTACTGGAGCTACCCTCATTCATCATGACATGTTATGCTAGCACTATATCAATAATCAGCATAACATCGTAACGTTATCCTAATAACATAGGATAACTCATAACAACTAAGATACCCAGTTATAGTCGTGGTTGACTCTCATACCCAGTTATAGTCGTGGTTGACTCTCATACATACATTTTCCTATAACACGTATAGGAACATCATTTCTTCATCATACATGACACACTAGCATCATATGATCATTCATTGTATTCATCATAACATCATATGATTTCATGCTAATCTTTTATCATCATGACATCATCACGTTGTCCTAATATCATAGGGACCATCATATTATGTCATGACAGTATCATTTCATCATATCATCATAACGTACATTCTGGCTGACACAAACTTTTCATACTAGCATCTTATCATCATAGCATTCTGCCCTAGTAGCAAAGGCACATATCTTATCATAGCATCTCATGCTAGCATCTTAATCATCATATCACCACTTACATGTTACAATAAAACCTATTCCTCGTATTCCACATCATACCTTCATCCTAGCAGCCTAGGATTTCATCATAGCTTAACATCTGTAATCCTCATAGCGTGTGATCATACCTCTCATCATCATGTCTTACTGATAGGAACACATCATACTTATCATATCTTCATATACAAATCATATTAACACATTAACACGCATACATAGTCATGGCATATCAATTAGTCATTTATCATTATCTTAAGCACATAACATCATGAACATAACGTTAAGCATGTATGCCAGCCCAAAACATTAAACATAAAAATAGGGCGTCTAGAACTCACCTGATGTCGCACGGTCGCGAGATCACTCACAACTGGTGCTAATGGTATAACTCTGCATTGGTTTACGTTTAATATGTTATTTACATATTAACTTCCTGATTAAATCTTTCTGAACATCCATTGTCAAAGACCTTGCCTTAATAGCCATCAAATAGTTAATGTTGTTGATTATCATGCTAAAACATGTTCCTAGACAGATTAATGGCTTAGAACTGATCAATCCTTGTTATTGATTTCCCAGATATCATGAAATATCATAACGTAGCATTAGAATGGGTTTAACAACCATGTTTAACATACTAATCTGCCTGTTATCATGAACATCAGATAATCCTTCCAATGAGTATGTTAATGATTGTGACTAGTTTGAAACTCTTGGACTTCACCTTGTATGTCAAGGATTAATCAAACTAATCATCTACCTTATCATAATCAAATGGTCTAAACTATTATAACCATTTTTATGATTCCATGCAAACCGGGCATTACAACGGCTCAAAACAAGGATTTACCCGTTAACAGTTCGAGTTCTTCACTTAAAATCAATCCTAGCCATCATCTAGGCAATAATCAACAACCCTAACTATATCATCAAGTTCAGAAACAAGATTTAATCAATCATAATCAATCTAGAAGGTTAGAATGAACCGTTACCTCTTCAGACGGAGTTTTGTGCGTAACAAGATGATCCGGACTTGTATTAACGATCCTTGGTGCGATCCACTTGATCCAGAGGCTTCAATATAGAGATTGGATGGCTTGGAAGATGGTTTTTCGTGTGTGGGGTGCTGATCATCGAAGATAAGATCAAAAAAATGAGATTTCATGATGAAACTTGACTTTTTAAGCAATTTTCGCGATCTGATGACCTCAGGCGCATCGCCTGACTCGGGACGCCGAGTTGGGGCGTACCGCGCGGGTCCATGGCGGCCAGATTTTTGTCTTATCTTCGTTTCGCGATTCCGGGAGCATACGAACTCCGTTTTGCGCACGGTTTTCGCCTACGTTCACGATTTTTCGAGCTCTTTCCAATGGTTATAATCTCAAGACCTAAAGAGTTCAAAACATTTGACCTCTAATCTATTGCTATATTCGATTCAGTGTATCTTGAAATCGGAGCCTCGTTTCACGATTTCGCTTACACTCATTCTCTTCATTTTCGAGTTATGATTCTAACCTGAAAATTTTGAGTTGTCACCCATATCATCGTGGATTTCAAACACGATCAAATGTGCTTATTTCTTTGATAACGCAATTCTTCGAACGTCAACAGTTATCGAAATCTCGCACATTTATTTTTAGATTGCTAGATTTTCGGGTGTTACAAATCTACCCTCCTTATAATAGGTTTCGTCCTCGAAACCTGTTACGTATCAAACAACGTGGGTAGAGTCGTTTCATCTCGTCTTCCAAGTTCTTGACTTGTCCGAAGACACATTCAAACCTATATTCTTTTCTTTCAATCCTTCCTGTTGCGCCTGCTTGAGTTCGTCCAGAGAATCTGGCATGAAGCATAAAATATGTCGTTATGCACCAGCATATACCACAAGATTATCATTTCCATCCGGCAGTGCTAAGACAGGAGCTTGGGTAAGTTTCTCCTTTAGCACTGTAAACACTTGTTCTTGGTTCGAGCCCCATTCGTACTTTAAATCTTCCTTCGTGAGCTTCGTCAGTGGTGTCGCTATCTTGGAGAAGTCTTGAATAAATCTCCGATAGTAACCGGCCAAACCAAGAAAACAGCGTACTTCCGTAGGTGACTTCGAACGCTCCATTTCATAGTTGTTTCAACTTTAGCTGAATCTACCATAATGCCTTCTGGGTTCACCACGTGACCCAGAAATTTTAACTCTCGTAACCAGAAAACGCATTTGGAGAATTTAGCATAAAGTTTCTCTTTCCTCAGGATCTCCAATACCTCACGTATATGGCAAGCATGGTCTCCCTCATTCTTTGAATAAATCAAAATATCATCAATAATACTATCACCGATCGGTCCAACATCGGTCGACATACCTTATTCATCAAATTCATAAATGCTACAGAAGCATTCGTCAATCCAAATGACATAACGAGAAACTCGTAGTGTCCATAACGTGTTCGGAATGCAGTCTTTAGAATATCCTGCTCTCGAACTTTCAACTGATGGTAACCAGATCGGGAATCTATCTTTGAGAACCAGCTTGCACCTTGAAATTGATCGAACAAATCATCAATTCTAGGTAAAGGATACCTGTTCTTTACGGTCAACTTATTCAGTTCCCTGTAGTCAATACACATTCACATGTTATCATCTTTCCTCTTTACAGACAGCACCGGGGCTCCCCAAGGAGAGACACTCGGTCGTACAAAACCTTTATCAAGGAGTTCTTGTAGCTGGGACATCATTTCCTTCATTTCGGTGGGAGCTAAACGGTAAGGTGTTTTGGCAACAGGTTGTGCCCCCGGCACTAAGTCGATTTGGAACTCAATTTCCCGTTCCGGTGGTAATCCAGGCAATTCCTCAAGGAATACATCAAGGAAGTTACGCACCACGGGTACATCATCAATCGTGTTCATATCCGTATGTTCCTCAATCACCTAGGCCAAGTAGGCTACACACCCTCGCCTCATCATAACATCAGCCTTCATCATCGAAATGATCTTCGGTGCATACATCGCTTTATTACCATAAATCGTTACGGAGCTCCCATCCATCGCACATAAACATATCAACTTACGTCGACATACAATGTTAGCCTCGTATTCGGCTAACCAGTCTATGCCCAAGACTACATCGAAACCTTCCAAGGTTACAGAAAAAAAAAAAACAATTATACTGGGAACTTATGACCTCCTATCTAAACATAAAAATCATCTATAGCCTCAGTCACCCGGGTCATCTTACCAATAGTCGTCTCTACATCAAATACCCAATCTATCTTCTTAACCTTCCCAAATACCCCATCACAGAAGTATAGGATACAAAACTCATACCGGCACCATAATCAAACAATACAGAAGTAGTAATATTGTTGATAGAAAAGGTACCTGTGACCACGTCCGGGTCCAACATGAAGGCCCGTGCTTTAGCCTTCTGCTTTTCCTTTCCCTTTATCCTCTTTCTTACCCGAGCCCAAAGCATTAGCCCGTGGTTTCTTGCAATCCTTGGACCTGTGTCCTAACCCATTGCAGTTAAAACATCGAGTAACATTCGTGCAACTGTTAGAAAAATGTCCCGTCTTTCCGCACCTGAAGCATAAGTTAGTGCCTAACAGGCACTGTCCCGTGTGGTTTTTCCCACACTTGTTGCATTGGCTCATCTCCTCTCGATTCAATTTCTTGTTTGAGAACTTTTGTTGGTCTGTTCGACCCCTCTTAGTCCCGGAGGATTCTTTCATCTTTGTTTCCTCTTTCAGTGGCTCATCAGACATCACATCATCCCATACAATACCACTGAGTTCCACAGTGGAGTCGAAGGTCTTGGAAGCATTGGCCTTCACATGAATCCTTACTTTTGGAGGCAGACCCTCCATGTACAACTTCACCCTGCGTTCCTCGGTAGAAACTAAGTGAGGAACGAGTCTGGCCATCTCATTAAACCTTGACGTGTACTGGCGGTGGTTCAGACTTCCAGCTTTCAGCACCAGAAATTCCCTCTCAACCTTATCCAGCTCGTTCTTGGGACAGAAATGTTTGGTGACCAGCTCTTTCAGATCCTCCCAAGTCATCTCCTCCATATCAGCTGCAGACTTGGACTGCTTAATGGTGTTCCACCAATGTAGAGCTTCCTCAGTAAATGAATGAGCTGCAAACTTGACAGCTTGATCAATTCGGCACTCGCTAATGGAAATAACAGCCTCCATCGCAGATATCCAGTGACAGGTGGCCACTGCATCCTTCTTCCCATCAAAGATCGGTGGGTTACATCCTTTGAAGGCCTTGTAGTTACAACCTTTCAGTTTCTTTGACATAGAATCACCGCTTTTATTTCCGATGATCACAACATCCTCATCTCCCTTGGAGCTTTCCTTGGTTCCCTCAAACTTTTCCTTCAATGTATCCTTTAATGCCTTAGCAATCATTGCCGGCATCTTCTCATCCATGATCCTGCAGACTTCATCAGAAATAGCCTTCACCACGATAGGCTCTAGAGTAAAATCATCTTCACTTTCCGGTTGCTCGTTGTGCTCGTGGTCATCTTTGTTGACGGGTTCTTCATTCTCAATACGCGGTTCTTCAGGTTCCTGTGGTTGCTTACGTGGACTACCCTCTTGTCCAGCCATCTAACTATCTACATAATGTAACAATTGAGGAGTCAGTACAGAAATCAGTTTAGCACGAAATAAGCTTTGTAAATCGTGAATGACGTTGATCAGGTGTTATTAACCATTTACCCAACTCATAGGCTCTAAACGTTTCCCATCCCATCTCCTCAACGTGCATGACATTAACTATCTTTCTAACCTTGCACCTACATCTTAACTCATACATAACATTCATACATAACATTCAGCTCGTGGCATCCGTTCATCCGTGGTTGGCAATCCGCATCACTTAATCCCATTTTCAGTTTAAGTCCAGTCAGTAGAGATGACCGGATCTCTCAAACTATGGCTCTGATACCAACTTGTGAGGCCCCGATTCCGGGTGACCCCACGTACGTTGGTCTCGTCATAACACATAGCTCTTTAAACTAAAAACTTTCATAAATAGCAGCGGAACTTAAACATAACGTCAAACATGAAATAATGTCTTAATTTAAACATAATTGATTGCCAATGCCACCAGACTCTCTTTATCTGGATGCCTGAGCTCCATACCTTCTCTGACCAAAGCTTAACCTGACATACATGCTAAATCAAGTCAGCTTACGCTGGTGAGTTCTAGTTTTCATAAAAATAAAATCTTTACTGTACATAAAACATTAGCATTCACTGTTGACCAAAGTCAACAGTCTCAATCACTCTGAACATAACACATTTCATATACATAACATATCATAGTTTAATCATTTAAACCATCATAATCATAAACAGTCCCTCGCACCGCAGTGCTCAGGTTCTGCCCAACCGCAACCGGGACTTCCTTATTCTCTAACATCGTGAACATCATCATCATACGTTCCACTGTCATCATACGCACAGTGGGCTTATGCCGGCCTAAGACTCCATACTTACCCAGTAGCAAGTACTGGAGCTACCATACTTACCCAGTAACAAGTACTGGAGCTACCATACTTTCCCAGTAACACATACTGGAGCTACCATTCTTACTCCGGAGCAACCATACTTACCCAGTAACAAGTACTGGAGCTACCATGCTTACCCAGTATCACGTACTGGAGCTACCATGCTTACCCAGTATCACTTACTGGAGCGACCATGCTTACCCAGTATCACGTACTGGAGCTACCATGCTTACCCCATAACGCGTATATGGGAGCTACGTCATACTCATCCCGTAACAAGTACAGGAACAACCATACTTACCCAGTAACAAGTACTGGAGCTACCCTCATTCATCATGACATGTTATGCTAGCACTATATCAATAATCAGCATAACATCGTAACGTTATCCTAATAACATAGGATAACTCATAACAACTAAGATACCCAGTTATAGTCGTGGTTGACTCTCATACCCAGTTATAGTCGTGGTTGACTCTCATACATACATTTTCCTATAACACGTATAGGAACATCATTTCTTCATCATACATGACACACTAGCATCATATGATCATTCATTGTATTCATCATAACATCATATGATTTCATGCTAATCTTTTATCATCATGACATCATCACGTTGTCCTAATATCATAGGGACCATCATATTATGTCATGCCAGTATCATTTCATCATATCATCATAACGTACATTCTGGCTGACACAAACTTTTCATACTAGCATCTTATCATCATAGCATTCTGCCCTAGTAGCAAAGGCACATATCTTATCATAGCATCTCATGCTAGCATCTTAATCATCATATCACCACTTACATGTTACAATAAAACCTATTCCTCGTATTCCACATCATACCTTCATCCTAGCAGCCTAGGATTTCATCATAGCTTAACATCTGTAATCCTCATAGCGTGTGATCATACCTCTCATCATCATGTCTTACTGATAGGAACACATCATACTTATCATATCTTCATATACAAATCATATTAACACATTAACACGCATACATAGTCATGGCATATCAATTAGTCATTTATCATTATCTTAAGCACATAACATCATGAACATAACGTTAAGCATGTATGCCAGCCCAAAACATTAAACATAAAAATAGGGCGTCTAGAACTCACCTGATGTCGCACGGTCGCGAGATCACTCACAACTGGTGCTAATGGTATAACTCTGCATTGGTTTACGTTTAATATGTTATTTACATATTAACTTCCTGATTAAATCTTTCTGAACATCCATTGTCAAAGACCTTGCCTTAATAGCCATCAAATAGTTAATGTTGTTGATTATCATGCTAAAACATGTTCCTAGACAGATTAATGGCTTAGAACTGATCAATCCTTGTTATTGATTTCCCAGATATCATGAAATATCATAACGTAGCATTAGAATGGGTTTAACAACCATGTTTAACATACTAATCTGCCTGTTATCATGAACATCAGATAATCCTTCCAATGAGTATGTTAATGATTGTGACTAGTTTGAAACTCTTGGACTTCACCTTGTATGTCAAGGATTAATCAAACTAATCATCTACCTTATCATAATCAAATGGTCTAAACTATTATAACCATTTTTATGATTCCATGCAAACCGGGCATTACAACGGCTCAAAACAAGGATTTACCCGTTAACAGTTCGAGTTCTTCACTTAAAATCAATCCTAGCCATCATCTAGGCAATAATCAACAACCCTAACTATATCATCAAGTTCAGAAACAAGATTTAATCAATCATAATCAATCTAGAAGGTTAGAATGAACCGTTACCTCTTCAGACGGAGTTTTGTGCGTAACAAGATGATCCGGACTTGTATTAACGATCCTTGGTGCGATCCACTTGATCCAGAGGCTTCAATATAGAGATTGGATGGCTTGGAAGATGGTTTTTCGTGTGTGGGGTGCTGATCATCAAAGATAAGATCAAAAAAATGAGATTTCATGATGAAACTTGACTTTTTAAGCAATTTTCGCGATCTGATGACCTCAGGCGCATCGCCTGACTCGGGACGCCGAGTTGGGGCGTACCGCGCGGGTCCATGGCGGCCAGATTTTTGTCTTATCTTCGTTTCGCGATTCCGGGAGCATACGAACTCCGTTTTGCGCACGGTTTTCGCCTACGTTCACGATTTTTCGAGCTCTTTCCAATGGTTATAATCTCAAGACCTAAAGAGTTCAAAACATTTGACCTCTAATCTATTGCTATATTCGATTCAGTGTATCTTGAAATCGGAGCCTCGTTTCACGATTTCGCTTACACTCATTCTCTTCATTTTCGAGTTATGATTCTAACCTGAAAATTTTGAGTTGTCACCCATATCATCGTGGATTTCAAACACGATCAAATGTGCTTATTTCTTTGATAACGCAATTCTTCGAACGTCAACAGTTATCGAAATCTCGCACATTTATTTTTAGATTGCTAGATTTTCGGGTGTTACAAAATCGCTTCAGCATGTCAGGCTACGACTAAGAAAAAATCCTGCAAATCATTGTAACGTGTCAGGAAAACAACAATGGAGTCTTGTACTAGTTTAAGTATATTGCCCTTGTGTTAGCATTTATGTGAAAAAATGAATTTGATGTGTACAAATCATGTAATAATGATGAAATGATACTACTTTCTAAAACAAGGAATGACCTTTATTTAAGACTATTTATATTGTTACACCAGTGTACTAATAACATCATATTTTCGTACTTTTTAATATTAAAAAATAATTAAAAAATATGTATAAATGAAATTATGTAAATATAATGTGATTGATTTAACGCAAATATGGTATATAGATGACAGGGGGTTATATATGAATATTAGGACATTGTTTAAAAACTAAATCATAACTCGTTATCATAAAATTGACTTCTTTTTTCATTATATACAAATTTTCTGCTTGCAATTTAGATAACACTCAGTTGGTGATTGGTTTGTAAGCCAATATGTGAAATATTAGGTGAAAGTTTTATTTTTGTTTTTTGTTTATCCCCCCACCCACCCCATTTTTGTGCGTGTCTCAGTATTAGTTTGAGTTGCCATGTTTTTCGTATTTTTATTTGTGTTTCGAGTTGATTTACATAACAATGAAAAAGTCGTGTCAAATACAATACGTTTTGGTTCAACGCTATAAACTTGGGATTTATTCGGAAATGAATTTGATCTTTAATAATCTATACTTGGTCAAGCCACATGCATACGGTTAAAATCATAGCAATTTCTCTTTAGGTATGTAGTCATGTTGATTTTATCTCTATAACCAGATTCGCAACTAACTTTCGATATCGGTTACGAAGTTTGCAAACGAACCATTTATCAGCGATCATGTATGGAGTCCTGCGAATTCAACCTACTGGTTGGGGTTTCAGTGTTTCACCTTGTGACCGAAAGGTTATGGGTTCAAGCCATGTCAGGGGCGATTTAAAGGACATTCAGGTGAGGGAATGAATGTTGAGCTTAATCTCGGGTTCTGGAGCAATGGGGGCAAGGGTTTACCCATTCCAAGGGATTCCCGTGCATCTGGTGTGCCCGCGTCTTACCTCTTCCTGGTGGGCCCTGTTAAAACAACATACGTGGTATGTAAAATTGTCGCCGTTCAAAAAAAACCGATCTATGTATGGTACTGCCGTGTAAAAACTCGGTTTCAATTAAATGGTAACTACCAACGAGGCAGTGCCACAACGTTACCCCGAGATTCTTCTAAATGAGAGGTCTTGGTTTCGAAATCCTCTCGCACCGAATATAGGGTCTGTGGAGGGTAAGAGGTTTTTCCCAGTGGAGTTTCTCCTGGGGTGGCTGTGTGGACTCATAGAAGATCTAGGTAACTAAACCTTAGTAAAATCGCCTGAAAATAATAGGATCACACGATTTAGACATTAGCCGTTCAAAAAAAAAAAAATTAAATGGGTAACTCGTCGATAGATAAAACCTGGACGATCCATTAATCTTACACGATCACCTGACACCTTTACGTGTCATCATATGGCGTCCAAACAGCTGGCCAGATTAGATATCCTTACTCCTTAGTATGCGGGCCGGAAACAGCTGGCAATTGAAAGGTAAGACAAAACAAATTTAATGGGCCTAACCCATTTTTCAAAGCCCATTAACTCTCCACCCTTCCTCTATATAAAAATACACTTAAATTTGCAAGTTTCATGCAAAAATGGCTTTTACTTCTACTTCTACTTCCATTTCCCTCTTCTTTCTTTTACTTCTAGTCTCTATCTTCAGCTCTCTTTTTCAGGTAATTTTCTTATTGAAAATATAATAACAAAATATTATAATTAACAATTTAATTTGATGCTTTAATGTGTCAATAGCTTGATGAACCATGAATTATTTTATTTAACCGATGCATGATCACAAAATAGTGTAAAGATGTTTCTTGAAAATCACATTTAATTTATGGGCATTTTGCAGGTGTCTTATTCTTCATCATCCGAGAACCAAGACCATCTGCTCCAGGTTTCCTACCACATTTATTTTATTACATGCAACGGCCGGACAAATAATGGATTGGTAAAAATAGGTTTGGGTAAAAAACGGGTCTGGTTAGTTGAAATCACAAAACAAACCTATTGGTCCGGGTAAAATACGGGTTAGAAATTGAAATCGTAAAGTAAGCCTACAAAAAGTATTTAGAAAAACAATTTCGTAAATCAATTTCAAATATTCGTATAAAATATATGAAAAAAATACAGTTTTCATTATTTACTTGCAAATTCCAGTCGGGTCATTATGTAATTAAAGGATTCTTGTAATCAGATTTGTGCCTATTATAATCAGACTTGTGCTCTTTTAATTAGGGCTGTAACCGAACGAACACGAACGAGCCCTTGTTCGTGTTCGTTCGTTTAACTTTTAACTTGTTCACGAACGGTTCACGAACGCTTACCGAACGAAAACTCTTGTTCGTGTTCGTTCATTAAGGAATTTAGTTTGTTCACGAACGGTTCATGAACGCTAACGAACACATGTTATTTAAACAATAAAAAACAACATTTTTAATATCAAGTAATGGAGATAATCATTTATAAATATATAAATTAAGATATTATAGTATTAAACTAAAAATAACTTAAGTATTATGGTATTAAACTAAAGATTAAAAATAAACAACACATTTAATGAATAAATATAATAAATGAACTCTACCGAACATAAACGAACGTAAACGAACATGTTACCGAACGTTCACGAACACAAATGAACGAACACGACCTCTGTTCATGTTCGTTCATTTAACTAAACGAACGGAATTTCTTGTTCGTGTTCGTTCGTTTATTAAACGAACGAACATAAACGAACTTCCTGCCGAACGGTTCACGAACTGTTCGCTGAACGTTCGGTTCATTTACAGCCCTACTTTTAATTACAAAGGAAGCAAAGTTATTCAAACTCCCTATATGCACCCCACCTCACCCCACCCTACCCTAGAGGTGCACAAACCGGTTAACCGGTCAAAGTCTAGTAACTGGTTTTTACTAATAACCGGTTCGGTTAATAACCAGTTTTTCAACGTTTAAAACCGAAACCGGTTAACCGCAAAATAACCGCTTTTTTAGTAAGATGGACCGATTAAACAGTTTGAAAAAGTTCCATAGAAACCTAAAACTGGTCCTAAACCGCCGGTTTTTTCAAAAACCTATAACCGATACGAATAACCGGTTTAAAAACCGGTTACGAACCGGTACCGGTTCGGTTGACCGGTTTTTTTTGCATCTCCACCCCACCCCACCCCAGTCTTGCCTACGCCTTTGATTTACATGTGTCGATTTTTGTTATCTTGAGAGAACACACGTAAGTGTTCATTAATTTATGCGACTTTAATCGAATAAATAAATAAATTCAAACATATGAAGGCGTCAAACGTTTAAAGCTATTAAAGATCAGATGTGTTTATAATTCATAAGTTATAGTCATGGTTGTAAAAGTGGGTAAACGTTGCTAGAACGTTTGACGCCTTCATATGTCCGATACAGTCAAGCTTCATCACTGAGAACGGTCGACTGATAAGTAGTGACTAGTGAGTACTCCGTCTGGTCGGCGAGTACTCGTAATTTACTCGGCAGGTAGGAGTACTTCCAAGTACTCGGGAGTTAGGGTGAGCATACAAAACCGAAAACAAAAACATCCCGAAACCGAACTGAAAATAACCAAAATCGACTTAACCGATCGGTTATGGTTAAGATAGGGTAAAAACATAACTCGTTTACGGTTACTGTTTACGCATCCCCAATAACCGAAATAACCGAAACCGAACCGATATGTATATTTTCATATGTTTTTCATGTATAGTTTTCATATGTTTTTCATGTATTTTCATGTATAGTTTTCATATGTTTTTCATGTATTTTCATGTATTTAAAGCATATTTTCATATGTTTGAACCATACTTTCATGTTTGTTTATGTATTTAATGTAATTTTCATGTATATGTATGCTTGAAAGAGATTACAACACTTTAAAACAATAAAAACGAGTTCGATAAACAAATTTTTAACATCAAAAGAATCACCAGAAAAATAACCGAAACCGACCTCTATAACCGAAACCGTCGGTTTCGGTGGAACCTAATAACCGAAACGAACCAACATTTGCACACCCTTACTCGGAGTAATCCCGGAGTTTTACAATAATGGTTATAGCAATTTGTGTGCCATATTTTGTTATATACATGTTATAGTTGATGTGTGTGGTTTGTAGGTGGTGAAAGGACCAAACAGGAGGCTTTTGAAGTTTATAGGTACTTTTGTCACGACCAAATTATTTTAAAATAAATTTGGGGAGGGTTATGAAGAACTAATTTTTAAGGGTAATTCTTGCATAATATGCAGACTGCGGGGGGCTATGTGCAATAAGATGCGGGAAACATTCAAGGCCAAACGTGTGCACGAGAGCATGTGGCACGTGCTGCCAAAGGTGCAGTTGTGTGCCACCTGGCACGCATGGTAACAGAGAAATGTGTGGGAGATGCTACACTGATATGCTGACTCATGGAAATAAACCGAAATGCCCCTAGAAATATTAAATATGTTTGCATTTTATGTTCTTAAATTCTGTGGCAGTTATGTAATATTTTTGAAGTTTCATCCTATGTAAAAAAAAAAAAGGTTGAAAATTTTGAAATAAATAATAAAATAAGTGATGTAATAAACTCTGATGCTCCGAATACTTTGCAAAATTTTTTTTGAAGCTACTCGTCTATATTCATCATAGCCCGTTTCCTCTTTACGCTCTGCTCCCGAGTTTATTAAAGGAGGGAATAGAATGGAAAATAAAGAAAAAGAAATGAGAGGAAGATATTTCTTTCCTTCCAAATCAGAAGGAAAGAAAAACTAGATAATTTAGTCATTGTTTCCTTCCACTTTCCTTCCTTTCTCTTCTTAAATGAAACTCGAGAACACAACATATGTTATTTTTTCTTCCATTCCCTCGTTAAATGAAACTTGGGAACACAAAAATGTTTCTCCTTTTCTTCAATTTCCTTTCTTTTCTCTCGTTAAATGAACTCGGGAACACAACGTTAGTGCTGGTCTTCTCCTGCAAGGGGTTCGAGAATACCGATTCCGATTGACCCGGCCCAACCTGAACCCGACTATGGTCCGGTTAATTCGGGTCAAATTTTATTTCCTCGACTATCCTGAGATGTTGTGAGAGTTGGGTTTGTTTGATTGCATTTAAAAAAAAAAAAAAAAAAACCATGTTTCTGGGCAACCCGAAGGTCCCGAATACTCAAATAGTTTATTTGAGATATTTTATATCTAAGTTCTTTTTATTATTATTTAAGATCATTATACCTAACTCATCTCTTAATTCGTGAAAACGTTTAACCGTATGAATATTCATAAATTCATGTTAACTCCAAATATGACTCATTATATTTATATATAATTAAATTTCATGAAAATAAATAGTAATTATATATATATTTTACCAAATAGTAAATATTTTATTAAATGGTAAACACACACACACATATATATATATATTCATGAACTTTAGTTATATATAATAATGATGTATAGTAAATTATATATATAATTAAATTTCATAAAAATAAATAGTAATTATATATGTATTTTACTAAATAGTAAATATATATAAGACATATGTGTATGATTCATGTAATGACGTTTTGATAATTTAAACTTATATCATCTGAAGTTTTTTTACTTGAAAAGTAATAAACTGATAAAGAGTATTAAATTTGAGAGATTTGCTTAAAGATTTGAGTTTTTATTAAATTTCATAGACTTGATTCGAGAATTTTGGTTTTTGTTTTAATTCGAACGATTGATTGCCGGCAAGAAGGATTTTGAGAGTAATTTTTTCTATTATTTTTGTAATTTATTTGTGAGGATTTTGTATGATTTTATATTTTTATAAAAAATTTGTATAGACTTTGTGATGAGATATTTGGTTCTGTTATGTAACTTACGCTTTTGCAAATGATATATAATACCCGCTCTCGAGAGTAAACTGTGATGACCCGCCGCAACACGCGAGTTGAATAAACCTAGTTTAACTTATTTATCTAAATTATACAAACGAATTAACAGTTAGTAAGTTGGTTATTAACCTAAAACACGTTAATAAATATAGGTTTAAAAGATGCATTCAAATTGTTTTTTTTTTACGAACAACTAATCAACTGTCATGTACATCGTGCGCGGCTTCCAATGGCTAAAGGATGACCAAGCTGGCCCCCAGGGCCGGCCTTGGAGGAGGGCGAGGTGGGCGGCCGCTTCGGGCCAAGCGTTTTTAGGGGCCTGAAATTTAAAAAATATATATATATTATAAAAAAATTATAAAACCTAGGGCGCAACAAATTTTGATAGAATAAAAATAGTTTAATTGGTTATGGATTACCCTTAAAAAAACCTCACATATATTTTTAAAAATATATTAGTTTCGATTGACTTTCCCCTCAATTGGTTTTACTTTCAACTCTTCCAATTCTCAGGCGTGATCTAGTAGACGGACCAACGTCTAACTCCAGCCCTCCAGTCCCACCTTTCAAATTCAACAAAACGGATCCCCTGCAGGGTGCCTCCATTGATTTAATTGCACAACCACAAGCCACTGAGCACAACCTCGGTTGCAATCTCCAAAGAGCCACGCATTGAAGTACGAAGAACAATCAGATATTGATGCGGATGGACTTTATTTGGAGTTGAAGTTGTTTGAGACATTTTTGTGTTATAAGAATTTATCACCCTTTTGATGCTATAAACAAGTTGAACCAGCTTGGGTTTTTCCGAATTCATTAATTGCATATAGAGTTTTTTTGATTATCCGGTAACTCTAGCATTGGTAGAAAAAAGCTAATCTAAGTTAAAGTTGTTGAAGTCTTATTTACGATCGTAAATATCAAAAGACCGCCTTAATGGATTAACAATGGTTTCTATTGAGAACGCCGTCTTAGAAAATATGAATACTGAATAGATGATCGAGACTTTTGATTCAAAAAATGCTCGAATATCCTCACGGTTTGCTTATGTATTTAAAATATATTATTATGCTACAATACTTTGGTATATTGTTAATTTTTTTTAACAAATATATTCATATTATTAACTTTTATATATAAATTAGTAAGTTAATTTTTTAAGAAGGGCCCATTTTTTTCTCTCGCCCCAGAATTTTTTTTGATTCTCGAGCCCACCAGGTACCAATTCTCGAGAAAAACCCAACTCAAGCACCCGCCCAAAGGCACGACGGTGAAAGACCGGTAAAACCGGGTGAGATCAAGAATCGAACCCATGACATGGGTCTCCTATCACTTCCCCATACCTTCATAAAAAATTAATCATATAAAATCTTAAATTATACGAACGTTATTTTTTAACAATTATTTATATTTGATAAAAACAAAATATATGGAAATTTTTATTATTGCTTTTATTATTGTTATTGTTGTTGTTATTATTATTATTTCAATCGTAATTTTTAGTAGCTTCTTCAATAGAATCTTTCATTGTTCATTTTTTTATGTAAACGTTTTTTTTAATTTAGTTACTTTTATATAATTTTAATTTTTTAAAAACTTATCTAAAATATTATTTTCTAATTTTTTTGATATTTACTAATATGATGCTTTAATTAAAGGGTATGACAAGCATGAAAATGGGGTTTAAAATTTTTATTGGATGCCATCCCAAGTTCCCAACTATACCCAATCTCTTAGATATCTTGACTTTTCAATATTTAAAGAAAAAATATATACTTGGATGTCACTGGAAATATATTGTTGAGTGAGTGATAGTAGCTATATTGAGCGGTCATTTTTGATAATTTTTCCAAAGAGTAAATTACCGTGATGATCTTTGTGTTTTGTTAGTATTTCACTTTTGGTCTTTACGTTTCATAAATTGCTCATATGGTCCCAAAGTTTGCACATTTGTAACACATATAATTCTTATGTGAAGGTAATTTGGTCAATCATGTGAGGGTAATTTGGTCACTTAAGGACCATATGTGTTACAAATGTCTAAAGTTTGAGACTATATGGGTAGTTTATGAAAGCTAAAGACCAATAGTGAAATACTAATAAACCACAAGGACCACTACCACAACATCGTTGCAGTATAGACCATCGCAACCTTAAGACTTGTCGCCACCCCTCCATTTGTCAACATCCACCAATATATCGAGAAAAACGTCAAGAAAAGTCAACCACTCCCTCGCCACTATGGGATTAAGTTTTTTTTTAAAAAACGACGGTTTTCTTACGTGTTCTATACCCTTTACCCCTTGGGGACGATCGCCCAAGGTTTGACTCCTCTAGCCGTCATGAGAACCCATACCCCCTAACACACAGGAACCCCCCCCCCCCAGCGGAATCGAGCTTGGATAAACCTCAAACTAACCCTTCACCTGGTGTCCTTCAAACTTTGCGCTTAAATGAATTCGAACCCCCGACCTCCATTATTAAAGGTGGGAGCCGTAACCATTGAGTTAGGTTTTCAAGACAGACGTTAAGTAACGGATACATGCCTAACATGTATTAGTCAACTATGAGATAGTGATAAGGAGAGGTGCACAAGCTGGGTTTTTTTTAAAAAAACTAGCTACGGTTTTGGTCAAGTCAAGAACCGGTTCCTATTTGGTTCGGGATTTTGACCGGTTTTTATCTGTTTTGGCTGGTTGCGGTTTTGGCCGGGTAAAGGTAAAACCGGTTCCGATAATTATAGTTCCGGTTACGATTTTTCTGATTAACCAGAACCGCTTGTACCCGCCAGTTCGGGTTGACAGTTTTGATTCCAGTTTTTTGCCCACGTCTAGGCGATAAGTAAAACTTATCCTATACTTCATCTATAATAACCGAAAAAAATAATTAGTAAATAAGCATTGAGTCCATTTAGTTAATTAATGCATAATATATTCAATTTTATTTTAGGATTTAAGTAATAATAAATTCCAACTAATTAAGCAATTAATAAATCCTATACGTTCAATTATTACTAACGCAATAATAGTTTTCTATTATATATATGTACATATGGTAACCGATGAAAATGTAAGAGCCATGTTTAATTACAATAATTAATTATTGTATTGAATAAAAATAAACTGATCAAATGTATGAATTAATGTTCCGATTTATCGTCTGGTCATTATCACAACATTTAATTGACAACCTCATTCGTTGTATTTATTCTATCATTATGGTTTAGAAACCATTTGGGTTTCTTTCTGGCAGTTGTATTGTACAACCTCATTCATTGTATTTATTCTATCATTATCACAACTATTTGGAAATCATGAAACATATGGTTTTCACATCCATGCATGTGAATTATTTACAAAATTATGAATTAATGAAACAACGCTTCCGCTGATTAAAAAGAATAATAAACTCTGACCGAGACATATCCATGAAACCAATTCGGGTCGCAGCGGCCGAGCCACCGAGAGCCCGGGGTGTGACAGGTTGGTATCAGAGCTCCTGGTTTTAGGAAATAGGTACTAATGATAGTATCTAAGCTTTAACCAAACTGAGATAAGTGCCTATCAAAGGAATAGGTAGAATAATAATTTTGAAATACTAAGAATGATTGAAACAACATGGTGAATCCTGATGATATCCTATGAGCTAAGTTATGATGAATTATTTTTAAGACCTTGTCAAATATCATATTTGGTAGACAATGTCTAGAAATTTAAATAATATAGAATTTAAAAAAAAAAACACTTGGGTGGAAGAGAACCACACGGATATTGATTAAACCGTGAAACATAATGTAGAGATACAGTGAATGATTGTAAAAGGTATACAAGATGCGATTCTGTCAATAATCGCTGTAAAAAACAAATGAAAATTCGAATCTCACGTAAACAATAACAAAAGAAAACGATGCATCTTAAATGAACAATGAAAATTAAGAAGCTTATAGTTTGAAGCAATCCGAAACTAATGAATGTTAGTATAAAACATTCCAATCTTGTAAACCTCCTAAGTTCACTTGAACGAAAGGAGCTGTCGTAGCATTAAGATGGATTGAAAAGATTGAAGCTGTACGTGCTATCAGCGAATGTGCCGATGAAGATATGATTGTATATACTTTGAATTTCATTTAAAGATGTAGCTTTAGAATAGTGGAATTTCACTATTCTTACCAAAGGTAGAAACCAAGCATACACTATGACTCGGGAAAGTTTTCGGGAGTTGATAACTCGAAAATTTTGCCTAATGAATGAAAAAGAAGAGATTAAGTGGAAATTTCATAACCATCGCATGGTCAGTGCAGGGCAACGGGATTAAACTTTTAAATATTTTTGATTATGCTTTGATTGGTGCCACGTCTTGTGACATCATAATCAAACATTTTCAGTCTCTATATCTAGGGACCGGTAAAAGTGAAATTCGTAATATAGTTAGGGCAATGATGCCTTAGGTCATTGATTCAGCTATGTAATTGGAGGGTCATTCAATGAATGAATACCAAAGAAAGAAAATGGTGACGTGCTTCAAAGACAGTGAACAGGGACACTACCCAAATGAGTGCCCTAAATTGAACAAATTAAGTGGAATTAGCGCGGTTGGTGGTTCAGGAGCAAAATCAGATTCAAATGCAAAGAAGAGGACTCGATCTTTTGGTTCTTAATGCTAAGGAAGCTACAGACATGCCAGATGTCATTACTTATACGTTTATTATCAATAATGTTTATGCTAAGGTATTGTTTGATTCATGAGCAAATCAAAGCTTTATTAATTATGAATTCTGTAAGCTTTTAAATGAAACACTTGTAGAACTAGATAAACCTTATCTGATAGAAACTGTTAATGGTGATCTAGTTAAGATAAATAAGGTTCTAGTAAACTTTAAGATCACACTCTTTAAGCACAATATACCTATGAAATTCTTACCAATAACGTTAGCTGGCTTTGATGCGGTAATTAGAATGGATTGGTTAGCTACAAACTAAGCTTGTATCTTATGCGATACCAAATCCAATGAAGTTCGTGTTCCAACGGTTGGAAAATTAATCATCAAGAGTGATAAGCCAACAAATCAGATTGGAATCATTTCTATGATCAAAGCTACTAAGTGTCTGAACATAGGTTGCTTAGCTTTATTAATCTCAGTTATTACTGATGATCAAGAAAAGAAGAAACTTGAAGACGTGCCTATTGTAGCTGATTTTTCTGATGTATTTTCAGATGAGTTGCCTGGTTTACCACAAGAACGAGAAGTATAATTCAATATCAATCTCGTACCGGGTACAACTACAATTGCTAAATGTCGTTATAGGTTGGCACCGACTAAGATGAAAGAGCTTAAGAAACGATTGGACGAGCTCATTACCTTTGGGAGCTCCAATTTTATTCGTTAAAAAGAAAGTTGACTCGATGCGGATTTGCGTTGACTATAGGGAGCTAAATAAGGTGACTATCAAGAATTAGCATCCACATCTACGAATTGTCGATTTGTTCGATCAACTTCAAGGAGTTTATCATTTTTCAAAAATCGATCTTTAAACAGGATATCATCAATTGAGAGTTCAGGAAGAAGATATTCCTAAAACTGCTTTTCGTATAAGTTATGGGCATTATGAGTTCACGGTTATACCTTTTGGACTTATTAATGCTCCAGCTGACTTTATGGACATGATGAATCGAATATGCAAACCTTATATGGACAAATTCATCATCGTATTCTTTGATGATATTCTTATTTATTTAAAATCACTCGAGGATCATGCTATACATCTTAGAACCCTACTTGAATTACTAAAACATGAGAAATTGTATGCTAAATTCTATAAATATGAGTTCTGGCTCACAGATGTACAATTTCTAAGGCATGTTATTAATGCTCAAGATATTCTAGTGGGTCAATATAAGAAAAAGGCTATTACCAAAAGGGAGAACCCCAAGTCACAAAAGCTATGCGTAGTTTCTTAGGCTTGGACTGTTCTTATCGTCGATTTATTCAGAATTTCTCCTAAATATTCGTTCCTCTCACCTTATTGACTAGAAAATCAGAAAAATTTAATATGGGTCCTAGACAAAATGAAACTTCTAAAATCCTTAAAGGTAAGCTGACTCACGCTCAAATTCTAGCATTACATAAAGGTGTTGAAGACTTTGTTGTCTATTGTGATGCTTTTCATACATGATTAGGATGCGTACTGAGACAACAAAACAAAGTGATTGCATATGCATCAAGTTAGTTAAAAAACCCATTGAGAAGATTATACAACTCTTGATTTGGAATTAGGCGTCATTATCTTTTCATTTAAGTTATGGAGACATTACATTTACGGAGTTCATTTCATGGTTTATACTAACCATTAGATTTTAAAATATATACTTGGTCAGAAGGATGTGGTGAACTTATAATAACCTAGTTGGTTAAAATTTTTCACTTTAAACGTTATATGAATACGAAACCAACCCATTATACTACAAATGCAAAACGAATCAAAGTCTACAGTTTTAATTACGAGACGAATTTCTTCAATCTACTTGAGTGAGATTAGTTAAACTAAACATCTTATAAACCACAACAAATTTGTTAATACAAGTTTTCTTTCGATGAAGTTATAAATTTATATATTTGTGTGCCACTTTCATGAAGTAGGATAATCATGCAAGGGAAATTATTGTTACGGGTGAACACGGAACGATAATTTGCAGTACATGTGAATCCTGTTGTAAGGGACAATGGACACAATCATAACAAACTTTAATACCAAATCCTAAAATAATTAAATATGTGACAACAAAGTAAGATGGAGACATGAAACGACTATGAATGTGAAATTCTATATCACAAAAGAAATACGAATGTGGTAGTAGATGCCTTTAGCCGAAATGAGGCAAAGAAAAAAATGTGTCTAAGGCTTGAACTAGAACTTGATTTAATAAATCAGATTAAAGAAGCAGAGAAACAACGAAAAGATGAAAACGAAGATTGAAGGAATGAAGGGCATGACTAAGCAATTAATCAAAAGAGATGATAAAATTCTTCGAATAAACACAAGAATCTGGGTGCCAGTCACTAGCGGATTAAGAAAAAGGATATTAGAATAAGCTCATAAATTCAAATATATACATCAGGAAGTGATTAAATGTATAAAAATCTCAAAGAAAATTATTGGTGGATTAGCATGAAGAAAAATATAGATGTGTATGTTGCAATATATTTAACTTGTTCTCAAGTTAAAACGGAACATGAAAAATCTTCTGGTATGTTGCAACAAATAGAATTACCCATCTGCATAATAGAAATGATAATTATGAATTTTATAAGAAAACTTTCTCGAACCAGTTATAGAAATGATAAGATATGGGTTACTATTGATAGACTACGTCTGTTTATTTCCTACTACTTAAAGAAACTTATTATATAGATAAATTAGAACAACTGTATTGTATCTCTACACAATGTGTTTCACGATTCTAACCTTCAAAAATGCTTAACTAGTAAGTCATTGTTAATACCTCTACAATATGAAAAAAAATGAAAATTCAACGAACAAAATAATTCAAATCGGAGACCGACGAGAAAAGAGAATTAAAAAAAAAGTTGATCTTAACTTAAATAAAACTTCAGATGTGGTCCTAAGTATACATGAGACCTAGATTCAGAAGTGAGAAAGAAAAATACACACCAATTTTAATAATCTCGAGAACGAGATTAAAACAAAGGTGAGGAGGATGTAACATCTCGTTTTATTAATATAAAAAAATACTCTTGTTTAGAATTAAAATATTATTAGTCAAAAATATATTAAAAAAAACGATTAATTAAAATGTAAGGTCTCGACTAATAATAAAATAGTTTATTTTATAAATATGATTATTCGAGAGTATAAGAATAGAAATGAAAGTTCAAAATTTTAGCATTCGTTTAAACGAATAAGTATGATAAAACAATTACTAGAAATAATCGGCGTCTAACCAATCATTAAGTTTAGTCAAAAGTCGGTTAAATAATAATATTAAAATATATTATATTTGATCTTTCTCCGTTTTTAACGAAACTTAGGTCAAAACGTAGATAAAAATGAGCAGATCCTACCCATATATTTATAACTAGATTATTAACCCGTGTATTACACGGAATAAATATAAAATATTAAATAGTTAAAACTGATCATTTAGATATCATAAAAATAATATTTTGATATAAAATGATTATGTTACATATTAATAAATACTTTAAATAGTAAAAAAACAATAAAAAATTTTATGAAAATTTTATGAGAATAAAACAAGTTTGTTATTCTTTTATTATACAGTATAAATGTTTCAAACCAGTATTTTATGAAAATTTATATGTTGGATATCATATCAACCACTATTGAAATTATTATGATTTAAAAATTATAAATTTTATTTTAAAATAAGATATAATTGGAACTTAATTATGATTATTAAGTTATAATAAATTACTAAAATAAAAAGATTTATATTTTTACATTTCATTATATAATTTAATTATTTAAAATCATTAACATTAAATAGGAGAGAGAGTTAATAAAATATGATTGAATGGGAGATGAATGTGAAAATAACAAGTGTCAAAAATTAATAACAAATGAATATGGAAGTGACATGTGGCAAACTTATTATTCTTTTATTATATAGTATAGATATAGATTTTGTAAAAGATAATATTTTAAAAGTTCTAAGAAATGAACAAAATTTAAACTAAATTAATTATTATAATATAATAGTACACGTGTGTTGTGTACAGTCGAAGAAAAAAATAAAACAAATAGATAATCATGGATACGTGTAAGGAAAATGCGATAGGAAGATAATATCGAATGTTCAAATAAGAAATGTAAGTACAACATTTGAGTCGGTTAAGAAACTATACACAACACAGTGACGGGCTGTGGGCTAGAGGGAACAATTGTAAGACGCATTCCGCTGTTGTTCCTAACCAGTGACAGTACAAGCCAGGGTATGCGGTGGTTGTATCGATCAGTGAAATAACCTGCTAAATGTGTAGTACGGCCAATATAAATTATGGTTAAAGGACCAAACATGCTATGCTTACATATCGAATATGTTATCTATATTCACCAACATTATGTTGACGTTTTATTTTCAAAAACTTTTCAGGTAATAATGAAATGTAAAAGAGAAGCAAGATTATAGATTCTTGGCCTATGATGCCTTGAATAGAATCTTGTGGTGAGACCATGGAGCTATTGGAGCTATGCCTCCAAGTCATGTATAAACCAGATATTATTAAATGAATTGAAACTATGTGTTTGTGAAAATCCGGTTTACAATAATATGAAATGATGGTGTTCATACCTATGGGTATGAAATTTTATAAAATCCTGAAAAATTATTTTGAAAATTAATTACAAACGATGAAATGTGGGTTTTCATACCCGCGCGTATGAACTATTTAGAAATCATGAAACATATGGTTTTCAAATCCATGCATGTGAATTATTTACAAAATTATGAATTAATGAAACAACGCTTCCGCTGATTAAAAAGAATAATAAACTCTGACCGAGACATATCCATGAAACCAATTCGGGTCGCAGCGCCTGGGCCGCCAAGAGCCCGGGGTGTGACGATGTGACACCTCGCAAATTCCAGGTCAGCAATTATATTATTTTAATAATATGTGTATTATTATTTCATACGTGGCACTAGAATTATGAATGTTTAGTGTGACACGTGGCACAACAGTTCAAACGCACCGATAATTCAAGGAATTTTCGCACAACACTCGCACGTGTCTTGAATGACGAACGTTGGTGAACGGATCAGACCACAGTACACTTTCACTGCACTTAGGTCCTAGGAGGCCTAAAGTAGTTGGAACTATGCTTACATGTCGAGAAACGATGATCGTAATCGTTGGAAACACGAAAATTGGTTCAAAACCATGAAATTGGGCCAATTGGGCTCTCAGTGGACCCATCGCGGTACGCGATGGACCTCAAGAAGTTATATCGCGATACGCGACGAGTTTCGGGAAAAATTGAATCCCGAATTCCGCTGCGATACCCGAGGCATCTTTTTAGCCCACGTCGCGGTACACGACGACTCCAACACGCAAAAATCTTGAGTAATCCAAGACTAATCATTTCATAACCACTCTATTAAACCATTCCTCGAGACCAGAAGCTATTATGCCGTCCATAATCATCTTTCACCCTCCATTGAAGCTTGGGAAACCATTTTTGAACCTTAGGAAGCTCAAAGTTGAAGAAGGTGAAGTCCTAGAGCATAAAGAAGCCATTGTAGGTGCTCCTCAACCACCTTCAAGCTGCTGCTATCATCCTCTCCACTGATTTCAGAAGCTCTACAACCTGTTCCAACCTAGTTTCAGCCCATCTGAACTCTCTAAGGTAGTTTCCTAGCACCATTGATGCTTAAAATCACCTTTAATCACACATGCAATGGGAAATACCCACATGCAATCACTAACACTTCACATGCATGAATTTTTCCTTGTTTGGATCTAGGTTTGATGATAATCTTGTGTTATTTGATGATCTAGATTGATTAAATGAGTTTCTATGACGATCCATGATGATGTTAACATGTATATTGATGATTTGGTCACAAATGGGTGTTTCTAGTAACATGCATGTATGATCTAATACTATTGGCATGATATTTGATATTGAAATGTTATTAGAAATGATATTTGAGATGTTCTACATGGTTAGAATGAAGAGTTATGTCGTGTAATGGTCACTTGGGCATTATTACTAAATATGGAAACTTTAATGTTATAAGTTGTGCATTTTTGATGAAATGGTCATCTTTGTATGATTAGGTCCATAAGTTATGTTCACAAATGATGTTTATGAGTTAATATGACAATTATTGATGCAATAGGATAGTCAAAGGCATGATTTGTGAATGTTTCTAAATATAGAAACTTTTTGTTACAATGTTGCTCTAAAATGATGAGTTTGATAATGTTTAGAGTCTAACATGCTCGTTTAATGTCAATATGATGATACTGAAGTATAGATACTTTGAAGGAATGATATATGTGCACATTGTTACAAGTTACTATAAATAGTAACTTTATTTTACAAAGTCTATGAATAATAGCATGTTTGTTGTAGCGAATATGATTTTATGGTTTATTAGGACTAAGATAATGACGTTTTGTTGATATTGATTATCAAACTTGTGTAAATATGCTTATTCGTGCAACTTCCTAATTTTAGTAACTTTTACACGCGATATGTGCTAAACCGGCTATGTGTAACTATGTGCTTTGTGATAACATGCTCACTTAGGATAAATATGCATGTTAGAATAATCGGATTTTGATTTATTGTTTGACTTGCCAAATCTGTAAACTTTCTTGAAATAGAAACTTACTATGAATAGTAAGTTTCCTCACGAAAGTGACTTTGGTATCCGTACACATCACTCGACACTAAACCTCACGTTGCACACACACTTGGTCCAAAACCGTCACCAACGGGTCGTTAGGTCAAACATGGTCAACGCGACCCACATAACAACTTGGTGTTGTTAAACACGAACACGGTCCTGTGAGGCCCACATGTATGCAACCACAAACTTATAGTACCTATGTGAGATAGGTGACTGCTAGCCGGCGAGCTACACTATTCCATACGAATACTCTACTCAAACTTAGGTGAGTTTACAGCCCCACTTTTACTCTTTAACTGTTTTGCTAAACTATTGGGGTGAGATTACTATGCAACTGTTTTAGATATATGACTGGTATGTTGTGAAACTATTTTCGAGTGTAACTTTTATCGCATAAAGTCCTCACTTATCCTTAATGTCAATTGTATGACAAACGAGTCGTTATTACGTAGTACTACTGGGTTTGACTAGCCCCACTCGGCAACAACGTTGACTGGAGGTCATAACGAGTGTAATATCGATGTAGATGTCGGGTTCAGCGATGACCCGCGGAGGCAAACGGAAACAGTCGAGTTTCGGTAAGATGACATGACACACTCCACGGATCGTAGTATCCAACAACTAAACTTAACATATCCAGTATATATCTGTTTACTTTTCAGTCTGTCTAAACCTGTGAACTCACCAACTTTTTAGTTGACACTTTTCGCATGTATTCTCAGGTAACTAATGGAGCACACGCTAGGACGCACTCAAGGAAGCCTTAAGGAGTCTGAATGGCATATAGACTCATGTCCTAGGCTTTGTGTGCATTTGTCTGTTTTAAACACAGTTTGACTATGTAGTGTCTTGAACAATTTACTTTCCGCTGCAACTTTATAACTGATGATATTAAAACATTTCCGCTGCTTTATTTTGAAAACATGTTTATTTTACAAAAACTGTGTGATTGTATAACTCATATAGAGTCGTTCTATATGACCATGAGCTGTGATCCTGACCACGTCACACCCACGTGGACTGACACCACGAGTGGCAATTAGGGGGTGTGACAGACAATTTGTCATCACCTCTGACTATTCACACATTCGTGATATCATAATTAATTTAAGTCTTAAGATGTTCACTCACCGGTCCTTCCATCTAAGACAATTGCCAGCACCTCTGGCTATCCACCATTGTGGAGTCATACATATAGTAAGTCTTATGATGTTCACCCACCGGTACTTCCATCTAAGACAATTGCCAGCACCTCTGGCTATCTACCATTGTGGAGTCATACATATAGTAAGTCTTAAGGATGTTCACCCACCAGTACTTCCATCTAAAACAATTTCTAGCACCTCTAGCTATCCACTATTGTGGAGTCATAAATAATTCAAGTCTTAAGATATTCACCCACCGGTACTTCCATCTAAGACAATTGCCAGCACCTCTGGCTATCCACCATTGTGGAATCAACAATTTAGTTCCCGGATTAACCGGTTAGCCACACATATGTGATTCAATTAATCAATTTCACCGGCTCATCCGGCTAAATTTTTAATGCATTTATACTATGCATACAACTCAAGAATAACATTCGTTTTGAAACTAATAATGCCTTCTCATAGGTCTTTTAATTCCATTAGTTTCATTAGTCAAGTTATGCACAATCATTATATAAACACCAAAATCATATTAATTAATCACCGGTTCATCCGGTTATTCTAATGCAAATATATTGCATATACGTTTCCCATTGAAACTTAACAAACACAAACTAAAAGATTTCTCATCTCATAGTTTCAATCACATATTTAACATCATTCACGTATTTCAAGCACGTAAGTAGACTCTTTCTACTAATTATATATAATGTTACAGTAAGTTGAGTAACTTACCTGATTCATACGGTTGTTCACTTCCTACAACCTCGTTTCCACTTATGTGGCTTGTCCTTTGACTTTCACCACCAATTACCTAGTTGCATATTCACACATATACAACTATATTCAATACATATAACACGTACAATCAAGTTCAACACATTTGACTGGTTTGACTTCTTCAAAGTTAATTTATCACATAATTGACTTTATCTTACTGTCTTTAGCAAGTTTTAGTCAATTATTATAATTAATCATACCCCATGCCTCCCTTAGGCATTTCATCAAATAATTGATGTTCAATTATATTAGTTACGATCTTTAATCGATTCTATTATTCAAAAATTCATTTATGATTATAACTATTAATAATTTTAACATCAATTCAACAAAATCATCATTTAACCCATGGATCATAATCCATATTTCATTTAAAACCATAATCTACCCATTCCTACTAGTTATCACACCATGATATGAGTTTCATAACAACCGGACATTATACCGGCTTCAAAACGAAGATTTCACCATCAAAACAGCAAGTTCTTCGTTTCTAACAATCCCTAGTTATCAACTAGGCACTAATCAATACCCATAATCATAGTAATACATTCAAAACTAGATTTAATCCACACAATATTAAACTAGTATGATAAAACGAATCGTTACCCAATCGAACGGATGTTCGGTTGCAAAACAACGATCAGATGTTGCAGATACGTTCTCTGGTACGATTCGTAGGCTTAGACGGCCTCAATTCCAAGTTTTGCAGCCCCAAATGTTGTTTGTGGGTGTAAGAAACTCGAGAGAAAGGGTTTTAAACCCTTCTGGAAATGAAATCTGATCTTAAAACCCAATTTTGTCGACTTAACACGCCCGGGGAGTACTGCCCCAGGTCTATTTCATCAAATTTTGATCTTATCTTCTTTTCGCGATTTCGGACAATCCGTAACTCCGTTTCGTGCACGGTTTTCGCCCACGTTCACCATTTTTCACATAATATCAACCTATAATAATTACAATCATCAAATCAACATGGATTTCTAGAACGATCACATGTGCTCTTGCCATTGATGACGTAATTCTCACATATTTTCAAATTACAACAATCACAATCGTTCAGTTAACGTTATTTACAATACATTCATTATTAAAAACCGGTTGTTACACTAACTGCTAAGGAAAAGGTACGGATTCCGTTTATTTAACTCATAGTATATTTTGTCTGTCTCATTTGTTCTATTCGTTTCATTAAGTTAAACCGTTTGGTTTTCGAGCATCCGTTAGTTCTCATTCTGATTGGTTCTACATGTGATATAATTATATAATTTGTATTCATTATCGCATGTTTCTTTATATTGATTTATAGGATTATTTGATGCGACCATTGTTTAGATATTCGATTTGTTGAATAATCATTTGTTTCGATTCCGATACCCGAGCAGAGCCTCCGGTAGGTGATTCTACCGGTGTGTCGTTAGGGCATCAATGGCATAGCACTTTCCGTGACTGTGTGACTGGTTCACAATGTCTCTATTTAGTACTCTGATAGTACAATTGTGCACCTACTGAATTTTGAAGAGGCGTATGGACTGGTCCTAGGATAATTGTTTCGTTTTGGTGAGTGTTGGTGTGTGCCCACATACAGCTCACAATTTGGTACATTTGGCCGACGGGTCTGTGTACACAATTTGTTTTGTTTTGTATTGTGCTCAAATGGGTATCTCCTTACCATACGAATTATTTGATAAGTATTCGCCCTATTAATTGGTATTGTCAATCGTATGGTTAGTTCGTTCTGACAATTCGTTATCATATGTTATCTTATGATCGTTATAGTTGAATTGATTCCACTGAATTTGCCACCACTATATTTTGCCACTTTTATAATCATTTCCTTTTTCAGATTTCACTACCATTACTGTTGTTCTTCCGTTACTGAGCAATTTTTGGCTCAGTCGTATTTCTTTTTGTTGTTTTCTTCATTTTTATAACAGGTACACATGGGATTCAGGGGATGTGTGAAGAGAAGATAAAGAGATTAGAGAGTTTTAATTAATTTTGTCAGTAAGTGATGTAATTAGGTGTTGGTATTTCCTATAGTCAAACTGTGTATTTATTTAGGGTTAAATTCATTAAATAGGAAATATGAATTGTTCTGATTTCTGTAATAGTGACATGTCAGCCCTAGCCGGGTTAGGGTGTACATCATCCATTCTGATCATGAAGGTTTACTATGGTTTGTGTATAAAAAATATATCTACCTATTTTTAATATATTAAGATTTTTATGTATATATGAAATGGTTTCACATCTTAACTTTGATTTCTTATTTGTTTATCTTTTTAAATACATCCCATATTAAATCATATTATTAAATATATTTTCTATACATCTAAAAAAAGATTTTTTGATATATTAAAATTATATTAATATTATAAAACACTTTTTTTCAAATCAAATTGTTATATAATATAAAATTTTCAAAAATAGCTTTTAATTAAAACGAAATGATTAGACAAACAAACCTCGAAAACATATAGTGTTTTAAACAAATAGTATTTTTTTATTATTGAAAATATTAATTATATAAAAGTTTAATTATATTTTATCTTAAAAAACATCTTATATAATTAAAATTTTTATTTGTAACTATATATTATATTTTTTATTTAACATGTGTAGAAGTGTTTTTTTTCTTTTTTGAAACTCTCTTCTTATATTACTGAGCCTCTTCTAAATTTCGTTAACTTTTTTTATCAAGAACACATAAAATATATGAGCCATTTCCCACATTTATGTATTGTTAATAAAAAAATAAAAGATAACGATATGGTGACATACATTTTGATCTATTTTAATACGTAAGCTAACTTGTTTATAGTTCTACATGTGTCACATTCAACTCTCAATTTCACACCTTTTATAAGTTTTGTATAAGTCTAGGTCAATCGTTATTTACCTCAATTTATCTGTGTTAATGATTGTTTCGTATAAACCTATTTGAGATTTATAGTTTTTATAAAAGACGTTTACGAAACCAATCATTGTTAAAACAATGTGTGTTAGAGGGAGGAGATACAAACATGTGTAAATAATCGAAGGGTTTTACATCACTGATTATTTTTTCCCTAACAGCCCGAATATTTTGAAAATCCGCATTTTTTGAAAACAAACACATGAGCTTTCACCGTTTTGCTTTTTTTGGAACAAAACTTCCTTTAAGGATACACTTGTTCAAATGCCTTAAAAAGATGTCAGGTGAACTATCACGTTATATTATATTACTTCACACGGATTTATTAAATAGTTAGTATTGAAAATTTAGCAGTTATATGTCACACCCCCAAATTCCCACACGTGGTGTCAGTCCACGTGGGTGTGACGTGGCCAGAATCACATCTCAAGGTCATATAGAACACCTCTATATGCGTTTACAATCACAATGTTTGACATACAAACGATAAAACAGTTTGCAGCGGAAAATAATATAATAAGTTAAGCAGCGGAAAAATAACGTGTTTGACATATGCAGCGGATAATAACTAGTTGTCAGACACTACATTGTTTTAAAGTACATAACAAGAATAATATTGTTTTCAAAATAACACAACAGAATGCATGTAGATCCCTATTGCTCGTTCCTTAATGTGCATCCTGTTCCATAGCAGTTAGTTACCTGAGAATGCAAGTTTGAAAAAGTGTCAACACAATACATATAGTATTAGAAAATGTGTCATGCTGTTTATCATATGTTAGTACCGAGCCCAAGGCTCCAAGTGTCAGTGCGTCATTACCGAACTAGACCTGTTTGTACTTGCCTCCACTGTGTCTCGTACACACAGTAAATTAGGTCAGAGTTTGCACGGGTTATGACACCCAGTCAATATTGTGCCCCGTGGGGTTGGTCATACCCTAATGGATCCATCCAAATCTACCACGTTGTTCGTACATTAACGGTAAGACTTTGTGAGGGCTTGTTACGAGTTCAACACTTAATGTTTGTCCAATAAACCAGCATACACCAAAAATGTTTGTACAGTAATAAGTGTTTGACTCGATGTAACTAGTATTCTCCCCCTATTTAAAAGCGTTTGAAAAGAGTAAAGAGGGGCCGTAAACTCACCTTAGTGAAGTAATCGAATGTAAGCGTAAGCTCCTAAAGCGTCAAGTAGCGTAGTCGGTCACCGGCAACCTATATCGTATACCGTACGTGATTTTGTGAAAGTGACCGTGCTAGTGTTCGTGTTCGTGTTAGTGCTCGTGTTTGTGTCCAACAACCATCGGTTGTTCATGTTTGTCCGTGTCGGTCCACAATGACCGTGTTTGTTCGTGTTGGTCTACATTGACCGTGTTTGACTGTGTTGGTCCACAATGACTGTGTTTGACCGTGTTTGACCAAGTTTGACCAGAGTTGACCGTGTCAAGTCAACGACCCGTTGGGGAACCGTGTGACTGTTGTGAATCGTGTAGCAAATGTGTAAGTGTTCGTCGTGTGCAAAACGTGCAAGTCGCGTCCATGGACAACTTACTATTGATAGTAAGTTTCCATTTATGGAAAGTTCACAAAGCATAACGGTTTTAGAGTTCTAGCATGCTCGTTAGTCCTACGTGATCATGCTAACACATAACACATCATCATACGAAGTCACATAGGTCGTTTATAACATGTTAGCACATAAAAGTTTCCTAAAATGGAAAGTTTCCATTTATAGCATACGTGACATCGGAAACCATCTAACTTAGCATCTATTTATCGTATAACAACATTTTAAACCATTTAGCATGCTCAAATCATACAATATGTTTACGAATTGGTTTTTGTAAAAATAAAGTTACTATAAATAGTAACTTTGTGGTTTTTGCATAAAAATGACCATCTTAACATTTCTAAACCAATTTTCATGCCATCAATCATCCTAATATGCCATTTAGCATCATTCTAAACATACTAACATGATCCAAATCACCATTTATCAGTATTTCATCAATAAAAGTTACTAAATATAGTAACTATGTCAATATGAACATAATCAACTTCTAAATCGTATTCTAAACATCAATATTACCCTATGTACATTCAAATAACATTCCTAGCTACATGCATGCTCTTCATTTTCACCAAATCGTCATCTTGTAACTCAAAAGTTACTAATAATAGCAAGTTCATCATAAACTCATATTTTAATCATTTTAACAATATTCAAACATGTAGATCAGCACTAATAACATCAAGAATCATATATCATCATTCAAGATCATCCAAAGTGCTCTATATCATGCATGCATGCATCAATATCATCACAAATCATCATTTTAATCATAGAGGTTCATACCCATCACTTTAGATCATCATAAAACATCATCTAATCATCTTAGATCATCAAGAAATGCATTTAAATCATCAAACCCAGAAAAGAAATTCGTGCATATGGCTCATAGGTGTTTGCATGTGTGATCTAACACTTGCATGTGTGTGTAATGGTGATATAAAGCTACAAGGAGTGTATGACTACCTTCTATAGCTTCAAAGGTCCTGAGATGATGCACCCAACAGCTCCTAGAGCTTCTGGACAGTAGGCTTGCGTAGAGAAACGACAATGATGGTGGTGGTGCGAGCTCCAACTTCCTTCTCAAGCTTCCAAAGCTTCAAGGATCACAACTATGGCTTCAATGGTGTTTAGAGGAGGTAGGAGGTGATAACCAGAGGTTTTGGGAAGATAATCTCGAGTTGATTACGTCTGAAATGGGTTAAAATGAGTGAATAGCCGTAATGATGGGTTTTGAAAGTTTAAAAAGGTGATTTTGCGAATCTGGTGCCCCAGGCGTATCGCCTGACGAGAGGGTGTTGGCGCCAGTCGCTAAGCGGGTGCACCGGATGAGGCGCCATCTTCCTCATCCGCGCGCATCGCCAGAGGTGGAAGCTTCGGGTCAGGCGTACCGCCTGGCCCATATGTCAGGCCCAATATGCCTATTTTGTTGTTCTGGGCTCATCCTCGCCCGTTTCTCGACTGTAGAGCATCGTTCGAGCGTCGTTTGGACTCCATGAGTCAATTACTAGCCATAATTGACTTGCGAGGTGTTTATGTGCTTAAGTGTTGTGATGTTCACCAACGTTCGTGAGTTTTGACACGTGTGTGCGGTTTCTGATAATCCCTTGGATTATCATGTTGTGTGCCAGTGTTTGTATTGTCGTGCCACGTGTCACACTAAATTAAACCAATTCTAGTGGCACGTGTACATAAAGCATTTAAATAAACATTTAAATAAATAACAAGCTGACCTGGAATTTACGGGGTGTCACATTATAAAACGATATTTTGATATAAAATGATTAATTTACATATTAATTAATGTTTTAAGTAATAAAAAATAATTAAAAACTTTAATCACTATACAAATGATATATGGCATTTTAATGTGTAATAATTGATATGTTTGAAATAAATAACGTTAAAAACTAACTTTTATAAATCAATAATATAAAAAATAATTTTTGTAATTAGTAAAGTTAACGACCCGATTTAAAATTAACGTTAAAGATAACGGACCAAAAATGTAATTTTCTCTATCATTTTTATTACTGCATATTTTAAATATTTAAAAACGTTATTAGATGATAAAAATCTCATTGTTTAAAAACTCCTTTTATAATATATTTTATTTAAAAAAATACTTTTTAAGATAACTTGATTTTTACATAAATTTTGTATTTTGAAAATAAAATATTTCTTACTTTAAACTTTTGATGTTAGAAAATTTCATAGTTTATAAAAAAAATTAAGTGTGCTTTATAACAAAAAAATAAATAATATATTACTTATTAGTGTTATAATTATTTAATAAGAGAAATAATTTATTTAATAAGAGAGATAATATAATTATTTAATAGGAGAGATAATTAAGTGGAATAATAAGGTGTTGACAAGTGGCAATGATAATGTAAGAATGTGACATGTGGCAATTGTGATGTAAGAATGTGACAAGTAGCAATAATTTTTGCTCTTTTATTATAAGGTATAAATATTATATTATATTATATTGAATAGTAAATATTATATATATAGTGAAAAAAACGTAGTTCTTTTTAGGTTTTGATGTTATTTAGAAAAATGTAACATTGATTCGTTTGTTCTTATACAAAAATGATATTAGTTTAAAAATTTGGGCTTTTTTTATTCAACAAATTGGTTGCTAGTAAGATATATTTGTATGGATTTTATATTTTTATGAGAAATGTTCTTATATAAATCGATATTTGTTTAGAGATTTGAGTTTTTTTATTCAACCAACTGCTTGTCGGTGAGAAGAATTTTGTAAGTAATTTTTCTATTATTTTCGTAACATATTTGTATGTATTTTGTAAGATTTTATGTTTTTGCGAGAAATTTGTATATAGTTCGTGATGAGAAATTTTATTTTGCTATGTAACTTATACTACTACAATTGATATATAATATCCGTTATCAAGAGTGTATTGTGATAACATGCCACAATACGTGACGGGAAAAAACCTAGTTTACACAAAGATGCATATTTTTCTTACCATGATACATACGTACGAGCATTTGGTGCCTTGTATTCGTATCATATCGGTATCTATGTCAATCAACAATAACTCTATCATTACTTGATTTTCATATATTTCAATTTTAAAATAAAATACGAGAATACCAAAAATATGCATGAATTTTTTGGAATCGTAAAGTTGGCGTAAAATACGTGCTATCAAACGTTTATTCTAAGGCGTGCATTAAATAACCAATGATGTCTTGTTCTAGTGGTAAGATGGTGGTATGGGGAATTGATATGAGACCCAGGTCATGGGTTCGATTCTTGATCCCACCCGGTTTTACCGGCCTTCCACCGTCGTGCCTTTGGGGAATTGTTGTGTATGCTGATGCATCACGACATAGCTTATGCTTCACGCCAGATTCTCTGGACGAACTCAAGCAGGGCAACAGGAAGGATTGAAAGAAGAGAATGTGGGTTTTGAACGTGTCTTCGGGCAAGTCAAGAACTTGGAAGACAATGACCATGAGGTGAAAGTACGATTCGGTCGTATGTGGGTGCCCAGAAATGGGGACATTCGATCGAGAATCTTAGATGAAGCCCACAAATCACGTTATTCTGTGCAACCTCCTGAGGTACCGGAATAGAAATGGAAACATCGAAAAGGATCTGAGGCTACATGGGAGACTGAAGACGAGATGAAACGACTCTACCCACATTTGTTTGAACGTAACAGGTTTCAAGGACGAAACCTCTTGTAAGGAGGGTAGATTTGTAACAGTCGAAAATTTAGCACATTTGATCGTGATTGAAATCTACGTTGAGTTGACAAACGAAATTACTACAGGGTGATAGTATGCGAGAAATGGTGAACGTAGGGGAAAACCGTGCGCGAAACGGAGTTACGCATTGTCCGGAATCGCGAAGCGAAGATAAAAATCGAAAAATGGACGAAAATCACCTAGGGCGGTACGCCCCGAGCCACACTCCGGACCTAGGCGATGCGCGCGGATTGCATAAAAAATATCTGGCCGCCATGAGCCCGCGCGATACGCCTGGACTGGAGGTCGGCCATGGGGCGATGCGCCTGGCTCGGATTTCTTCGGCAAGTTGCTTAAAAAGTCAAATTTCGTCTAGAACCTCAAAACTTTATCTTCTATTCGACGATTCAGCCTCCACACCCACGAAAAATCACTTCCAATCCATCAAAACTTCAATTTTGAAGGCTTCTCAAGGTTTAGATTGAACCAGGGAACGTTTCTGCAAGCCCGGATCATCTTTTTACCCGCAGAACTCCGTCGGATTAGGTAATGGTTCATTCTAACCTTCTAGATTCGTAATGATTGATTAAATCTTGTTTTGAACGCGATGATATAGTTAGGGTTGTTGATTATTGCCTAGATGATGGCTAGGATTGATTATAAACGAGAAACTCAAACTGTTAACGGGTAAATCCTTGTTTTGAGCCGTTGTAATGCCCGGTTTGCATTGGAATCATAACAATGGTTATAGTGGTTTAAACCATTTGATTATGACAAGGTAGGTGATCAGTTTGATTAATTTTGATATGCAAGGTTAAATCCAAGTGTTTCAAACTAATCACAATCAATAACAAGGATTGATCATTCCTAAGCCATTAAATTGTATAGAGACTGTTTTAGCTTGATAATCAACAACATTAACTATTTGATGGCTATTAAGGCAAGGTCTTTGACATTGGACGTTCAGAATATTTAATCAGCATGTTAAAACGTATATAACATATTATACGTGAACCAATGCAGGACTATACCATTAGCACCAATTGTGAGTGATCTCGCTACCATGAGACATCAGGTGAGTTCTAGACGCCCTATTTTCATGTTTAATGTTTTGGGCTGGCATACATGCTTAATATTATGTTCAAGATGTTATGTACATAAGATGATGATGAATGAATAATGGTATGCCATGACTATGTATGCGTGCTTATGTGTTAACATGATTTGTGCATATCAGTAATACATGATGATAAGATGTATGGTAACATGCTATGATGACAATTATAGATGTTAAGCTATGATGGAATCCTAGGCTGCTAGGATGAAGGTATGGTGTAGAATGCGAGGAATAGGTTCTATTGTAAAATGTAAGTGATGACATGATGATAAAGATGCTAGCATGAGATATTATGATATGATATGTGCCTTTGCTGCTAGGGCAGAATGCTATGATGATAAGATGCTAGTATGAAAAGTTCATGAATGCCAGAATGTATGATCTGATGATACAATGATAGAATGATATATATTCATTGCTAGGATGTTATGATAGTATGATTATATGATACAGGCATGACATAATATGATGATTCCTAAGATATTAGGACAACGTGATGATGTCATGATGATAAGAGACTAGCATGTAATGTTATGATGTTATGATGAATACGATGAATGATCATATGATGCTAGTGTGTCATGAATGATGAAGGAATAATGTTCCTATATGTGTTATAGGAAGATGAATGAATGATAGTCAACCACGACTATAACTGGGAATGATAGTCAACCATGACTATAACTGGGTATGAGAGTCAACCACGACTATAACTGGGTATGAGAGTCAACCACGACTATAACTGGGTATGAGAGTCAACCATGACTATAACTGGGTATGAGAGTCAACCATGACTATAACGGGGTATGAGAGTCAACCACGACTATAACTGGGTATTAGAGTCAACCATGACTATAACTGGGTATGAGAGTCAACCATGACTATAACTGGGTATGAGAGTCAACCATGACTATAACTGGGTATGATAGTCAACCACGACTATAACTGGAAATGGAGTCTTATGCTGGTATAAGCCCACTGTTAAAGACAGTGGATATGATAAGGATAATGTTTGTGATGATGTAAATGAATGTGTGTTATGATTATGTATATGTGATGTATGAGTGATTTATGTAAAGAAGTCTTGTACCGGTATGAGCTGTCAACTTCGGTTGATAGTTAAAGAAATCTTATGAATGCATGAGTTATCAGCTGCGGGTTGATAGTTATAGAGTCTTGTGCTGCACAAGCCTGTCTGACTTCATGTCAGCAGTTGACGGCGAAGTTCCTTCACCGTGTGACTGATGTAATGATGTAATGTATGATATGTATATGAAATGTATTATGTTCAGGGTGATTGAGACTGTTGACTTCGGTCAACAGTGAATGCTAATGTTTTATGTACAGTAAAGATTTTATTTTTATGAAAACTAGAACTCACCAGCGTAAGCTGACTTGATTTAGTATGTATGTCAGGTTAAGCTTTGGTCAGAGAAGGTAAGGAGCTCAGGCATTCAGATAAAGAGAGTCCGGTGGCATTGGCAATCAATTATGTTTTAATTAAGACATTATTCCATGTTTGACAAACTATGTTTTAAATTCCGCTGCTATCTATGAAAGTTTTTAGTTTAAGAGTTATGTGTTATGACGAAACCAACGTACGTGGGGTCGCCGGGAACCGGGGCCTCACACTGGTGGCTAGGGGCTCCGTCCGTCTGGACTAGTGGCCAGCTTGGGCATCCTTTAGCCATTGGGGGTCGCGTACGGAGTACCCGGCAGTTGATTAGTTGGCCGTTCAAAAAAAAGGCATGCATTAAATATGTGTATGAATTTCAATCTTCTTGTCATCTATACATCAGCATGGGCGAAGCCATGTGGAGACCGGGGAAGAGGGGCGACCGCCCCCTCTTTTTTCGTAAGTAGTGTTAATTTTCGAGCTGAAATGTTATTTTTAGTTAAAAATGCGGGTTTCCCCCTCGTTTAAAATATTTAACATGTATTCTGAGTCTCATAAATTTCCGCCCCCTTACCTAAATTTAAAGCTCCGCCACTGCAAATTAGATAAAGCAATCAAATTTCAAACATATGAATCAAATTTGATGACAACTTACTTGTAAGTCAAATTTCAAACTTATGTATACGATTTTTTATTCTTTTGTTTCATGGGTCAAATTTTCAGCCTATGAATTGAATTTCAAACATTTGCATCAAATTTCACACATGTGCCTCAAAGTTCATTTGTCTCAACAGCAAACCAAAATTTCAAAGAAAAATTAATTAAAAGCTAAATAAGAAATCAAAAATTTCCTGAAGTTTAATGGGAGACAAAAACTTAACATAACTTAGCATAGGAGAAGAAGCCGAGAATAAGGAAAATGGGATTTTTGGATGACCACTTTTCGCCAAGTCTATCTCTCTCTCGATTACCACCACATTGCATTGAGGTTATCGTTGATGGTTGTCCGGCGGTTATTCCCAGTGTTACAGTAACATCTGGCCTCGTTTACCACCAATACTGTCCGTTTTACCTAATCAAATCTCATGGTTTTACTTTTGATTGTTCGAGGTGAAAACTTTGCAGGAATGTCACCCATCCTGGATTTCTGCCACTTGAACACGTTTAAATGAGGAATTCTCCTCTCATCCACAGCCTATGTGCCTATAACATATTGATGATATTAGAGAGCGGACATTTCTGATGAAACAAGAATCTTTCCCGTTCACAAATTAAATGTGTTACTTCAAATGTTGCAATTAATTTGCACCTTTTAAGAGTATTGATTTTTCTTTCAACGTTACATCTGTTTTTAAATGTATTTGTTATAATTGATTTATTGTGTGAGTGGTTGAGCTACTACCTTTTATTTTGGTGGCGTTTGAAATTCCGGATGAGTGGTGTGCGGATGAAGCTAATGAGTACCTAACATGCATGAGACGTAATTTTATAATTCAATCAAGACTAAGATAAGTAATACACGTGATATTCTTGATTCATTTAAATATTGAACATTCATTTAGAAGTCTTGTTTATCCGACAAACTCTTTAATTAAATTATTATGCCTCTTCTAATCAAGGTACTTTTTTTATAACCGAAGGGCTTTGTCCTAGCAGTATCACTTGGCTTTATAAATGGAATGTCATGGGTTCAAATCTCTCTCAAGGCGAAATATGGATCCTTGAGAGATCATAGGGTTTTCCGGTGCGGTTTTCTTCTGAGGTGGTGGTGGGGTCTCAACAGAGGTCATGGTAACTAGACATTGATGACGTTGCCTGAAAATCAGTGGTTCACAGTTCACACGTTTAGATCAAATGCCTTTAAAAAAAATCAAGGTACTTTTTTAATTACAAAAACAATAAAATCACTATGTTTTTCTTGCATTTATCATTTATGTGTGCAACAATAAGAATTAAAAGAGTTAGCTGTTAGAATCTTTCATGAGGTTTATAAAAACTATCAGATTTCATCCAAAAACAAAATTATTTTTTTTATTTTCGTCTTTGTTTCATTTTTCTGTCATTTTTGTCCCTGAATCAAACATGTTGAACATTATTGTTCATGTACAATTCCCTCTCAAATATATAATGCATATTATTTTTTATAAAAAATAACATTTTGAATCTCTAATATTAAACATAAACATCTGAAAGTTAAACACTTAATACAAAAATCAAAAATAATTTATTAAAACTAAGCAAAATAAAAATACTAATCATAATTAAAATTATTTAAAACTAATATTTCAAATATCAGAGTTTCAAATTACTATGTTTTGAACAAAATATAAATTTCAAATCACTAGATATTTAATTTAAATATTATGATATTAAACTAAAAATAAAAAAAAATTTAATAATATAAACATGTTTAACAAATAAACATATCAAATGAACATAAACAGACGTTAACGAACATAAACGAACACCTTACCGAAAGTTCACAAACACGCATAAACGAACGCGGCCTCTGTTCATGTTCATTCCTTTAACCAAACGAACGGAATTTTTGTTCGTATTCATTCATTTATTAAATTTCTTGAACATTTTTCGGTTCGTTTATAACCTTGACTAATATACATTATTCAGACAAGTATCATAATAATTTTATAACAAAACACCTACATTATGTAGAAAACCCTAACTTGTTTGAGAAAAGACTATTGTACTCTCACTCGCATGAGTGCAAAGACGGGATTGCCCTTCTCTTTGATGGATTATATGACATCCGTTTGACTCATGAACGAAAATGACTAGAAAAATAAACATCATGGATGAAAATGGTAGAAGTTTTGATTTTTTTAAAAAAAAGTTGATAGCTTTTTGTAAACCTCGTGATTGTTTTTTACAATTAACACGATTAAAAAAGACAATAAACTGATGACATATATTTTAATATTATATATTTTGATGACGTATGTTTTGATCAATTATATTACGTAACCGAACTTGTTTATGTCGCTATAATTAACTAACTTAATGTGAATATGATTATTCTTCCCCACTGGGCCCAATCCATGAACATCCGCACCTTTTTTTAGAACACACACTAAGATCGGTTATATTCGGTGGCGAGTTCAGATTTTTTTTTACGGGAGGCAAATTATGGGTTACTAAAATAACGTCATGGTTAAAAACAGGTCGGGTTATTTGAAAGTTGAAACCATAAAATAAATCTATTAGTGCGGGTAAAAAAACAGTTCGAATTAGTTGAAACCATAAAACAGACATCCATTAGGGTAAAAAGCAATTTGAGTTAGTTGAAACCATGCATAAAACAAATCTATCTAAAATATTTAAAAAAACAATTGCTTAAATAATTAATTTCATAGTCATATCACAAGTTAATTAATATTCGTATAAAATCTATGAAAAGAACACAATTTTTATCATTCATTCCAATTGTGACATTTTATAATTAAGTTTGTGTCTCCTATAATAAGATTTGTGCCCCTTTTTCTTTCAAAATGAAACAAAATTATTTAAAAACAATGTATTTGAACATTCGATCATGGGATCCTACGTGGTGTTTACCCCGTTAGGGTAAAAAGCGGTTTGAGTTAGTTGAAACCATGCATAAAACAAATCTATCAAAAATATTTAGAAAAACAATTGCTTAAGAAATCAATTTCAAAATTACATTACAAGTTAATATTCGTATAAAATTTATGATTAAAACACAAATTTTATCATTCATTCTAATTGTGTCATTATATAATCAAATTTGTGTCTGCCCCTTTTTCTTTCAAAATTAAATAAAATTATTTAAAAACAATGTATTTAAATATTCGATCATGGGATCATACGGGGTGTTTACCCCCACCCCCACAAATACCTATGCTTTGTGTCCGCTAATGGTTATATTTTTTGTGTTCTATCCAAGTCTTCCTTACAAATACAAAATGAAAAAGAAAAATAAATAGATAATGAAAAATCAATAAAGGTCATGATATATATGTGTGTGTATTTGATGCATTTTTACCCATAATCTACTGTGTATATGTATATTTGATTCATTTTTACCCATAATCTACTTCGTATATGTACTTCAATTAATTGTTCACTTAATAAAGAAGTCTTGAATCCGTCACTTATAAAACAACATTTTTTTCAAATTTATTAGTAGAGAATGTTAATGTTGATATTTAGGAAAACATTACTCTATCAATTTAAATAATAAAATAAAAACTTTTATCATATATCAAATACTTCAAAGGAATAATTACATATATATATATATATATATATCCCTATTTACAACTATAATTACATATATAACCAAGTTAAAAGAATTAAATATATTTCTTCTTTTATAATTTTCATTCTTTCGAATAGGTGATATGTATAATTGAAAACTTTATGTAAGAGATACATGTAATTCAAATGGTTAGATAAAAGAATATATAATAAATACTTTAAGTTTGGTACATATGTAATTTATGAAGTTTATACGAGATATATGTAATTATTCTAATTTAAAACACCCTATAATTAAACCCAAGTTCAATTCTTCCTATAAATATACATCAATAAACACCCTTAAATTCACACTTGCAAAAACAATGGATTTGGAGAAAACATACCAAAGCCATGTGTTGGTATTGCCATACCCAAGCCAAGGCCATATCAACCCTCTCCTCCAATTTGCTAAAAGACTCGCCTCAAAAGGCCTCAAAGCCACCATTGCCACCACCCGCTACACCCAATCCGCCATCTCTGACCCGCTGGTCAGGGTCGAGCCCATCTCCGACGGGTTCGATGACTGCGGTTTTGCTCAAGCGCAATCCGAGGAACTCTTCCTCGAGTCGTTCAAATCGAACGGTTCACGTACACTAACCCAACTCATCAAGAAACACCAAACCACCAACGATCCCATCACTTGTGTCGTATATGATTCGTTTTTGCCTTGGGCTCTTGATGTGGCCAAGAAAAATGGGATTCTTGGGGCGCCGTTTTTCACCAACTCTGCGGCGGTTACCGCCATTTTTAGCCGGATACATGGCGGGAGATTGAAGTTGCCGGTGAGATTGGAGGATTGCCCGGTGGTGGTGCCGGGTGTTCCGCCGTTGAATCTGGAAGATTTGCCGAGCTTTCTGTATGCACCGGAAAGTTATCCGGCTTATTTGAGGATGAAACTGAACCAGTTTTCGAATCTGGTTAAAGCTGATTGGATTTTCTGCAACACTTTCCATTCACTGGAATCTGAGGTCATTAATTGTAGAATAATATTTTATTTGATTCAAATAAATTTAATATTAAAGTATTTATCAAAACCTTAAAATCATATAAAACATTAATACATCCGATTTGGTTACATAACTGTTTTACTACGTAGATGGATCTATGTGATAACTTCATGCTATGATGATTTTATCACGCAAAAATAATTAATACTAGCATATGATAAAACCAAACATACTTTTTACACTTTACAAGTATAAAGAACTTTGTGTTTTGATTGAATAAAATACAATTTACTTAGGCTATGTGTATTTATCACACCTCATCACTCCACGTACACCATATAAACAACTAATATTATCACCCATTCTTCATATACATGTATACCATACTCATGCTCTCTTCACAACCAAACCCCCAAACAATCGAATATTGTTTTCCAGTGACCACACACGCCCATCGTCGGCCACGCCGGGTGTGGTAGGGTTTGGGTGCCAAGGAAGCGTGAGCGAAGCTTCTCACGTCTTAGTCACTCTCCATTACACATAGCTTTAAAGTAAAGCATTTGCTTTTTCATGGTAGATTAATAAAGTAATATGTCCTAAATTATTAACATGTACTCTCCATTAGGTTTTTTTTAATATCTTGGGTATTTCTTTTTCATATGTTTCCGACACATTAATGTCATAATTTTTTATTTGATTAAATTAAATCTTTTTACGTTGAAAATGTGTTTCAAATTATGAGACATTTGTTACAATCTTTAGGATTTTTTTTTAAATATTTTTCTCAAGAAAATAAGGGTTTTTTAATCAGTTTTTGTTGTAGATGTATAGCAAAGAAAGAGATTTTTATAACGATATAATCTCATTTACCTAAATTAATAAAGTGATATATATATATATATATATATATATATATATATATAGGGGTTGGATCCACTAAGAAGAGATTTTTGTCTAAGAAGAGTAAGAACCAATAAAAATTTGACACGTGTCATCATAAAACAGTAATACAGTACAAAAAACGAAATACAGTACAAAAAGAAACAAAATCCAGTACAAAAAATCAAAAATCTAGTACAAAAAAAATAAAATATAGTACAAAAAACAAAAATCTAATACAAAAAACCACAAAAAACCAGTATAAAAAAATATAGAACAAATCTAGTACAAAAAAAATAAAAATCTAGTATAAAAAAATAAGATTTTATACCTAAATTATGGGACAAGTGTCAAGTTATTATTAGTTCTCACTCTTCTTAGACAAAAAACTCTTCTTATTTGATCTTTCCCCTATATATATATATATATATATATATATATATATATATATATATATATTGTGTGTGTGTTTTAAATTATAACATGTCGTGTGTTTGTTAAATTAGGTAAAATTATTGATTTCTTTTAAAATTTAGCATATATAATTAATAATTTTGAAATAGGTGTTGAAAGGCTTATTGGAGCAATGGCCTGCAAAACTTATTGGGCCAATGGTACCATCGGCCTACTTAGACGGCAGAATTGAAGGTGACACAGGGTATGGTGCAAGCCTATGGAACCCACTAAATGACGATGGATGCACCAAATGGCTCAAAACCAAGCCCAAAAACTCAGTTGTTTACGTATCTTTTGGGAGCATGGTGTCACTAACCCAACAAGAAATGGAGGAAATTGCATGGGGTTTACAAGAAAGTGGGTTTAACTTCATTTGGGTGGTGAAAGATTCAGAGCGACACAAATTGTCAAAAGGGTTTCTTGATCTAACCACACAAAATCCAGAAAAGGGTATGATTGTGAGTTGGTGCAACCAGCTTGAAATGTTGGCTCATGACTCAGTGGGTTGTTTTATGACTCATTGTGGGTGGAACTCGACGCTAGAAGGATTGAGCCTTGGGGTGCCAATGGTAGGGGTCCCAAAGTGGGCTGATCAATTGGCCAACGCCAAGTATATAACCGACGTGTGGCGTGTGGGCGTTAGGGTTAAGGTGGATTGTGAGGCTGGGATGATAGTAAAAAGAGAGGAAGTTGTTTTATGTTTGAATGAGGTGATGAATGAAGGAGAGAGGGGTTTGGAGATAAGGAAGAATGCGAGAAAATGGAAAGAATTGGCTAAAGAGGCGATTAGTGAAGATGGGGGCTCTGATAAAGCCATTGATGACTTCGTGATGTCATTAAGGGATGAGTGCAAGAGACAAGATTAGAAATTTCGTGTGTATAATAATATGAGTACATCAAGAATTTGAATTACTATTAATGGAAAAAACTAATTGTTTTACACAAAAATATGGAAGGTGATGATGTATGATTTATGTATGTATGTATGTATGGGAAAACCAATAACAGCCAATCATTACCAAGAAAATTTTTTTTGATTGTTGTTTTTTATTTCTTTTTATTACAATGTTAGATATAAAAAGTAATATATATATATATATATATATATATATATATATAGGGTAGGGATATTTTGAAAACTCATTCTCAATAAGAAAACCATGAAAACCATGTAAAGAAATTTTTTTTGAGTTTTTTTACATGTTTGTAACATTATTTGGCACATTTTTATAAAAAAATAAAAAAACACCGAGAAAATATTTAAAAAATATTTTATAAACTCACGTAAAACATACGTAACATCTGGACACAGTGTTACGTATGTTTTACACGGGTTTATAAAATATTTTTTTTAAAAATATTTTCTCGGCGCTTATTTTTATTTTTTTTATAAAAATGTGCCAAATAATGTAACAAAGCTGTAAAAATATTCAAAAAAAAAACGTTTTTTGTTACATGATTTTTATATGGTTTTCATTGTTTTCTCATCGAGAATGGGTTTTCATTTTATCTTTCTCATATATAAATATATATATATATATAGTTTACGTTATTACATATACGTAACTTGTATGCTAAATATATGTGAGTTGTATGAGTAACATGTACATAACTTTGAGAGCTACATCTTTTTATTTATTACATTTATAACCACATAATTAAAAGTCATTAAAAAAATTTAAAAATTGATTGGTTTGTAGTATTTTTCTAAGTTTTTTTTTATTTGAGGATTCTTTCATGATCTCTTCCAAATATATATACATGTGTGTGTGAGAGAGAGATATGATTTGGGGAAAATGAGAGAAATTCCAACTATTGATTAATTTTAATATAATACTTTAAATTAATAATTTTTTTATTGCCTTGGCTAATTTCAAGTAAATCCCTACTAACTTAACAAATATTATATATATTGAAAATAAAATCTAAATATTATATACGTGCATACACAACTTACTAGATATCAACTAATTTGTTAAATGATAGTAAAAGTAAATCTTAACAGACCAAACTCACAACCTGAACCATGTCCAAACAAAAATCTGGTAAAACAAAATCCTCAGTTGATTTTTGTTTCGGCAATTAATTTGGGGTGGAGTTGAATGATAGATCGAAAGAGAATTAGGCATAGTTGATCTATAGTTTTTGTGTTCTTTATTTTGGTGTTCAATCAATAATTATTGGACTAGTTTGGTTTGAAACCATGAACAATTCTATGCAAAGGTGGGAAACCGTTTTTTTTGACTCATCTCTAATTCTATGTAAGAACTAATGTTAAACTCTTAAAGTAGTTAGTATACATGATAGTCATATTAACTCATAGGTTAAATATGAATTTCAAAATAAAAATTAATTCGTTAACCTCATTAAAAAAATTACTTAGTTATAGGGTGTGATGATAAAAAAATATTACATATAGTATTTTGTTGTACACTTATTAATTACTCAAAATGACAAGCTTCTATTCATTCTAACTTGTATGAAGCATCTAATTATATCATCATCTTCCTAAGTTTATTTAAACTTATTATATCCCAAACTAAACCTGGTAACTTTTGTGTTTTTAAATCATAAACACTATGCCTGGAAAAGTGAGCTGGTTGGGTTGGGTAATGGGTAAAAACAGGGGCGAGTTAGGATAGGTGCCGGTCAAGACGGATTTTAAGCAAAACCCGTTTGGGTTTAAACGGGTCGTTTTAAAAAAAATCAATTTTGCTTAAGTTGAAATGAGTTATAACTAAATAAATAATTTATTTGAATAACTTATAATGATTTTCTTATTAAATATATTATTGATCATCCTTACTCATTGAAATTTATTATGATCACATGGTTTTTAAGTTGCTCATCTTGACCCGCTTTATGTTAAAGTATTACTCATCTCAACCCATACTATGTCAATATGTCTTAATATTACGGTTGTTACCCGTTTCAACCAAAAATGTAATAATTATTTACCCAATTCTATCCATTTATCTTACTATAGGTCAAGATTTCCGGATTCAATAAACACTTACCAAGCTTGTTAATGAGAACTAATGTTGAAGATGTATGAGTTTGGTTGAACAGGGAATAAATCAATTGTAAAAATGGCTTGATTCACCTCAAAAACATGACAAAAATTGAAATTATTCTTCAATTTATTGGGTATAAGGTCATATACTACCTAAGCTACTTGCAACTTGCAACGTATTTTTGACATGATTAAACATACTAAATAAAAATACACTATATACTCGTATACTTTTTAAAAAATAATTATAATTATTTGAATATAATACATCATTTTTTTACTGTTACATAAAATATATAAAAAATGTATAAACATGAGATATAAAGTAGTTGAACATACAAGCCAGTTTTATATTTGATATTTGTAATAAACTAGAAATAAGGACACGCGCGTTGCGGCGGTAGGTGACAGGAGAAGAAGGAAGTGGCGATCTCTGCACAGGTTGAGAATTTCTTTTAGTCTTTACCCGTGAAAAGCAGGAGAAGAAGGAAGTGGCGATCTCTGCACAGGTTGAGAATTTCTTTTAGTCTTTACCCGTGAAAAGCAGAATGAGTGACGACGGTGTTGAACACATGTTTTAACCTATACCATGGCTTCAATACTTGTAATATACTCAAAGCATTGAATAGTTGTACATCATGCAACAAAAATAATGCTAAATTGAATAGTGTTTATCACTCACACCAAGTATTTACAATTTAATATATAAGGTTTTTCCCACCCGCGCGATGCGACGAGTTAACATGATATAAAATGACGATTATGTACATGCATTATCAACCGACATATATATGATTTTACAACCATAGATGTGTACAACTTGTATGCAATTTACATAATAAAGCCTAGTGACTTTTGATTCTAGGTTGTGAGTTGTTAGAATGGTATTCTAGTATGATGTCATAGTGGTGTTTTGTAGTAATACAGCTTTAAAAGCTGCTTAAATGAGCTTTGCTTCCACGCATATTAAAGTCAAGCAGATGTCCCTTTGATTCCATACATTCAAAAGCCTATAAACTGGAAGAATCAGTATGAAAGCATCAATTTAGCAAATTATCTTTGAAATCAGTTAAGAGCAAATTTGTTCAAAAGCTTCAACTAAACACGGTTACCTAATTCTAATTCAAGGAGCAAAAGATAACACAATGGTTAGTGATTTACACTTAACAAACAAAAGAGGAAAACATTAAGCTATTCTAAATTATTAAAAAGTAACTCTGCAAGTGGAAGCTATGGGGTAAAGAAGGTTGTTGATAACGTTCAAAATGAAATTTTTGTTTTAATCATTGAAAGGAGTTTATTTATTTGTTTATTTGTTTTTTTTAGTTGTTGGATATCTTGCTAGCATGCGCAACATAGTGTTTGAGGTCCAAACAAAGCTGAACCAACGCGTATTACTTTCCTATCTGCGAAAGATTTTCATGCAGTGACAGAACATTGATAGAAAGTTATTTTGTTAAATTGGTCAAATAATTTTGCGTTAAGTTCTCTAATCAGTATCAATTTATTCTACTAAACATCAACTTATTCTTACAAATCACTTATTCTTACATTAAGTTCTCTAATCAACATCAGTTTATTCCACTAAACATCTACTTATTCTTATCAACTTATTCTACTAAACACGTATTACAAAATTCTTTTTATCATCAAGTACTCTATTCAACATCAATTTATTCTTAAACATCCCAAATGGTCACTAATTTTTACAAAAAAATTATACCATAGATTCTTAACTTTAAACTTAATTTCTTACCAGCCTTGGTGATGATGATTAAGGTTAGAAGAATTGCTTCTCTAATAGCTTCTTGAACCTCCTGTAGTAAATACATTCAATCAACAAAAACACTTGTTCAAAAAGTACGCAATGATGGATTGAATAGAAATATAAAAATATCTCCATAATTTACAAAATATCAGTAACACTTATTTTTTTGCTAATTGTTTCCTGATCAAAGTTGATATAATTGTAAAGTGATTCTTAAGATCATTAGAAAACAGTAACTTGGTTTGTTGTTAAGTTGGGTGTCATTAGTATAACACCAAAAACGACAGATTTCATTTACAACTTGTATAAATAGACTTCTATGTCTATGCTTTCAAAGTTCTGCAGTACAATAGATAGTTATTCCTACATAAAATCAACTTCAAGCTCACAAAAGAAAAACAAAGCGAAATCAAGACCAATCGCCAAGAGACACCAAAACTGATTGAGAAAATATAAGCATCTTACTGGTTGTAGAAAACCTTTTTATACATATAGCTACAGTTCTAAGCCACATCACGATCAGTACAATTCCTCATTCGTTATCCATAAAATTAGAATTAATATGAGAGAAAATGAATAATTTTGGGATACGTACCTTCTCATTCAAAAGAATTACAGTTATCGGACGTGATGATATTGAGATTTTCCTCGAGCTTGGAGTCCGGTTTCCTTCGATTTGTTCTTTACAGGTGGAACACCTCTTGACCACCTTTGGCCAGCCATTGTCGCCATCGTGTGTCACCACCTTCACCATGGCAAGTCGTTCGAAGTCCAAGAACCCTAGATCGAAGGAAGAGGCATAGAACACAACGATACAGTAGTCGGAGGACGGTGAGGGTTTGGTGGGGCTACGTAGACGATGCAAGCGGATGGTGGAGGGGTAGTAAGGGCAGTCGAAGGAGTGGTGGAGGCTTTGATTATGGTGTGTTGGTGCAGGGAGAACACAGATAGGGGCTGGGCAGAGAACACACGGAGGGGCAGAGGGCTTGAAGGTCATGAAAAGGCAAAGGTAATTAGGAAAGATATATGACTTGTACACGATGCTTGAAAATTTGTACAAAAATGAATAGTATATCCTACTCATATGAACTTTTCTCTAATTAATATATATATAAATATATATATATATAAATATGTTGTTTGTGATATGTTAAACACAATTAGTCCTTCTTCTTTCTTTCTCTAACTTTTTTTTTCTTCTATACAACATTGGTTATTCTATTAGATATTTCACATTTTGCCCCTATAATTTGTAGATTGTTATGTGCCTAATTTAATGTACTTGTCAGTATATAATTGTTATAAAACTTCCTGAGTATTCTAAACTTAGGCCGAGTACTCACTTAGTAATTTCCAAGTACTCGTTTGCTAGGGCGAGTAATCACTATTTTCTAGTCAACTGATATGAACATGCCTAGCAATTTTTGTAAGTACTATGAATACGAGTTGATTCATGCTCTTATGTAAACGTTTTTTTTGGAGATGAATCGGGTAAACTGTGAGACAATTTCGTACTTATTTTATATATGTTTTTAGTTAGTTTATATTTTTACGTAGATTTGTTGGCTTTCTCTTTTATACAACCTCAATTCTTCTATTAAAGATTTTACGTTATGTCTTTAGATTTTGTAGCACATATGTTGAACCATATTAGGTTTTTTAAGTTTAGAGTTTATTTCTACACTCAAAGTCATAAATTTAAGGGTATGTTTGGGGTTTCTTATTTAAGTTTAAAAAGACTTTTTGTCAAAATTACTTATTAACTTATGAGTATTTGAAATTAAGTTTTTAAAAAAGTGTTTGTATTAGTTTTTGATATGTGAATATTCAAAAAGTCAATAAGTTGTTTGTATTATCTTTTAAAAAAGTGTTAGGATTAATTTTTAGCTTATTATATCAAAAAGTTAAAAAGTCATTTTAAAAGTTACAAATTATAGTTTTTTAAAAACAACTTTTTAACATTACTATAAAAGTTAAAACAAAAACTTCTTCTAACATTACCAAACATCTTTTTAACTTATTGACTTTTTAAAGCCAATAAGTAGGTTTTATATGAAATTAAGCGTAGTTTTATGCACATACCAGTATAAATTCGAGTTAATTCAGGATCTAATGCAAACTTTTTTAAAAAATAAACTACGTGTAAAATTGATTCACGTCTTCATATAAACTACTTGCATTTGTTTAACAACGTTCGAGAAATAAAAACCTCAAACACAAATTTGGTTTCTGGGAAAACAGTATCTTTGATGTTATTTATCCTAACACTCAACAGTCAACAGTCAAGAATCAGACCTGGAGTTAAAAACCCTGAAAACCGCTTTAGAAACCAAAGGGTACAATTCGGCAGAACCCGCCAAATCATCCATCGGAGCAAAACTCTTCTCCTCCCTCCATCGTTATCCCGTCGTGGTACTCCGCCGTACTCAGCCGCCGGCGTTATATACCAACCAAAGGCGAAAGGCCGGTATAATTTATATTTAGCATTTCTGTTCGTTCGAAGTTAATTCTATTATACATTTCTTCAATTTTGTCATGCCCAAATGATGGTTTTTGTCCAATCTGCTAAGTTATCACATTCTTGTCCTCTATTTTTCCAAGTTCAGTTTTTTGATTATAATCTAAACCTAATTACGTGTCGAATTGAAACCCTCTAATTGATCGTGATTAGTTTTGGTATTTCTTTTTTCAAACAGAAAAATGTTAACTTTTTGACAATTTGTTTCGGGTTTTCTAGATTTGACAATCATAAAAAGAGAACGTTTTTAGCTAATTATAAGAAGAATTTATTGTTACAGAAAGTCTGGAGTAACTAGTTGTAATGAACTTCTTATTTAATGCGTATTCCACCGCTTTATTTGCAAGGACGAGTGGCAATTATGCTGCAAGATGTTTTTCTAATGGAGCCTTCAGTTTATCATTGAGAAGAAGAATTGATCATCATGCTGCAATAATTACTACAGAAAATGGATTGGTTCTGACCAGATTTCGTGCTAGTTGCTTCTCTACTAGAAAAACTGGTGGTGGTAAATCGAAGACAAAGAATTCAGATTCGAAATCAGGGAAAATGTTGGGAGATGAGAAGAATGCTTTCTTTGTGGTTCGAAAAGGCGATCTTGTTGGTGTATACAAAAACTTAAATGATTGTCAGGCCCAAGTTGGATCCTCGGTACATTCTTTCGACACATCATATCCTTAGATTGTTAAACTATATATATGTCTGATTTATTTGGTTTTGGTTTGTCCATTTCTGTGTATTTGTAGGCGGTAGTTAATAAATTGTTGCATGAACTGCAAAATCATTTAGCATGCTTCTTTTAGAACTTATGGTGATTTGTAGGTGCCTGAAAATCTATAGCATAGTTATAGGTGATAACTTTCTTATGAATATCCTTAATTTCTATATTTCACATCAAAGACCAAGTGAATTGCAAATTTATTGAAGATATAAAGTTTAAACACGGCAGCACTAAGCAGTGATTTAATATCATTCAGTGCTCTAATTTATGAAATTAGGTTATTATAGATTTTGGTGTTAAACTTTTGAGGTCGAATGATCTCATTCTCATGACATATACTCTTAGATTAGCCAATCAGGTCATATGTTGTTTATTTTATTTTAGTAAAGCTAGATTGTTTGTAGTTTTTAAATTCACTAATCCCATTTCAAGATAGATCAGATTGGACGATCCAATGGTCAAGATTGGTACCTTATGCAGGTTCAACACTTTTGTGATGATCATAATTATAAAATTTTAATATGTTAAGATCAAGTCTAGGATTTCAACAACCATGAAACGAACGGTTTAATAGTAAACATTTTGAGATAATTACAGATATTTCAGGGCACTTGATACATCATGTCTCTGTATGGCCTTTTAGGTGTGTGATCCACCTGTCAGTGTGTATAAAGGCTACACAATGCCTAGGGAAGCTGAAGAATATATGATTTCTTGTGGGCTTAAGAATGCACTTTATTCCATCAAAGCTACAGATCTAACAGAAGAGCTATTTGGAAATCTTGTAGCGTGTCCTTTCCAGGTAATAGTGAAAAGGAAATTTGACCGTTAATTATTTCAGGGACAAAAAAGATGCAAAAGTGAAAGGAAATTTTTTATATGATGTTCACTTGATACTGTGTTAGTTGTGACACTTAAACGTGCTTAATAAACGATTCTTGTTGGCCCATGGCCTTGTATCCTAGTGACATTGATGGTTGCACCCACAAAAGTGGTGTGGGTCAAATCCTTGCAAAGGCAGAATTGGGTGTAAAGAATTGTTGCTCAAAAAAAAAAAAAATGATTGTTGTCAAATAAAAGGCACATACAAAACTAGCCAGCTCTTTTCTGGGTCGGTGGATTTGAAATTGTTTATAGATCTTCGTATATAAATTTGTAAGTTCATTCCTTGTTCAACTGCAATCTAAAACTATCATTTTTCTGCAGCAACCACATTTTGCTTTAGGAGAACCATCTGCTGATCATTTGTCCAAAAGGAGATTTCAGGAAGTTTTGGGATCCCAAACTGGGGTAAGTTAAGTTTATCTCCTTATTAATCACTGGATTTACTATCTTTTATTCTTTCACCTTCAAAATATCAGTTACGAGAATTCTTCGTTGTATTTATTTTCATATGGTATGTCACATTGTTAGATTAAACTTGTAATTTATTAAAAAGAGGAGGGTTTAGTTTTAATTATTTTGTTTTATGTTTATCCAGTCCTAGGTTCTTGTTTTTTAGTTATAGATTTTATCTTTTGGCTATAAAAGCCGAGGTTTGTTTTGAGTTTATTCATTCAATAAAAGTTCAGCAATTTATATATATATCTCTGTTACCGATTTCAATTGGTATCAGAGCCGAGTGTTTAAGGGAGAAAGAGCGATCGAAGGAAGGAGTTCAAGAATCTCAGATTCAAGGTCAAGGAAGAAGTCAGCCAAGCAAGGAAGATTCGAAGGAGTGAATCGAGGCGATGGCAGGCGGACCAAGTGAACACGTGATCGTGCAAGTCAAGGAGAGCAACTCGTCTTCGCTGCAATGCCCTATCCTAACGGCAGACAATTACAACGTCTGGGCCATAAGGATCAAGGTTGTATTCAGGGTCCATGGGATCCTTGAAGCAATCGAACCAAGGGCTGGTGCAACCGCAGACGCCAAGAAGGATGACATGGCGATAGCCATGCTGTATCAAGCAATTCCCGAAGAGATGGTGATCCAGGTCTCTCAATACAATACGGCTCAGGAGATGTGGAATGCCCTCAAAACAAGATTTGTTGGAGCTGACCGTGTTCGAGAAGCAAGGTTGCAGACTCTGCAATCCGAATTCAAGGGGCTGAAGATGAATGAGGATGACTCAATCGATGAGTTTGCTACAAAGTTGAGCAAGCTTGTATCGAAGTCAAATAGTCTGGGTTCAACAATCAAAGACAAGACCTTGGTGAAGACGTTGTTAAGTTCAGTGCCTAACAAGTTCATCGTGATAGTGGCGTCGATTGAACAGTTTGCAGACCTAAGCACCATGTCTTTTCAAGAAGCAATCGGACGACTTAAAGCCTTTGAAGAAAGAATCAGGCCCAAGGATCAGGGATCAAGCTCAAAAGGGGACCGGCTCATGCTGTCCTACGAAGACTGGAAAGACAAAAAAAAGCAGGAAGCCTCAAAAGGAATTGGAAGGGGATCCAACAAGCCGACAGTACAGGGCAGAGGCCGAGGCAGAGGAAGTTTTGGCAGGGGCAGAGGTCAAGACAAAGGCCAAAGTTCCTATCATCAAGGCCCAAGCTCCTATCATTTATGGGAAATTCAAAGACAAGACAAAAGTTCAGTGCTTTCGATGCGATGCCATGGGTCATTACTCATCCGAATGCCCTACCAGACCAAGGCAGGAGGAAAGTAATTTGGCTCAAGCAAATGATGAAGGACCAGCCCTCTTGATGACAATTGGAATAGAGACTCAGGCAGAATCAGTGCTGCTAAACGAAGGCAACATTCATCCAAGAAGATATGAGAAGGCTGAGGATGATTACTGGTTCCTAGAAAATGGGGCCATCAATCATATGACAGGTAATAAAGACCTTTTTACTCAGCTTGACAACACCATCACTGGAAAGGTGAGATTTGGAGATGGGTCCTATGTCGAGATCAAAGGAAGAGGGAGCATAATAGTGGAATGCAAGACAGGAGAACAAAGGATCCTTATGAATGTATACCTAATCCCCTCTCTAAAAAGCAGCATCATTAGCCTTGGGCAACTGACCGAAGTTGGGTATGAAATCCAGATGAAAGTGGAGCTGTTGTGGGTAAAAGAACAGGATGGAACACTGATGATGAAGGTCCCTCGAACAACTAATCGGCTGTACAAGGTCAGAATAAAGGTTGCTGTACCAGTATGTCTGCAAGCAAAGGTTGACAGTGCAGCCTGGTTGTGGCATGCATGGCTAGGCCATGTGGGGTTCAATTCTCTGAAGTTGCTGACCACAAAAGGACTGGCAAGGGGAGTTCCAACAATTAACCATCCATCTCAAGTATGCGATGGTTGCTCACTTGGAAAGCAATCCAGAAACTCTTTCCCTAAGCAGTCCCAATACCGAGCAAGCCACCTGCTGGAACTGGTCTATGCGGATGTCTGTGGGCCCATAACACCAACCACCAAAGGAGGAAACAGGTACATGTTGCTGCTGGTTAATGATCACAATCGATATATGTGGGAATTCATCATGAAGTCAAAGGATGAGGTGTTCAGCTGTCTGGAAAGATTCAAAAGGCAAATTGAGATGGAGACTGGTTGTACCATTAGAAAGCTGCGAACAGACAATGGTGGGGAGTTTACATCAAGAAGACTGGAAGAACTATGCCACAAGGCTGGGATCCAACACCAATACACAGCCCCATACTCCCCACAGCAAAACGGGGTTGTGGAAAGACGAAACAGAACAGTGCCGAACATGACTAGAAGTGTGTTAAAGGCAATGGATCTTCCCCAAGGCTTCTGGGCAGAAGGAATAAGGCACTCCATTTACATCCTAAATCGAATGACCACCAAGGCCTTGAAGGACACCACTCCGTATGAGATTCTCAAAGGAAGGAAGCCCAATCTAGAGCACATCAGGGTCTTCGGTTGTATTGGGTATGTAAAGACCCTATCAACTGACCGGAAGAAGCTTGATGACAGAAGTATAAAGATGGTGCATCTTGGAACCCAGCCAAGAACCAAAGCCTACAGAATGTTCAATCCAGTGACAAGGAAAGTGCATGTAACCAGGGATGTTAAGTTCGATGAAACAAAGGGCTGGACTTGGGAAGAAACAAGCAAAGAAGGCAGGGTGAAAGACAATACTTGGACCTGCTTTGTGGTTCAACCAAGGCAGGATGAAACAGGAGTTGAAGGCCCAAAAGACAACAATGATGTGCAAAGAAATCCAGAAGATCATGAGCACCTGGATACCGAATCAGAATGGAGCAGCCCAGATTCAACAATTAAAGGGAGAGGCCCAATTCTACCTCGGGAGGCTGAAGACCAAGATCAGCCTTATGATCCCTCCATTGCAGTAGAAGAAACGTATGATGACACTCCAGTAAGGGGAATAAAAGCACTAGAAGATCTGAATGATGAAGAGTTGTTGCTCATAATTGATGAACCAAAGAACCATTCAGAAGCTAGTACTATGAAAGAATGGCAAGAAGCAATGGAAGTAGAGATAACCTCTATAGAAAGGAACCAGACATGGTCTCTCACAAATCTGCCAGCCGGTGTAAAACCCATAGGGCTGAAATGGGTTTATAAAACAAAAAGGGATGCTTAGGGGAAGATCACAAAGCACAAATCCAGGCTTGTAGCCAAAGGCTATGTGCAGCAATACGGGGTTGACTATGAGGTGTTTGCTCCTGTGACCCGAATGGAGACTGTAAGGCTGCTGCTGGCCATAACAACTCAACAAGGCTGGCCTGTACATCATCTAGATTTCAAGACAACCTTTCTACATGGAGAATTAAAGGAGCAAATCTTCGTGAGTCAACCTGATGGATTTGTGCAGGGAGCAGAAGATAAGGTCTACAAGCTCACAAAGGCATTGTATGGGTTAAAAAAGGCTCCCCGAGCCTGGAACACCAAACTAGATAATGTTTTGAAGAATTTGGGTTTCAATAAATGCAAACAAGAGCCAACAGTGTATATCAGGGGACAAGGACATAATACTCTGATCATGGGAGTATATGTAGATGATTTGCTGATTACAGGAGCATGCATTGAGGAAATAAAAAGAATAAAGAAGGAGATGGAAGGAAATTTTGAGATGACTGATCTGGGTATGCTGACCTACTACTTGGGTATAAAGGTTAAACAAGACAAGGAAGGGATCTCTATATGTCAAGAAGGATATGCAAAGAAGATACTGAAAGAGACAAGCATGAGTAGCTGCAATTCAATCACTTTTCCTATGGAACCAGGGCTGAAGTTATCAAAGGAAGACAAAAGTCCAAATGTTGATCCAACCTTGTATCGAAAGTGGGTAGGATGTCTAAGGTATTTGACACACACCAGGCCAGATCTGAGTTATTCGGTTGGATATGTGAGCAGGTTCATGCAAGAGCCTAAACAAAGTCATATGCAAGCTGTAAAGCAGATTCTCAGATATGTTAAAGGAATATCAAATCTGGGAATATGGTACAAAAGGAATGGAAGCAAGGTACTTCATGGTTTCAGTGACATCAGCCACTCAGTTGACAGGGATGATGGGAAAAGCACCACTGGTCTGATATTCTTCTATGATGAAGCTCCTGTGTCTTGGAACTCTCAAAAGCAAGCAACAGTAGCACTCTCTTCATGTGAGGCAGAATTTATGGCCGCCACAAGTGCATCATGTCAGGCTATATGGCTGCAAAGGTTGCTAAGTGAAATACTTGGAGTTAAAGAGGAGGCAGTGACTATAGAAGTGGATAATCAGTCAGCATTAGCACTAATGAGGAATCCAGTTTTTCATGGAAGGAGCAAACACATAGATACTCGGTATCACTTCATAAGAGAGTGTGTGGAGAATGGAAGGATTAAAGTGAAGCATGTAAGCGGGGGCTGAACAAAAGACAGATGTGTTGACTAAAGCATTGCCAAGAATCAAACATGAAGAAATGAGAAGGAAGATTGGACTGAAGCAGATTACAAGTTTAAGGGGTTGATTGTTAGATTAAACTTGTAATTTATTAAAAAGAAGAGGGTTTAGTTTTAATTATTTTGTCTTATGTTTATCCAGTCCTAGGTTCTTGTTTTTTAGTTAAAGATTTTATCCTTTTGTTTTGGCTATAAAAGCCGAGGTTTGTTTTGAGTTTATTCATTCAATAAAAGTTCAGCAATTTATATATATCTCTGTTACTGATTTCACACATAGTTGAATTGTTATCAAGCATATTGCTTTTTGCGTATATGTTTTTTTTATCATTGATGTCGATATATATGTTTTTTTGCAGGAAGGATTTGGATTGACACCTATGTCGGCTGATCCTGCAAGAAAGCATGCAAAGTTGGAAAATCTTGCAACTCAAGCTCTAACAACGCATGTGAGGAGTGATAGATACATTGATACCTGATTTATGCATGATCTGTTTTCAGTTAAATATACTAATTGCTGGTTGTCGCATTGTTCCAGTTTTTTTTCCTTTTTAATCGATATGATTTAATTAAATCATTAATTTACAGCGGACTTGTATTCTTGAGTTTGATGGCGCGTCTAAAGGAAATCCTGGACAAGCTGGAGCAGGAGCGGTTTTAAGAACTAATGATGGAAATTTGGTATAAATAATTTTCCTGTTTCTTTCTTCTCTTATGATACTCGATAATATCTCCACTTCCTTTTTGTAGATTTGTAGATTGCGTGAAGGTTTGGGTATAGCTACTAATAATGTTGCTGAATATCGGGCTATTATTCTAGGGTTGAGATATGCTCTTAGCAAAGGTTTTACTAGCATACGAGTTCTAGGCGATTCCAAACTCGTTTGCATGCAGGTCTCTGCTGTGTTCTCTTAGTCAAAACTATCTGATCAAAACTAGAAATGAATAATAATTGCAATGGATTTGTTTTATGTTACAGGTCCAAGGTCTATGGAAGGTCAAAAATCAGAACATTAGCAAGTTGTATGAAGAAGCAAAGAAATTGAAGGATAAATTCGTCTGTTTCCAAATTGATCATGTTTTAAGGGTATGATCACATATCTCATGCGCTTAATTTATGTGGTTATAATATTTTTTCTATATATAGTAATTTGTTTCTTTAGTTTGCTTCATTTCGAGCGTGTCATCGTAAATGGAAGCTCAATACATGACCAGGTTTAGGTAGAGAACTGTTTAAACCACATAGACAAGGCGGTTTTGTAACGATATAACTGCCTCTATATTTCTCCTATTATACGGTACAAGTGCTAAGCCGTTCAAATTGATTTCTTTTCACAAGATTCTTTCACATCCCTTTTGTCAAGAATATTTAGATACTTTGAATTGTAGGCAAACATTTTATCTTTTATGAAACAACCCAAAAACATGAAACCTGTTGCTATATTTATTTTCTAACCGCGTTTCTCCTAGGGCTTGAACTCGGATGCAGACACTCAAGCAAACTTAGCTGTGGATCTTGCAGGTGCAACTTCTTTTCTTACATATATCAATTACCTTTTAGTAGAGGTGGCAGTACATGTGGGTCAGACACAGATAGGTAACTGGTCAAGACGGGTTTTGGTTTAAACGTACATTCTTGGTACCTTCCATTATGGGTTGACCTGCAAACCTTCATGGGTTTTGGTTGTAACCCTACATTCTTGAAATTCCCACCTATACTTTCTGGTTTTGTTGATCAATCGTCATAATAATATACCATGCTGCTGCAGTTGGTCAGATTCAGGAAGTTGACTCATAATGCGAGGCACAACAAAGCATAATAAAAACAAGATGTACGAGCCAAGAGTACATTTCCGCTACACATATACCTTTAGAATCAAGAAATTTTTGCCCGACGGGTCATTATTTCAAGATTTTTACGCCCTACTCAAGAGTGGGAATTCACCGGGTATGCTGGGTATGTTTGTTTGTTTATCTAACTTAGTTTCCATTTAAACTACTTTTCAACTTTTGGGGTATAGTTTGTTGTCTGGGGGTCTTGAATGATAGAGTTTACCATGTATGCACAATGTACTTGTTAAAATTGTTGATATTTTAGCCTTTTATAAGTTGGTATCTGTAGACTGAAGTTGTATACCAGTTTGCTAGTTAAATTAATTTTTTTTCCAGCAATAATTTGGTATGCTTGCACGTGTATTTTGAAATTGATCTTCTTTAAAAGGTAAACTTTTTGATGAATATACTATGTCAGAGTAACTACAATCATATTCTACTGAACTTGCAACTTATATTACTACATATTCTTTTGAGTAAACTTTTTTTTTTATTACCATGAAAACCTACTTACGTGATAAACCCTCCTGGGTTTCCCCAATACCCGACTAACCAGGAGCAGGTAAAGCGTAACAACAAGCAATCTATTTTCTCTTTTAGAGCAAACAATAATCTTATAAAACTTTTACTTTAATTAGATTCCGTAATAAGTTCAATCATATAATATCTTGAATGAAAAACCAGAGGTTATTTGTATTCCTCGGAAGCCCTCGCTCACATCACCATTCAATATTTCTTGGCCTAGAATTAGGGATGTATTTCCAGACACTCCCCAAAAAGGGAATTGATCTATGGTCGATTGGCCTTCAAGGAAAATCAGCCTAAGAGAGAATTGAGCTTGAGATATCTAAGTTGTCTCTCCTCTCTCAATTGCCCATTTGACTTATAAAGCCCACATCAGTTGTATGGGCAATTGATGTGGCTTTCTAAGCCAAATGGGCTCTCTCACCCATCAGACTCGTCTTTTGGTTTGAGTTTTCCTTTTGGTTTGTAACAGTGGTATCAGAGCCAACTCGGAGTGGTGGCCCACGGAGTGGTGACCTGGAAAGAGCCTGCCGTGACCAACGATGACGTTGGCCCTTAAGGAGGGTCGATTATTACGGATCGAAACAATTGCAAGGTATGAGACTTGTTTCACATCAGTTGTATGGGTAATTGATGTGGGCATTATAAGCCAAATGGACTATCTCACCTATCAAACTAGTCTTTTGAGTTGAGTTCTTCTGTTTGGCTTGTAACATTGTGGGTACTAGGTAGGGGTGGTAATAGATGGAGTGTGATGGTGATTCACGGTGGAAAATGGTCTGAGATGACAGGTCGACAACCTTTGGTCGATAATAGTTGAGAGGGAGGTGTTTCAAAATTTTTTTGCTTGGAGGGTAAGAATAACATTATTAATTTGAGTATGTTACACAATTAATTTCTATGGGTAAGGATCAAATAAAAAGTCTATTTTGTATTTTGTCTAAGAAGGCTAAATAGGGTTTTTAAAATCTCTAAAATCGACCAAAACGAACTCTGATTGAACTCATTTTGATGGCATTGGAACCATCTTATCGTACCCTATAATATTTGCTTTTTGGTTTTGGCTTTAACAACTAGTTTTAGAATTTGGATTTTAAGGCATGTTTATTTAGCTTTTTGGTTTTATCTTTAGGTTTAGAATATGTTTTTATAATTTTGGTTTTATAATTATGGTTTATTATTTATGATTTAAGGTTTATGTTTTAGGGAATTACAAGCCGGTTTCAATGATGTAAAAATAAATTCAATCGGAGTTTGTTTGAGTCGGTTTTTGAGCTTTTAAAAATCCTTTATAGCCCTTTTAGGCAAAAAAAAAAAAAAAAAAAAGAGGAACCTTCCCCCAATTTCTATATTTAAAATGTTTTTGAAGCGTCATTTCATTTAACATAAAAAACTAATGATCCTAGTAGGTTGTAGTTGGTTGTGACGAACTACATACCCAAAGTAAAATTGATATTTTAAATACTTAAAATGAAAAATGTTATTCGGATCAAAGTCCTATGAAAATAGCGAAGTTAACTATACTCTTTTGATCAAATATTTTACTTTTTTTGAGAAATTTGTGATTGAGTGGCTATGATAATTACGTTGGTTATTTTTATTTTTAATTTTTTTTACGATTATCAAATACAAACACTTGTAATTTTACTTTTAAATGCATCCAAAAATGGATGTCATATAAGCTAAATATTTTTTATCAATATTTTAAAAAACAGATGATAAATTGTCACTACTTGTGCTTTTCAAGTGTTCAAAATTTCCATGACACTTTCAAGATTGTGTTATTAAATTCATGAAAAGAAACATTTTTACATTATGGCATTTCATGACAATTTGAAGTAATTTTATGATGTTTTACCGTAACTTAATGACATCATGTGATACGTTTTATGATTTTGTTGTATGATCACTAAATTGTCTTTCACAACGTTGTCGCTAATCATTTGGGAAACTGAAGAGATACCTTAGAAGATGGTAGTTGTCACACCCCGGGCTCTCGGCGACCCGGGCGCTGCGACCCGATTGGTTTCATTGATAATTACAGTCTCGGTCAGAGTATATTATTTATTTTAATATTTTTTAGCGGAAGCGTTGTTTCATGAATTCGTAATTTTATAAATAATTCACATGCATGGATGTGAAAACCGTTTTTCATAATTTACAAATAATTCATACGCATGTGTATGAAAACCATATTTTCATTGCTTGTAAATAACTTTTCAGGATTTTATTAAATTTCATATGCATAGATATGAACATAACATTTTATTTCATTTTAAACCGAGTTTTTACAAACATATATTTACATATCTCGGTTTATACGGGACTTGGAGGTATAACTCCAATTGCTCCTCAGTTTCGCCACAAGATTTTTATTAAGGCGTCATAGGCCCTAAATCTCTAATCTTGCTTCTGATTTGTCATTCATTATTACCTGAAAAATTTTTGAAAATAAAACGTCAACATAATGTTGGTGAATACAAATAACAGACTCGATATGTAAGCATAGCATGTTCGGTCCTTTAACCATAAGTAATATTGGCTAGGGGTGTTCAAAAAATCCGAAATCCGAAAACATCCGAAATCCGAATCGTATTCGAAACCCGAAAAAACCGATCCGAATTAAAGATTCGGATAGATTCGGATCGGATATCCGTTTTCCGAATTCGGATCGGATCGGATATCGGATATCCAAAATCCTGTTTATTCGGATCGGATATCCGAATTCAATCCGAATAACCCGAATAAACCCTGTTTTTTCGGGTTATTCGGTTTGTTCGGATTATTCGGATGAAAAAATTGGTTTGTTCGGGTTATTCGGATAGATTCGGATCGGATAGAAAAATTTCGAATTCGGAACGGGTCGAGTTTCGGATAAGGTCTTAAAATTTTCAAATCCGAACAACCCGATCCGAATAACTCGAATAAACCGTTATCCGATCCGATGAACACCCCTAATATTGGCAATACTACACATTTAGCAGGTTATTTCACTGATCGATACAACTACTGCATACACTGGTTTATAACTGTCACTGGTTAGGAACTACAGCGCAGCGCGTCTTACGTTTTGTTCCCTCCAGCCCACAGCTGGTCACTGGTTAGGTTGCCTGCGCAGTACGTCTTACGTTTAACCTTCCAGCCCACCTGTACCAGCCACGTATGGGGATTTCACCCATATGCGGATACGATTTGCAAATCATACGTATACTAATAGCCTAAATGCTGGTCTAATAGTATCCTTTTATGCGTCAAAGTTTAAACATACCATGCTCATAAAAATTCATTTATAAATTTAAAAACAAGTTAGATGTATTCACCTGGATTTTGGTTGGCTGGGTAACAGCTTAGAACTTATTAATCTGGGCACCGTTTCTGCTTAATCTTTACTTATAACTATTTGTAAGAATGATTCCTGATGTGTTTATTTGTTGTTCCTAAAATAGATCATAATCAATATAATATTTGTACATATATATGGGTCGGATCTTAACTCTAATCCTATACTAATAATATCCGAAATATTAACCTTGTAATTAAATTTTTTTTTTTTAAAGATTCAAAGACATACCAATTATATGGAGAGTTAAACTTCGAACTTCAATTTCTTAACTTTGCTGCTCCTTGAATTTCCTATAGAATTTGGTTGTTTTTGAAAGTGTATTACTTTGCTTCTTTCTTTATATTCGAAGCAAGAAATATATATTTATTCAACCGACTTAAAATAGATATTTAGTTCGATTATAAAGATAAGGTTTGAGGTTGTATTGAAATCTTCAAAATTGAAGATAATTTGGCTGTTATCTTTCAAATACACACACGTATAAGAATTTTAATTTTTCTTTTTTTTTTTATAATAATAATTGTTTTTATATTATTATAATTAATCTAGCTCAAATTTTGTTTTTCTCTAATAACCTCTACAATATCATGTTTTATAAAATTCTAAGAATACGGTCAGGATATACCAATTTTTCTCTACGTTTTGACCTAAGTTTCGTTAAAAACGGAGAAAGTTTAATTATAATATATTTTATTAATTTTCAGCGGTCTCCTATAACAGTGACTAATCGTTCAACCAACGATTATTTCTAATAATTATTTCATCTTACCTATTCGCTTAAACGAACGTTAAAAATCTTGAACGTTTATTTTTATTTATTTATTTATTTATCTTAAATACTCATATAATAAACTATTTTATACTATTAGACGAGACACCTTGCGTTTTAATTGATAGATTTTTATTATTATATTTTTGACTAGTAATCTTTAAATAATAAACGGTATTTTATTTATGTTTATAAAATAGGATGTTACAGTAGTGGGAATAACTCATAGAAAGCAGATTAAATTAATTAAAGTGGATAAGATGCAAGTTTTATAATTTATAATATAAATAATAATATAAGACATTCTTATATAAGAAGTTTGAGAATCAAAACTAATGAGTTGAACAAAAAATGGTTCAGTTTCAAACTGATGGTATACCAGACTCATCCCGACATATTCAAAATGTCAGTCCAAGGTGTTTATTACTTCAAAAACACTATGACGGCACTAAAGCGTGTATTTGTTTGAAACATGATAGAGTGTTAAGAACACATATCAACTCTTTTGAAGACAAGATACAAGTAGAAGCACAAATATACGTGGATCAATCTCAAACCAAACCACCTTGGATCCATCAGTCAGTTAGGGTTAGCCAAACAGAACTGATTTTTCTCTCAAATTGGGTTGAGAAGCTTTGACCCTTTTGAGTAGAAACTAAACCGGTTCAAACCGTTTGCCTCTGAAATTCTTAATTACTTAGTCGTTGGATTGGATTTTCGGTCCACAAATAGAGTTAGCTGGGAAAGCCTCATTTACGGTGCACACATATGTGTGGGCCCTCAAGAGCTCAAAGTAAAATTGCATTAATTTTAACGTTATTTTACTTATTTTATGAAAATAACGTTAAAAATGTTGGGATGATCAACTTCAAACAATAACTTTGAGCCGGAGACTTCTTCGGAGCAGCTTTTCTATTTCAACTGGGATATGGTTACGGTTTGTGTTACTGAAAATAAGGAATTAACTGGGTAAGTTTGTTTAAATAGAGTTAACTGGGCTAAGACTAAGAGAAATAATGTTAAAAGTTGGGCCAGCCCACTTCAAATCCAACGTCGGTTCTCAAACTTCATAGTTCATAAAACCCTTCTCGTTCACGACTAGGGTTTCAAGGTCTTTCATCCTTGTACCCACATTCACAATTGCCAGCAGTCTAGGGTTCTTGCGCTGATTTTCACGTATTCAACTGTAATCTTTCATTTGTCTCTGGTAATCATTTCTTCTCGTTATCAATTCATTGTATTGCTGTTAAAAAAAAATCAATTCATTGTATTCTAGCTCGATCTATTTGGAATAAGCACCTATTTGACTGATTTTTTAATTGTTTTTGTTTTCTGTTATGAATTTGCATCTTTGATTTGCCTTCAGACGCAACTATGTTTTCATCTAATCTAATATTTCGTTTATGATAATCGTGTTATTGAGTTTTTTGTGTTTTAACGTATGATTGAATTTGATCAATCATTAATGGATGAATTGCTTTTCTTATATTCTGTTATAAATTTGTATATTTGACCTTCCCTGGAAGATATGTTTGCTTGTTTGATCGATATTTGCAGATTAAATTTGATGTCTGTATGTCTCTGTTGGATATGTGTAGGCTTGTGAACATAAACTAGAGGTGATTTGCTTACAGTATTAGGATCTTCATTAGGAACCAGCTATGTTTAGAAATTTTGATGAGGCCTTGTAGTTCTTGTATGAGGAATCATGGCGTTCACAGTCTGCTTTGGCTGGTTTTGATATATGTTTTAGATCGAAATGTAATATATGGTTTTGAGAAATGGTAAACCAAACCTGCCAAAATGGATAGGGTTGGGCGGTTTGAAGTTTGAACTGGTTTTTTAATTGTTTAAAATTGTTGGTTTGAGTTAAAATGGGTAGGATGCTATCATGCCTTTTGTAACTGGTTATTTTGTTTTTAGTGATATTATTATTTGTTAACAACTTATTTTATATTTTCAGATTCATAATTTATTAACTTTTATGTTGCAGAATTTTGGCGTAAATTTTCAGACATGGTGCAGTATAATTTCAAGAAAATCACTAAAGTCCCTACAGGGAAAGATTTTGTTGATATAGTACTCAGCAGAACCCAAAGGCAAACACCTACTGTTGTTCATAAGGGCTATGCAATTAATCGCATTCGCCAATTTTACATGCGGAAGGTGAAATTCACACAGACAAACTTTCATGAAAAGCTATCTACCATCATTGAAGAATTCCCTAGGCTTGATGATATCCATCCTTTCTATGGCGATCTTCTTCATGTTTTGTATAATAAAGATCATTACAAGCTTGCCCTAGGTCAAATTAACACTGCCAGGAATCTTATTGGAAAAATTGCCAAAGATTATGTGAAATTATTGAAATATGGTGACTCACTTTATAGGTGCAAGGCCTTGAAGGTTGCTGCTCTTGGTCGAATGTGCACTGTTACCAAAAGAATTGGGCCTAGTTTGGCATATCTTGATCAAATTAGACAACACATGGCAAGACTGCCTTCAATTGACCCCAACACTAGGACAATATTGATATGTGGGTACCCAAATGTCGGAAAAAGCTCGTTTATTAACAAAATTACAAGGGCAGATGTAGATGTCCAGCCATACGCTTTCACCACAAAGTCGTTATTTGTTGGTCACACTGATTATAAATACTTGAGGTATCAAGTGATTGATACTCCAGGGATTTTAGATAGGCCATTTGAAGACCGTAATATTATTGAAATGTGTAGTATAACGGCATTGGCACATCTTAGAGCTGCTGTGTTGTTCTTTCTGGATATATCTGGTTCATGTGGGTACACCATTGCTCAACAATCTGCACTTTTTCATAGCATCAAGTCTTTGTTTATGAACAAACCTCTGATTATAGTCTGCAACAAGACTGATTTGCAGTCACTGGAAGGAATATCAGAAGATGACAAGAAATTGGTTGAGGAGATGAAATCAGAAGCAATGAAAACTTTAATCGGTCAAGGTGGCGAGCCGAGAGATGGTGCTGAGGTTCTTTTGACAATGAGCACTTTGACTGAAGAGGGTGTGATTGCCGTAAAAAATGCTGCTTGTGAACGGTTACTCGATCAAAGGGTTGAAATTAAAATGAAGTCAAAAAAGATAAACGATTGTTTGAACCGTTTTCATGTTGCTGTTCCAAAGCCACGTGACCAGAAAGAAAGACCTCCTTGCATACCACAGGCTGTTCTTGAAGCAAAAGCTAGAGAGGCTGCTGCTATGGGAAAGAAGAAGCTTGAACATGATCTCGAAGAAGAAAATGGAGGCGCGGGTGTGTATTCTGCAAGCTTAAAGAAACATTATCTTCTTGCAAATGATGAATGGAAAGAAGATAACATGCCAGAAATCCTTGATGGGCATAATGTATATGATTTTGTTGATCCTGATATTTTACAAAGGCTTGAAGAGTTGGAAAAAGAAGAAGGGCTTCTGCAGGAGCAGGAAGATGAGGAGGAGGAGATGGATGTAGAGGATTTGACTCCACAACAACAAAAGGAACTAGCTGAAATCAGGAAAAAGAAATGCTTGCTCATTAGAGAACATAGAATCAAGAAAAGCACAGCAGAGAGCCGGCCCATTGTCCCAAGAAAGTTTGATAAAGACAAAAGGTTCACTGCTGAGAGAATGGGTCGACAGCTGTCGTCTTTGGGACTTGACCCATCAAAAGCAATTGAACGGGCTCGAAGTAAGTCTAGGGGTCGTAAGAGGGAGAGGTCAACTGATCATGACATGGATGTGGACAACGATGGTTCGAATAAGAAGATGAGGTTGAGGTCGTTGTCTAGGCCAAGGTCAAGGTCAAGACCACCAACAGGTGTGTTGGTTGCTGGTGAGGGTTTCAAAGATTCAGCTCAAAAGATCAAGGCCTTTAAACTGGGTAAGAAATCTGTTGCGAAGAGGAATAAAGATGCCAGAAAGGGCGAGGGTGATCGAGTCATCCCTAATCTAAAACCGAAACATTTGTATTCTGGCAAACGTTCTAATGGAAAGACCAGTAGGCGTTGATGAGGATGACGGTAAAGCCAAAAACTTGAATTCGAGTCAAGTGTTTTAATACTAAAAATTGATTGCTTTTTATTTGCATATCTTCATTTGATATCTGATCTTCATTTGGCATTCATTTGAGTTTTCAAGAGTCTTGATAAATGCTGATGTCATTCAAGAAATGAGAGCCTGTGATAGAAATCTCTGTTAGGAGTCTTTATGTTTGTTTGGTTTTATTCTAGTTTCTGCTAATACATTTTGGAACCTATGAATATTTTAGTGAGATGTATGAAAAAATTTTGGATTTCAAAGCGATAATTTATCGTACAAGTCATAATTTTTAGACTAAACTACATGAAACATCCAATTATATAAATATTAAATTGCAGATTGGGTCCCAAATTTTCATTAATTGCATTGGACGTCCTTCTAGGAGTTTTGTAATATTTAAGGTCCATTAGTATAACTACCAGATGTTAATTGACATCGACTAATATCCCTTAAGACTATCCACAACGGTCACCCCACTGAAAACCCTTCCCCACTAAAATTTCATGCCACGTCATCACCCCACTGAAAACCTTAAACATTCACAATGGTCACCCCACTGAAAACCCTTCCCCACTATTCCACGTCATCAACATTTTTTAAATTTAATTGATTTATTTAATTTTTTTTTGCAAACAAAAAATAATAAAGTTAGAATTTAATTAAACCATTCAAATAAAGATACAAATAAAATAAAAATTACATTGCAAATTTAAATAAAAAAAAACCATACAAAAAAAAAACTAACAATTCAAATAAAATTTAACGATATTTATCCAAGAGTTTCTTTTTCATTTTTTTTCATTATTTCACGATCTTCGTCGTCGAGCATGTCGGGAGGCAAAGACTCAAGTGCTCTGAGGTCGGATCGGAAAGTTTTCTCTTCGTGCATTTTTTTCCTTTCTTCGTGTTTTTGTTTTTGAAAAGTTGTGAAAGCTTGGAGTTGATCAGCGAGTTCGGTTGTTGACGGGTTAGAGGAGACGGTTTGACGACTCGAAGAGGAAGCCTGTTTTGTTGTATCTCGACCCGTCGGTCTAACCGGTTCCGGTGGGGTGTTGAACTCGGCTTCTTCTTCGTCATCCTCGAGGTTAACCGCGTAATTTGTATGTGCGGTCGAACCCCCCGGAGAATATTCGTTCGATTCGGAGTTTTTGGTTCTTTTTGAAGAACCTTGGACCTCGTTACCTTCTTGGCAAAGAACACGGAATTTTGGCGAGTCTTTTATCGCCACCCAAACGTGGTAGTGGTTAAACGTTTGGCCGTTACTCTTTAGTTGGCATTCCTTTTCGGCCCATTTCAACACGTTCTCGTCGCTCATCCCGCTTTTTCGGTTGTTGGCGCAGTTGCTATAGATCCCACTAAACTTTGTTAACTTGGTGCACATATCCTTCCACTTTGAATTTAGTTGATGATATGTGCGGTATTCGGCATCGAATCCCATCACTGTGTGCCAACTAACGGTCACTTTTTTCCAAAAATTTTCACGTTTTTGCGAGTTACCTTTGGTTTTGTTCTCAGATTCGTCCATGTAACATCTTCCGAGAGCGATTTCTTCGGTGCCATTGGACCACTACTCGGCCCTGTTCCAGCCGGTTGTTTGTTTTTCTTACCTTTTTTGCGTTTTTGAGTGTCTTGTGTCTCCGGCACGACCTCGTTATCATGTTGACTCGGTGACACAAAATCAGATTCGAACCTAGGTTCAGAGTAGGGAGCAAAACCGGGTTGAAAGTTTGAAGGAGATTGGAAGTTTGGTGGATGTTGTTGAAAGTGTTGGATGTTTGGGTTTTGTTGTAGTTGAACCAATAAATTTCTAAGCGATTCGGGATCGTATGAGAACGGGTTGAATTCGGAATTGGGATTGTTAGGCCTTGGATTCATGTTTGTGATTTTTTTTTTAAAAAAATATAGAGAGAAAGATGAAAGATGAAGAGATTTGGGTGGTTTTTGGGTAAAAAGTTTGGGTATTTATTTAGTTTAAAAAAGTTGTTCTTTTTTTTTTTGTTTTTATGCCGTTGAATAACGGTCAAAAATGTGGCCAATCACAATGCACAAAACTCGACGGGGAGCGGGAGCCGTTGGTGCCATTTGAGCGGGGCACCGCTGGCCTAGGGGCGGTGTTCCCGTGCGAAGCCGCGGCGGGGAAGAGGCCCGCTGGCCGGGCGGGATGACCATTGCGTGTGGTCTAATACTCTAAATATTTTAAAGCTAGAAACTGTGTCCCTCTCTGTCAAGACTTGCAACTGATATGCAGATGTTTCTGCCAAAGACATTACAGACTACCGGTATCTTATGGTGGGATAAGGTTTATAAACCAAATGGTCTTAGGTTTGAATCATACAGGGAGATTTTCTCAAAGTATTGAGTTTTCTCTAGAACTGGTGAGTGGTGACTTGATGATGAATATGATCGGATGGTACTGTGGGTGGCATGAGGATACTTCAGTGATCCATCAGTGATCTAAAAATTAGCCCTTCAAAAAAGATACAAATACAAATGTTTCCCAGGATTTTTCTTCTCATCAACACCTCGAAACTAAATTTCAAAGTTTGAAGCTTGAAACTTGAAATATCGACGGGCGACGGCCCAATAATCTACCAATCTAGTTTAAACAAAAAAACACAGACCCATCACAATTCCTTGAAGAAAAACACAGATCGAGTACCCATAAAGAAATTATTAGAAAAAGATAAATAAATTTTATCACAGATACTAGAGCTTGATAATTTGCTTCTTTTGTTGATAAAATACAGACGATTTTGATTATTTTAAGGCAGAAATTAAGATGGAGTGTTTTGATTGGGAAGATTAGAGAAGCCATAGATTTGAGGAGTTTTTGTGATCAATTTAAAAAGAAATTGGGTGCACACACACCACGATGAATACCCAACGAATGTGACTAAATAAAAACCATGACTTGTTTGACAGTTTTGTTAAATGATACACACAAATATGTATAAAATACTATTGACATTACATGTTTAAAATGATTTGCGGAGAGTCTAATTTAAAATGATTTCATGAGTCTAATGCGATACAAACGCGACATATCATTTTTAAAATGATTATTAAACCCGAACATGATATAATTTTTAAATGTTTTATTTATATAAGCACGAACACAAATATGTATAAATAAACAGTTAAAGATGACCAATGATGTCTTGCCCTACTGATAAGATGGAGGTATGAAGGAAGTGATAGTAGACCCAGTTCCTGGGTTTGGTTCTTGATCACATCCGGTCAAGGGCGGCCCGGGGGAGGGGCAAACCCGACCCCCGTCCCGGGCCCATTTTTTACGGGGGCACAAAAATTTTTATATATACGTTTATATACAGATTCATTCAAATGATAATTAATAAGGCGAATTGAACTAAAAAGAAACTTTTATAAACACATTATTTAATGGTGGAAATTTTTTTTTTCTCTTATAGTATATTAAGTTACTTTCATGCCCTTTAAACTAAATATGTCAATTGGTTCGGTTAACGGTTTATTCGGTCTGGTTTATTCGGTCTGGTTTAATCGGTTTTCAATTTTTTCCCTTGTCAAAAAACCGAACCGAATCCGAGAAGTGATTTGGTTCTAATTTCGGCTAAAACCAAATAAACAGACTGAAATCCAAATAAACCGCTTAAAAGCAAATAAACCGATCCAAATAAACCGAATTCAATTGAATAAACCGATTAAACCAAACAAACCAATTAAAAACCGAATAAACCGACCTGAATAAACCGAATTCAACCGAGTAAACCGAATTCAATCTTATATATTATTAATAAGATAATAAATTTGAATTTGAATTTGGTTTAATCGGTTAACAAAACAAACCAAATTTATAAAAAAAATGGAATCAAAAACCGAAATTCGGATATGGTTAGGTACCGAACCGAAAACCGAATTCGGAATTTTGATACAACTAGAACCAAAATGAAAACCGAATTCAGAATTATGTTCGATTTTTCAGTTACGAATACGTTTCGGTTTTCGGTATTAAACGGTTTTTTGGTTTTTTGAGCACCTCCACTTTAATATTTGAATTCTTTAGGGACCTTTTTTTTCCGGTTCGTCCTGGGCACGCCAAATCTCAGGGCCGCCCCTGCATCCGGTTTTACCGGCTTTCCACCGTCGTGCCTTTGGGCGGGTGATTGGGTTTGGTTTTTCCCGAGAATTGGTGGCTAGTGGGCTAGGGGTTCTGTCTGTTTGGAGTAGTGGCCAGCACATGCATCCTTTAGCCATTAGAAGTGGTATACGGAGTACTCGACAATTGCTTAGTTGACCGTTAAAAAAAAAGTTAAGATGACATGACATGTTTAACAAAATCACATTAAAGTTACTAAAAGATCTAGCAACATGTGACTAATTAAACCAAAAACACAAACTTAATTTTTAATTACTTTTTGAAATGGAGTCAGGGTATTACAAATTTACAAAATATTAAATTAACTAAAAATAATAAAAGTATGTAATCTTAAAAACGTGACATATTCATAAGTTTAATGGCTAACACGTTCACACATAATTAGTTTGTGTTATTTTGATCTGGCATGTACAGAATGAAAACTTCATTCTCGATTCTACGAGAATTTTTATGAAAGCAAACTGTCAATCAGTTTACAAACAAACTTACCCAGTATTCATAATATTCAGTAGGGTCTGGGAATAAAAGATGAATAAAAACCTTATTCTTATCCCAGTTAGAATAGAGAGGCTGTTCCAAAAGAGTATCCGGCTAAAAGTTATTATTTGAAGTTAATCATTCAAATGCTTTTAATGTTATTTTAAAAAAATAAGTAAAATAATGTTAAAATTGGTGCAATTTTACCTTTGTTCTTGAAAAGCTTACATATACATACATGATATGTGTGCAACATAGATGAGACTAAACTGTCAATACATTATTTTTGTTCTTGAACGGCTTGGTACGACGACACTAAAGACGAAATTTCAACCATCCCCTCGGATTTGACGCTATAGGGTGTACGCCCTGGCCTACCACAGGAGGAACCCCACAACTGGGTAAACCCCATGACCTTGCCTCAGCAAATATGTTTCGACCTGTATTCGAGTCCAAGACCTCTCGTACAGAAGTTACGGAGGTACCCTTAGGCTAGTGTTTATTGTTTACGTTAACGTTAACCACCAAAGGGCTTCTAGCCTAATGGTAGCCTCTTAACTTCTTTTATAAGAGGTCTTAGGTTGGAGTCTCACCTTGACTTCTTTTATGGTAATCTCAGATGAACAGGTCATTTGCTGTTCAAAAAAAAAAAATTACGTTACCCCCTAAGTGTGTGGAATCATTTTAGTAACGTCTAAAATTACCAGTCAGTCTGTGTTATCTTAGGCATTACAGTTTGGCACTTGAAGACAAAAATGGCAGTTTTTCGCACTCACATCGTCACCCTTTATTCAACCGGATTCGTAACTTCATTGGCTCCGACGACGGCCAATACCTTAAATTTCGCCAACAGACTCACCTCCGGCAGCCTTTTCAGGCGTTTTCCGGCAAAGTCTTCATCTTTCTTTCATCTTAAAGCAACTCCCATTCAGAAATACGTCTATCCTGACCCAATTCCAGAGTTCGCTGTTTACGTAATCTCTTTAGACAATTCCCATATATCTTCTACGTGTCCCAAACACAAAACACACACTAATCACTTTCATTGTGTGTGCGAGGTGATAGGAGACGAAGAAGTACAGGGAAGAGCTCAAGAAGAAACTGAGCTCGGAAAGGGAGATGTTTGGAGATGATCTTGATTCAGTTCTTGACACCTGCGCTCAGGTAATTCTTGATTTGCTTGTGTTTGATCGGGTGATTGTATATATGTATCTTTTGTGTTCATGAATTCCGTTATGTTTGAACATGTGGAGTCTTACTGTTGTCTGATTGCAGTTAACTTTGGATAGGGTTCTTGCGATTGATTAGCTAACGATTAACATTCAAGATTTTGATGCATGCTTTAATAATTGGTCGGTAGAGTTTGGCATAAATTGTTAATCAGTTTTGTTTTCTCTGTGAGCACAAGGTGTTCGATGATATGCTAAACTAATTTTGTTTCCCTGTTTGCCATCTACCTTTCAAAACCGGACCAAACAGCAAAGCAGTCAAATCGATTCCATAATGTCATAAAATAATATTAAAATTAAGAGTAAATTACAGTTTTAGCCCATGTGGTTTAAGTTTTTAACTATTTCGGCCAAAAATAAAATCTTCTGTCAATTCAGCCCCTGTGGTTTAAATAACTAACTCTTTTGGCCTCAACCATTTTTGGGTCAAAACCGTTATAATAGTTAAGTTTGAGGGGCCAAAACAATTAATTGTCAGAGCACATGTGCTAAATTGATAGAACATTATATTTTGGGCCGAAATAGTTAAAACACTTAAAACACAGGGCCAAAACCGTAATTTTGCTTAAAAAGTCTATTTTGCTTAAAAAAAACTAAAAATGAGTTTTATAAACTTGAAAACCAACCCAAAGAAACCCTGACTGAACTCATTTTACTATCATTGGATCCGGCTTGTTGAAACTGAAAATCTAAAACATTAAACCCTAATACTAAAACCAAAGCTTTAAAACCAAACCTTATATTCTGAAGATAAAACACAAAAGATAAAATTTAAACACTAAAACATCAACTTTAAAGTGAAATGTTAAAGCTAAACCATAAAAGCTAATATTGTAGAGTTCGACGATGCAATTTCAATTCCGTCGGAATGAGTTCAATCATAGTTTATTTGGGTTGGTTTTGAAGTTTTTTGATATCCATTTTGGACAAAAATAAACTTTTTATTTGAACATTTTGCTATAAATATGTATATGGTATACCACATATTTTTTTACCCGGAAATTAAAATGAACGGCGAGGATTGGGTTTATAATTTCAATAAAATACAATATATATTTTGCTTTGGATATACGATTTTATAAAAATGAAGACTTAAGTATATAAAACATAGAATCTTAGATACTAAGGGGCTGTTTGTTTGGATCTGAATGAGTCTGAATGGGTCTGAATCTGAATGGTTCAGATTCAGACTGTTTGTTTGGGGAAAAAATGACATCTGAATGGGGCTCAAGGTCTGAATGGTTCAGACTTGAGATGGAGTCTGAATGAGAAAGAGAGGAGGCTGGGAACCACTGAATGGTCACCACCACCGACTGAATGGCCACCACCACCGTTGAATGGGTTCCAATCGGCCACCACCACCGCCTGAATGGCCACCACCACCGTCGCCGAACCTTCTTCATTGCCGCACCTTCTTCATCGTTGAATGGCCGCCACCATCGCACCTCACCTTTTTTGATCGCCGACTGAATGGTCACCACCACCGACTGAATGGCCACCACCACCGTGTGCTGCTGCGAAGGAGATGCGGCTGCGGAGGAGATGCGGTGGCCGCCCGATGGTGATGACGATGAGAGGAGATGCGGCGGTGGGCTGCTGTGGAGGAGATGCAGTGGCCGCCCGATGGTGATGACGATGGGAGGAGATCGGAGGTGGGCTGCTGTGGAGGAGATGAGGGGCTGCCCGATGATGTTGATGACGATGGGATGAGATTGGCTAGGTTTTTGTTAATAGGGTTTTTTGTTAAAAAGGTTTTTTTTTTCTTTTTTCCTTTTTTTCCATTCAGATGTGCAACCAAACAGTAATTATTCAAACCCTCTTAACCATTCAGACCCTCTTAAACATTCAGACATCTTAACTATTTAGCACTTAATCATTCAAACCCAACCAAACGACCCCTAAATTAATCAGAAAATGAGATAATGAAGGGAAAAAGTGAAATTCATCTTATTACCAGGTTTAAATGGAAGTGGTATAAAAACATTGATTGCCATATGCAAGCAAATGGGTTTTTTGCTCGATAATTCTAACTCAGAAAAGCAAACTTGAGCCAGAATCATTAATAGGTACAATTCTTGATATTATCCAAACAGGACACAAAAGTATTAATATAATCACATCTTGACTTGGCAAGTATAACTCATTTAAACAAACGTGTTCTGGTTCACCCATTAACCCGTTTTTGGTTTCAAAATTTTGTTCTTTATTTTTTCCTATTTAGATACGAACATTTAATTCTCACTTGGTAGAGACATTGCCTCTTAGAAAGGAGGTCTTGGGTTCAAATCCAAGCAATGGTGGAATATTGTGTGTAGTGTAAGAGTAGAATAATATGGTTGTTAAAAAAAAAGATACGAACATTTAATTACTTTACTTTTAAGCATTTTCCATAAATGAATTTATTCATTACTAAAAATTTAATTCAATTACTTTAATTGACTTTGGTTACTTTTGGTTTAAGAGAGAACACATTTTCATTTCAAATTTGAAACTTTTTTGTTTGATTGGAGTAATTATATGATTAGTTACAACAATATCATTTTGGTAAAACACCATGTTAACTATTTATTACGTTCTTACTCGCCTACTAAACAATTATTCTTATCTTGCTTACAACCAACAACTCACTTACAACCCGTAACTCCATTTGATTCATTTAGATAAATTGGCTAAATGGGTCATATTTGGGTTGATCTGAAACTATGTTGGTGCACGCTTTGACCCGAAGGTCCTTAACCTAATATTATATTTTTATAAAGGTGTATTAAATGACGTCTCTCCCCAAAAGATTGGTAGTTCAAGTCATATTGTGGACAAGTCTGTAAATTTAGGAGTAGGTCTAGAGAGTGTTTGAGTTTTCCCCTCCAAAAAAAAAAAAAAAAAAGGCAGCTTGGTGATGCATCAATGATTGAATGTTAAATGACTTTTCTACCCCTCCTGTAAGAACCAAATCAATGCTTTCATGACAGCTTTTATGGACCTGTTTTTGTGTCACACTCTTAACTATCTTTTAGCCTTACCTGCATATTATCCAGAATATAGTCAAATCGCTTGGCGGGTTGTATCGTCTGCTATACGATGTAAAAAGACTAAACTACCCTTGACAATATTTTTTTGTCCTGTAAAATTGACCAGCTATTCAGTGAGTTTCTACACAATGAATATGGAGGACCAGGAACATTATTGGTGGAGCCATTCACAAACATGCTAATTGAACTCAAGCAAAAGAAGCTTCCTGGAGCCAATTTAGCAGCCCGGGCATCGCTGTTATGGGCTCAAAATTATCTCGACCGCGATTGGGAAATATGGAACTCCGAATCACCATAACAACACTCATGCAAAGATCAATTATTCTTGGTTACACATTCTTGACAATAATCAATCAAAGAAATAAAAAAAAAGAGGCAACTTTCAACTCCATCCTAACACATATTTCTTCAAAATTTGTTAATGGTGTTTCTCATCTTTTGCTGTTATCAACTATACAGATGTATTATTTAATCTTGTTGATTGAAACATGTTTCTTGAAAAACTATCAGCTAGCAGTAGCAGCCTCAGATATACTATCCAACGAAGGACGCCATGTTTTTGACTTTGAAAATGATCCAGACCGTTGCCTGATCGTTCTATCATGCGCGATCACCTGACATTTCAGAAGACATTACATAAGCCATAAGGTACCCATAATCTTTTCATCTTTGACTTTTAAAGTCAAAATTATATTTGAATTACTCAGTAATTGTTATCATCAGTTAGTAATTAGATGAAGATGATTCACCTGGCTTGAACTCTCCAATTCTGAACTTGTTTCCTCCTCACCATGGTTTTCCTTTTCCACCATTGTTTCGGGTCGTTCCTTTTTCATCTTTGCTTGTCGTTTTGCTCTCAGTACCTTTACAACTTCTGTAAAACAAAATCATCTTATAAGTTATCCTTCAACAACTTAATTAAAATTAACAAACGGATTAAACATGATTATAAGTAAACTGACCCTGAGAGGTGACAAGGCGATATGCCCGGCCCAGAACAAGCATGTCGGTGGGCCTAAGAAGCTTAACTCGGGTGAACCGAACGATTTTATTTCCTGAACCATCATGGTTTTCTGCACCAGGTAGTGGAATTATGAGAGAAACATAATGTCCAGGATTCATCTTCATGATGTCACCTGCAGTTACTGACCAATACATCCTTTCAATTTTGCCTGATGGATGTTGTATAACTAAAGCAGCTGCATCTACTGCTTGACAATTGCCCATTTGCTAATTTGATGTTCAAAAACTGGAAAGATGATTGTTTTTTGGGAGGATGAGAAGGAAATAATGGTTTCTTTCTATAACCCTTTGACGTCCCCTACCTCCACCTTTATATAATACCATCTGCTTATGTCTAAATTATTATAAAAATTATTTAGATAAAATTGAATTTTAAATAATCTTCTTTAGACTTATGAAATATCATTTTTATGCTAATAACAAAAAATACACTAATTTTCTCACATCTCTCTTTCTTAATAGATACATATTTCATATAAAATACTAATTATATTATTTATTTATTTTTTAACTAAAAAATAATTTCTTAATATATTAAAAAAATTTAACATTAAAAAATTTATATTTAAAAATCAAATTATTATAAAATATGAAATTATTTGGAAGAACAAACTTTTTAAAAAATATGATATCTTTTAAAACAAGTATTTTTAAAAAATAGAGGTTTTATAAAAAAAAATTCTTTTAACAAAATAATTTTAAATCAAAAACTTTAAACAATAAGAAATTTATAAAAAAAGACTTTATTCTCAAAAATTGTTTTGAACAAAATGTTTGAAAAATCAAACTTTTGATAAAAAATAAAAATAAAGAAATAATATTATTGTTTTATTACTAAAATTTGTATTTATACATAATTTCAATGATATTTTATTTCAAAATATTGTTTTATGCTTATTAGCAAGTATTTAATATTTTATTTATTTAACTTGTGTAACACACGGAGCATTAGCCTAGATTTTTGTGACAAGTGACATTTTTTTAGAATAGTCTTTTAACAAAATGTTTAACAAATAAACTTTATATAAAATGAAAGGTTAAAATGATATTATTGTTTTATTACTTAAATTATTTACTTATACTTGATTTCAATCATATTTTATCTTAATATATCATTTTATAATTTATAAGTTTTTATCTAACTATTTTATATTTTCATTAAATTCATGAAAAACATAGACACTAGCCTATATTTTTGTAAAAAGAGATTTTTTCAATTTTTTAGAACAATTTGTTTAAAAAAAGCTATATTTTATAAAGTGTCTATATATTTTTACTAAAAAAAACTACGCGTGTAATGACATATAAATGCAATGTAAAGAAAAAAAATAATATATAACAGATTGACCTATTTGTCTTGTATAGCTTATTAGACAAAATTGACACCTAGCGTAAGTCGAGTTTAAATTATCATCTATACATTCGAATCAACCTATACGAAATATATAACTTAAATTGGTAGCCCTTTTTTAAACAAGCTGAAAAGGGTAAATTGAGTTGACAGCTATGTTTAACTTACAAGCATTTGTGAAACAATAATATTACATAATATATTTTATGATATCAGTTTTCAATATATAGGCACGACACCACACATCAGATCTTAAATGTTTAAATTTATTTGGAATTTTAAATTTTTAAAAAAAAAAAGATTTCTTTCCACTGGGACACTGGGTCGTTTGGCCTTTAATAAAGTGAATTAGTTTTTTTATAAAAACGCATATCCTTGTTTTGATTTTATTTTAAATAATATGAACCTAAATCAAATCAGAATAACAAATAATAATGACACCATGATTAGAATTAAATGAGGATTTATTAGACATGACGTAAACTAGTTGATGGATCGGCTGCCGGCAAGGGCCGTAGATGGTGGTGATATCCCACGTGGCACTGTGTTTTGGCCGGATTTGGTCGGCGTTGTCGACGGAGTCAAGATGTACCCTTCTAGACATACCAAACGAAAATTATCCATAAATCTTGCTTCCCCCCTTTAAATTAAAAAAAATAAATAAATCCTATAAGTTTCTGTTATTATTATTAATTATGAATAAATGATCCATATGTTTGATATGATTGCAGGCTTGGTACCCCAAGTTGGAATTTATAAATTTAATCTAAATACTTGTAGGAATGCTACATACATGTTCCATATGGTTTGATCATATATGGTTTGATCATATTGCATATTTGGTCTCCAATATTAAAATATTGAAAACCTAGCTTGAAAATTTGAAAAAAAAATCGCATGAGTGATGATCCATAGAACTTGATCAATTGTAGATCTAGTATAGATCAAGTTGTAATTATATTTTAGATGTTAGAATCTAATTTATTTAAGATAAGTTAATATAAATAATGCATGAATTCAAATTTATTATTTAAAAAGTATTAAAATTATTTAAACGCTATTAAAATAATATGTATTATCTTATGAAATTATTTAAAATAGTTGTATTCATGTTAAACAAAAAAAAGTAAAAAATGTTGCATGATAAGTGTTTTATAGATGAGATTTTTGAAACTTTTGTATTTGCAAATTATATTAATAATGTTTAAATAATTAGTTTAGATTCATAAATTATTTATATTAATTGATCTTAAGTACTGCAACTTATTAGTAATAAATTATATATATAGTGTTTAAATAATTGGTTAGAATTCTAGATTATTTATAATAAACCATCTTAATTAATGTGTTCTAACAATTAATTAAAATGGTAATTTAATATGTGGAATAAATGTGCAATTATTCAAACCATAGAGCCATTTATACAATTTTTTACAAATATTCGGACTAAATTTGCAACTTTTAATATGCGGGATCAAATATGTAATCTAACCAAATCACATGAACTATTTATGCAATTAACCCTTAAATGTATGACCAAAGATAAAATAAACACTAATTGTTTATTCTTCTTTGATAAAACTCGTTAGAGATTGAAATGTGTTTATATTATGAAACTTTGATTTATAGTTTCATGTTTATATCGAAAATGAGAACTTGATTGTGAAGTAATTGTCTCACCATATCACTTTCAACGCTCTCTATCAAGTTGATAATTACTTACCTAACTTGTTGATATGATTATGAAGCATACATGTACAAAAAAAATTATTATGATATAGATCAAAAGGTTACGATGGTTTACATCCAGACTCTTGTATATGCGCACATAGGCTAAATGGAACCTAATCACATACTATGATATGGGTGATAACACAGGTCTAGTGCAATTATAGGTGAATTGTATGGGGGATATCACATCATTACTCCTCAAATTGGACCGTGAAGATCACGAACGTCTAATATGCAAAGTAAAACACCGAAATAATGACCAATTTGCAATCTTCTGGTAAACAGACATTCGATTCAATCTGAGTCACAATAGGTCGTCAGATTAATACCTCTTTCTTTAGGTAGTAGGATGGATGTCTTGTCTCATTGTTGCAATCAAAATTAAAGTTTCTAATTCAAAGCTTAGTCAAGTTTGTAAAATTAATAAATAAATATATAAAAATACAATGCAAATGAATAAAGGTAAAATAAATGAAGGTTTTATATAAAATATATATAAATATACACATACGCACACACACATGTGTGTGTGTTTATGAAAATTAGAATTCAACGAGTGAAGTTTGAAGATGACAAACGTTTCAAAGGCTTAAATTATTAAAATCCAATTAATCATATTACATATAAATATGACACTTTTGATCTAAAAAACACTAAAAAACATATAATAAAATTACTATATAAAGCAACTATATATATTTACAACTAGAGGTGGGCAAAAAAACGGGACCCGGAACCGGCAACCCGAACCGGTGGGTACGCACGGGTACGGTTTTTTTCAGAAAAATTAGAACCGGAACCGGGAAAACCGGAACTGGTTCCACCTGTACACGGGCAAAACCCGACCCGGAACCGGGTAAAACCGGAACCAGTCAAAAACCGGTTGGAACCTGTTGAAACCCGAAACTGGAACCGGAATTGGGTATTGACTTTGTTAACCGGAACCGGAACCGGAACCGGAATCGGAATCGGAACCGGAACCGGAACCGGTTTCGGAACCGGTTCAAAAAAAACCCGATTTGCGCACCTCTATTTACAACAACGGTTATACATTTTTGGTTCATGTTTACGGATATTTTGGTTTGTACTATATATCTTAATTCTTTTTTATTATATTTTAATCTCATGTGAATAGTTTCAAATTTGCCATTTTCAATTCAGAAGAGCAAAATAAAGAAAGAGAGAATTTTACAAGGAATAAAAGTACGTTTCTTGTGCAAGAATAACCAGAACTTTCATAAAACATAATAATGCAAGAATCAAATCACACCCAACACCAATTATTTTGGAAATAAAAAACATGATGGGGAACTCACAAACCCCAACTATATCAAAAAATCAAAATAATTATAACCCATCAATGATTTGCAATAAAAATGTTTTTCCCACAATAGATATTGATCTAAATTAAGGAGTGTTTAAAAAGCGTGTAAGTCAGTCGTTATTAAAAAAACGTAGGAGCCGCTAAGCAACTCAACCAAAGGCATTATAACCTAATGATATCATGGTGATTTGATAAGGCTTAGGAACCACAAGGTCATGGGTTCGAATCCCACAAGGGTTTTTCTCAAAGTATTGAGTTTCTTTCTAAACTGGGTGACTTGGTGGTGGATATAATCGAATTGTACCGCTGGTGACACAATGATACTCCGGTGATTAGCCAGTGATCCAAATTAATCGTTAAAAAAAAGAAAAAGAAAAACACTAAGCAACCCCATACAAAATCAATCCGGCCTTGTCTAGTTGGTTTGGGGTTGCATTATAGAGAGATGACAACTTTATCATTGAGAGAAAAATATGACACTTCAAATTATAGACGTCCTACATATTTATTTATTTGTCATTTCGACAATGGACCAAAACCAATTGAATAATGTGAGGGTAGAAGGTAGATTAGCTTTTGTGTGATGGGTATTGGGTTCCCCATGAAAGCTTCTAGCTAGTTATAATGCAATCGTAAAACACACAAAGATGATGATGATTTTAATTGAATGTGTGTATGTATATAAGTACATATATAATTATAATTGTAATGATATTAATAAAATTCTTGCAATATTTATAGCATATTTTCTTTAATTTCTTGTGACCCTTAAGACATATGGTCATGAAGAAAGACAATCATTCTTGCATTTTCCTTTCCTTTTCTAATATTATTATATTAATTTTAATGCGTTGTACCGTTGGTGGGACAATAATGTATAGATGCCTTCCCTTATTAGTTGTTACAAGTTATAGCCATGGAATGTGCAAACTACTAATATTATATATTAATTGCACTTCACTCTATAAAGTTCAATATATATATTGTTTTTCTCAAATTAAATTTCAAACATTAATAGCAAAATAGTGGTCCAATAACTTTGCAATACACGTTTACACAAATTAAGTGCCTTCATTTATCCTAGTGGTGAGACGGAGGTATAGGGAAAGTGATAGAAGACCTAGGTCCTGGGTTCAATTCTTGATCCCACCCGGTTTTACCGACTTTCCACTGTCGTGCCTTTAGGCGGGTGCTTGGGTCGGGTTTTCTCCGGGAATTAGTAACCGGTGGGCTAGGGGCTCCGTCCGTTTAGATTAGTGGCCAGCTTGGGCATCCTTTAGCCATTGGGGGCCGCGTATGGAGTACCCGGCAGTTAATTAGTTGGCCGTTCAAAAAAAAAGTGCCTTCATTTATAGTGCCTAATTATTTCCTTGGAAGAAAGTTATTACTCGTTTATTAGATTTAGTGATTATGTTTTTTTTTCAAAGCAGGAAACACCCGGTCATCATGAACACCCTGTCAAATAGATCACCCTTCCGACCAAAGAACATAGTGTTGTAACCTGACCCACCCACCCAGGAGAAAACCTATATCTAGAAAAACACCATGGCTCAACCTAGAGCAATATTTGCTTTATATGAGACTCCAACCAAAAACTTCTTTTAAGATAAAGTCAAAATACTACCACTAAGTTACAAGCTTTAGTGGTTATGTAGATCCAAAGAAATAAATAGGGTTATATCATTACATGCTACAAGGGATTAAATCATGATATAGTCTATATAGTGTTTCATGATTGATGTCTTATCGTGTCGTATTAAACCTGTAATGTCAGTTCTAGATATATACCAACATAGATGAAAAATAGTTGTTTCTACGTACTTGAGTCTGTAATTTAACCTATTTCAAATTATCAATATTGTGGTCCAAGTGAAGGAAAACAAGAAAAAAGGACCACAACCTATTCATAATCAAGATGATAAGATGCCATAAATACAAGACAGATATCCCTCTCAAGGGAATTTTTTCATTTATTGATTTGAAGAATTATTTGCATAAAATTTAAAGTTTAAACATCACATGTATTGTGCCCCAATACCTCTTTAAAAACTATAAAACCAAATTCAACAAAGGAACAACTGGTTGGTAGTATTAGTGTCAACTTGGCCTCTTTGACGTAGATGTATAAGAAGAACCATAAACTTATTTGACGTATAAGAATCGGTCTATGTCAAACTTAAATACTCGAAGTCAAGAGGGTATCATGATGTAATTTATAAAGTTTAATAGCTCAAAGTGTAATACATTAGAACTTAGAGGTTCATTTCATTCTTCTACTGAAACATGTGTTTGAACATATTCTCTTCTTGTGGGACAACATGAAGTAGGTTTTGATTGTTGTTGCCTTGTCTTTATAATTCTAAGTTCTTGTTTAAACACTTAACCAAACATGCAAGATTGAAGTTAAGGGACATAGTCTTCTAAGTAGGTATCTTGTCCCTTTTTTTTAATTAATTTTGTCTTTTATAATGGTTCCATATACATTCTTCGCCCCTTAGGCTATGTGTATTCACCACACCTTTATCACTCCACATACGTGGCATATAAATAATGAAAACGATCACCCCCTCTTCACATACATATATGTAAATATCACCCCTCATCACTCTATTTAGTCATTATTGTTATCACTCTTCTTCCATGTTCATTCACCTGTGAGTTTGTGACCACCATCGTGCCATCCATGGTCACGCCCGCACTCTCAAGGGAAAAGGGTGCCACAGGGACGTGACCGAGGCCCTTCACACCTCGGTCATCACCCATAACACATAGCGGTATATAAAATTGCCACCATTTAAGTATTGAGTTTTTAGAAATTTTATGTGTTATAATAAACAATCAAACAAGTTGTTAGAGTTAAATTAGTACACCTTCATCTAATTATATCATAATCTTATGAACCTACGATGAAGCTTCCCAACAAGATATAATGTACACCATGACACCTAAAATGTCTTGTGTATGAGTTCTGTTTGAATACCTCTATCAATACTAAAAAAAAAAAGAATGTTCTATAATTTTTAGCTATTTTATTAAACTACAAAAATTTATATGTTTTGAATTGTGTTAAAAATATAAAAATATAAAAAAAACAAATAAAGCTGGTCTTTCAAAAACATTGTGGTTTGTTTAATAATAGAAAGGAGAATTGAAGGGACATCGCCCTCTTTTGAGTTGGATTTTTTGTCTCTTGTAATTAAATGAGTTTTGTTTCTTTTTCAATTGTACAAATGCCAAATGGAAAATGATAAATAAATGTCTATGTTTTTATTTTACCAAAAAATAATCTTTATGCCCCTTGGCAAAAGATATCAAACTTCTAACTCGATTCAAATGGAAGTTGAGTTGTTTCATATCTCTTTTAGCTTTGATTTTGACAAATTGATATATTTTCTTACTGGTGTCACAAACTTCTAGTATATGTTTGTTTATATGCATGTACATGTATCGATTTGGTTTACGTAATGTTTGCTAGTCATGATCTGCAAAAAACTATCAATGTTTTAGACTTTTAACGTTAGTTTGATAACTATGAATTTCTGTTCATTCATACAGCCCATGAACCTTAAATGTTTTTGTTGAAGTTGACAAAGAATGTATTGAAAAAGTTGACTGATAACGTCATGCTGTCTTCGATTATTCGTGGGAGCATTCAAAGAACCAAACGTCTTAAGGAGTGTTATCAGTCAACTTTTTCAATACATGGAACTTTGCCATATTTTTTTTATTGCTATTTAGGAACTAAGAATTCATCCTTTTTATATTAGTGCAAGTCCCTTTATCCTGGTGTGTGGTGAAAACATAGAATATGGCTCTTGATATCAATGTTATGTCTCAATCCTATGGCTTGTGTAAGTACGATCAAACATTTGCCGATAATATTTTAATTTGAGCATAACAAAGGTGTAAGATTATGAAAGATTACATAAAAATACAACTGCATTTTAACTTTTTATGATAATACATTATTATGAAGGCATGATTAAATAAAAATGAATTTTTTATTTTATGAGTAGGCAGTTCTGTATGTATTTATGTAGTTTATTTAAATTTATATGTATGTATTAAAGTATGTATTTTGTTCGGTATGTATACGTATGCCGTTCATTTTATGTATGCAGTTTTGTACTAAATGTATATATGTATTGTGATAATGCATTATATATGTTAAAATCAAATGTATGTATGCAGTTAATTAATGTGTATGTAGTTATTTAATGTATCTGTATCACTGTATGTATTAAAGTTTTTATTTAGTTCTGTATGTATATTTATACCTTTTTTGGGCCAATACAATACATTTGTTTTATCAATTGCATGTATGACATATCATGTGTATTATGTGTGTGACATATCATATAATCTTATATTTTACATCATTACTATCTTCTATATTGCATATAGTAGTATTATTTCTGATTTGTAACTTGCATAGTCCATGTCTGCTTTTTTTCTTTGGAATTAATCAAAAGATGTTTGAGGATTTGATTGTTTTATAGTGACCAAAACTTATTTATAAACGACACTTAACTTTATTTATATACTGCAAATCTGGGTGTTATATTTAATTCACTCTTATGATTACAATAAAGAGTTATCTAAAGTGTTACTAATTTGTGTTGTAATACCTCCCCGTGTATTACACGGGTCTAAAGCTAGCAAGAGTATAAAAAGAGGTACGAGTGTCTGACACTATTTAAAAAAAACATAAAAAGTAGAGCTTGTATTAATTAAAATATTATAAAAATTAACAATTTATCCAATTATAAATAAATATAACAATAGTTTTATTTAAAATGAGACAACAGTCTATTCAATTTAATATAAAAGAAATGCAAATACATAATAAAAAACAATATAAATAAAGAACAAATATCATTAATTTCAATGTAACAAAATGCTATTATACATGTAGTATATGTTCAGCACCATGCAAATGCCACTATTTTTTTTGAACGGCTTCGGGCTAAACGACTGATTTAAACCCAAACGGGCACACATTCAAAGACATGCCCAGTCGTCATCCCTCCATCCACCGGATTAGAGGAAACAGGATAAATCCGTAAACTCTTTCTCATGCTTAGGTTTGAACCACTTATCTCAATAAGATACAACTTTTCCCATTCATTGCAATACCGCTAGGCTAGAAGCTCTTTGGTCAAATGCCACTAATTAACTAAACAAATTCAATTTGTAGCGTTTGGCATTGGATAAACTTTAAAATCGATTTTAGACATATAAAAAAATGTTAATAATTGCTTAAATTTTCCCAAAAATAGTGCATATATATTTATATCTATATCTATTATAATAAATCGAAGTTTGTAAGGACACATGGCGCATTCTTAGACCACATTAGCTTTGATTTTCCCGCCTCTCTCTCCTATTAAATACACCTCATATTAAATAATAATATTAAATATTAAATGTACTTTTTATAATTTTTTTAAATTAAGAAAAATATTTTTTAATATAATAAAAATATATTAATAGTAAAAAACACATTAAAAAAACTAATTTATTATAAAATATACAATTTTTTAGTAACAATATTTTAAAACAAAATGTTTAAGGAAACATACTGTCACACCCCGAGCCGGCGGGATAGGATCGGTTGTCCCGTCGGGCGGAAGGTTCTCGGGGCGTGATATCGTGAGTGATAATCGAAATGATCAGATTGTTATATTGCACATGATACATAAATGAGAAATGCTAAACATGATAGAATTACAAAGTTAAATTACATCAGTATTGTTTATAATTTAACAATGTAAATCTACTATTAACATCATAAGTTTTCTATCTTGTATGTACACAAGATATACAAAATGGTATGTGTATGATGTCTTCAAAAGTATGCAGGTCCAAAAATACTAAGTCTTCTAACTGAAGTCCTAGCCCAGAAGTAATGACTTCCTAATTGACCTGTTCGTCACCTGAGAAGTCATGCAAAAAGATCAAGTCAACACATGGTTGGTGAGTTCATATGGTTTTATGATTTGTAAATGTTTTGAAAGTCCTCTTTGGTAAAGACCCTAACCTCATTAACACCACATGTAATATCCACATCGGTATGCTTATATATAGGGCATATGTAAGGGACAAGCCCTAGCCAACATCCCACCACATACTAATATGCATACGACACTGCTGGTAATGATAATTAGGCATTTTTACCCTTAACACCATTCCATAAGTTCTCCTGATATTGTCCCTGTGTTTACAATCAATTGAAATCCATGTTGATTTCACGAGGTCATCACACAAAATGATCAATCACAGTAATTGTATAAATAGTTGTAAATGTTTAAATAAATAAATAAATAAACATTTAATAAAACCTAAGACCTAATGATTGGGGCCTATGGTCAACTCGAGTAGACTAGTCTGTCAATCAAGGTACTTAGTAGTGAAGGAGAGCTGTAAATCTCATCAAACATGTGACCTATAATCAATCAGTCTAGCTAGGACATCTTTTGATATATAGGCTTTCATAGTTCTTTAGACCGTCCATAGTTCTTTAGTTCTTTAGTTCTTTGGCACATGTTATCTTTGAGCATTTCCCAGATTTCCCCTTAAAATAGTTCTTTGTACTTAGTTCTTCCAAATAGACCGTTAGTTCTTTGACATCCACTCTTGAAATAGTTCTTTGAAAATAGATCGTTAGTTCTTTGAGAATAGACCGTTAGTTCTTTGAAATAGACCTTTGAAAATAGTTCTTTGTTGAGATCTTTAGTTCTTCGAAAATAGTTCTTTGAAACTAGTTCTTTGATTTGAAACAGTTTACCTAAACATGAGTCTAGGATAACATTTATACATGTAAACATAATAAAGCATTCAAGTAAACAATTTACATAAAGCAGTTTACGCATCCTTCTCAGCCCCGCGTTTTAAAACAAAATGTTAGAAAAGGGGCAATGAACTCACCTTGTTGCTGTTGAGTTGACTTAGCTTAAACGAAAGACTGCACGCGTTCTGTATTGTAATTTGGTTTGTTTTCACGTTCCTGTATTGATTTCACGTTGTTAAGACTCGCAAGTATAAGTTTTGTAGGGAATTGTGTGTGGATATATGTGTTAGCCCTAAAGTTGGCTAACACGCGTAAGACTTGGTCATGATCCCTGTTCGGTCCCATATGTTTGATTTATGTTAATGAATTTATAAGTCATCATCTTATCATTAGTTCTATGCCATTTGCTTTAATGAAAGACTTAGTGCTTAGTTTCCAACTCATCTTGTTGATTTTGTACGTTTTGAACATTTATCGCATAATTATTGATTAATTAAGCAACATTCTTTTGACATGTCTTATTTTGATCTTATGAGATGTAATGAACTCATATGAGTTAAATCATGGCATATGGACCGAACGTTGTGACCAAGTTACTTGTTGGGCCTTTGTGTAGCAAGTTGGGCCTTGGACCCAAATACATGGGCCCTGAGGTAGTTCTTGAACATTGAGGATGGTGAGGCTTATTGGAAAGTGTGGAACAATGATTAGGACTAATGGAATACAAAGGCCTTGCCAAAAGTTACAAGGGCTAGAGTCAAGTGGCCTTGTGGGCCTTGTTTTGGGCCTCTAATGAATTTATCGGGCCCAAGGTGGGCCTTGGCAATATTTGTTGGGCCTAGTGTCATATGAGGCTGTAGGAATTGAGTTTGGGCCAAGAATGGGTTGTTGGCCAAAGGATTTGCATGGTGGCCTCAAATTGAGGACATGGGCCTCAAATAGGCCTTGAATTGGTTTTCCTTGGGCCTCGGGCTGATTTTGTCGGGCCTTTTGAGATTTGTCTCAGGCCTTCACTAGTATAACTCATATGCCAAGTTGGGCCTGGCTAAATGGGGCTGAAACAATGATGGGCCTAAAGATTGGACTATTTGCCTTAAATGGTGGCCTTGGGCCAAAATCTGTGGGCCAAAGGTTGATTTAACTGGGCCCCTTGAATCCTATCAAGGCTTGTAGTAAAATAGGGTATGGGCCAACCTGGGCCTGGTTCATTTGGGCTAAATTCGATCGTGGGCCTATTTTGTCCTTAGTTACTTACTAAACATGGGCCAAACAAGGTTTTTGAGGTTATTTACTGGGCCTCCTTTAGTTTCTGGGCTGGAACAGTAAAGTTGGGCCAAGATATCAGTGGGCCTAGGTAATAGGAGGTTGGGCCCATCCTGGGCCAACCAGAACACCTTTGGGCCTGATGTTGGGCCTGTTGGCCAACTGTTTTGACCTTGGAGCCATCTGGTGTCCTTGTGCTTGGACAAAGAGAATGAAATGGCTATCAAAGAGGTCATAAGGACTGAATTTATCAGAAGAACACTATGGGCCCATCTATGAGCTGCTTGGGCCAATTCCAACCACATTGGGCCTGTGTAAACGGCCTGGGCCCATTAGGGTTTACGTGTGATGTTTCTTGGCCAACTAAGATTTCAGCCGTGAGGTTAGACATCCAAACAAAGTGGGTCTCGGTCACATGCTGGATCTAAGCTCACGTGTAGGAGGTGGCTCGAATGGCTTGGGCGAATGAGGCTAGATCCGAATGAAGTATGGTCGAATGTGAAGGGAATGGCGAATGAGGAGCTGCCGAAGGAGGAGGCTCGAATGAGCTGCTGGCGAAAGGAAGCTGGCGAATGAAGGCTTGGAGCCGGTCGAATGGGCCTCAATCGGTGGCCAAGGGCCATTCGGCCAAGGCCATTCGGCCTATGCTTCGGCCGCAGCTAGGCCCACCCAGGCCGTGGCTTAGCTTGGTGATTTCGAAGATGGAGTAGGCTATAGAGGGTCCTTGTGGTCGTGGAATGTGGGTTTTTAAGGTGAGGAGCCGGCTAGAAGAAGATTTGAACAAAAGGGTGAGAAAACCCTATTTTTCGCTACTTTCACAGCCTCATACCTCGCGATTCAGTGAAGATTGGCTTAGATCTGTTGTACTTTCAGGTAGAGGGCATCAAGAGCTTCGTTTAGGCGAAAGAATCACTCAATTTCGTTGAGAAATGAGAAAGTTATGAGCATTTGAAGTTCTATGGTGGCTAGGGTTTTCAAAACCGGGAATGGGATGTTTGGTGAGGAAGATGAAGTGGGAAATGAGGGATTTTCACTCATTTAAGGGTATTTATACCCCGAGGGTGTTCGGGTTCGTTTTCGTTGCTCGGTTCGCGTTTTCGTTACGTTTCCGGAAAATTACGCGTAATTTAAATGGTTTTAAATAAAAAGAGTTAAATTTAATATTTTGATGAGTTTCAAAATTGTAAAATGTTATTTATTTTATTTTATTAAATTACTTTCGTTCGTGTCGTGTTTTCGTTTTCGTTTCGTCAGATCGCGTCACCTTCGCGCGTAATTCGTTCGAATCGTCACCCGAACGAATACGACGATGGTTTTGCTTTCTGACTTTTGTTTTCTACTTTTCAGTCATTATTTCAGAACTCTAAACTCACAGATATGTTTGTGTGAATCGTCACTCACGCAAACACACTGTCAGTTCGTTATTCTGAAATAACGCTGTAATTGTGTTTAGATTGTGTTTCCTCACTGTCGGACTCAACTAAACATCCTGTTTTCACATTGTTCTTGTACTGACTTGTCGGTCATCTGATTCCTGTCAGTTATGGACATCAGATCGCAACCGATTTGTTTCTGAGTATTGTTTGAGCATCGTTGTTTCTCGTGACTTGTTGTGTTAACTGTAATTAAGTTTTCACTTAATAAATGTAACAAATGTTCCAAATGTACGTTGTACTTAATGTATTTAAGTTTATACGAAAATACGTACAACGATTTCTTGTATTTAAGATCTTGTTAATTCAAGTACTGTTTAAAATCATATAAGTACACATAGTTACTGTAGAAAGTACACGTACCGTACGGACTTGCCGGACGTTCTGGTACTTGCTGTTACAGTCTCCCCTTGTTAAAGAAATTTCGTCCCGAAATTTAAGAGTTGTTATCGGGTACAGTATCTTCTTCAAATAGTTGGGGATACTTTAACTTCATGTGATCTTCACGTTCCCAAGTAAACTCGGGTCCGCGTCTTGAGTTCCAACGAACCTTTACAATGGGGATACGGCTTCACCTCAGTTGTTTAACCTTGCGATCCATAATCTCTAAAGGTTCTTCGATAAAGTGCAACTGTTCATCAACTTGAATCTCTTCAAGTGGAATGACGAGAGATTCGTCAGCAAGGCATTTCTTTAAGTTTGAGACGTGAAACACGTCATGCACACCACTGAGTTCATCTGGTAAACTCAATCTGTAAGCCACAGGACCAATACGTTCGATGATCTCGAACGGTCCCACATATCGTGGTGTTAGTTTGCCTTTCTTAGCGAATCGAACTACACCTTTCCAAGGGGAAACCTTTAACATGACTCGATCACCCACTTGGAATTCCAACGGCTTGCGCCGTTTATCAGCATAGCTCTTTTGTCTGCTTCGTGTTGCTTGTAGTCTCTGTTGTACCTGAGCTATCTTGTCTGTGGTTTCTTGGATAAGTTCTGGCCCAGTGATACGATTATCTCCTACTTCTGACCAACAGATCGGTGACCGACATTTTCGACCATAAAGAGCCTCGAATGGGGCACAACCGATGCTGCTGTGATAACTGTTGTTGTAGGAGAACTCGATTAGTGGCAAATGAGAATCCCAATTACCACCGAAATCTAGAACACAAGTTCTCAACATGTCCTCTAGGGTTTGAATTGTACGTTCGCTTTGACCGTCCGTTTGAGGATGGTAAGCTGTACTCAAATTTAACTGTGTCCCTAGAGATTTCTGCAGTGATTGCCAGAACCTTGAAGTAAATCTGCTGTCTCTATCAGAAATAATTGACAATGGCACACCATGGCGTACCACTATCTCGTTGATGTACAATCTTGCCAGTTTATCCATCGTGAAGGTTTCACGCATCGGCAAGAAATGAGCAGATTTTGTTAAACGGTCGATGATTACCCAGATTGTATCGTGACCACTGGAAGTGCGGGGTAGCTTGGTAATGAAGTCCATAGCTATTTGTTCCCACTTCCAGAGTGGAATTTCTGGTTGTTCCAGTAAACCTGAGGGTTTCTGGTGTTCTGCCTTTACTTTAGCACACGTAAGGCATCGACCAACATACTCAGCTATGTCCTTCTTCATACCCGGCCACCAATAAAATGCACGCAAGTCTTGATACATTTTATCAGCACCAGGATGTACGGAGTACTTGGTCTTGTGTGCTTCGTCGAAAATAAGCTTTCTTAACTCATCTACTGCAGGAATCCAGATACGATCCTTGAAGTAAACAAGTCCATCAGGTTTTGTTTCCAAATGTTTCTCCGCACCGCAGTCAAGTTCCTTCTTCAAGTTTTCTTGTTCAATCACCTCCTGTTGTGCCTGCATGATCTTGTCGTGTAAGCTTGTCTGCACAGTCATCCCCATTGCTCTAACGCGCAAGGGTTTGACTCGTTCCTTCCGGCTCAAGGCATCAGCAACAACGTTTGCCTTTCCCGGATGGTACTTGATCACACAATCGTAATCATTCAGAAGTTCAACCCAACGGCGTTGTCGCATATTGAGCTCCTTCTGATCGAAAATATGCTGCAGACTCTTGTGATCAGTAAATATGGTACACTTGGTGCCATATAAGTAATGTCTCCAAATCTTCAGTGCGAAGATTACGGCTCCCAGTTCAAGATCATGAGTAGTGTAATTCTTCTCATGAACTTTTAACTGTCTTGATGCATAAGCGATAACTTTGTCCCGTTGCATCAGTACGCAACCAAGTCCCTGATGGGATGCATCACAATAAACGACAAAGTCATCACATCCTTCCGGGAGTGATAGAATTGGAGCATTACATAACTTTTGCTTCAATGTCTGAAAAGCATCTTCTTGTTTCTGTTCCCAGGCAAACGGTTCACTCTTCTGAGTTAACTTAGTGAGAGGCAAGGCTATCTTAGAAAAGTTCGAGATGAACCTCCTATAATAACCTGCCAATCCCAGAAAAGACCGTATCTCCGTCGGTGTTTTCGGAGTGTCCCAGTTCTTTATTGCTTCAATCTTGGCAGGATCTACGTGTATTCCCTCACTGTTGACTACATGCCCCAGAAATTGTACTTCTCTTAGCCAAAATTCACACTTAGAGAACTTGGCATAGAGCTTCTGTTCTGTCAACAGTTCCAAGATCTTTCTTAGATGTTGCTCGTGTTCGGCTTTGCTCTTGGAATAAATCAGTATGTCATCGATAAAGACGATAACAAACTGGTCTAAATACGGCTTGCACACTCGGTTCATGAGATCCATGAAAACCGCTGGTGCGTTCGTTAATCCGAAAGGCATCACCATGAATTCGTAATGCCCGTATCTGGTTCGGAATGCCGTCTTCGGTATGTCTTCATCTTGAACTCTAAGCTGATGATAACCAGACCGCAAGTCAATCTTAGAGAAGTACTGAGCTCCTTGCAGTTGGTCAAACAAATCATCAATCCTCGGCAATGGATACCGATTCTTGATGGTTAGTTTGTTCAGCTCTCTGTAGTCTATGCACATTCTGAACGATCCGTCTTTCTTCTTCACGAACAAGACCGGGGCTCCCCAAGATGAGTAGCTCGGTCTAATGAATCCTTTGTCCAATAACTCCTGCAACTGGTTTGATAATTCCTGCATCTCCGAAGGTGCTAGCCGATATGGAGATTTAGCAACAGGAGTCGCTCCAGGAACTAAGTCGATTCGAAACTCTACCGGTCGCACTGGAGGCAAACCTGGTAGGTCTTCAGGAAATACGTCTGGATATTCTCTTACTACCGGTACGTCTTGTATCTTCTTCTTGTCTTTCTCCTTTTCCACTACGTGAGCCAGGAAAGCTACACACTGCTTCTGTAAACACTTACGCGCCTTTATGCAAGAAATGATTTTGACACTTCGTTTTGCTTGATCCCCTCTGACTTCCAATACACGATCATCGGGCAATGGAATGCGAAGCAGCTTCTCAGAACAGACAACTTCCACTCGATTAGAGGAAAGCCAATCCATTCCAACAATGATGTCGAAACTACCTAACTCCATCGGTATCAAATCGATAGAAAATGTATGACCATCAAGTGTCAATGGGCAATTTCTGTGAACTGTACTAACTGTGATCTGTTTTCCGTTAGCTACTTCTATAATGTAAGGGGAATCTAACTGTTCTTCTATGGAATCTAGTTGGCATGCAAATTCGGCAGAGATAAAACTCTGATCCGCACCAGTGTCAAATAGAACAGATGCATAAAAGTCATGTAAGAGAAACGTACCAGTGACCACATTTGGGTCCTGGCGGGCTGCTGGTGCTCCAATCGCGAAAGCTCTTCCACGAGGAGCTTGAACTGCCGGCTGAGCCTTCTTAGGGCAATTCTTTGCAAAGTGGCCTTGTTCGCCACAGTTGAAGCATCCACCATTGTTCTGGTTAGCAGGTGGAGGGAGAGCCAAAGCAGCATTGTTGGCTGCTTGTTTTGGTGTCATCCGACAGGTTTGGACCCAATGGCCCTTTCTTCCACATCCCGTGCAGTGTTTGCAGGGAGTGTCAGCAGCATGGTGGTACTGACATTTGGCACACAAAGGATATGCACCATTGTAGGGTCTCTTGTTGGGGTTTGTTGGTGCAGCTGTTACTTGTTGAAGTGGGGTGGCCATCGTGTAATTCTTGATGACCTTTTGTTTCTTCTTGGGTTGATGATGAGGTCTCTTTGATGACTCTTCCTTGTTCTTGCCAGCATCAACCTCTTTCTTTAACACTCCAGAGGCAACCATCAGATCAGTGAGTTTCCCAGACAGTCTCACTGCTGACTCAACAGTGGTAGGGTTGGCTGAAACAACCATACCCTGAATGCAAGTGGGGAGTCCACCTACATATCGGTCTATCCTCTTCTCTAGAGTCGGTACCATGTCTGGCACCAAAGCAACCAACTCGTGATAACGAGTAGTGTACCCCATGTGATCAGCCCCTTTCATCACATGGTTGGATAACTCCATTTCCAACTTCTGCAGCTCATTCTTGGGGCAGAATTCTGTTCTCAGTAACGCCTTGAAGTCCTCCCATGGCATTGCCATAGCTTCTTCTCTACCTCTAGCGTTGATCTGACCATTCCACCAGGTTAGAGCCCGCTTGTTGAATGTTCCAGCAGAGTAGCGGACTTTATGATGCTCTGGACAGCTGCAGAGGTCCAGAGTAGCCTCGATCTTTTCAATCCATTGGATTAATCCAACTGTCACACCCCCAATTTCAACTAACGGAATCACACCGTTTAGGAGCATGACAAACCAGGATCTCAGATCATTAGACATAGCGAAGACCTCTATATGAATTTCAAAAACATACGTTGGTCTTTAAAACAAACATAATGACCAGAGTTTACAAAAAGTGCGGAAGCGTTTAAAAAAAAACCATAAACAGTTGTAATTCAAACATTACAATTCACAGTACTTAAATACTCAGATTTAAATAATCAAAATGAAAGAAATGCATGAGACTCTATCTTCCTAGTCCATGCCAGCTGTTACGCGCGCCTTAGCGTCCTGAGAAAACATGCAAATCAAGTCAACACAAAGGTTGGTGCATAACACAGGTTTTAAGTAATCATAGTGTTCAAAACATCAGTATGAATAACAAGTTGTAGATAACATAATCACAATTGCACAGTCATGATAGCTAGTCATATAACTATTTACATACGTGTTCGACACCGAAGCTGACTAGTTGCCATGCTATAGCATGTTTTCGCCTTGCCACTATTGTCTATCACAACAATAGTAAAAGAATGTGTTTGGTCAGTCAAACACCTGCGTAGATCCCATCTACCAGGTGAGGTTTGTCAAACCTAATAGATCTATTTCTAACTACCACGCTTTGCATTACAGCAAACTAAACGGTTCGAGGTGTGTAAGGACTTTCAAGTTGATATGTTTTCACATAATGTAAACAGATAACTCATGCAAGTGTTATGTATCTAAAAATCAGTTTGTTGCACATGTTTTCTCCCCCAAAACAGTTTAAAATAAGAAAGGGGCCGTGTACGCACCTTTGATAATAGTAGAATGATCAAGTATGTGTGAACTCGCGTAGAAATCCTCTACGAAAAATCTGTGATTTAAACAATAACCTATTGTTATTCGAATAATCGTTTTGTGCTTAAAATCACATACGTATCAACATACGTATGTTAAAGTGTGATAATTTGGCATACGGAAGTACGCGTGCTTTTGAAATCGTTTAAATAAAATCACATTTGATTTTATTTAATTAAACGTAATTATACGCGATTTCGTGTTCGGATTAAAATATGAATTTTATCATCCTAACACGTTCGTATTCTCGTTACGGTTCCAACGCAACTTGAACGGACTTAATCGGAGTTCGTATGTGGAAGTTATGCTAAAAATACTAAAAATGCTTTTAAAAACCCAAAATGGTTGGGCCGGGACTCGAACCCGCGACCCTCGACTCATAATCCACGCACACTACCATCTCATCTGTCCATTCATTTGCATTAGAAACCCAGAATAAAATTGTTTTAACCATTCATTCAATCTAATTCCTCTTAGATATTATAGCCGAAGCAAACCATACTCAATTGAACCCGATTTCGAACCTGATTGAACCTAAAATCATAGGGTTTTCATTCCACACATGATTTCGACTTACTCTGTATATGACAATTTGATTATCCCATCTGATTAGATCAAAATCTCCAATTCGTTTAACCCGAGCAAACCTAGAACTAGAACTCAATCGATTCGTGATCGTTTCATGAAATTAGAATATGCCTTAGCTTGATCGAGGGTTTCTGAAAATGCCTATGCCCATTAATTTGATTTTTAAACCGGTTTAATTAACAACCCCCAAAATCGTTTAGACTTAGAACCCTAACACCCGAAATCAATCAATTCGTTATAATATGTTTAAATTGACATATGGATTTCGTTTAACAAACAATTCCGAAGCTACCTATATAATCTAATTTGATTTGCAAACCTGTTTTGTAAAAAACCCCCAAAACATTCACAATGATGAACCCTAGCTACCGATCTTGAACAATTCGATATTGAAGCCCCGAATTAACATATGGTTAAGTTTAATCGGCATGTTTAGAAAGTTTAGAAACTAAAACTTACTTGATTTGTGGACGAATTGATAAAGATCGGCTTTTAGCCCTATGTTCGGCCCCCTTCAAGATTGATTCTTCAAACCGAAGTTTCCCCGATCGAATTGTTGCTTGAAATCACTTCTAAGGATGCCGACTGATATGAAGGAATGCTCAATTGTGTGAGATGTTGTCGAATTCTGAGAGTTTGATAACTAGAGCTACGGTTACAACCTTTTGGGTGCCATTAGTCCTTAAATTCGATCATTATGAGGTTAATAATACTTGATAACCGTTAATAATCATTTAGATACTGATTAATACAGGTTTAATTCGATTGTAACTGCCTATTGATGAGATTTCCGAACTCCCCCAACCTTCTTAGACGAATTTTGACTTTCCTAGTCAAAATTGTATCATTTATCTAATCATAAATCACTTTCTTATAACCTAAGTGTATTCTACTCTATTATATTCAAACTTAAACCTTCTAATTTGAATTTTTAATCATCAAAATCATTTCTGCAATTTCTTGTTAACGGATCTAACCCGACAATATCGAATTGTCACTAATTAATTCCTTAAACTCATTGTTGGACTAAATTTACTCAATTGGACTTCTTAAATACCATTGGGCCTCACTGGGCCTTCTTGGGCCTACCTTGATCTTCCCTGGGCCTACTTTGTTCACATTGGGCCTCACTTGAATTTATTGGGCCTTATTGGGCTTCTCTTGGCTTTGTGGGCCTACATCGGCTATGTTGGGCCTAATTGATCTTGTTGGGCCTCCATTAACCTTATTGGGCCTTCATTGGCCTTGTTGAGCCTTTATTGGTATTATTGGGCCTAACTTGTCTTGTTGGACCTTCACAGGCTTCACTGAATCTTCTTTGACTTTACTGGGCCTTCATTAACCTTGTTGGGCCTTCATTGGCCTTATTAGGCCTTGATTGTCCTTGTTGGGCCTGTTGGACCTTCATTGGTCTTATTGGGCCTTGGTTAGCACCAACTCCCGTTTAACAAAGTTAGTGTGAAAAGTCGGATTGTCACATCATCCCCTTGTTGAAAGAATTTTCGTCCCGAAAATTAGCAAGTGTTAAGAGTAGTTAGGAAACTACTTACGAGTTTAAATCGTACGTGTTAGTGTGATTTGATCATTCTGTGTGCTTGTGTGTACTCACACACAAAGTCTAATGCTTGCAACATCACAACTCAATTGTGATCGTTCAATGTAACTGTTTTGCGTGTACACTAGTTAGTTCACCTAACTGTGACTGTTTGTGTTTGATCATATTGTGTTGTGTAGCCTCACACCTAGTGAGTGTCTGAAACTGTTTGTACTATGCAACCCCGCACATAGCAAAGTGTATGTAACCAATGTACTATGCAACCCCGCACATAGCAAAATGTATGTAACCAATCGTGTATGTACTACCATAACATGTAACATATGAAATGTAGCACATAAAACATATAAAATGTAATGTAGCACAAATATCTGTAACAAAATCAATTGAATAAATAAAACGTTTGTGCTTACAGTTTGAAATTTGCAGTGTTGATGTGTGAAAGCATCACGTCATCCCCTTGTTGAAGGAAATTTCGTCCCGAAATTTAACGTGCGCTCTCAGTGTTAGCAGTAGCTGTCTTGAATAGATGAGGATATTTCTTCATCATTTGATCTTCCCGTTCCCATGTGAATTCAGGACCCCGTCTTGAATTCCATCGGACTTTGACTATTGGAATCTTGCTTTGCTTCAGTTGTTTGACCTCTCGGTCCATGATTTCTGCTGGTTCTTCAATGAATCGCAGTTGTTCATCTACTTGTATTTCTTCCAATGGTACAATCAACGTCTCGTCAGAAAGACATTTTTTTTAAATTCGACACATGAAATACATCATGAACTCCACTGAGTTCATCCGGTAGTTTGAGTTGATACGCTACCGGACCAATCCTTTTCAGAATCTCAAAAGGTCCTACGTAACGTGGACTAAGCTTGCCGCGCTTGCCGAATCGTATCACACCTTTCCAAGGTGACACCTTTAGAAGAACTCGGTCTCCTACTTGAAATTCCAACGGCTTACGACGTTTGTCTGCATAACTCTTCTGTCGATCCCGAGCCGCTGCCATACGATTTCGGATTTGAACTATCTTCTCTGTTGTCTCGTGCACCAGTTCAGGACCTGTTAACTGACTGTCACCAATTTCAGCCCAGCAAACTGGTGAACGACATTTGCGACCATACAACGCTTCAAACGGTGCTGCTTGAATACTTGTATGATAACTATTATTGTAAGAGAATTCCACCAACGGTAAATGATTCTCCCAGCTATCACCAAAGTCAATTACACAAGCTCGTAACATATCCTCGAGCGTTTGAATTGTTCGTTCACTTTGACCGTCGGTCTGTGGGTGATAAGCGGTACTCATATCCAAGCGAGTCCCCAATGACTTATGAAGAGATTTCCAAAAATTGGAAGTAAACCGGGCATCCCTATCTGATATGATAGATATTGGCACACCATGCCGTGCTACTACTTCCTTGATGTAAATGCGAGTCAGTTTCTCCATCTTATCAGTTTCTTTGATTGCTAAGAAGTGTGCAGATTTCGTTAATCGATCGACAATTACCCATATCGTATCACAACCACTCGGTGTACGGGGTAACTTAGTAATAAAATCCATCGAAATCTGTTCCCACTTCCACATCGGTAGCTCTGGTTGTTGCAGTAAACCAGATGGTTTCTGATATTCAACTTTGACTTTCGAACAAGTCAAACATTTGCTAACGTACTTAGCAATATCAGCTTTCATGTGAGGCCACCAATACAGTGCCTTCAAATCATGGTACATCTTGTCTGATCCCGGATGGACTGAATATCTAGACTTGTGTGCTTCGTCCATCACGAGTTCCCTTAAACCTCCATATAAAGGTATCCACATTCTATCAATGAAATAACGAATTCCATCAGGTTTAACATTCAATTGTTCTTCCATTCCTCGTAAAGATTCCGGTACTAAGTTTTCCGCTTTCAAAGCCTCAATCTGAGCACTATGTACCTTGTCAGGTAAGTCAGTATGTATCGTCATCATAAGTGCGCGAACCCGTCTTGTTCCCGTTGTATCTTTTCTGCTCAAAGCATCGGCTACGACATTAGCCTTTCCCGGGTGATACTTAATCGCACACTCATAATCGTTCAACAACTCAACCCATCGTCGTTGTCTCATATTGAGTTCCTTCTGATCAAAGATATGTTGCAAACTCTTATGATCAGTATAAATAGTACACTTAGTTCCATACAGATAATGCCTCCAAATCTTCAAAGCAAAAACCACTGCTCCTAACTCCAAGTCATGAGTAGTGTAATTCTTTTCGTGTGTTCGTAGTTGCCTGGAAGCATAAGCGATCACTTTATCCCGTTGCATCAACACACATCCCAAACCCTGTCCTGATGCGTCACAATACACCGCAAAGTCTTCCGTTCCTTCCGGTAAGGACAGAATCGGTGCACTGCAGAGCTTCTGTTTCAACAACTGGAATGCAGCTTCCTGTTTATCCGTCCAGTTATATTTTGTTCCTTTGTGCGTCAGAGCTGTAAGTGGTTGAGCAATCTTTGAGAAACCCTCAATGAATCGTCGATAATAACCCGCCAAGCCAAGGAATTGTCGTACCTCGGTAGGGGTCTTTGGCGCTTCCCAATTCTTAATCGCTTCAATCTTCGCCGGATCAACATGTATACCCTTTTCATTAACTATATGCCCCAAGAACTGTACCTCTCGCATCCAGAAATCACATTTTGAGAACTTAGCGTACAGTTGTTCCTGTTTCAACAGCTCTAGTAGTAATCGAAGATGTTCAGCATGTTCCTCCTCAGACTTTGAATAAATGAGAATGTCATCGATGAAAACAATAACAAACTTATCTAAATAAGGTTTACAAACACGATTCATGAGATCCATGAATACAGCTGGAGCGTTTGTCAACCCAAATGGCATGACCAAGAACTCATAATGGCCATATCGTGTCCTGAATGCTGTCTTCGGGATATCCTCCTCCTGGACTCTTAGTTGATGATAACCCGACCTGAGATCAATCTTCGAGTAGTAACTCGAACCTTGCAACTGATCGAACAGATCGTCAATCCTGGGTAACGGATACCGGTTCTTGATAGTAACCTTATTCAATTCCCGGTAATCGATACACATACGAAAAGTTCCGTCCTTCTTCTTTACAAACAATACTGGAGCTCCCCATGGTGAAAAACTAGGTCGTATAAAACCCTTATCCAACAATTCTTGCAATTGTGTGGATAACTCTTGCATTTCTGACGGTGCAAGTCGATAAGGCGCCCTAGCTATCGGTGCTGCGTCTGGTGTAAGGTCGATTCGGAATTCCACCTGTCTGACAGGCGGTAATCCCGGCAAGTCTTCTGGAAACACCTCCGGAAATTCACAAACTATAGGTATATCTTCAAGTTTCTTCTCAGCTACCGGCTTTTCAGTTATAAGTGCTATAACTGCCGTATGACCTTTCCGCAGACATTTGTGTGCTTTCATACAAGATATGAGACGCAGTGGCGTACTGCTCTTCTCTCCTTGTACATATAATGTCTCTCCCTGCGGAAGAGGTATACGAACAATCTTTTCATGGCATACAATTTCAGCCTGGTTCTTAGACAACCAGTCCATGCCAATAACTACATCAAAACTGCCTAAGGCAATAGGCATCAAATCAATCTCTAATGTCTGACCCATCAAATCAAGGATACATCCCTTATAATTGTTTTCTACTACAATCAATTTACCATCCGCTAACTCCACAGTATAGGGACTATCTAAGGCAGTGGGACTAACATCTAGTGACTTAGCAAGTGAACTAGATACAAAACTCCGGTCGGCACCAGTGTCAAATAACATAGAGGCATAGTGATTATTTAAGAGGAACGTACCCGTAACGATGTTGGGATCCTCCCGCGCTTGACGTCCTCCGATCACAAACGCCCTGCCTCTAGCACCGTTATTGTTGTTATTATTATTGTTGTTGTTGTTGTTGGTGCCATTGCCATTACCGTTGCCACTTCCATTACCATTACCATTGTTGTCCCCGCCTTTCTTTAGTTGTGGGCAATCTTTCTTGAAATGGCCCATCTTGCCGCACTCAAAACAACCTTTCTGCGCGTTGTTTTGATTATTGTTCTGGTTGTTGTTATTGCTCTGTAGCTCTCCGCGACAATCCTTAGCCGCATGCCCAACCTTGCCACACCTCTGGCACTTAGCTCTATCACATTGGTTACCCGCATGATGGTAACCACACTTGTTACACTTGGGGTGCTTACCAATATAGCCCCCCGATGATGATGATTGTTGACCACTGTTTGAATTATGATAGGACTTGTTCGAGTCCTGCTTCCTGTTCTGCTGTTGGTTATTACCCTTGTAGTTGTTGCTTTCCCACTTCCTCTTGTGATCTCCTACCTTAGTAGCAGATGTCCGCTTAGGCAGGGTTCCTTGTAACACTGCCTGATCAGTAAGCTGATGTGCTAGACGAACAGCTTGTTGGATGGTGGTGGGATTTGCTGAAGTCACCATCCCCTGAATCTGAGGCACTAGTCCTCCAATATACCGTTCAATCCACTTACTGGCTGGAGTAGCCATGTGTGGTAGCAGTCTGGCCAGTTCATGCGATCTGGTCGTATATTCCTCAATGTTTGACCCCTCCATCTTGAGGTGCCAATACTCTTCTTCCAACTTCTGCATTTCACTACGAGGACAATACTCCTCTTGTAGCAAGGTTTTGAAGTTGTTCCAAGTCAATGCATTTGCTTCACCCAACCCCAGGGTCTGAACATTGGAGTTCCACCATGTCAGGGCTGGACCCTCCAAAGTTCCAGTAGCAAATTTCACTTTGCTGTCATCCGGGCAGTTGCACATCTCGAACACAGATTCAGCTTTTTCAATCCATCGGAGAAGTCCTATGGCTCCCTCCGACCCTTTGAAGTTGTGTGGTTTGCAGTCCAAGAACATCTTGAACGTGCAGACTTGTGGGTTAATCACTCCCCCAGCTGGACCCTGTGGCCCTGTGTTGTGTGTCTGAGCGTACTGTGCGATTGCCTCGGCAACCCTGTTGTTGATTAGCTCGTTGAGCTCAGCAACAGTCATATGAACATTTCCTTCAGCCATTTCCTCCCTATTTACAAGAAATGTTAATGCACAATCAAAATCCAATTTTTGACATGTGTAAGTAAAAACAATAACTACAACATGTAATATAAACAACACAGTTGTTGGAAACAAACTATAGTTCTTTCATAAATAGAAACTTTCTTTGAGTACAATACTTTTGAAATGAAATACAAAATTTCAAACTACTAATGTAGGAACACAACCCGTTCCTAATAAGTTTAACCAAAACAGAAATAAAAGAAAGAGAATCAATCGTCCTCAACGGTGGATTCAGGATCGGACTCATCAACTGGTGCTGGTTCCTCCTCCTCATCCTCGTCCTCATCCTGTTCCTCATTCTCAACTACCACCAAATCCTCCAAAGCTTCAATCCTGCCCTCCAAGATCTCGGCTCGGTTCTCTGACTCCTCTAAACGACCAATCATGTTCCACATCTCATCTCGCATGTCATGAACCAGTTGGGCAAGTTCCTCTTGCCTCTCAATGGCATCCCATAACTCCTGAGATCTCTGATAGAGCTTCTCCTCTGCTGTATCCACGTCCTCGCGCAACTTGGCGATCTCCTCTGCGTCCGTCCTTCGCCTCTTAGGCTCAGGAACATCCAGTACAGGTGGTGGATGTGTAGATGGTCCTGCAGCATAAAGTCCCTGGGTATTCACCCATGGTGCCTCCACCGGATCCTCATCCGGGTCCTCAACTGGATCCTCGTCTGGATCCTCCTCTGGATCCTCATCAGGATCCTCGTCTGGATCCTCCTCCGGATCCTCCTCTGGATCGGAGTCCTCCATCTCATATGGTGGTGGTGATGGAATGGGTGGTGGTGGTGATGATGGTGGTGCCGGAACCATCGGCTCCTCGTCCTCTGAATCATCAAGGATAATGTATGGGACTGATGATGAAGCCATGCCTGTTACATAATATCATATGTAAGTGCAGTGCCATGGAATACGTAAGCAAGTCAATTACATAATGTCATATGTAATTTCTAAGCAGTATGTGTAAACATGTGTGTCTAATGTCTAACAGTCATAGTCTAGGCCTACAAATGCAAACCTAGTTCGCTATAACCAATGCTCTGATACCAATCTGTCACACCCCCAATTTCAACTAACGGAATCACACCGTTTAGGAGCATGACAAACCAGGATCTCAGATCATTAGACATAGCGAAGACCTCTATATGAATTTCAAAAACATACGTTGGTCTTTAAAACAAACATAATGACCAGAGTTTACAAAAAGTGCGGAAGCATTTAAAAAAAAACCATAAACAGTTGTAATTCAAACATTACAATTCACAGTACTTAAATACTCAGATTTAAATAATCAAAATGAAAGAAATGCATGAGACTCTATCTTCCTAGTCCATGCCAGCTGTTACGCGCGCCTTAGCGTCCTGAGAAAACATGCAAATCAAGTCAACACAAAGGTTGGTGCATAACACAGGTTTTAAGTAATCATAGTGTTCAAAACATCAGTTTGAATAACAAGTTGTAGATAACATAATCACAATTGCACAGTCATGATAGCTAGTCATATAACTATTTACATACGTGTTCGACACCGAAGCTGACTAGTTGCCATGCTATAGCATGTTTTCGCCTTGCCACTATTGTCTATCACAACAATAGTAAAAGAATGTGTTTGGTCAGTCAAACACCTGCGTAGATCCCATCTACCAGGTGAGGTTTGTCAAACCTAATAGATCTATTTCTAACTACCACGCTTTGCATTACAGCAAACTAAACGGTTCGAGGTGTGTAAGGACTTTCAAGTTGATATGTTTTCACATAATGTAAACAGATAACTCATGCAAGTGTTATGTATCTAAAAATCAGTTTGTTGCACATGTTTTCTCCCCCAAAACAGTTTAAAATAAGAAAGGGGCCGTGTACGCACCTTTGATAATAGTAGAATGATCAAGTATGTGTGAACTCGCGTAGAAATCCTCTACGAAAAATCTGTGATTTAAACAATAACCTATTGTTATTCGAATAATCGTTTTGTGCTTAAAATCACATACGTATCAACATACGTATGTTAAAGTGTGATAATTTGGCATACGGAAGTACGCGTGCTTTTGAAATCGTTTAAATAAAATCACATTTGATTTTATTTAATTAAACGTAATTATACGCGATTTCGTGTTCGGATTAAAATATGAATTTTATCATCCTAACACGTTCGTATTCTCGTTACGGTTCCAACGCAACTTGAACGGACTTAATCGGAGTTCGTATGTGGAAGTTATGCTAAAAATACTAAAAATGCTTTTAAAAACCCAAAATGGTTGGGCCGGGACTCGAACCCGCGACCCTCGACTCATAATCCACGCACACTACCATCTCATCTGTCCATTCATTTGCATTAGAAACCCAGAATAAAATTGTTTTAACCATTCATTCAATCTAATTCCTCTTAGATATTATAGCCGAAGCAAACCATACTCAATTGAACCCGATTTCGAACCTGATTGAACCTAAAATCATAGGGTTTTCATTCCACACATGATTTCGACTTACTCTGTATATGACAATTTGATTATCACATCTGATTAGATCAAAATCTCCAATTCGTTTAACCCGAGCAAACCTAGAACTAGAACTCAATCGATTCGTGATCGTTTCATGAAATTAGAATATGCCTTAGCTTGATCGAGGGTTTCTGAAAATGCCTATGCCCATTAATTTGATTTTTAAACCGGTTTAATTAACAACCCCCAAAATCGTTTAGACTTAGAACCCTAACACCCGAAATCAATCAATTCGTTATAATATGTTTAAATTGACATATGGATTTCGTTTAACAAACAATTCCGAAGCTACCTATATAATCTAATTTGATTTGCAAACCTGTTTTGTAAAAAACCCCCAAAACATTCACAATGATGAACCCTAGCTACCGATCTTGAACAATTCGATATTGAAGCCCCGAATTAACATATGGTTAAGTTTAATCGGCATGTTTAGAAAGTTTAGAAACTAAAACTTACTTGATTTGTGGACGAATTGATAAAGATCGGCTTTTAGCCCTATGTTCGGCCCCCTTCAAGATTGATTCTTCAAACCGAAGTTTCCCCGATCGAATTGTTGCTTGAAATCACTTCTAAGGATGCCGACTGATATGAAGGAATGCTCAATTGTGTGAGATGTTGTCGAATTCTGAGAGTTTGATAACTAGAGCTACGGTTACAACCTTTTGGGTGCCATTAGTCCTTAAATTCGATCATTATGAGGTTAATAATACTTGATAACCGTTAATAATCATTTAGATACTGATTAATACAGGTTTAATTCGATTGTAACTGCCTATTGATGAGATTTCCGAACTCCCCCAACCTTCTTAGACGAATTTTGACTTTCCTAGTCAAAATTGTATCATTTATCTAATCATAAATCACTTTCTTATAACCTAAGTGTATTCTACTCTATTATATTCAAACTTAAACCTTCTAATTTGAATTTTTAATCATCAAAATCATTTCTGCAATTTCTTGTTAACGGATCTAACCCGACAATATCGAATTGTCACTAATTAATTCCTTAAACTCATTGTTGGACTAAATTTACTCAATTGGACTTCTTAAATACCATTGGGCCTCACTGGGCCTTCTTGGGCCTACCTTGATCTTCCCTGGGCCTACTTTGTTCACATTGGGCCTCACTTGAATTTATTGGGCCTTATTGGGCTTCTCTTGGCTTTGTGGGCCTACATCGGCTATGTTGGGCCTAATTGATCTTGTTGGGCCTCCATTAACCTTATTGGGCCTTCATTGGCCTTGTTGAGCCTTTATTGGTATTATTGGGCCTAACTTGTTGATGTGTTAGTTTAACACATCCGTTTTCGTACATATTCGAGTCAGTTTTCGTCTGTTTTGTTTATATCTTGCGTCGATTCTAGTTCCTTTTTACATTTTATTGTTTTTGTGCAGGAATGTGACCCGGAGGAGCGGAAATGAAGGCAAACGGGCGTCGGAATCAAGAGCGGGTAGCAAAGCGAAGAAATCAAGCAAATTCACCCTAGGCGATACGCCTAGCGTGGGTCCTTCGGGTCAGGCGATGCGCCTGGCAATCATTAGCCGCCAGCCCCTTCATCCGCGCGCGTCGCCAGGCCGCACGCTGTCCCGCCTGGCGATGCGCCTGATATGGATTTCAGCCTTTAAAACCCTAATTTCTTGCCCTCTATAAATACATCGCATTCCAGCCGCTTTGAGGACCTTCTTCTGCGCATTTGGAACCCTAATCAAGCCTTGGAGCAGCTGGAGCTTAACCATGGAGTGTTTGGCTTGATTAGGGCTTGTTAGAGTGAAGAAGAAGCTAGATCTTGAGTATTTCCCTTTACTTTTCATGTTCTTAGTTTAAAGTTTTGATTTTTAATGTTTGTAGACCTTGTTCAGACTTGTTTAGCTACTGTAGTTATGATTTGTGGCTAGATCTATGGTTGTACTTAGGTTTGGGATGATAAAGTTGTGAACTTTGATGATTATGGACTTGATTTATGCTTAATGATGATGTTTGCTTTGTAATCAGTTGTAAAGCTTGAAACTTTGATGAATATTACAGATGTTTAATGATTATATTTGGTGTATGTTTGATCCACATGTGTTTAGGAATGTCTTTCCACACATAGATGCATGTTAGGCCTACTACTTTGTGTTTTAGGTTAGTTTATGGGTTGTTGATCACATTCCATAGGATTAGACTTCATTAAATATAGTTATTTGCATTTGTAACCTAACCTAGAAATCCGGGAGGTGATAGGTTAGATGGTTGGTCTCTTACACTTAGGAATTTTGAGTTAAACGACCCGGGAGGGCGTTGTCTTAGATCTACTTAGTGTAAGTGTCAATCCATGTTAAAGTTATCAACTTTATGACTCTCTAGTATCTTAGGATGCAAACTGGTGGAGAAATCCGGGAGGTGATCCACCAGTTAGAGTGCAAATGCATGTCGGGGAGTCCGGGAGGATACCCGATTGACTAGTGTATTCATTACAGACTTAGGATTTCTATTGGAGTTGCCTGGTATCTGATCTGGGTCCCCTTTAGGTAATTTTAGGTCTGTTCATTAAGATCCTAGTCTTCATCATTAGTAAATCAGTCCAGATCAGCATCTGTCACACTTTTGATTCCCAGCCTAGGTACACCTGTTTTCCTCATCGTATTCAGATCCAGATTCAGATTCAGTTTTAGTGTTGCTATTCTTAGTATAGTGGTAGTTTAGTTCACTTAGTCAAATCCTGTCTGATTAGGTTATTAGTTGCACCAAACCCCCCCCCTCTCTTTTACTTTAGTTTAGTTTACAGTCTAGGTTAGTTTGCCACACTAGTGTCCGTGGTTCGATATCCGGACTTCCGTCGGCTATTCTGCACCCGACAGGTACACTTGCCTTAGGAGCGGTCTAGTTTAGGTTTTCCGATTATTACTAGGTGTTTAGGTTAAGTATAGGTCTAGGATTAGATTTGGTGTCTTTAGCTTAGGTTAATTAGATTAAATTTAGTTCTGTTTTTAGTATACTGACCGCCCGCATCAAGTTTTTGGCGCCGTTGCCGGGGATACTAGGTAATAGCAAAGATTACTTAGATTGTGACTTTTAGTTGCTTCTTTTCTTGTTTTACTGTTTCCCCCCCTGTTAGTTTAGTTTTCCTTTTAGGTTTAGTTTAATTTTACTCTTTAGTGCCTTTATTTGTTTCGTGTGCCTTAGTTTAGATTTTTCCTTGTGCATACTTGAGCCTTACTTGCTTATTTGATTAGGGTTTTGGTATTTGCATGCCCCATACCCGATCTTGTGGAGCACCAGAGTTCGAGCTTACATCACCAGAGCAGATCCTGCGGGGCCGACAGCAGGTAAGTTTTCTTGATCCCTTTGTTGACATGGATCCACCACCACACCCGCCACCGAGGCGGACTGTTCACGAGCTAGCCAGTCATGGGGTTGTCGGTGCCCGGTCTGCCATCACAAGACCGGGTGTCAACAACAACAACTGGCAGATCCCGTCCCACGTGATGTCGACGATCACGAATTCGACACAGTTTCATGGCCTGGACGACGAGGATGCACCAGGCCATCTATCTCTCTTTGTTCGTATATGCGACACGTTCCGCATCAATGGAGTTTCGGAGGAGGCCGTCTACCTTCGTTTATTTCCATTCACACTCGCCGGACGAGCTGCTACGTGGCTGAACCTTCTTCCTAGGGATTCGATTACCACATGGGCTGATCTTCAGACGAAATTCCTGAAGAAGTATTATCCTCCTTCTAAATCTGCCAGATTACGGGATCAGATCCACTCGTTTAGGATGGACGAGGATGAGCCATACTACATGGCATGGGAGAGATTTAACTCCCTTCTGAGCAGATGCCCACAGCACGGCTTATCCGATTGGGCCCTCGTCGAGAAGTTCTATAATGGACTGACACTGGAGACGAAGCGCAGATTCAATACAGCCGCTGGGGGGCACATAATGGATAAGAAGGAGCCGGAGGAGTGTGAGGCGATGTTCGAGGACTTTGCCCTAGCCGAGTATGAGGACCCATCATACGCGAGGAGAGCTGCACCGGCAGCTAAGCCCACTGTTGCACCGCCCATTCCTGTTAGAGGAATGCACCATGTCACCCCTGACACTAGCACCGCCGCAGCTTTAGAGGCACTTGCTAAGGATATTAAGGAATTGAAGATGGCTGCTGCTAGGTGTGAGATATGTAGGGGTGGACATACTACTGCTGAGTGCCCGGTCACTGATCAGGCACAGGTTGAGGCCATCAATTCTGGATGGAATAGGCCTTTCAACCAAAACCCGAGCTGGAATCAGAATTCACATTGGAGGAATCAGAACCAGGGACAGCATCAGCATCAGCAGTCCAATTGGCGGGGCAACCACAGTGGCAGCAGTTCCTATGAGAAGCCACCGGCTCGTCAGATCCCGATCACTGAGAGAGACACTCCCGAGAGTTCTGGTAGCCGAGACAGAGACACGAAGCTTGAGGACATGATGGCGCAGCAGATGAAGATGCTTCAGCAGATTATGGACAAGGATAAGCTGCGGGACCAGAAGATCGAGGAGCACGATACATTGTTGAGGAACCAGCAGGCTGGATTCCTGGATTTGCAGCGATCAGTGGGAGAGTTAGCTAAGAGATTTGAGGGTAGGCAGGATGGATCGTTTAGGGCGAACACTGACCCTAATCCGAGGGGTCATGTGAAGGCAGTGACCACACGTAGTGGTCGGGGAGGAGATGTTGAGCTGCCACCACCGGTCATACCTGATGAGGATGAGCCGGTGGACGAGGAGATAGAGATGGAGACTCCTGCAGGGGCGCCCGTGAGGCTAGTCCCAGCAAGTACCGCGCCGAGCAGCGAGTCTTCAGTTGATAGGATTAGGAGGGAGCAGGTAGAGGAGAAGAAGAAGGGTAAGAGAGTGGCGGAGGAGCCTGAGATTGACTTGACTAAGCTTCCATATCCTGCACGCGCACTGCAGATGAAGCGTGATCAGGAGTATGGACACTTTTTGGAGATGTTTAAGCAGCTTAAGATCAATCTCCCGTTTGTTGAGGCCCTCCAGCATATGCCTAAATATGCTAAGTTCTTGAAAGACCTCCTGTCTAACAAGAAGAAGTTGGAGACACTCTCTACCGTGACTTTAGGAGCTAGGTGTTCGGCTCTGGTTCAGAATAAGCTGCCAGAGAAGCTTGAGGATCCAGGGATTTTCACTATTCCCTGTCTGTTTGGCGGTTCTTCTGTGAACCATGCTTTGGCTGATCTAGGTGCTAGCATCAATTTGATGCCCTATTCCATTTATAAGCAGCTAGATCTTGGTGAGCCAGCACCTACACGCATGAGTTTAGCATTGGCTGATCGGTCAGTCAAGTATCCTAGGGGGATTGTTGAGAATGTCCTTGTGAAGGTGGACAAGTTTGTCTTCCCAGTGGATTTTGTGATACTTGACATGCAGGCTGATGACCGAGTTCCCCTCATCATGGGACGACCTTTCCTTCGCACGGCGAAGGCCATGATTGATGTTTATGAGGGGAAGATCTCATTGCGTGTTGGAGATGATACTGTCACCTTTGATGTGGTGAAGTCCATGAGGAACTCCAGTGGCCAGGACGATCAGGTTTACTTTCTAGATGCATTTTTCTCTACTATGGATCGTTGCCTGGACTACATTAGTGGAGTTGATCTGTTAGGAGATCAGGACTTAGGTGACAGTGATGAGGGAGTTGAGAGTGTGGGAGTTGAGGTCCAGGCTGCTGCTATTGAGGCTTACCTTGATTACATTCCTAGCAGTTTAGCCATGGAGCCTCCTGTTTATCCCACTGTGTTTGAGGTTGAGAGTTCTGAGCCGGCTGACAAGCCACTTGTTGAGGCTCCCCCGTCATTAGAGCTAAAGGAGTTGCCACCTCACCTTGAGTATGCATTCCTTGATGGGGACTCGGATCTACCTGTCATCATATCAGCAGCTCTGACAGCCGTAGAGAAGAGTAGACTCATCGCTGTGCTTAAAGAGCACAAACAGGCGATTGCGTGGAGGTTGATGGACATTAAGGGTATTCACCCTTCCTTTTGTACGCATCGCATTTTGATGGAGGAGGATTATAAGCCGGTGGTTCAGCCACAGAGGAGGCTTAATCCTAATATGGGAGAAGTGGTCAAGAAGGAGGTCCTTCGCCTGTTAGATGCTGGGCTCATCTACCCTATTTCCGATTCATCATGGGTGAGCCCAGTTCATGTGGTCCCTAAGAAGGGAGGTATGACTGTAGTGGTGAACGAGAGGAAGGAGATCGTTCCCACACGTACAGTCACAGGCTGGCGGGTGTGCATTGACTATAGGAAGCTTAATGACGCCACCCGTAAGGATCACTTCCCACTTCCTTTTATCGATCAGATGCTGGAGCGTTTGGCGGGACAGCAGTTTTACTGTTTCCTGGACGGCTTTTCAGGTTATTTCCAGATCCCGATAGCACCGGAGGATCAGGAAAAGACCACGTTTACCTGCCCGTACGGCACTTTTGCATACCGTCGTATGCCGTTCGGGTTGTGTAACGCTCCAGCGACGTTTCAGAGGTGTATGGTAGCTATCTTCCAGGATATGATCGAGACTTCCATGGAAGTGTTTATGGATGATTTTTCTGTCTTTGGGAGCTCGTTCGATCAGTGTTTGATCAATCTTGAGAGGATGCTTAGGAGATGTGTGGAGACGAATCTGATGTTGAACTGGGAGAAATGCCACTTTATGGTCACGGAGGGGATAGTTCTAGGTCACAAAATATCCCGTGACGGCATCCAGGTCGACAAGGCGAAGATAGAGACGATCAGCAAACTCCCACCCCCTACGAGTGTGAAAGCTGTGCGAAGCTTTCTAGGTCATGCGGGATTTTACCGCCGGTTCATTAAGGATTTCTCGAAGATCACTAGACCTATCACTCGTTTGTTGGAGAAGGAGGTGGAGTTTGTGTTTGATGATGATTGTGTGCGAGCCTTCGAGTTTCTGAAGGAGAGGCTGGTTAGTGCCCCGATCTTGATAGCCCCCGACTGGAGCCAGCCATTTGAGCTCATGTGCGATGCGAGCGATTTCGCAGTTGGGGCTGTCCTTGGGCAGCGGGTGGACAAACATTTCCACCCCATTTATTACGCGAGTAAGACCCTAGATGGCGCGCAAGAGAATTACACGACTACCGAGAAAGAATTGTTAGCGGTAGTCTATGCCTTTGATAAATTTAGGTCTTACCTCGTGCTCTCCAAGACTGTTGTCTATACTGATCATGCGGCTCTCCGTTACCTTTTTGCTAAAAAGGACGCGAAGCCTAGGCTGATCAGATGGATCCTCCTTCTGTCCGAGTTTGACATCGAGATTAAGGACAAGAAGGGAGCTGAGAACGTAGCCGCCGACCATTTGTCGCGACTTGAGGATCCGGAGAGAGAGTTAATTCGAGAGGGTGCGATGAGAGATTGCTTTCCACAGGAGACGCTGATGAGCGTAGGGATAGAGGAGATCTGCCGCACAGATAGGCTAGATGAGGGATTACCGTGGTTTTCAGATATTGCCAATTATTTGGCCAACGGTTTCCTTCTTAAGGGTCTGACATTCCAGCAGCGCAAGAAGTTCTTTGCCGACACGAGGCATTACATCTGGGATGCGCCTTACCTTTTCCGTGTGTGTGCTGATCAGGTTTTTAGGAGGTGTGTGAGCAGAGAGGAAGGATTGGAGATCCTTAGGCACTGCCATGAGGGCCTTACTGGTGGGCATCACGGGCCTTCTTCCACAGCGAAGAAGGTGTTTGATTCAGGTTTTTATTGGCCCACCATCTTTAAGGATGCTCATGAGTTATGTAGGAAGTGCGATTCCTGTCAGAGGACAGGCAACATCTCATCTAGGAATGAGATGCCCCAGCACCCTATTCAGGTTGTTGAGATTTTCGATGTCTGGGGCATCGACTTCATGGGACCTTTCCCTGCTTCACGAGGGAACAGGTACATACTCGTCGCGATTGATTACGTTTCTAAGTGGGTGGAAGCACAGGCGCTCCCCACTAATGACGCACGAGTAGTGGTGAGATTTCTGAAGCACTTGTTTTGTAGGTTTGGTACTCCGAGAGCGTTGATCAGTGACCGTGGCACGCACTTCTGTAATGTCCAGATGGACAAAGTGCTTGCCAAGTACGGGGTCACCCACCGTTTGTCGACCGCATATCACCCGCAGACCAGCGGTCAGGTGGAGAACGCGAATCGGGGAGTTAAGAGGATTTTGGAGAGGACTGTCGGCCATACTAGGAAGGATTGGGCCGACAAACTGGATGACGCCTTGTGGGCCTTTAGGACAGCGTTTAAGAATCCGATTGGGACGACTCCCTATCGGATGGTCTATGGTAAGGCGTGTCATCTGCCGGTTGAGCTTGAGCACAAGGCCTTTTGGGCTTTGAAAGCTGTGAATTTGGATATGTCACAGGCCGCCAAGCACCGGTTCCTCCAGTTGCATGAGTTGGATGAGCTACGCGACGATGCGTACGCTCGATCGTGGAGTTATAAGGAGCGCACGAAGGCGCTCCACGATCGGAGGTTGAGGAATGTTAAGGAGTTCGCGAAGGGCGATCGAGTCCTGGTTTATGATTCGAGACTGAGGCTTTTCCCAGGAAAGCTTAAGTCGCGTTGGAGAGGCCCGTTTGTGATTCGTGAGGTATTCCCGCATGGTGCGGTGGAGTTGGAGTCGGGTGACCACACTTGGAAGGTCAATGGGCATCGTCTGAAGCCCTACATTGGAGGCCCGATTCCATCTGACGAGGAGGTTATCCTCCTCGGATCCCGAGCAGGTTAGGGATTTGAGCTTAGGCCCAGTTTGTATATAGTGTACATAGTTTTTGTTTGGTGCTTCGAGTCTATGCGATTGATGATGTGTTTGTGCCTTCGCGATTATGTCAGATTCAAGTGTGGGTATGTCATCATGGTTGTTCGATATTACCATTTCGGACAACTGATTTCATTACCGTGCATTAAATCTGATTACTTATTTGCATCACTAGTTGCTTTACTCGGTTTCTCTTTTATTTTTGTTAGGTTAATTTTAGTTTTGTAATTTGTTTAAGGTTTGTTTGCTTTTAATTCTATGTTAATTTTGATTTCATTTTCTTTAATTAAGTTAGTTTAATTTTATGTTCTAGTTTAACTTAGGTTATTTAGAATTGTAATTAAATTTCTTGCCTAGTTTGACAATAATGTTAATTAGATTTAGTTTAAATTAATTTTGCCTAGTTAAGCTTAGTTAGAATTTAATTTGATTTTAGTTAATAGAGATTAGTTAGTTTAAAGTTAGTTAAGTTGATTTAAATTAATTTAATTTAGTTTAATTTTAGTTTAGTTTTAATTAAGTTTTTAGGATTTAATTTGTTTGCTTTATTTGATTTTTAATTTTTAAGAATTTCTTTTATTTTAATATAAAAAAAAAAAAAAAAAAAAATTAAAAAATTAAAAAATTAATTTAAATTCAAAAACAAACTAGTGCCATCCGCGCGATACGCCCGGTGTGGGCAGACGATCTCGCGCGATGCGCGCGGGTTCCAGAATTCGAAAAAAAATAATAACAAAACTAACACATCACAACCGGTTTCCCACACTTCACTACCACCATCCACTTCGCCAAAACCCTAAGCCTCCACCGCCGGTCGTCTCACAGCCACCAGGAGCCACCGTCGACCGCCACAGAGCACCACCATCCTCCGACCATCAACACCCCCATCCTCACCACAACCACCGCGAACCACCACCATCAGTCACCACCACATCGCCGCCTCCTGCATCAACACCATCCACAATCGCATCAGAAACCCTAACCCCCCCATCACAACACGACTGCCGCTGCCGCTGTTCGAACTCCCACAACAAAACCCCCAACAACCACCGTACGCCGCCACTCACCACTGAGCCGACCACAGTGCACCATCATCATCATCGCGCAACCACCATCTGACCGCCACCTTCTTCTGCTCCAGTCCAGCCTCATTCGCCGCCACCGTCGCCGTCTACATCTCCAGTAACCGCCTTCCGTTTAGACGACCACCACCACAATCGGTAAAACCCTTTTTCTCCCTTCCGTTGATTTTTCGATCTGCAGTTTAGTTTAGGGTAGATTAGGGTTCGATTTGGGGATTTGGTTTTGTGATGACCGGAATATGGCCGGAATTTTGGCCGGAAAATAGCCCCGGTGCAAAGCCCCCATTTCGAATTTTTATTTTTTTTTATTTTTTTTAGTATTTATTTTTATTTTATTTTATTCATTCGTTTTTATTTTTGTTTTTTTTGTTAATAAGGTTTCATAAAAACAGAAAGAATAATATAAAAGAAAATAATCATAATAATAATAAATAAACAAATAACTAAATACAAATAATGTCAAGTTTCATAAATAAATATAAATGTATTTCTAATAAATAAATATATGTAAACTAATTGTAAATTTTGTAGCATAGAATAATTTTTGTAAAATAAAAGAGGGTGGAAAAATAATAATAATAAAAATAAATGTAATTTTTATGTATGTGTAAATGTAAATTATTTGTATGTATACTAGTGCACTATTATTGTATATTTAAAATAAATGTAATGCTATATATGTATTTGTAAAATAAAGTATTTGTATGTATGTAAATTTTTGTATTTGTATAATTAATGTAAATGTAAATTAAATATATATATATATATGTTGTATGTAAAACTAAAAATAATAATATATAAGTTTTGTAAAATAAATAATACACTTGTAAAATACTATGTAATTTTAAATAATAAATGTCATTAATTAAATAAAAATAAATTGTATACTACATAAATAAAATTGTACAAAAATAATCTTAATAAACATTCTTGTATTGTAAAATAGAAAATGTATTATGTATATTATTATTTAATTAATAACTGTATGTAACATGTTTGTAAATTAATTAATTAACTGTATTTTACAATAAGACATGTATAATATATATAATAACACATTGTATATGTATATCACAAAATAAATTAAATAAACCACATTGTACTATACTTAATCAACATACTTTGTGAATAAATAAACAATTGTACATTTAAATAAATAAAACTTAGAATTTAGGATTGTAATTTGTTGTGTATTTGTTTGTTGTATATTATTCGCAGAGATGGCAGACGCATCGAGTTCAGGGAGCAGGCCCAAGCGGGCCCGACGAGTGACTACAGCCCAGGCTCAGGCACAGAGGCAGCCGCGGCCGCCACGTCAGTTTACCTACTCCGCACCCTTGGACGTCCCTCCTCCAGATCTCCGCCCTATCCTTCCACAGCTGCGATCCCTACCCGACCATACCTTTTTGCAGTTCGAGAGGGGCACTATGGAGCATGCACGGGTGACGACACTCGCAGGGTTAGAGCATATCCAGCACCGGGGATTCGATCGTGCAGTGATAGAGCGCCTCGGCCGATTGGAGGAGTTTGACTCCATGATGACTCGACCTTGGACATACCTTCTGCGATGCCCTTGGCCACAGTACGCGGAGCTCACAGTGGAGTTTCACTCCACTTTTCGTTACGATGCCCGGTCACTCACCGCCCCTGATGCCGTGTCGTTCGCCCTCGGTCGAACGGCGCACCGCATGAGTGTGGCAGACTTTGCGGTTGCTATGGGCATATACTCCAGGGAGGAGGTGACCGCCGGAGCATTTCAGGATCTCCTCCTCGGCGTATCCCGGGCAGCCAGGCCCGGATACGTCACTGAGGAGGAGATGACCACCTATTGGAGCACGATCGCGATTCCCCCGCACACTGACCGGCGGCTGGCGACCCAGATCCGCGATCCTTCACTTCGTTACATTCTTCGGATTCTCACTAGCACCTTGATTCCTCGCCGTTCTGGAAAGGACAAGGCAAGCTATTTTGATGTCTTCTGCCTCTACTGCATTCACACTCGCCGCCCGGCGAACCTCGCTGCCATCTTGCTGACATCATTAGCGAGGCCTCGTCGGGGAGGTCACACCGCCCGCTTAGACATGGGCCCTTACGTCTGTCGCCTTGCAGACCGTCTTGGGGTATTCGACTGGTACCCTATCGAGCATCTTACAGAGGGCCCCGAGACGGTCCCGTATGCTTTACACGACATGCAGACGTCTGGGATGGTCACGTGGGACGTGCCACCCCAGTGGGCACCAGTGTTAGCTGACCCTCCTGCCCCTGTTCCTCCGGTGCCTCCGCCATCCACACACCGCATCCTACATCAGCGGGAGCGACCTCGCCGTGATGCGCCGCATCGCCCTCCGGTTGTTCCTCGTCTTACACTGCGATATCTCCTCCAGAGGATGGACGTTTTCGAGGACAGCCTGAGGCGCATAGCTGCTCATCTAGGGGTTGAGTTGGCTCCTCGGATGCCAAACCCTCGCCTCCCAGATGACCACGAGCCCGGATCAGACATCGATCCGGATGATCCGGATGATGAGGAGGAGGAGGATGAGGAGGAGGAGTTCGATGACGATGCGGATGAGGAGTAATATGTAGATAGTTTAGTTTATGTATTTTGTTTTACGTTGTATGTATTTGAACTGGACAGTATCTATGTCATTTCTTTTTGTACGTCTGCTGTTTATTTATTCGTTCTGTGGTTGTATTTATTTATTTCATGTATTATTGTGGTTGTATATTATGTTGTGCTTTGGTTGTGTATATTTATTGTAAAATTTGTATAATGTGTTGGTTGTATTATTTGTCTCATTTTTTTGTAATGTATTTGTTGTATTCAATGTTTGTATATAATGTTGTATCTAACACTTGTAATCCATTTGTTGTACTATTTGTGTTGTGTTGTAAATTGTAATTATCTTATTGTTGAATTAACAATTGTATGAGTGTTGTTGTATATTTAGAGGCGCGCAACTCCATTTACGACACCTCTACATATTTCAGGGAGTTCGTGCTAACCTTTTGTATATTTATTTTCATTAATAATTATGTGCCAGTTCTGGATTCACATTGAGGACAATGTGTTGTTCTAAGTGTGGGTATGTCAGGCTGGCGCCTTTTAGTTTTGTAAATTTTGTAAAATCGAGTCATTGTATATATCAAGTCAATTTTGTAATTTAGCTTTGTAATTTAGAATAAAATTTTTGAAATTGTAATTATTTTAAATTAAAATAAAAAAAAAAAAAAAAAAAAAAAAACACAAAAAAATTAAAAAAATCAAAAACTTTACAAAAACATTTTTTCTTTTAAATTGAGTTAATGTAAATATTTTTAAGTCAGTTTTTGAGTCTTTTTGTTCTCGGTTAATCTAGTTGGTTTGTTTGAGATCTTAAATTGCAGTCTGGTTCTAACCATTCGTACTCAATTACATTCGGGTGGCGACGACTTAGGCTATTTCTGTTGCAAACGACCGGCAGTGATTGACTTCTTTTTGGAATAGACTCACTCGTGCTCATGATTGTGTGATCAGCTAAGTCTTTTCCACTTTTTACCTTATTTTTATCTTTCTGTAAATATTTGTTTGTTTATTTATTTATTTTGCATTTTCTGATTGAGTTTAGAGTTTTAGGATGTATAGATCTAGAGTCTTGAAAAATGTCCTCGTTCTGGCTTGCATTTTATAAATGGAAGATGATCGGACTACGATTAGGGCTTAGGATTTTATAGGCTAACTTGTGTATTGATTTGGGATTTGTTGGTAGGCCCAGCCGATAGAAAGTTCCTTAGGAATTGATAGAATAAAACTTAAATTCAGGATTCTTGTGGGTTTAAGACTTGGAAAATTCGGGAAATCTGAAACTAAGTAATAGTGAATAAAGGAACCTCTGTAAACTAACAACCTAGATTATTTAAAATTTAAACCTGGCACATATGTTCTCTTTTTATGAAAATAAATCCGAGACTTATGGCGCCCGCTAAATAAATTCCACAATCCACTAAGTGAGCTGAGCTTGTGCAAATAAAAGAAAGAGAGAATAAGAGCTAAAAAGCAGTTGTCATACCCCGGCTCATAACCGAGTGAAACAGTGCTGTAATATGCTCAAGTGAGGTAAAGAAAAAAAGAAATTGAGAGAATAAAAAGGCAAAATGCTCACACCTTCATCCATCTCCATCTTTAGGTTAAAATTTTAACTTTATCTAGGTAGTTTGCATATAGAGGTGGGTTTAAGTCTTCTGATTTAATCCTGTGCCTTGAAAGCTGTTATTTAGGATTAAGATAACTCGTTTTAACCAAGGGATGGGATCCATAAGATGAATGATTTGACTTAAACATAAATAAATCATGATTAGGGAACTTGAAATTGGTGTTTGGGTTTAGATAGGACCATTATACCAATAATCGCGGTTAATACACAAGGATTTGAGTTTGTTAACTCATTGCATATTAAAAACCTAGCCCTGGTCTATGATTCCATTTTGTTAGCTTTTTCGAGGACGAAAAAGGTTTAAGTGTGGGTATTTTTGATGTGTTAGTTTAACACATCCGTTTTCGTACATATTCGAGTCAGTTTTCGTCTGTTTTGTTTATATCTTGCGTCGATTCTAGTTCCTTTTTACATTTTATTGTTTTTGTGCAGGAATGTGACCCGGAGGAGCGGAAATGAAGGCAAACGGGCGTCGGAATCAAGAGCGGGTAGCAAAGCGAAGAAATCAAGCAAATTCACCCTAGGCGATACGCCTAGCGTGGGTCCTTCGGGTCAGGCGATGCGCCTGGCAATCATTAGCCGCCAGCCCCTTCATCCGCGCGCGTCGCCAGGCCGCACGCTGTCCCGCCTGGCGATGCGCCTGATATGGATTTCAGCCTTTAAAACCCTAATTTCTTGCCCTCTATAAATACATCGCATTCCAGCCGCTTTGAGGACCTTCTTCTGCGCATTTGGAACCCTAATCAAGCCTTGGAGCAGCTGGAGCTTAACCATGGAGTGTTTGGCTTGATTAGGGCTTGTTAGAGTGAAGAAGAAGCTAGATCTTGAGTATTTCCCTTTACTTTTCATGTTCTTAGTTTAAAGTTTTGATTTTTAATGTTTGTAGACCTTGTTCAGACTTGTTTAGCTACTGTAGTTATGATTTGTGGCTAGATCTATGGTTGTACTTAGGTTTGGGATGATAAAGTTGTGAACTTTGATGATTATGGACTTGATTTATGCTTAATGATGATGTTTGCTTTGTAATCAGTTGTAAAGCTTGAAACTTTGATGAATATTACAGATGTTTAATGATTATATTTGGTGTATGTTTGATCCACATGTGTTTAGGAATGTCTTTCCACACATAGATGCATGTTAGGCCTACTACTTTGTGTTTTAGGTTAGTTTATGGGTTGTTGATCACATTCCATAGGATTAGACTTCATTAAATATAGTTATTTGCATTTGTAACCTAACCTAGAAATCCGGGAGGTGATAGGTTAGATGGTTGGTCTCTTACACTTAGGAATTTTGAGTTAAACGACCCGGGAGGGCGTTGTCTTAGATCTACTTAGTGTAAGTGTCAATCCATGTTAAAGTTATCAACTTTATGACTCTCTAGTATCTTAGGATGCAAACTGGTGGAGAAATCCGGGAGGTGATCCACCAGTTAGAGTGCAAATGCATGTCGGGGAGTCCGGGAGGATACCCGATTGACTAGTGTATTCATTACAGACTTAGGATTTCTATTGGAGTTGCCTGGTATCTGATCTGGGTCCCCTTTAGGTAATTTTAGGTCTGTTCATTAAGATCCTAGTCTTCATCATTAGTAAATCAGTCCAGATCAGCATCTGTCACACTTTTGATTCCCAGCCTAGGTACACCTGTTTTCCTCATCGTATTCAGATCCAGATTCAGATTCAGTTTTAGTGTTGCTATTCTTAGTATAGTGGTAGTTTAGTTCACTTAGTCAAATCCTGTCTGATTAGGTTATTAGTTGCACCAAACCCCCCCCTCTCTTTTACTTTAGTTTAGTTTACAGTCTAGGTTAGTTTGCCACACTAGTGTCCGTGGTTCGATATCCGGACTTCCGTCAGCTATTCTGCACCCGACAGGTACACTTGCCTTAGGAGCGGTCTAGTTTAGGTTTTCCGATTATTACTAGGTGTTTAGGTTAAGTATAGGTCTAGGATTAGATTTGGTGTCTTTAGCTTAGGTTAATTAGATTAAATTTAGTTCTGTTTTTAGTATACTGACCGCCCGCATCACTTGTCTTGTTGGACCTTCACAGGCTTCACTGAATCTTCTTTGACTTTACTGGGCCTTCATTAACCTTGTTGGGCCTTCATTGGCCTTATTAGGCCTTGATTGTCCTTGTTGGGCCTGTTGGACCTTCATTGGTCTTATTGGGCCTTGGTTAGCACCAACTCCCGTTTAACAAAGTTAGTGTGAAAAGTCGGATTGTCACACCAACGGCTCCTTCAGATCCGCTAAAGCTAGGCGGCTTACATCCTACGAATGACTTGTAGGAGTAGTGTGAGGTACCACCAGTATTCCCACTGGCTTCTCCTGATGAATTGCCAGTGTTGTTGATCTCATTACGGAGAAGGTTGAACATCTCCGGTATCGCCGCCTTCATCTGATTGGTCATCTGGCTGCTCAGTAGTGTCACCAAAGCGATGGTGGTAGGATCTAGTATAGGAGTTGTTCCCGAACCTGATGCCTCGGTGATCAGTGGAGGAGGAGGTGGAGGCGGTGGAGGAGGTGGCGGTGGTGAATCTTCTGGTGATGGTGTCGAGGAATGTGGAGCCAAACCTAGAGGCGGCAACGATGGAGTCTGTCTGCGCGGCGGCATTCTGATCATAACCAAAGTAATATTGGTTAGTGCAATGATCGAATGCAGAAGACATAATGCAATAAGTCTTAATCTTAAGTTCTCTACATGCAGGGTCCCTAGGTTATAGTCTAGGTCAAACCGTTTATATAAATGACCTATATTTCTCTATAACCATGGCTCTGATACCAATCTGTCACACCCCGAGCCGGCGGGATAGGATCGGTTGTCCCGTCGGGCGGAAGGTTCTCGGGGCGCGATATCGTGAGTGATAATCGAAATGATCAGATTGTTATATTGCACATGATACATAAATGAGAAATGCTAAACATGATAGAATTACAAAGTTAAATTACATCAGTATTGTTTATAATTTAACAATGTAAATCTACTATTAACATCATAAGTTTTCTATCTTGTATGTACACAAGATATACAAAATGGTATGTGTATGATGTCTTCAAAAGTATGCAGGTCCAAAAATACTAAGTCTTCTAACTGAAGTCCTAGCTTAGAAGTAATGACTTCCTAATTGACCTGTTCGTCACCTGAGAAGTCATGCAAAAAGATCAAGTCAACACATGGTTGGTGAGTTCATATGGTTTTATGATTTGTAAATGTTTTGAAAGTCCTCTTTGGTAAAGACCCTAACCTCATTAACACCACATGTAATATCCACATCGGTATGCTTATATATAGGGCATATGTAAGGGACAAGCCCTAGCCAACATCCCACCACATACTAATATGCATACGACACTGCTGGTAATGATAATTAGGCATTTTTACCCTTAACACCATTCCATAAGTTCTCCTGATATTGTCCCTGTGTTTACAATCAATTGAAATCCATGTTGATTTCACGAGGTCATCACACAAAATGATCAATCACAGTAATTGTATAAATAGTTGTAAATGTTTAAATAAATAAATAAATAAACATTTAATAAAACCTAAGACCTAATGATTGGGGCCTATGGTCAACTCGAGTAGACTAGTCTGTCAATCAAGGTACTTAGTAGTGAAGGAGAGCTGTAAATCTCATCAAACATGTGACCTATAATCAATCAGTCTAGCTAGGACATCTTTTGATATATAGGCTTTCATAGTTCTTTAGACCGTCCATAGTTCTTTAGTTCTTTAGTTCTTTGGCACATGTTATCTTTGAGCATTTCCCAGATTTCCCCTTAAAATAGTTCTTTGTACTTAGTTCTTCCAAATAGACCGTTAGTTCTTTGACATCCACTCTTGAAATAGTTCTTTGAAAATAGATCGTTAGTTCTTTGAGAATAGACCGTTAGTTCTTTGAAATAGACCTTTGAAAATAGTTCTTTGTTGAGATCTTTAGTTCTTCGAAAATAGTTCTTTGAAACTAGTTCTTTGATTTGAAACAGTTTACCTAAACATGAGTCTAGGATAACATTTATACATGTAAACATAATAAAGCATTCAAGTAAACAATTTACATAAAGCAGTTTACGCATCCTTCTCAGCCCCGCGTTTTAAAACAAAATGTTAGAAAAGGGGCAATGAACTCACCTTGTTGCTGTTGAGTTGACTTAGCTTAAACGAAAGACTGCACGCGTTCTGTATTGTAATTTGGTTTGTTTTCACGTTCCTGTATTGATTTCACGTTGTTAAGACTCGCAAGTATAAGTTTTGTAGGGAATTGTGTGTGGATATATGTGTTAGCCCTAAAGTTGGCTAACACGCGTAAGACTTGGTCATGATCCCTGTTCGGTCCCATATGTTTGATTTATGTTAATGACTTTATAAGTCATCATCTTATCATTAGTTCTATGCCATTTGCTTTAATGAAAGACTTAGTGCTTAGTTTCCAACTCATCTTGTTGATTTTGTACGTTTTGAACATTTATCGCATAATTATTGATTAATTAAGCAACATTCTTTTGACATGTCTTATTTTGATCTTATGAGATGTAATGAACTCATATGATTTAAATCATGGCATATGGACCGAACGTTGTGACCAAGTTACTTGTTGGGCCTTTGTGTAGCAAGTTGGGCCTTGGACCCAAATACATGGGCCCTGAGGTAGTTCTTGAACATTGAGGATGGTGAGGCTTATTGGAAAGTGTGGAACAATGATTAGGACTAATGGAATACAAAGGCCTTGCCAAAAGTTACAAGGGCTAGAGTCAAGTGGCCTTGTGGGCCTTGTTTTGGGCCTCTAATGAATTTATCGGGCCCAAGGTGGGCCTTGGCAATATTTGTTGGGCCTAGTGTCATATGAGGCTGTAGGAATTGAGTTTGGGCCAAGAATGGGTTGTTGGCCAAAGGATTTGCATGGTGGCCTCAAATTGAGGACATGGGCCTCAAATAGGCCTTGAATTGGTTTTCCTTGGGCCTCGGGCTGATTTTGTCGGGCCTTTTGAGATTTGTCTCAGGCCTTCACTAGTATAACTCATATGCCAAGTTGGGCCTGGCTAAATGGGGCTGAAACAATGATGGGCCTAAAGATTGGACTATTTGCCTTAAATGGTGGCCTTGGGCCAAAATCTGTGGGCCAAAGGTTGATTTAACTGGGCCCCTTGAATCCTATCAAGGCTTGTAGTAAAATAGGGTATGGGCCAACCTGGGCCTGGTTCATTTGGGCTAAATTCGATCGTGGGCCTATTTTGTCCTTAGTTACTTACTAAACATGGGCCAAACAAGGTTTTTGAGGTTATTTACTGGGCCTCCTTTAGTTTCTGGGCTGGAACAGTAAAGTTGGGCCAAGATATCAGTGGGCCTAGGTAATAGGAGGTTGGGCCCATCCTGGGCCAACCAGAACACCTTTGGGCCTGATGTTGGGCCTGTTGGCCAACTGTTTTGACCTTGGAGCCATCTGGTGTCCTTGTGCTTGGACAAAGAGAATGAAATGGCTATCAAAGAGGTCATAAGGACTGAATTTATCAGAAGAACACTATGGGCCCATCTATGAGCTGCTTGGGCCAATTCCAACCACATTGGGCCTGTGTAAACGGCCTGGGCCCATTAGGGTTTACGTGTGATGTTTCTTGGCCAACTAAGATTTCAGCCGTGAGGTTAGACATCCAAACAAAGTGGGTCTCGGTCACATGCTGGATCTAAGCTCACGTGTAGGAGGTGGCTCGAATGGCTTGGGCGAATGAGGCTAGATCCGAATGAAGTATGGTCGAATGTGAAGGGAATGGCGAATGAGGAGCTGCCGAAGGAGGAGGCTCGAATGAGCTGCTGGCGAAAGGAAGCTGGCGAATGAAGGCTTGGAGCCGGTCGAATGGGCCTCAATCGGTGGCCAAGGGCCATTCGGCCAAGGCCATTCGGCCAAGGCCATTCGGCCTATGCTTCGGCCGCAGCTAGGCCCACCCAGGCCGTGGCTTAGCTTGGTGATTTCGAAGATGGAGTAGGCTATAGAGGGTCCTTGTGGTCGTGGAATGTGGGTTTTTAAGGTGAGGAGCCGGCTAGAAGAAGATTTGAACAAAAGGGTGAGAAAACCCTATTTTTCGCTACTTTCACAGCCTCATACCTCACGATTCAGTGAAGATTGGCTTAGATCTGTTGTACTTTCAGGTAGAGGGCATCAAGAGCTTCGTTTAGGCGAAAGAATCACTCAATTTCGTTGAGAAATGAGAAAGTTATGAGCATTTGAAGTTCTATGGTGGCTAGGGTTTTCAAAACCGGGAATGGGATGTTTGGTGAGGAAGATGAAGTGGGAAATGAGGGATTTTCACTCATTTAAGGGTATTTATACCCCGAGGGTGTTCGGGTTCGTTTTCGTTGCTCGGTTCGCGTTTTCGTTACGTTTCCGGAAAATTACGCGTAATTTAAATGGTTTTAAATAAAAAGAGTTAAATTTAATATTTTGATGAGTTTCAAAATTGTAAAATGTTATTTATTTTATTTTATTAAATTACTTTCGTTCGTGTCGTGTTTTCGTTTTCGTTTCGTCAGATCGCGTCACCTTCGCGCGTAATTCGTTCGAATCGTCACCCGAACGAATACGACGATGGTTTTGCTTTCTGACTTTTGTTTTCTACTTTTCAGTCATTATTTCAGAACTCTAAACTCACAGATATGTTTGTGTGAATCGTCACTCACGCAAACACACTGTCAGTTCGTTATTCTGAAATAACGCTGTAATTGTGTTTAGATTGTGTTTCCTCACTGTCGGACTCAACTTAACATCCTGTTTTCACATTGTTCTTGTACTGACTTGTCGGTCATCTGATTCCTGTCAGTTATGGACATCAGATCGCAACCGATTTGTTTCTGAGTATTGTTTGAGCATCGTTGTTTCTCGTGACTTGTTGTGTTAACTGTAATTAAGTTTTCACTTAATAAATGTAACAAATGTTCCAAATGTACGTTGTACTTAATGTATTTAAGTTTATACGAAAATACGTACAACGATTTCTTGTATTTAAGATCTTGTTAATTCAAGTACTGTTTAAAATCATATAAGTACACATAGTTACTGTAGAAAGTACACGTACCGTACGGACTTGCCGGACGTTCTGGTACTTGCTGTTACACATACATTAAAAAAGTAATGCTTAAAAGAATAATATAATTATTTTTATTGATGATCAACCCGTGTAATACACGGGGTACTAACCTAGTTATCTAATAAATAAAAGTTTTGATATGCCACTTGTCAACATTTTAGGCCACTTAAAAATTTTTTTCCCTCATCTCTTTCATAATAAATATTTCTATGCCATGTTTTATTAAATTTTGATTTTTTTATCTTCTCTCTTCTATTAAATATTAATGATTTTATTTAACTTAGTAAATAATATGATTAAATTATGAATCAGTTTTTTAATTTTTTATAAAACGTCTTTGAAAAATGTGTATTATGTTATTTTATACAAATAATTTTAAAATTCAAATATTTAACATGTGTAAATGTATAATACGTCTATGTAAAAAAAGGTATAACTAATATTATTACTATTAATATAATCATGTAAATTTTAAAAGATGTAATAAAATTATTTTAATTATGTAAATTCATGAAAACATAATTATAAAATCACATTATTTTTTATTCGCAAACCCGTGTATTGCACGGGTCTATAACCTAGTTTATAATACAATCAAAGTACTATTTTGCTGTTTTTTTTCTTTTATTTATATTGATGATTGTTGATGGGGAAAATAATTGAAAATATCATGTTGATTTATTATAAAACATGCATAATTAAAAAAAAATCAACGTGATTCAGGGAATCATACACATATTGGTTGGCTCCAAAAAACGCGTCGGTTTCATTTGTTAATGGTTGGTTAATTTGGCCAATTGGGAAGATGAGTCGGTTGGTTAATTTAACCATTGGTTTTTATTTATGAAAATTATTTTTTAAAAAGAAAACGGATCTTCATAACAATCCCTTCCTAAATTACATCGAAAAGTTATTTGAGATAATTTGAGTATTTTGCTAAAGTTTATTATAAACTAGTTGTTTCCATTGCATGTTGTGATAGAAAAGTCCTGCAAGTGTCATTTTTTTTTTAAAAAAAATAACGGTTGTCTAATTTATCTTTAATTTACATAATAATATGTTAGATATTTTATTCAAACTTAAGAGAAAACTTAGGCTTCAAACTGTTTGTGTTGACTTTCTGACACTGTTCTTGCCAAGATTAAGGTGTTACAGACCGAAACCATTGTAAATTATATGACTTGTCTCACATGCGTTGTATATATGGTCAATTGATGTGTGGTTTTGTAGGCCAAATGAGCTCTCTAACCCATCAAAATAGTCTTTTAGGTTGAGTTCTCTTGTTTGATCGGTGGCCCACTGAGTGGTGGCATAGAAAGAGCCAGCCCTGACCAACATGGCCATGACCTATGAGGACGTTGGCCTTTAAGGAGGGTTGATTGTTACGGATCAAAACCATTGCAATGTATGAGACTTGTCCCACATCGATTGTATGGGCAAATGATACAGGATTTTATTGGCCAAATGAGATCACTTACTTATCAAACGAGTCTTTTGAGTAGAGTTCTCCCGTTTGATCTATAACACAAAGACTCCACGTAATAAAGTTGCCATAATATGAGGAAGTAGTCAATAAGCTTTTGCCAATTTAGGTGAAGATTTGTGAAGAACGGAACTAGAAGTTGATTTAGGTTTGCAAGAACACTGTCACCTCTTCTACTACCGATCGATACCAATGGTTTTCCCAAGCCTGTTGGCGCAAAATTTGATTAGGTACACAAGTCGAAAACCGGTCCGAGTACCTTAAGTAAGTTGATTAGGGTTATTCAAACTAGTAATAACAATTTTTAATTGAAGATTCTTCGTTAGTTTTTTTCTTGATTATGTTAAAGGTAGTTATAAATTATCGTGAACTGCATCTTAACTCTATGTCAATCCGTGTGTTACACAGGTTACTAACCTAGTACTTAATACATACCTACTTGTAACTCTTATGTTTACAAGACATCAAGTGTTCAAACTCAGACAAAGACATAATTTAGCTTGAAATAGCTTAGAATACAAAAAAATAACAAAACTAATAATAGTAAACGTTTTGTGATTGAAATGTAAATATATTCAAGGGTAAATTTCACTTTTGTTTTTTATATTTACGTAAATTTTTAGAGATAGTTCTTCATCTTTGGAAAATTTCAAATTCAGTTCTTTAAGTTTCTAAGTGTTGCAAAATCAGTCATTTCTCCGTTAAGTTTATTAAGAAGCCGTTTGGTTGGGTCTGAATCATTAAGTGCTGAATGGTTAAGATGTTTGAATGATTAAGAGGGTCTGAATGGTTAAGAGGTCTGAATAGTTAACTGTTTGGTTGCATCTTAATGAAAAAAAGCCTTTTTTCCTTAAAAACCCTAGCCGTCGCCTCCTCCATCTCCGCAGCCGCTCGCAGTAGCTCCTCCGCCTCCGTCTGTCGCCTCCTCCGTCTCCGCCAGTCGCCTCCTTCGTCGAGCTTTCCCAGCCCTCGCAGCTCCTCCGTCTCCGCCCGTCCCGTCCTCCGTTGAGCTTTCCCAGCCCTCGCAACCACTGTCATCACCATCGTCGAACCCTGCGGTGGTGGTCGTGGAGCAGTCGGTGGGAGTAGCTGTGGTGGTCGATGCTGGTCATGAAGCCATTCAGAAGTTCCATCCTTCTTCCCATTCTCATTCAAACTCCATCTCAAGTCTGAATCATTCAGACATTGGTTCAGACATTCTACCGCATTCAGATGTGCTTTTTTTGCACCAAATAAATGGTCTGAATCTGAACCATTCAGATTTAGACTCATTCAAACCCATTCAGATCCAACCAATCAGCCCCTAAGTATTAACATAATAGTAGGACATAAATGTCAAAAAAATTGTGTTTATTTCATCAGTCAAAATAAAACGAGAGTAAATTTTACTTTTTGTTCTTTATATTTACATAAATTTTCAGATATGACCCTTTATCTGTTAAAAATTCAAAAACAGTCTTTTAAGGACTGTAACAACCGGTTTTCAATAATGAAACGTATTTGAAATAATCGTTAGTTGAACGATTGTGATTGTTGAAATTTGAAAATATGTGAGAAATCATGAACGTGGGAGAAAACCGTGCGTGAAACGGAGTTACGGATTGTCCGGAATCGCGAAACGAAGAAATTACAAAGTTATTATGCTTTGGGGCTCGTCGCGGTACGCTAAGGATGGGTTGAGGGTTCTCGGCGGTACGCGACGGTTGAAAAATATCTGATTTCTCCGGAATTCTTCGCGGTACGCGAAGCCCTTCTTGGCTCCTCTTCGCGGTACGCGACGAATGGGGCGGTGCAATGGATCAGATTTCTTGCAGAAGAGTTTTTAAAACTCTTTCTTTCGAATTTTACACACACAGAGGCGAAAATTTAAGATCCAAACTCAGATTTGAAGCCTTCTAATCTTGTAGATCGTACCAGGGATCGTGTTTACAAGTTCTGATCGTCGTTTTCATCCGAGAACTTCGTTCAAAGGGGTAACGATTCGTTTTATCCTACTAGTTTAATATTGTGTGAATTAAATTTAGTTTTGAATGTAATACTATGATTATGGGTATTGATTATTGCCTAGTTGATAACTAGGGATTGTTAGAAACGAAGAACTTGATATTTTGATGATGAAATCTTCGTTTTAAAGCCGGTATAATGTCCGGTTGTTATGAAACCCATATCATAGTATGATAACTAGTAGGGTAGGTTGAATATGATTCCAAATGACATATGGATTATGATCCATAGGTTAAATGATGATTGTGGTGGATTGATGTTAAAATTATTAACAGTTATGATCATAAATGAATTTTTGAATAATAGAAATGATTAAAGATTGTAACTAATATAATGAACATCAATTATTTGATAAAATGTCTGGGGAGGCATGAAATATGATTAATTGTGATAATTGACTAAAACTTGCTAAAGACAGTAAGATAAAGTCAATTATGTGATAAATTGACTTTGAAGAAGTCAAACCAATCAAGTGCGTTGAACTTGATTGTATGTGTTATATGTATTGAATATAGTTGTATATGTGTGAATATGCAACTAGGTATTGGTGGTGAAAATCAAGGGATATGCCACAGAAGTGGAAAAGAGGTTGTAGGAAGTGAACAACCGCTTGAACCAGGTAAGTTATCCAACTTACTGTAACATTACATATAAGTAGTAGAAAGAGTCTACTTGCGTGCTTGAAATATGTGAATGATGTTAAATATGTGATTGAAACTATGGGATGAGAAATCCTTTAGTTTGTGTATGTTAAGTTTCAATGGGAAACGTATATGCAATATATTTGCATTAGAATAATCAGATGACCCGGTGATTAATTAATATGATTTTGTTGTTTATATAATGATGGCGCATAACTTGATTAATGAAACTAATGGAATTAAAAGACCTATGAAAAGGCGTTATTAGTTTCAAAACGAATGTTATGCTTGTGTGGTATGCATAGTATGAATGCATTAAAATTTAGCCGGATGAGCCGGTGAAATTGACTTAATTGAACCACAAATGTGTGGCTAACCGGTTAATCCGGGAACTAAATTGTTGAACCACAAATGTGTGGCTAACCGGTTAATCCGGGAATTGAAATATTTATGACTCCACGATGGTGGATAGCTAGAGGTGCTAGCAATTGTCTAGATGGAAGTACCGGTGGGTGAACATCTTAGACTTAATAATTATGACTCCACAATGGTGGATAGCTAGAGGTGCTAGCAATTGTCTAGATGGAAGTACCGGTGGGTGAACATCTTAGACTTAATAATTATGACTCCACAATGGTGGATAGCCAGAGGTGCTGGCAATTGTCTAGATGGAAGTACCGGTGGGTGAACATCTTAATAATTATGACTCCACAATGGTGGATAGCCAGAGGTGCTGGCAATTGTCTTAGATGGAAGCACCGGTGGGTGAGCATTTTAAGACTTAAATTATTTGTGACTCCACAATGGTGGATAGCTAGAGGTGCTAGCAATTGTCTTAGATGGAAGTACCGGTGGGTGAACATCTTAAGACTTAAATTATTTGTGACTCCACAATGGTGGATAGCTAGAGGTGCTAGCAATTGCCTTAGATGGAAGTACCGGTGGGCGAACATTTTAAGACTTACTATATGTATAACTCCACAATGGTGGATTGCCAGAGGTGCTGGCAATTGTCTTAGATGGAAGGACCTGTGAGTGAACATCTTAAGACTTAAATTAATTATGTTATTACGAATTTGTGAATAGTCAGAGGTGCTGACAAATAGCTATGGTGGAAGAACATGAATGTGAACACCATAGTGTAATTTTGATTAAACTATTGTGAGCAATAGTTGATGATTGGTAATATGATATTATTACCTTGTGAGAGATTTTTAATATATTTATGATACCATAAATGTGTGGATAACCGGTTAATCCGGAAACTAAATTGTTGAAACCACAGGTGTGTGGGTAATTGGTTAAGCCAATAAAATATATATATTTGGTATTTTAAATTTAGCCAGATGTGCTGGTGATAGAGTTGGATTAGATAATATACTCATATTGTGAAAATGTCCCATTAAGGGAAATAAATGCACAATGTGTGTAGGGTGCCAGGTTGATGTTGGAATATGATGTATTATTATCTAAACATGATAAACATCCATATGATATATATGTGGATGTGTTATAATGAGTTTTGGGAACTCTGGATGGGTTACTTACTTAGTTCATATGAACTAATTGTGACTTATATGTGATGTTACAGGTCAAAGATAGATATGCATTGGGTGATCAGATCGGACACATTGTGAAGCAGAACCAAACGTTATGTAGAGCCTATGGTGGTATTAAACTTAAACACACTAGTTTTTATTAATCATAAAATGTAAATGATTTGAAATTAAGTGTGTTTAAATCATGAAATGTTAATTTCACGCTTCCGAACATAATTTATGAAAAAGTTTTAATCTGGGACCTAAAATGGGACACGTGTAATCGTGTGCAAAGTTTGGGTGTTACAAGGACCAAGTTTCCAAAGGTTTTATTTTAGCTGATGAAATAAACATGGATTTGTTGACATTTATGTCATCTTCTATGGGTAATACTTAACAAAGTTAACAGAAAAAAGACCGGGTTTGCAACGTTTGAAAATTTAAAGAACTGATTTTGAACTTTTATAAAGATAAAGGACTATCTCTAAAAATTGTAAACATAAATGAACAAAAGTGAAATTTTACCTAGATTTTAATTGAAGGTGTCATCATAGACCTAAAACTTGTAACGACATAATTTATGATAAAGAAAGAACAAGAGCAGATAAAAAGAAAACTATTGTTTAGGGTGACCAAGCTCGCAGCCAAGGTTGTGGCAATGCGAGTTCATATGGCCAAAGGATTGATCGGGGACGAAGATACATGAATGGTCAATCTAAGAGAGGTTGAAACAACACAGTCAATTTCACAAGTTCTCGAGTACGAAGCAAGGGTTGGTATTGTTCTTTGCAAGTGAGTTTGAACACTGCACAAATGTAACAACCGGTTTTAATAATCGAATGTATTTGGAATAACCGTTAATTGAACAATTGTGATTGTTGAAAATTGAAAATATGTAAGAAATTATGAATGTGGGAGAAAACCGTGCGCGAAACGGAGTTACGGATTGTCCGGAATCGCGAAACGAAGCAAAAATCAAAAATTGGACGAAATAGACCTGGGGCGGTACGCCCGGCACGCTGTGAGTCGGCAACTTTGTTTTAAGATAAGATTTCATTCCAGAAGGGTTTTAAACCTTCTCTCTCGAAGTTTCAACACCCACAAACGAAATTTTGAGCTGCAAATCATTATTTTGAAGCCGTTTAAGCCTACGGATCGTACTAGGGAACGTATCTGCAACATCTGATCGTTGTTTTGCGACTGAATATCTGTTCGACTAGGTAACGATTCGTTTTATCCTACTAGTTTGATATTATGTGAATTAAATCTAGTTTTGAATGTAATACTATGATTATGGGTTTTGATTATTGCCTAGTTGATAACTAGGGATTGTTGGAAACGAAGAACTTGATATTTTGACGGTGAAATCTTCGTTTTGAAGCCGGTATAATGTACGGTTGTTATGAAACCCACATCATGGGGTGATAACTAGTAGGAATGGGTAGATTATGGTTTTAAATGAAATATGGATTATGATCCATGAGTTAAATATTAATATGTGACGAATTGATGTTAAATTTATTAACAGTTATGATCATAAATGAATTTGAATAAAATAAGTGATTAAAGATCGTAACTAATATAATGAACATCAATTATTTGATTAAATGCCTAAGGGAGGCATGAAATATGATTAATTGTGATAATTGACTAAAACTTGCTAAATATAGTAAGATAGAGTCAATTATGTGATAAGTTGACTTTGAGAAAGTCAAACCAATCAAGTGTGTTGAACTTGATTGTATGCGTTATATGTATTGAATATAGTTGTATATATGTGAATTACAACTAGGTATTGATGGTGAAAGTCAAGGGATAAGCCACAGAAGTGGAAACGAGGTTGTAGGAAGTGAACAACCGTATGAACCAGGTAAGTTACCCAACTTACTGTAACATTACATATAAGTAGTAGAAAGAGTATACTTGATTGTGATGTATACATATTGATTGAGCAGTTTGACTTGTTTAGTCAATCTATATATTTAGTAGTAGATCTATGATGAAAGAACTTGAGTGAAAGCATCAAAGTATGAACCGGTAAATTGTTGAATACTTAATCATTAAAGAGTGATTAATTAATTGATTTGAATGAATGTGCATAACTAAATTGGAACTAATTTAGTTAATAGACTCTAATGTATATATGTTAAGTTCCAATATGTTTATGTCACGATTGAATTGAATATGCAACATAGATTGCATAAGAATAGCCAGATGAGCCGGTGTTTGAGTAAGTAATCCCACAACTATGACATCATATAATAAACATTGAATTTGTTGTTGAATGTATTGTATGATAAATATGGCATTGGTGATAGGGGAATGTTGAATAATAAAAGTTCAACAACCTATGATAAATCCAATACCTTGGTGAATAAAAGTGTGGGAATTCTATGATGGAAGTATCGGTAGGTGAACATCATAGTAATTTGATTGAATTATTTATGACTCCACAATGGTGGATAGCCAGAGGTGCTGGCAATTGTCTTAGATGGAAGTACCGGTGGGTGAACATCTTAAGACTTGAATTATTTATGACTCCACAATGGTGGATAGCCAGAGGTGCTGGCAATTGTCTTAGATGGAAGTACCGGTGGGTGAACATCTTAAGACTTGAATTATTTATGACTCCACAATGGTGGATAGCCAGAGGTGCTGGCAATTGTCTTAAATGGAAGTACCGATGGGTGAACATCTCAAGACTTGAATTATTTATGACTCCACAATGGTGGATAGCCAGAGGTGCTGGCAATTGTCTTAGATGGAAGTACCGGTGGGTGAACATCTCAAGACTTAAATTAATTATGATATCACAAATGTATGAATAGTCAGAGGTGCTGACAAATAGCTATGGTGGAAGCACAGGAATGTGAACACCGTATTGTAATTTTGATTAAACTATTATGAGCAATAGTTGATGATTGGTAATATGATATTATTACATTGTGATAGTCAATTCGAATAGAAATGACTAAGTTTGAATTTTGATTGTGATAAATGTATTTTTACATTTTGTTGTACGAAACCATTGGGGTTTACTTACTTAGTTCATATGAACTAATTGTGACCTTATATGTGATGTTACAGGTCAAAGATAGATATGCATTGAGCGATCAGATCGGGCATGTTTTAAAGCTGAACCAAACGTTATGTAAAATCTTTGGTGGTATTAAACTTAAACACACTAGTTTTATTAATCATAAATGTAAATGTTATGAAATTAAGTGTGTTTAACTCTTGAAATGGAAGTTTCACGCTTCCGAACATAATTTTAGGATAAAGTTTAATCTGGGACCTATAATTGGACACGTGTAATCGTGTGAAAAGTTTGGGTGTTACAACAAAAGTACATATTGACAACGATATCAGAAAAATGGGTGTGAATAGGGGTGTTCATCGGTTCGGTTAACGGTTTGTTCGGTTTATTCGGTTCGGTTTGTTTAGTTTTCAAAAATTTTTCCTCCTAACCGTTAACCGAACCAAACCGAATTCGGGATATGGTTATCCGAACTGAATTCAACCGAATTCAATACGGTTTGGTTTCGGTTATAACCGAACAAACCGAATTCAACCAAACAAACCGATTAAAAACCAAATAAACCGGTTAAAAACCGAATAAACCGAACTGAACAAACTGAATTCAACCGAATAAACCAAATTTAACCGAATAAACCGAATTCGACCTTATATTATTAATAAAAAATAATAAATTTAATTATGAATTCGGTTTAATTGGTTAACCGAATAAACCGAACAAACCGAATTCAAAAAATATCCAAAACCGTTAACCGAACCGAAAACCGAATTCGGAATTCGGATACGGTTAGGAACCGAACCGAAAACCGAATTCAGAATTCGGTTCGGTTTTTTTCGGTTACGGATACGGTTCGGTTATCGGTTTTAAACGTTTTCGGTTTTTCTGAACACCCCTAGGTGTGAATGATTATGAGAAGTAAAGAGATACATCATGACTAATGCCTTCTTGTGGATCAATCTCAAATTCTCAAGGAATTACATGGAGACAAACACCCACCTAACAAGACTCATAGATTAGAGGATTGGTTGTTAGTGCAACGGGGGTCTTCATGGTTTCTTATTCTCCATGTAGGGGGTGTTTATAAATATATTAACCAAGTTTGAATTGCATTGAGTTTAGGGGTGTTCATCGTATCAGATAACGGTTTGGGTTATTCGGATTTGAAAATTTTAAGAACTTATCCGAAACCCGACCCGATCCGAATTCGAAAATTTCCTATCCGCCCGAATCTATCCGAATAACCCGAAAAACCCAAATAAAACTTATTTTTCATCCGAATAATCCGAACTACCCGAATAACCCGAATAAACAGGGTTTATTCGGGTTATTCGGATTGAATTCGGATATCCGATCCGAATAAAGAGTATTTTGGATATCCGATATCCGATCCGAATTCGGAAAACGGATATCCGATCCGAATATATCAGAATATTCGAATATTTAATTCGGATCGGTTTTTCGGGTTTCGGATACGATTCGGATTTCAGATTTTTTCGGATTTCGGGTTTTTTGGACACCCCTAATTGAGTTTGTTTTTTTTCTTGATTATAATATACGAGTATGATAGTTAGCCAATTTACGTGTGATTTTTTATTATTAATCATGTGTCTTTAAAACTAACTCTCATAATTTAATTATTTATCTTATGTGTATTTTTATATTTCAAATAAATAATTTATTTGTTTTAAAATAAATAAATATTTGTATTATTATAAAAAATACCTTTATGATTTTTTTGAACGACTTTAGACTTAACGACTGCTTTAATCCTAAACAGACCATCAAATTAGATCAAAATTAAGTTGAAGTAGGTGTCGTAGCCGCCCTCCGTGTCGTTACGTTGAATTGCGTCCCTAACGTGAATATTCTTCCACCACGCAAATTGGATCAAAAGTCATTCACTTTGATTTTGATTTATCCGAACACTTCGCCCATTCAGTCGGTCTACGGCGAGGATCTGCCGTTGCCGGAGGAGAGAGATGAAGGAATACGCCGGCATGGTGGCGGCACAGACTGCCCAAGTGTTACTGATGATAGTGAGCAAGTCCGCTATTGCAGATGGAATGTCCAACTATTCCTTTGTCTTCTACTCCAACGCCATCGCTTCACTCCTTCTCCTTCCTCTTTCTCTCATCTTCCACAGGCAAATTTCAGTCCGTAACTCATCATTAACCGGTGTTTAACCGCTTGTATGATTAATTGCGATGATGTGATGTTTTCGTTGCAGATCGGTGAATCGTCCTTCACTTAGCTTCGTCATCATTGGTGGATTTTTCGTCATTGGCCTCCTAGGGTATGTGATTTTAAATCTGTCGCACTTTTTATTGTTTGTTGTTTCCGTTTTTATTCAGTGATTGTTATATTGAAATGCTAAACTCTGTTTCCACGAATTTCTCGTATTTGAACTTAATTTGATCGAAATCTGGAAATGAATTTAGAACACTAGATATATGCTTTCGGAATCCGAAGTGAAATTACACGAATTTTCTTATATTTGAACATAATTTGCTAGAAACCCTGTTTAAATTTATGGAATTTTAGCTTATGGCTATTTTGAAGCCTCTTCTTCGGACCTACCTTCTGATTATTAGTGGCTCTACCGCAGGTTTTATTAACATATCTGATTCTTGATGCATCAAGTTGAACTTAGGGCTCCATTTGATTACCTCTCTAACCAATTGTATATGATATTATTGCATTTCTGGCAAGTGACAAGTGACAAGTTGCTTTTTTAATGTTTCATGCATTTGACATAATCAATTCGTTGCAGTGATTATTGTAATATTCTCTTTAAGCATATGTACAAATGTTTGAAGATCATATAGGTTCTTGGTGGCATCATCTACTATGCATAAAACAAAAGATATTTTTGGATAACATGAACACACTGACTGGTTAATGTCTTTGAAGTTTCTTGGCGCAGATATTTGGTTACACTGGTATTTCGTACTCCTCTGCTACTCTAGCAACGACATTGCTCAACCTCATACCTGGTTTTACTTTCATACTTGCCGTCATATGTAGGTATGACCTCTTCATGACACTGATTTAAAGCATGTAACTAGTCATGAATTTCTAGACATTGAGTTTGAATTGATATAAATTGATGGTTTTAGGATGGAAACAATTAAATTTGGAAGCTCCACCACACAGGCAAAGTTCATTGGCACTGTAGTCTCGGTTGCAGGAGCTATAATGGTGACTCTTTATAAAGGTCCCCCAATTCTATCAGCTCATCTAAAATCAGAAATCTCAAAGAATCTAATTGGGCAACCATCAAATTGGGTTTTTGGAGGGATCTTTTTAGCAATTGATGCAATCTTTTCTTCAATATATATCATTGCACAGGTGATATGGTAACACGATAAGTTATAATCATTTGCATATTGGCATAATCTAGCTAACTCCTTGTTTTCTTTTAATGTTTTCAGGCGTTTGTCCTTAAGAAATACCCTGCAGAGATGATTGTAATGTTTGCATACTGCTTTGTCTGCACCATTTTATCTGGTCTAACATCTTTAATTGTTGAAGATGATCTGAGTAGTTATAGTTTACAACATAAGAAGAGGCTGCTTTCCATCCTCTACTCAGTAAGTAAATATGTTCAGTTTTTTTATCTTTAGTGGCAATACATATGTTCTTTATCTATCAAAATTGTTGGTATTGATGTGTGTCTTGTTTATGGACATATATAGGGGATTTTCGGGTCTGCTTTTCAAGTCACGGTTCAAGCATGGTGCGTACGGAGGAGGGGCCCACTTTTTGTTGCTATGTTTCATCCTGTGGGAATTGTGATTTCAACTCTTATTGGTGTCATCTTCTTGGGTGATGGCTTCTATCTTGGAGGGTAACGATATTAAATTTCCCTTGTATGTTTGTTTATTTCACATCAATATTACTAATTTTAACCCCAGGTGCAACTTTTGCGCAGTTTGTTGGGATCAATTATTGTAGTGATTGGGTTTTATAGTGTGATGTGGGGAAAAGCCAATGAAGAAAAGTTTGTGGCAGTTTTAAAGGTGGAGGACGAGCAAGCCCCTCTCTTGCAAGATGTTGAAGAGCAGGTGACACCCTCCTTGTCATGAAATTTGAATTTTGAGGATGACCTTAACAAGATTTGACGGAACACAAACCTCATTATTTCGAAACTGCTTCTGTATTAAACTGGAAATCATGTATAGGTACACTTTTTGTTAATAAACTGTTAAATTATATAATTTATGCTTCATAATTTATCATATTGTATAGATACTTATGGCTCATTGTTTGTAGTTTGTGGTCATCCAAATGGGTTCTAAAGTTTTAGGTTGATTGAGTTTCATTTTTGTTTATTATGTATCATACCTCATTGTATGACGCATGTACACATATGCATACATACACAATCCTTTATGATATAAGAGATGCCCCGTTTTCAATCTAAATTCCTATTCCCCCACTCACGAACTCTCTTAAAAATTCTATATTTATGTTCTTTTTACATTTACATGCCTACAGATTGAATTACATGACACCACCATCTACAATGATTTTGGTGGAAATTTTTATAGAAAAAATGTATTTGTTACAATTTTAATTATTATTTGATATGTTTATGTTCTACTATGTGAGAGGATTACGAACCAGAACTAAGATAAATAAAACATCAATGCTTAAAGTTGTATTGTTAAAACATTAAACTTAGGAAAATGTAGGAATGCTTACACATCTCACTGTAGAAAAAAGATAAACCTTATGTGGTTTATAAGTGAGGTTGTATTTCAACATTTTCGTCTATAAGATAGAATACCTATTGATGGTCTGGAGAGTGTGAGACACTTGCGCCCGGTAGAAAGATCGAGGCGAGGTCGATGGGTGTAAAGTAACGTTTTTGATGGTGCATTTTGTGAGTCGTTTGAGAGCCGCCTTCAGCGTTTTTGGCCTATGTCTGGTTGGTCTGGTTGTGGTTTGGATTCTTGTAGCGTTTTTGTTTAGGCTTACCCTTATGATTGTAATAGTTGGTTTTAATTTAATACGACTGTTGGAACGCATAACCCATCTTTCTTTAATAAGGATAGTTCGGCTAAGTTATATCTCTACCTCTTTTGTGGCTGCGTGAAATTTTTTATTTCTGTTTCTAAACTTTGCCATGATTGTATACAACAATATGTATCAAGTGTAATCTCATTTTGTAGGGTCTTAGCCCTTAGCGTAGAGAGACTGCTTTGTTGGAGACTCCTGACTCAAAAGGTTTTCCAAAATTTTGAAAATCTTGTTTTTTCCCCTCTTTTATGTGTATCTATATATATATATATATAGGGGAGGGACGAGGGATCCAATGAAAACCTTCGTATTTGAGAAAACTTCGAAAACTAATCACAATTGTTATCAATCAATTTCGTTTTTTGTTTTACATTTTGTTTTATTATAAGGTTAGATTTGTTAACAAAAAGAAAAAAAATATAAAAATATATGTCATTCATGTTATTACATATATATAACTCATTGATTACATATATGTAACTTGTAAGCTACATATATGAGTTATATATACGTAACTTTATTGATTACATATACGTAACTTCGTGATCTACATATTTTTATTATTTTTTTTTGTTTATAACATTTTTAAGTTAATAATAAAAAATCATGAATTTTTTTTTAAAATTGATTGGTTAGTAGGAGTTTTCTTAGTTTTCTCCAAAGTTAGTAGTTTTTTTTTGAACCCTCCCCTATATATATATCATGATTAATAATAGTATAGTTATTATTATTATTTTTAATTATTATTATTTTTATTATTGTTGTTATTGTTTAGAGTTGTATCACACAGGGAGGCAACACAACAACATAACATAGCTTATGTAAAAAATAAACAGGCATAAAACAAGCATAAGCATACGCAAGCAAAAAATGGTGTATAAAGATGCCGATACATAAAAGTACATGACAAACAAATCAACGAATGACTGTATGAGGCTTCTATTTCATGCTATTTAATTCCTTAAGACTAACATCCTCATACTGTTTTTTTTTTTTTAAATAATCATGAATGAATCAATTTAGCATTATTATTCAAGAACAAAAATATGAATATAAAAATCTATAAATTCAACCCTCCTATATCTATATCATGACTCAGGTGAGTCTATATTCATTCTATCTTATCTTTAGTCCACATATGACTCCAATGAATCATCATCTTCACCAATCACACTAATTGAAACACACATGAAAGAACCCATCTTTTTAATAAAGACGGTTTGTCTCGTTTATACAATTATGCTTTTTATTGAAAATTTCGATTTTATTCATTTCTAGCATAAAAAACTTTCTCAAGATTAGTTCATAAAATAGGAGCTTGACTGATTTATTCATTATTTATATATATATATTGCTTATAAATATAATAATAAATGCATATTTTAGGTGTGTGTATACATATATATAGAAGAAATATAATTTGAAAACCACTATTTAGTGTGAAAACTATTAAAATGATTTAAAATAATGTAAAAAAACATTTTTTGAATTTTTTTACAGATTTGTAACATTATTTGACTCATTTTAAAAAAAATAGATTAGCGATGAGTAAATATTTAAAAAATATATATATATTTGATAAAACCAAGTAAAACATACCTAACGTTAGGCACAAATGTTACGTATGTTTTATATGGTTTTACAAAATATTTTTTTAAAAATATCTACTCTTTTTTTTATTTTTTATTTTATAAAAGTGTGTCAAATAATGTAACAATCCTGTAAAAAAACAAAAAAAAAGTTTTTAACATAATTTTTACATGTTTTCATAGTTTTCACACTTAGCCACTTAGGAGAGGTTTTCTAATTATCTATAATACACACACACACACACATACATATTGGGGATGGTTCGAATGTTAACCCTTCATTATTGCGATAACCGAATAACTACATCTTATTACTTTGTGGCTCACATTAAAGTAAATATAAAGGTGTAGGTTTTTTCTTATTTTTATTAATTTAAGTGGTACCATACATTAATTAAAAACAGAAAAAACCTGCACCTTTAGATTTACTTTAATGTGGGCCAAAAGTAATAAGATATAGTTATTCGGTTAACGCAATAAAAATGTGTTAGCATTTGATCATCTCCCTATATATATATATATATATATAGAGAGAGAGAGAGAGATGGATGTTCAAATTAATAGAGAGAGAGAGAGATAGATGTTCAAATTTAGAACATTGTTACTTGAAAATTAAAATAACAATTTCTAGCTATAAGTTTGAAGAATATAAAATCAAGTTTCCTTATTTTCAAGAAAAAATACTTTTATACTCGTTAAATCATATAGTTATAAGACCATGCACAGCGGTAAGGCCGCTAGCCTTAGCGGGATGGCGGGCACCGGCGGGAACACCGCCCCCCTCCCCCGGCGGGAACGAATTTGTGGGTTGAGCGGGTACCGCTCCCCGCTCTACCCCTCTCACACAACCGGCGGCTTCTCTCACAAATGGGGAAGTTTTTCGGTGGGGTGACCACTGCGGGGTTTTAAGATTTTCAGTGAGGTGATGACGTGGCAGGAAATTTCGGTGGGGAGGGATTTTCAGTGGGGTGACCACTGTGGATAGTCTAAATGTGGAACTTTTTAGTTCTTTACAGGTTGTTGGTTATTACAATAGCAAATCTCTGTATATATTTATAATATTTATTTTAAATTATATGTTATATTGAATTTATTAATGTATGAACATTAAATTAAACTTCTAATAAAGTAATCTCAAGTTGCTATATGTACAAACAAATAAAAAATTCAAGAAAAATACATACACTATTACGTAAATAATTAAATATCGCGTGCAAGTTTTATCTTTTATTATGTATTGATGTCCCATTAAACTATTTTCGAAGATATTATTGATAAACAGCTAAATTATAATAAACAATATTTTACAATAAACTATTAAATATGATATTTTACATAACTATCTTCTAAATTGAATTTACACGGCTGAAATTTATTCTCAGCCATTTTAAAAGCACAGATCTTTTCTTAAGGCAGTTGAATTGACCGATAACCAATGTTTTCATAACCGGACTGGACATCGAACCGGTCTCCTTACCGGTCAGAGGTCGGACCGGATTTAAGAACCGGATGATTTTATAAACATTTTATAAATATATATATATATATAAAATCAAAAAAAAATTAAAAAAACCGGTTCAATTACCGGTCCGACCACCGGTCGCCGGTCCGACCGGCCGGTTCACCCATAAACGGTTTTGAACATAGAACCGGACCGATTACCCCTCCGAATCCCGGTCCGACCGGTCCGGGTTTGAAAACACTGCCGATAACCATATATATATATAAAAATACATCACCATAATGAACCATCTTTCCGTTTAAAAAAAAAAGAATTCTGGCTAAAAGAATAGTAGAAAAGAATACGACTTTAACATGTGACATGCTAAAAACATAAAATCAAAAATCTAATATAAAAACAAAATTCAATTAAATATCAAAAATCCATTAAAAAAAACAATTAGTAAAAAAAAGCCAGCAAATATAGTGCTAAAAATAAAAATATAATAAAAAACATAAATTTAGTAAAAAAATCTAATACAAAAAAATCTAATACAAAAAAATCTAGTAAAAAATAAGGATACAATATAAAAACATATTGTACAAAAAATTCTGCATAAAAAAAATAAAAAATAAAATACAAAAAATAAGATATCATAAATAAATTATAATTTTTTTTTTCTTTTTTGACATATCATATGTCAAACTCATATTAGTTAAACTCATATTAGTTGTTACTATTCTTAAACTAAAAAACAATAAATTGGTGACATGATCCATCTTGTCCAAAATAAAACTTGTTACTGAAAAAGCCCTATTAATTCATTCAAGCAAGAACTAATTATTATTACAAACGAGACTTTCAAGTTTCACCTATAATTTTTCTCAGGAAAAAAAAGATCTAATTAATCCCAACGAAATTTATACCAACTTAAAAACAAATACAAACCAATTATACTTAGCTCAAGTAGTTGAGGGAAGGTACCCTGTGGCTTCAATAATATTGAGAAGGTCATGGGTTTAAGTCCTGGTATGGACAAAATAATGGTTTCATACTGGGCTATGGAGTTTTCTCTCACCTATGGTGGGTTTCCTTCTATTTGATGTGGATATGATCGAGTGGGTCTATGATCTGTCACTAATCCAAATTGTCGTTTAAAAAAACAAATACAAATTTACCAGATTTTTTCATTATATTTTGAGTAAATTACTGATTATGTCCTTTAAAAATATAGCAATTTGCTGGTTTCGTCCTTTAAATTCAAAAATTACTAGGGATGTCCTTATTTTGAAAATTGTGCACTGATTATGTCCTTTGTCATTAACCCCATTAACTTATTCCGTTAAAAATCCCATGTGCCAGTCACATGAGGGTAAATTGGTCATTTCATCTCCTTCTTCTTCCTTACCTTAGGGTTTCCACCACCGTCACCACCTGCCACCACCGGTTGTGGCGTCCGGCAACCACCACCATCACCAACACCATCATGTACAACCAAAAAACACAAAATCACGATACGGAAATCAAAACGAACTCAAAAAACATTGCAATTTAACCGTAATCTCCGTCGCATCCTCCGCCAAATCCTATCGGAATCGAAAACCCTACCTTCATCTCTGGTACAAACCCAAATCCACCAACGTAATCGTCTCCCTCGATCGTCCGGTCACTAATTCAGTCCTTCCTCCGGTGATCATCTTCCTCGACCGTCCGGTCACTGGTACGTTTTCGGCGACGATGATACGGTGTTTTTCACCAAGAATTTGGTTAGGGTTTTGTCGAAGTACCATCTGGAACATCCGGCGAATCTGGAACATCCTGTGAATCTAGAACATCCGGCGATGTTTGAGACGGTGGCGATGGATTCCGGTGAGAAGGAGAAGGTGATGAATGATTTGGATACGTTTTTGCAGAGGAAAGAGTATTAACGAAGAGTAGGAAAAGCGTGGAAGAGAGGCTACCTGTGATGAATGATGATATATGCTTGAATTTGGGAACATGGTGGTCTGATAATGGAGGTTTTCTTGGGGTTGGATAATGTTATAATGTGCTCCTGTGTTTGCAGGGAGGAAAAGAGTGTAATTTGACCGAAATACCCATCACGTGAATAGGGCGTGCGTTTTTTAACGGAACTTTTAACGGTGTTAGTGACAAAGGACTAAATCAGCGCAAAATTTTCAAAATAAAGACACTCCTAGTAATATTTGAATTTAAAGGACGAAACCAGCAAATTGCTATATTTTCAAATGACATAATCAATAATTTACTCTTATATTTTATTTCTGCAAACGAAACGGACCAATCCTCTTTAGGAACCACACCAGCCCAAACAAAAACCGTCACCACCTCGACGCTGATGAATCACGAACCGTATAGTCGCAACGGCCCATTTCCAAGGGATTCAAAATCGAATCATTGTCCTGAACCCGCACATGTTATCTTCGCACACGCACCCCAATACATGTGACAACAAACTTCCTCTATCTCAAAAGATAGTCGATACACACAAACTTGCTTCTGAAGTGAATTCTTCCAAGATTCCCAAACTTGCTTCTTAGGGTTTGAACTTTAAGTGAATCTTGTGTCCTTTTGTACTTGGGTTTCAAAAAAGGTTCAAGATTCTAGTGCTTTGAGTTTGTAATTACAAGGAAGCTGTTTTCAAGATTTGTGAATTAGAGTTCTTGGTTTTTGTTGATTTTCTTGAAGAAACCAGGGATGAAAGATGATGGGGTAGAAGAAATTAGTAGAATTTGGTGTCTTTTTGTACTTGGGTTTCAAAAAGGTTCAAGATTCTAGTGCTTTGAGTTTGTAATTACAAGGAAGCTGTTTTCAAGATTTGTGAATTAGAGTTCTTGGTTTTTGTTGATTTTCTTGAAGAAACTAGAGATGGAAGATGATGGGATTGAAGAGATTAGTAGCATTAGTGCTAGATTACTGAGAAGGCGGAGTGGTGGTGGCGATTCGAGTTCGAGATGGGTGGATGGTAGTGAAGTGGATTCAGAATCACCACCATGGTCATTGGTTAGTGATAATGACAACAGAAGTGAAGGGTATGGATCTTTTAGAAGAAGGTTGGTGAAGAAAGCTAAGAGAGTTGACTCTTTTGATGTTGAATCCTTGGCTATCTCTGGCTCACATGGTCATCATATCAAGGTTAACTCAGTTGTTTAAAGATTTTATTAGTTAAATTTAGTTGCTAATTGCTAATTAATAATTATAAATCAATGTACTTTGCTGAATTGTGGTCCATATGTATGTGATATTTTGTTTATAATATGCCTATTTGTAACATGGTGATTCTTGTTTGGTAATGAAGTTTAAATCCGTTTGACAAGAACATTGTAGTATATATGCATCATCGTATCAATCTTGTAGTTGGGGTGTTTGGATTTGTGTTTTGGAACTGATTCGATGATCATCTTTAGTGTTTTAAATTCATAGATTCTGCTTTTTTATCATCTTATGATTTAGGAGTTAAATAATCAGTGTGGATGGTCAGTTTCAGATCATCATATGGGTTGCAACTAAACTGATATTGGAGAATGCTAGCAACTTTAAACAAAATGTCCCCCTTTTTTTCAAATTAATGTAGTTTTTGGTCGTTTATATATCAATTGCTTTAATAAACGAATTAGCCAGGCCGTCACACATATGATTATCATGTTTCTAAAACTTATTAAAGATAGAGCTAACCGCTTAAAAAGAAACTGATTTATTCTTGGAATCTTGGCAAAAAGTAAGTACAAAATTTCTAAAAAATTTGATTTAATACGATTAACCTTTAATAACTGGGTTCCATCATTTGTTAGAGAAAAAGGTCACCATGCTCAAAAGTTGCCTACAGTCCTACATGTCAGTAGTTGCCACGTCATCATTTGATGATTTTCCTTTATTGAACCTTTTGAAAATTTCTTACCTTATATAAACATTGTTGAAACTTTGAATTTTTTTGCTAGCAAAAATAGTTTGTTACATGAAATACAAGTTTGACCAACATTGGTTACCCTTTTATGCAATTACCCGTGTAAGATATGACCAATGTTGGTAATACCACTTTTGTTTATTCAAATTACCAGGATGCGTCGATATGGCAGACTCTTGGATTGGCTTTTCAGACACTTGGAGTTGTATACGGTGATATGGGGACAAGTCCTTTATATGTGTTTACAGATGTTTTCAGCAAGATCCAAATTGAGTCAGATGTAGATGTCTTGGGAGCTTTATCGCTTGTTATGTACACTATTGCTCTCGTGCCTTTAGCAAAGTATGTTTTTATTGTGCTAAAAGCAAATGACAATGGTGAAGGTAAGAATTAGGTCTACCTGACTCTTCTCCTTCAAATATACACATTGGTTGACTTTACAGGTCAAACAAACATTCTTGAATTCAGCACTTATGCTGAGCTTTTTTGACTTTTCGAGAACTTCATGATGACTGCATTAAACCTTTAAGAAAATCTTCCAATAAATGTATGCGAGCCAAATTTCACACAAATTCCACATTTGTTAATGAACTGGGAAGCACTTGGTTTGGCTCACTACTTTGGCCATTAAAATTCATTTATCAATCTTTTTTTGCCGATACGTCTACTGATTTGATTTCACTAGTCAAGAAAATTAGTTTCTGACTTGGGGAAGTGGGACAATTCATGCTAGTTCTTTAAATTAAAAAAAAAACATGATGAATGCATTACCCTTCAAACAAATTCTTCCATAAATGTTTTGTCGTTAAATTTATAACAAGAACTACATGCTTATGTTGAATTTGCAAGAACTCAGTTTGACTTTTTCAAAGTTAATCATTTTTAGCTAATTCATAATCTAATCATGCAGGAGGAACGTTTGCGTTATATTCTCTGATCTGCAGGTATGCAAAAATCAATCTTTTACCAAATCGCCAACAAGCCGATGAACATATCTCAAGTTACAGGCTTAAATTGCCTACTCCAGAACTGGAAAGGGCTCTAAAAATCAAAGAAAAGTTAGAACACAAGTCCTCTTACAAAACCCTTCTTTTGTTACTTGTTTTGATGGGAACTTCGATGATCATTGGGGACGGTATTCTGACTCCAGCTATATCAGGTAAGTTTTTAAGTAAACTGATTATGTCATATAATCACTTTCCAATCTTACTGATTGTTATTGCAGTCATGTCTGCTGTGAGTGGTCTGGAAGGTAAAATACAAGGATTTGGCACAAGTAAGTGAACAACTAGTGATTATTGTTTCTTGTTGTGTTGACTTTTTAACATGGTTGTAAAAGTCGCTAGGCGCTAGTCGGGCGGCGAGGTACCGCCTAGGGATTAATCGGGATTAATCGGCGCTAGGCGGATTGGAATTTTTATATGTAATTTTACAAATATATATTATATACACACATCAATATCAATAATTTAATATAATACTTCAAATAATTTTAAAAAATATACTTAAATATACTAAAAAAAGTACTTTAAAGTGCAAACTTAAACACTGAGTTCAAAGTTTAGAGATAAATTTCGATGTTAACTGCTTGGATTCGATGTTTCAGAGACATATTAAAGATTTTTGATTGAGAAATGTCTAAATAATCATGAAATTGGTCCCCTTTTACCATAAAAAAGTCAAAAAAAGCCAAAAAAAGTCAAAAAAGTGAAAAAAAAATAAAAAACTGATCGGGCCGCCTAGGCCGCCTAGGCCCCGCCTAGCCCGCCTAGACCCCGCCTAGACCCCGCCTAGGCCGCCTAGCACCGCCTAGCGCCTAGGCACCGCCTAGGCCAAAAATTACACAGTAAGTGGGCGCCTAGCGCCTAGGCGGCCGCCTAGGCCGATTTTTACAACACTGCTTTTTAAAGTCAAAAATGTTGACTTTTGACTTGAGAATTGAGATTGAAGACATTGTGTTTTGCAGGTGCTTTAGTAATTGTATCAGTTATCATTCTTGTGGGATTGTTCGGCATACAGAGGTTTGGGACAAGTAAAGTTGGGCTTACATTTGCTCCTTGTCTTGCTGTGTGGTTCTTTAGTCTTGGGTCTATTGGATTATACAACCTTATTAAACACAACATATATGTTGTGAAGGCGATTAATCCTGTGTATATATATCTGTTCTTTAAAAAGAATTCATTCAAGGCGTGGTCGTCTCTTGGTGGTTGTGTTTTATGCATCACTGGTTAGTATATTTGGTTACCTCTTGGTAAAATTATGATCTTTCTTGTTCTTTTTTATACCTACTAATGTGATTTTGTGGCCCTATAATTTCAGGGGCCGAAGCTATGTTTGCTGATTTAGGCCATTTCTCTGTACCGTCCATACAGGTTTGTTTTTGTTAGCATAAATAGTAATGGTGGCCAAATAGGCCCATAAAGTAAGGTGGGTTGGGTAACGGGTCAAATATAGGCATGTTTTAGAATGGGTCAATCACGTTGGTTAGGCTGACCACAAACACCTTTTCTATGAATTTCACATATAAATAATGTTTTAACCACTTTTAAATATTACCTGTTTGGACCATTAGAGGGAAAGTATAACCCAAATCATATTTTTAAATGTTGCATGTTCAACCTGTTTCCATTCTAAATATTTAACAGGTCAGATAGATAACGTTCAACCAGTTTCCATTTAAACGAATTCTGAATACAAACGGGTAAACTTTTTATTATAGTAATCTGTAATTACTAACCAGTTGAGATTTTTACCATAAATTGGTCGAAATTGCCTGATAAATTTCGTCTGTTTTAGTAGTTGAAATGAAGTTCGTTCTTCATGTTCCAGATTGCTTTCTCCTTTGTTGTGTTTCCATGTCTTCTCTTGGCTTACATGGGTCAAGCTGCTTATCTTATGAAATACCCTGATTCTGCAAGTAGAATATTCTATGATTCCATTCCTGGTAATATATCCGCAGATCATTAAATCTTTTTTTAAAGTTATACCAGTGTAATTACTAACCAGTTGAGATTTTGATGTTCTGTATGAACATGAGCAAACAGATGGGCTCTTTTGGCCCGTTTTTGTGATAGCCACATGTGCTGCTATAATCGCGAGTCAAGCTATGATATCAGCTTCTTTCTCGTGCATTAAACAATCCATGGCTCTCGGATGCTTCCCAAGATTAAAGATCATTCACACTTCAAGAAAGTTCATGGGTCAAATCTACATTCCCGTCATCAATTGGTTCTTGATGATCATGTGTGTTCTAGTAGTAGCCAGTTTCCAAAGCACAACAGACATAGCCAACGCATACGGTTTGGTTTCTTCTCAATCTATCGTCTGACCACCGGATACTGGTCTGAAAATATTTCTTCTTTTTGCAGGCATAGCAGAAGTTGGTGTGATGATGGTTAGTACAACGTTAGTTACTCTTGTTATGCTTCTAATATGGCAAACAAATTTATATCTAGCATTTAGTTTCCTCATTTTTTTTGGGTCGATCGAGCTTCTATACATGTCAGCGGTTCTATCCAAAATCACAGAAGGTGGTTGGCTTCCTCTAGCTTTTGCTTCATTCTTTCTTTGTGTCATGTACATTTGGAACTATGGGAGTGTACTAAAATACCAAAGTGAAGTCCAAGGTAAAATCTCAATGGACTTCATGGACGACCTCGGTTCAACCCTTGGGACCGTACGGGTCCCTGGAATTGGACTTCTTTACAATGAGCTAGTCCATGGTATCCCCTCGGTTCTGGGTCGGTTCCTACTAGACCTGCCTGCGATCCACTCAACACTCGTGTTTGTCTGCATAAAGTATGTTCCGGTCCCTGTGGTTGCTCAAGAAGAACGTTTTCTTTTCAGACGCGTGTGTCCCAAAGACTACCATATGTTTCAATGCGTAGCAAGATACGGATACAAGGACGTCCGAAAAGAAGATCACCATGCATTTGAGCAGCTTCTGGTTGAAAGTTTGGAGGGGTTCATGAGAAAAGAAGCCCAGGATCTCGCGTTGGAAAGTGAAGCAAACGAAGCTGAATTCGAGAGCGTGTCAGTTGGTCAAAGAAGCTATTCTGGTGAACTTAGTGTGCCATTGATACAACCTGATGATGATCCGGTGCTGCCATCGAGTGTGATGGGTGGCATTGATGATGACCCGAGCTTAGAATACGAGCTTTCGGCTCTTAGAGAAGCTACCGAATCCGGGTTTACTTACTTGCTTGGACATGGTGATGTTAGAGCCAAAAAGGACTCATTTTTTCTCAAGAAACTTGTGATTAATTACTTTTATTCGTTCTTGAGGAAGAATTGCAGGGGCGGGGCGGCAACGATGAAGGTCCCGCACATGAATATCATACAGGTTGGGATGACATACATGGTATGATCATCGTCTTAATCTTAGCCAGCCATTAACTTGGTGGTTTGATTAAAGACCAGACCAGATTGTTTTCTTGCTTATTTGATCAGCACCAAATATATCTTGGTGTACTAAGAGAGTCTGTTTGTTGTAAACGAGACGAATGGTGTTTATATTTGAATAAATATAATCTCAGACTTAATAAATATGTTATAAAATTTGTTACTTATCTTTACTAAAGTAAAATATATAACTATCTTATCTTTCATCGAGTAACAATGTAGGGTTTGAGAGAAAAAAAATTAAGGGAACAAATTGGACTCACACACATATACAATAATTACTGAAAATAATTTTAATTTTAAAAGAAAAATAAAGAATTTTTTGAAACTTAAGATTGACTTTGTTAATTAGTTATAAAACTAGTCTTGAGTTAATTTATAAGACTAGTTAGGATTAAATTATTGTTATTATTTGAACACACAAACAATCAAGAAAACACTATTGCTATGAAAGAATCAAAACTAACAAAAACTAGAAAATGTCAATTTTCAAACTACAACATGCATCAAACAATTATTGCAATGTCATTAAAGCTACACCAGTGACCAGTTATCCCATTCACGTTTATACATTCTAAGACTATGGCAATGATACGTGAGAGGGGCTGGTCATGCCCCTTTGGATCCCTCTCTCACTACACAGGGGCGTGAAGGGTAAGGCGTGAGAGAGGTCACGGCATGAAAAGGAAGAAGAAAGGGAAAAAATTAGGGGTGATTATAACACACGTGGTTATGACGTGAAGTGATGAGGGGGTGATGATGGTAGCTGTTTACGAGACGCCTACATGGCGCTTACTTGGAGTGATGGGATAGTGACCACTACACATGGCCTAACCCTATGCTTAAACAATAAAACACATATTTCTTTAATCTCTTCAATCATCTTGGAGGTACGAGAATCATCATCGTCGTCGTACTCAGTATATTTTATTATCAATATATTTTATTATTAGTAAAGCTAAGTTAGGGAATATTAAGAGTAAGATGTAGACAATTTTACTTCTACCCGTATGAATAGAGATGTTGCTTCTAATGAGTCAACATGCTCATGTTACATGATTAACCGACCAACTCAACACTTGTAATGTTATTTTCATATAAATTAAGTAAAATTATAGGTCATTCGTGCAGTCCTAAAGGTTACTCAACCTGGTTCATGTATAGATTGACCACCAAGCCACCCTTGCAAATAAACAGAAAACATGATCAAGATGCCAAACAATTCCACACTTTTGACAATCTCTTTCGATGGAATTTTACCAATAACATGCCAAACAAAGGTATGTTCATGCTAATTTTAAAATTTTGTTTGTAGAAATCATACAACTTTTGGGTTTAATCGTTATGGGGGAGGTGATTTAAGGTTTCAAGCACGATTTTGGGCTCAATCGTTACTTTCTTCGTGTATAACGAACATATAATGATTCATATCAGTCTTGAAGATGATAGAAAACATGACTGAGATAGTAGAGGTATTGGTGGCGGGGGAATGGTGTTGAACCGATGGTGTTGGTGGAGATGTGATGGCTTTCAGAGATGATGGAGACGGGGTGGGAGTGACAGTTGGATTAGGTTCCAAGCTTGGTGGTGGTGTTGACTGCCCATGAGGATGGGGGTGATAGTTGTGGTGATGGGTTGCGGTGGTGACAGGGGTATTGGGCCACCATAGATGGTGGTTGTTGTGGTGGATAGGTGATGGTGATGACGATGGTGATGGATAACTATTGGTTTATAAGTTGGTGGTTTACTAAATTGTGTTCCTTTTCTTTCTGAATCGGAAGGAAATAAAAGCTAAATAATTTTGCCTAGTTTCTTTTCACTTTCACTTTCATTTTCGTTTCTTTTGCTCCTTAAATGAAACTCGAAAACACAACATGTGTTATTTTCATTTTCCTTCCTTCGTTAAATGAAACTCATGAACACAAACATGTTTCTTCTTTCCATGTATTTCATTTCTTTTCCCTTCTTAAATGAACCCGGGAACAGAGGGAAACTGGTATCTGTTTTTAGCATATGTATTCCCTTTATTGACATGTTACAACCCATTCTTGACATCAACGAGTCGATCATCAATCTCGTGTCGTTGATATCATGAATTCTTGCTAAACTATATATGCCTCTTGTAGTGTTCAAAGCTTAAACATCTCATAATAGTTACTTTGGTTGCGTCTTCAAACATGGGTTTGGAAAAATGGTTGTAGACAGGGCCGGCCCATTAGCATTAGTGGGCCAAGCTAGGGCTTGGGGCCACCAAAAAAATAGGGCCCCAATTTTTAATTTTTTAAATATATATAAATGGGCTTATAGTTGATAAAACCAGCTAATCGTTGCCAGATTAAAAGGAATAGCGGAGGCCCAACCAAAAGGAAGTGTTGAGGCCCAAAGGAAATGGTGACGTGAAATTGTGATCTTCGGACTTAGTTCGGAGTTTGTTCACAGTCTCAATCTCGCCTTCTCGATAGGGTTAAAAAAAATCCGAGTGTGGAGACGAAGACGAAGCGACAGAAGCGAAAGATTGGGAATGAATCTCTCACAGTCTCACTTTGTCTCTCTTATACTCTTCATTGCTAGAGATGTTCATCAACGTTCAATCGGCTAATCGAATACTCTCCGAGTGGCTTCGTTAATCGGTTATTCAATCGGCTATCAGGCACTCGGGCTGTTCATAATCGGTCGCCGGCAGGCCGGCTGGCGTTCACTCGTTCATCGAATCATCGGTTCAGGACGTCAGGTATATGATATCCATTACTCCTGTTTAATTTGTTCACTTGATGGTAATTTGTTCATTGATCGGTAAGTGTTTTCACTGTTCACTAATTGATAATTTTGTTCACTGCTTGGTAATTTTGTTTGCTAACTGGTATTCATAATCCATTTGTTTATTGATTCTTAATTTTGTTCACATATTGGTAATTTGTTCATTGATTTGTTAGTTTTTAGTTGTTAAGCTTGATTGGTTGTTCATGTTAAGCTTTTGTTCCTGCTTAGTTGTTCCTGTTAGGCTGTGTCTAAATGTCCAACCGGCACCGACAGTATGAATCGGGTGCATCTCGTAAGGGTAAAGGATGAGGGTTTATATTTTATAACGTATAATAAATATAAGGCCTCAATTTTTTACCTCGCCTAGGGCCACCAAAACGGTTGGGCCGTCCCTGGTTGTAGATAGACCGATTGTACTCCTTCCAATGAAGTTTAAACAAGGTTCATACTCAATTGTAAAACCATGTCTTGTACTTGTCAAATATCAAAATATAGTATCATCTAACATCATATTTACTTCTTTTTTTTTTCATTTTTTTCATACAAAAAAATTTAAAACTAATCCATACGAAGAATTATTCGTGTCAAATTGTCAAATTTTCGGATTTGGCTGTTGTTCCGGTTCGTTTGCTATATTTAATCTAAAGTCATTTCTTCTACCAAACAACAGGCTGTCTCTGAAAGATTAGACACCATGTGCGAATGCTAAAAATTGGTCGTTGTGTGTGTGTGATAATTCGTTTGTAACTAAATTTGAAGTGAGTTGATTTGATTTTTTTAACCTAAATTTTAAATTGTAATGAGTTACTGGGTCAAATGTTTAATGAACAAATTTTTCTTCTAGCTTTTATAAAATTCGTAACTGGGTTACATATATTTAAAAAATTGGATTGTAAATTACATGTCTTTGTTGTAAAATATTATATATATATATATATATATATATATAAAATTTAGGGCCCATAAAAAAATGACTCATGCGCAGTTGTATATTCCGCACTTGCTTTAAGATCCCACATGCCAATCAGTTTGTTAAATATACATATATGTATGTGTGTATATGTACATTAAAGCACTGGAGCAAGGAAAGGTGTCACATGTTATGGCCTTATTCCAATTTTGTTACTTGGACTTTGCATACCATTTACCAATTTTTTCGAGCGATCTCTTCCATCAGTTGATTATATGTTTTCATTGTCTATGTCTTTAATGTCATCTGGGGGTAAAGATGTCACATCCTTAGTTTGTTTTAAGAAAGTGTACACACACAAAAGGATGTAATATAAGTTGATTTTCCTAGTTTGTTTGGTATGAATGAAGGTGATATAGGAAAGAAAAAATGGAAATACATTTGAACCTGAACCCACTTGCTATGAATTGTTTTTTTTGAAAAATACATTATTATTGTTATTGATGTCATTATCATTGTTGTTGTTATTTCTATTATTAATAATATTATTACTGTTACTATTAATCGTATTATAGTTGTTATTGTTGTTATTATTTGTTTTGTTACTATTACTATTACTATTACTATTAATATTAATTTTACTATTAATGTCACTATTACTCTTGCTACTATTACTATTATTACAATTAGTACTACTACTACAATTGCAATTCGTATTATTATAACAACATTGTTGTCACATCCCCAAATTTCAACTAACGAAATCATACCGTTTGGGACGTGACAAACCAGGATCTCAGATCATTAGACATAGCAAAGACCTCTATATGCTTTTCAAACATAACTTTGGTCTTAATTGAAAAATTCAGAGTTATAAAACATTGCGGAAGCGTTTGTAAAAAGTAAAACATCTCAATGTTGAAAAATGTAAATTACAACGATAATGTCTCAAATATTCAAATCCAAACAACTGTAATGTAAATTATGCATGAGACTCGATCTCCTAGTCCATGCTTGCTTGTTCTTGTACCTTAACGTCCTGAGAAAACATGTAAATCAAGTCAACACAAAGGTTGGTGCATACACAGGTTTGGATAATCACAATTGTTTGAAATAACTTTTTGAAACAAAATGTTTGCAGATAACATAATCACACATGCATAGTCATGATAGCTAGTCATTTGTACTATTTACATAAGCGGTCGACACCGAAGCTGACTGTTAGAATGTAATTTGCCTTTCCCACTATTGTCTAGCACAAACAATAGTAATGTGAATTGGCTAGTCAAACACTTGCGTAAACCTACAATCTACCAAGTGAGGTTTGTCAAACCTAATAGATCTATTTCCAACTACCACGCTTTGCACTACGGCAAACTAAACGGTTCGATATGTAAGGACTTGTAATGCTATGTTCGCAGTTATAGTAAACATCTAACTCATGCAAGTGAATGTATCTAAAATGTTTGTTGCACATGTTTTCTCCCCCAAAACAGTTAAAATAAGAAAAAGGGCCGTGTACGCACCTTTGATAGCAAACAGAATGATCAAGTGTTCGGAACTCGCGTACGAAATCTTCTACGAATAATCTGTGTTATAATAATAACGTTGTGTTATTCGTAACGTCAAATTGTGTTTATGCTCACATACGTGTCATCATACATATACCAAGTTGTTTGAAACGTACATACGAAAGCATGTACGGATTTACGCTCGTTCGTTTAAATCGTATACTTATATACTATTATGTTTAAACATGCGTTCTTGTACGCGACTACGATTTCAGGTCGAAATATAAATTTTATTGTTTTGTTAGATTCGGAATTCAATTCTGGTTCCAACGCAATTAGAACGGTTTAAAACGGAGTTAGAACGAATAAGATATGACCAAAACCATTAAAAGGCAGAGGTGTGGTTCGAACCCATGACCTCCCCTTCACCACACACACTCCCTACCATCTCCTCTGTTTCAGATTTCATTAACAGGTTGATTTTTAAACAGTTTTAAGCATCAAGAAGCTGGGTTCCCATTGTTGATCTCAGCCGAAGCAAAGGGGCTCCAAATCGAACCCGAATTCGACCACTTCCGACCTTGCAACCTTAGGGGTTTTGTTTAATGACTCCAGACGCATCAAGTGGTAATTTTTCATCTAGTTATTTTGTCAAATTCATACGATTTTGTGATCGTAGTCGGATTCGAACTACACCCCATTCCCAACGATTCCTAACTATTAAATTCGATGGTGTTAGACTTCAAAATCCATAGGGTTTTCATCAAGAATGAAATTTCGAACCTTTCTGTATAATTAAATTTAATTTTCGTACCTGTTCGCATCAAGACCCGAAAACGTTTTCATCCTATGAACCCTAACAATCTTGCTCCTACAATTCGTTATTGATTTAGGAAATTGGCATATGGTTTTCAGTAAAAAGGGTGTTCCGAAACTTTCTGGTAAACTTTAATTTGATTTTAAAAATCGTTTGAATCGAGACCCCCAAACCATTTTAACTCAAGAACCCTAGAACATGAACTTGATCAATTCGTTGCAGTGTGATGCAATTGTCATAGGGATCCCTTTTAAAATGATATTCCGAAACTCACTGTGTTCTTTAATTTGGTTTCCAAACTCGTTTCGATTAAAACCCCCAAATCCTTATATTCAAAGAACCCTAGAATTCGGACTCTTTCAAATCGTGATTCTCAGGTTCTACGTTAGGGTTTTGCTTAGACATGTTAAAAGGAATGTGTAGGTTGTGACACTTACCCGGATGGTTCTCGAATTTCTAAATATCGGCTATTTGCTTTTGTTTCGGCCTCCTCACGATCGGTTCTTCGATTTACAGCTTCTGTGAATGAATTGGTTGATGCAACAGCTTCTAATTGTGCCGACAGGATCTTAGGAGTTTTCAATTGTGAGAATTATAATCTAGTTTTACAAATTTGATATGCTTAGGTTGCGGTTTCGACTTTTGGAATCGTTTTGGTTTAAATTCGATGGATTAATGGCTCAGTAACGGAAGATAACTGTTATTTATCATTATTGGGTGTTGATTTAATAATCAATTCGGTTAATTATAGAGGTTTAATGGAAAATTCGAATTTTATCAACCATTTGGCCGAATTTTGACTTCCAAAAGTCAAAATCCCCACTTTGATGATATTACAATTGTGATCCTTGCATTTTAATGTTTCTAGGCCCATTTTGTTCAATTCTAATCCTTTTAGTTGATATTATTTGATCCTGTATAATTTCTGTTACTTTTTCGGTTAACGAAGTTAATCCGAAAAGTCGGATTGTCACAATTGTTGTTATTATCAGTATTACTATTATTGTTGTTGTTGTTGTTACTATTTATTATAATTATTACTACTACAGTTATTATTCTTAGTTATTGTTATTATTATTGTTATCATCGTCATTGTAATCCTCATTATTTTTATTTATATTATTGTTGTTGTTGTTACTTACTATTATTATTATTTTCCTTAAAAGAAAAAACTACATCTGTAAACCAAGCAGTTTCAAATTTAATAGAGTTCGTTTCCTCGTAATATCATTTCATTTTATTAACTATCTTAATGGTGTTACTTAGACACACTCATGATTAGTGGCATAGAGGTTGTATTGTTTTGTAACTTGTCATATTATGTGGGTGTGTGTATGTGAATGAGTTGTGCATGTATATGGAACTTGAGTCTCAACCATGAAGCAAGGCAACTTGTTTGTGACTTTTGAAATGTGTGTGCAAATTGTGAAAGTGTAAGATATGTAAATTATGTATTTAGCTCGACAAGAGTTTGCAAGTTTATATGTGTGATGTGTGTGTTTTGAAGTGGAAAACAATGAATAAGTATGTGTGCGCAAAGAGAATTGTGTACTCTAATGGACTAGCACGTGTACGAGTATTAAATAGTATGGGATCGAGCATGTTACTAGATATTGTATAAACTATAGAAAAATTGGCTAATATTGGTTAAACCTTAGCCTTGATCTACTTGGCAAGTTGGCATAATGATTCATTGGACTATATATTAAAGTATGGTAGATACTATGTAGGTCATTGAGCTTAAGGCTGGCAATTTCAGACACGAATACATTAACATGACACGACTTTAACATGTTTCGTGTTTACCCTTAACATGATTCGTGTCTAAAACAGGTCGACACGTGAAGACCTGTTTATTTTTCGTGTCTACCCCGCTAAGACCGGTTAAGACCTGTTAAGAATTAAGATACATTAAGACCTGTTAAGATCTGTTAAGACCTGTTAAAACATGTTAAGACATGTTTAAAATTTAAAATAAATAATATAATAAAATATATGGGTAACCGATTAGCTTCAAAAAATTTATAATTGTCTAACCCTAGTTCTTTAACAGGTTCTTTAACGGGTTTTAACATGTTACCTAACATGTCATTTATAGGTTCCTTAACAGGTCTTTTCATGTTTGCATGTTTTTAACGGGTCGTGTTCGTGTTTGAAAAAACAGACACGCTAAGAATTCGTGTCGTGTTCGTGTCTAACCAGTTCGTTGTCTTAATGTGTCGTGTCTTAACGGGTCATGTCTGACCCGTTATGACAGCTCTAGCTTCACTTAGGTTCAAGCTTGGTTGTTGTTGCCTAGCTATGTAGTTCGAGCATGTTTCGCAACTGAAAGGGTTTCTAGTACATCATTCGGTTGTGGTTTTAAAACAAAGAAGATATTGTTTTGTTTCTTTTAACATGTATAATGTTTCTAAGATAGAGAAATGAATCATCGATTTGTGTATTTATAAGATATTTTCATCGATTTGTGTATTTATAAGATATTTCAAAATAGCTGTTACAAATTGAGATGTTACACAATATAGGCGTATGAAGGGTGGTCTAGCTTTGTTGTTGGTCAATTGCATCATATCATGCGTTTGTCGGAAGTAATGCAATGTTTTGTCCATAAACTCAGTCGTTTGCTGGACTGGTCTATTAACGGTCTCTAACTAATATGGCTACTTTGGCTGCTATGGTCAGAGGCGGTGCTTTGTAGGGACCGGAGGCCGGGGCGACCGCCCCCCTGTTTTTTCGTGTAATAGTGTACATTTAGTGATACTTAGTGTAAAATTTTTTAAAATTTTTGTTTCGCCCCCTAAACTTTTGGTCAAGCTCCGCCACTAGCTATGGCGGTGGCCGGTGGGGTATGTGCGTTCGACTACTACTCCTTATGATACTAGCAACTGCTTCATGGTTAGCCATCTTTCTAAATACTAATTAAGAATGTACTTGAAGTCCCAGAAGGTTCATTTAATTTCAAAGGTTAATGTAGGGTAGCTAGCCCATACATCCAGACGCGAATGGAGTGTGGGCAAATCACACCGATCATTCACCAAATAACAGATATATTAATTTTCCATATGATCGATCCATACGCCTCCAGAATGTACATAATGTACCAGAATGCTCATTGAGCCAGACTGAGACGCCGTGAACTCAGCATACTGTCACGGTAACTACTACATCATTCTATGTCACAATGATGTACCTGGGGTCAACTCCTCAGGTGGTGACAGACTTGAGTACCATTATTTTAAATAACATAACATATATTAATAACAAAATCTCATATCTAATTAATCTGAACTTATATCTTGAGAGTAATCAAAATACTTATTCGTAAACTAACGAAATTTGTCACTTGTAAACATGGAAGTTTGTAAACTTATAAATAAGTAAACTTATAAACTCGTAAGCATGCAATCTCGTAAACATGCAAACTCATAAACTTATAAACTCATAAACAAGTAACTCACAAACATGTAAACTCACGAGTATATAAATAACAAATTTCATAAACATTTTTAGAATATATAAAATATTTTTATAACGCTTGTAACTTCCAAAACATATTTTTATAATAAAAGTTCATATGAAACATAAAACATAACAACATGATTTGAAACAGAATGAAATCAGAATAACAAAACTTAATAAGAAACATTAATAAGAATCAGATGCCCTAAAGCCAGTTGGCACATATTAAAAGAAAGAGATTAGACTATCCGTATATTAACTGTAGATTATAATCAATACGCAAACTATCTTCCTAAGCATGCATCGTCTTTAATCAAGAGAAAGTTGAATTTTGCAAGAACGGTTCCTGATGTTATTTATTTTCTGTTCCTAACTGAATAGTCTTCGGCAGTTGAAGGAATGATAAGGAGAACTCATCAGTTTTTGATCGGAAGTGTTTTGAAATTCTATAGGCATAGTCGACATATTTTATATATATATATATATATATATATATATATATATATATATATATAGGGAGAGGTTCAAATGTTAACCCTCCCTTATAGCGTTAACCGCTTAACCCTAGCGTTTTTTGTCCGAATCTTAGTTTTTTTTTCATGGTTTTTATTATACATAAATAGGGGGTTTCTTTTTTGTGTTTTTCCTAATTCATCACCGTTTGGAAGTTATAGTAAGTGTAAGTTACATACACTTACCTACATTTACTTACATCTGATAGGATTGTAAGTTACACTTACTATAACTTCCAAACGGTGATGAATTAGCAAAAACACAAAAAAGAAACCCCCATATTTATGTATAATAAAAACCATGAAAAAAAAACTAAGATTCGGGCAAAAAACGCTAGGGTTAAGCGGATCCTTTGAAAACCCGATCTTAAAGAGAAAACCCTTAAACCCTACGTGGACCGTTAGATCAAAGTTATTTTAGATTTTAATTAATTAATCAGAAAAAACATGTTGTCCACAATTAAAGGTGAATATTTTATTGGGGTTTTTAAGAGTAAATTTACTCTTTTACCCTTTAAGGGGTATAATTGACTTTGTCTTTTTTTTCTTCTATCTCCTCTCTCCTCTCTCATCTCTCCTCTCTCTCCACTCTCCTCTATATATATAATTTATACATTTAATTTTCCAGAATACTACACATGTGTAGTGTTTTATTTTTTGGTTAAAAATTAATTTTTTAAATATTACAACTGCAAAAATGTATAATTTTCATACAAAAAAAAGTTATATTTTATTAAAAAAAACAAAAAATATGCGCATTATAGGTATTGCTTTACAAGGTATACTTTATGCACTAAAAGTTGTACATTTTTTATACTACACATGTATACTTTTTCAGATTTTATAGTTGTTGCTTGACAAGGTGTACTTTAAGCAGTAAAATTTGTACATTTTTAAAACTACACATGTGTAGTTTTCAGATATCATAGATGTTTGCTTGACGAAGTGTACTTTACGTACTAAACTTGTACATGTTTATTGCTACACATGTGTAGTTTTTCAGATCTTATAGTAGTGTTTATATCAAGTGTATTGTTTGTTGTAAAATTTGTACATTTTTATTTTACACATGTGTAGTGTTTTATTTTATATAATGACTTTTTTAAAAACATGTGGTCCACATTTTTATTTTTTGTTTTTTAAAAAAAATAATGACTTTTTTTTGTAAGAAAATATACATTTTTGTAGTTGTAATATTTTAAAAAATATTTTTTAACCAAAAAAATAAAACACTACACATGTGTAGTATTCTGGAAAATAAAATATATAAATTATATATATAGAGAGAGGAGAGAGAAGAAAAAAAAGAGAGAGGAGAGAGAATCTGGTTAATTAATGAAAAGAGATGATAGTTAGTGAAAATACCATTATACCCTTTTTATTTTATTAATTGAAATATAAAATAAGTTTGATCTAAGGGTTGAGATTGAGTTTAAGGGTTTTCTCTTTAAGATCGAGTTTTCATTTGATTCAAATCATATATATATATATATATATATATATATATATATATATTAAATAATTTGTGTTCGAGATAACGATAATAGTGTGGATAGTTTCAATTTGAAGATAGCAATTGTCATATATGGCTTACTCACCTGTACACGTGCATTTACAACAATTTTATTACTCTTTTTTTTTTTCTCTTTTTTAATTATTATAATTAATTTAGTTTCAAATTTTGTTGTCTTATAACTTTCAAAATATCACGTTTTATAAAATTATAAATATATGGGTAGGACATGCTCATTTTTCTCTACGTTTAGACATAAGTTTCGTTAAAAACGGATCAGGGTCAAATATAACATATTTTATTACTTTTCTACCATTATTATCACTTTATTAATAATAACCAACTTTATACTTAGGAAGAGACTGACAACCATTATCACTTCTGTAATAGTTTGAAACTTTGTCATTGTAATAGCTATAAACTTTATCACCAACGAAGTAGTGGCTATCGAAGAATGATAACTCAAAACAGTTTTGTTAAAAGATTAATGAATGGAAAATTGAACGATATATATAGTTAATTAAACGATAAAATAATGTAACATATAACGGTTTATAGAAGTAATTTCATCTATGATCTTACGTAGCATCAAATAAGAGCATGTTAATCGAAGAATATTATATCTTATTAAATAATTTGTACATATCAAGAAATATAATACAATTATAAATAAAAACAAGATATAGGTAAAGATGAAAACTCATATGGGTTGTATAATAAAAAACGACATATAACGTTCGATGTTGAAATGATCGTATAATATAATATGACTCATATGAAGATTGGTTGTATAATACTATACAACTTGTATGCTAACACGAATAATTGATGTAACTACTTACAAATTTGATAATCTGATCAATGACTTACGCAAATTGTATGACATCATACGACTCGTATTAGAGACGACTAGATAATACACTTTAGTCTATATAGATTATAGTGTCCAAATTTTATTTAAAAAATTCTTGTTTTTTAATCATACAAGTGTCATGCCTCAAAAAATAAAATAAAAAAAAACAATAAATATATAAAAAAACCTGTCATGACTCTAATTCCTGCACTTTACAAGTCTTGATGATGCGATGATTGTCACATCATAGTTGGCATGTCCCTCAAAACAAGGTAAGTCATCAACAAAATGCCAAAAAGAAAAGTTTTTCTCAATAACTATATAAAATTTGTAACCAAAATACTTTTAATTTATTGGTTATTCTTTTTTTTCGAAAGGTTTTAGATTGAAATTCGGTTTAAGACATATTTATTAAGATAAAGTGTGAGGATTTACCCACCACTATTGTAATATCTAAAACAAGGTTTATCAAGATGAAAATATAAAATTGTTTATAAAATTGTTTAAACAAGAATACTTTCACTACTAAAGTGCATTTACATGAAAACAAGACTTAATTTTATATTTTAACTATAGATCTACATAGCTTCACCAAATAGATTAGTTTTAGTTAATATTAATTTGACTAATAGGCTAATACTTTTGCTTAATAATAATAATAATAATAATAATAATAATAATAATAATAAATATAACATTATATAACATATAATTCTCGACAAAATATAACCATTTTAGTTTCTCTCCTACGTCTTTTTCTTTAAATTTACCAATCGATAATTTAATTCACAGAATCTTCACCTTTCATGCCAATATGCCATGGATTCTTACCCATTTACCATCCATATTAAAAAATAAAAATAAAAAAATTGAGATGAAATCACTTGGATATGAAAAATCATTTCACACGCTATCAAACTTTGAAAATGTTAAAAAGCCCACATTATTTAAAGTGGTGTCACTTTTATAAGATTCTAGGTCACTAGATATTTCAATTATATATTTACGAAATAAAAAATCACAAGTGTTTTCACAGAAATTACATTATTTTTGGATTGATTTCAATCAAAGCAATGTTTTCTATTATAGTTTTAAGCTTGATTTGATTTTTAGAAATAATCAATAAACATTTGTATATAAATAATTCTTTTAGTTCTCAATTATTATTAGTTTTAGAGTAAATTGTCATTTTAATCCATGTGGTTTGTTCATTTTTGTCATTTCAGTTCAAAAGTTTAAACTTCATTATTTTGGTCCTTATGGTTTTCATTTTATTGTCATTTTAGTACTTATGGTTTCCATTTTATTGTAATTTAGTCCAATTAAATTTAAACTTTTGGACTAAAATGACAATAAAAGAGAGACCATAAGGGATGAAAATAATGAAATTTAAACTTTTAAACTAAAATGACAAAAGTGGGCAAACCATATGGCCGAAAATGACAATTTACTCTTAGTTTTAAATTAAACATCCTTCTATATATAATAATAATACAAACTAATGATTTCTTGTCATTAAAAAAATGATTTCTTCCAAAAAGAGAGACAGAAATTAGTTCAAAACAAACCTAGTTGGCTCTGCTGATCCAACCAACCAAATCGTTTTAATATACTAATTTCTAAAATTGTAGTTAATAGTTCAGTTTAAAAATATTTGTACAAGTTCCTCCAAACTTTTTATCCTCCTCCACACACGTAAGGATATAAATAAGTCGAGTTGAGCCGAGCTCATTAAGGCTCACGTTTGGTGCATTTTAACTTAAGATAGCTCGAGCTTCACTCATTAAGAGCTTTATTTCCAAAGATTAAGTTTGGATCGTAAGAAAACTTCCAAACTCAAGCTTGGATTGACTCGTTTATTTTCGAATTATGTAATTTATTATTAATTTTATAAATATTTATAATTATAGTTTTCAAATATAACATAAAAGATATGATTTAAATACATTTAGAATAACTTTATATAAAAAATAATTAAATAATAAATATACACTTAATAGAATAAATAAAATTATATAATAAAATGTTCGTTTAGACTCCTGAGCTGGCTTGGACTCGAAATCGATAACCAAACAAGCCATATTTTTTGACTAGAGCTTAGGCTTGACTCTTTCAAGATTTCAAGAATTTATCATGAGCACCACACGAGTTTCATTATTTCTTTTGCCTATTTAAAATATTTTTTTGTTATATTTTTCTTTGTGCCTTTTTGACTGGCCTACACATGAATAAGGCCAACTTGAAAGTTTGATAATTTCCTCAGTTGAAGGCATGCACTATTCTTAATTTCTTTTTCCCCACGTCACATCAACAAATTTACCAAACTTCTCATTTTCTTCATTTTGGTTGAAATATTTTTTTATATTTTTCAATTATATGAGATGTTTGAACTTTAGTGGCTCAAAACAATACATTAAAAAAGAAAAGAGGTAAAGTAGTTTTGGTGAAAAAATGGGAGAGATTTCACCATATTTGCATAAAAAAAAAAGAACCCCAAAATCAGCGGTGGTATTCTTATGAATCTTATTCGAGAAAATTTTCATGGGTTTGGGATTGGATTTACCTACACCAATCTCTATGCCTTAGTTTTGTGAAAATCATGTTAAAAGTGTTGAGATTATTAACTTCAAACGATAACTTTGAGTTGTCTCTCTATCTCAATTACGATAGGGTCATAGGGGTAAGATTTGACTCTGTCCTTTTCTAGACTCTACTGAATAGTAGAACATACGGGATAAATTTGTTAATCTCTATGTCTTAATTAGAGGTGTGAATCTTTTATACGACATAAGTTAGTTTCAGGTTGAACCGTGACCCTGTTAAGATAAATAGGTCAAGTTCATGTGAACATGGTTCATTGGTTCATATTCACAAGGTGTTGGGAGGGAAAATGAACCAAATTCCAATACCAACATGAAAGTGTGTACATTTTGTCATCTTCGATAAAGCAAGGCACATAAAGACACAAAGCCATTCACTTCCACAAAACAGATAACAAGTGAAAAGGCAAAAACAAAAATATTTGAAAGCTTCATCAACAACTAAATAGATACCTAGCTGCTCATATATTCATATTCAAGCAAGTGGACAACTTTCTCTGCATGATGTACAAGTCACTTCATGATTAAAAAAAAAAAAAAAAAAACTAATCAGGAATATTACTAGCATTTGAGTTTCTTGTTGATAAACTTACATTAACAGAGGGATTAATCATATGGGAACTTGATAAATCTTGAAATTTATGATCTTTCTTTGACCAAAGCCAAATCTTGGAAACAGAAAAGCTTTCACCTTTGCTTCTGCTACTAATTTTCTTTCCATCAATACCCCCATCACCTGAGCTATTTCCCTTATCTTTCTCAATCCCCAAATCTTTTTTTCCAATATTACCCCTATTTGGACAAAATATCACTTGCAAATCTGATTTCCCCACCACATACTCATAAGATCCCATTGAAAAACACCTTCTTGCATCAAGATTATTGTTGCTAGTCTCACCCACTTCTTTTTCTTCTCTTTTATCACCATTTGTGGCTCTAAATTTTCCAAGCCTGACTGGAAACACCCTCTTTTCAAGCCCCCCTCCAAATTGCTTAAAATTACCAGATAACCCAACATGATTCATGTCTGAATTTGACAACACATGATCATCTTCTTCAACTGAATCATCAAACTGGAAATCAAACATTGGATGATCTGTTTCAGGGTAGAAAATGGTTCCTCTGCATAAAGGGCATGTTGAATTTGAGAGCAACCAAGTGTCTATACAATGAATGTGAAAAGCATGGCTGCATAAAGGCAACAGCCTTAACTTATCATGTTGTGAGAATTCACATAGGCAAACAGCACAATCAAAAGGCTCTTGTATCCCCATTAATTCTTTGTAAAGAAACACTGGGAGTGCATCAATGAAAGCTTGATCTAGCCCAGAATCATGTAAGTTGAAGAGCTGTTGCAGTTGTCTCTCATAAACAACAGCATCAGTATCACTAGTTAATTGAAATCTTGAAGATTGTAGATCAGAATTTGATGATCTTTTCTTCTTCATGAGATATCTTACAGCAAAATGAACTAAAACACAGATGATTAACACAACTCCTAACACAATTACAATGTTTCTAGCAAAAACTAAGGTTGGGTTAGGTTTATGGTCACTGGAAAATGAAGGGGGAGGATGAACCGGAGGAAAAGAAGAAAGATTTTGTTTGATGAGGGGTTTGAAATTGATACGGCGCATTTTAGCAGGTATGAACTGCTGCAAAAAGCATCAATTGCAGAAGAGTTTTCTTGGATAAAACTTATGCATGAACTGTCAAGAAAGAATTTTTAATTGATTAGCATGTTCTTGGATCGATGCGCTTTTCACAACGCAATAAACAAGCAATTCAAACACTGTATATTAGTTGAAATTACAAGAAACCCACTTGAATTATTATAAGATAAAATGGAATCAAACCCAGATCTTGAATTTGAAAACAAAATTAGGGATTTCTAGAGATCAAATTCAAGATTTTGAACTTACCCACATCACACTACAGTTTTAGAACAGTCTTTAGATTGAATGATGCATGTTGTACCTCAAGAAATCTTGAAAACATGAAGGTTTTTTTTTTTTTTTTTTTTGGGTTTTGAGTGAGAAATTGAAAGGGGAATTTTATAATTTAGTGTTGAGATTGGGTGAGCATGCGCGTTTTGGTTTAAATCATACCTCGAACCTTCCAAAAACAAATCTTATATAGGCCCATGGACATAGTTGGCAGCAAGAATGTAGGATCAGCAGGAAAGATGTAAGAAAGTCTAACAGTCCCACCTATTTATTGAATTGCCGTTCAAAAAATTTTTTTTATTGAAAACGTATTATGTGATTTAAAGATTTTTGAGTCAATGGGCCAAATAAAATTGTTATGGGCTTTTGGGTAACTTAGCTAATTGTTTCACATTTATCTCACACCTCCTATATGTTCGTATAGGCCAGAATTTGTCAGTGTCAATGTTTGAACTCTTATATGAGACGTATATACATATACGAGAGTCATATAGGTTCTATACGCAGCTCTATACATGACCAATCTTTGGGTGTCAGTGTTAATGATTGGACTCTTATACGATGGGCATAGAACTATACGCGGGGCTATACACCACATATAGACATATACACAACGTATAACCGTATAGGGTCGGTGAGGGTGTTAAAATAAAAAAAAAAAGAATTGTGTGTGTGAATAACAAGCTAAGGCCTTCAAAATAAGCAAACAGCATTCACTTCTTGTTTTTGGGTTTCAAGGCCCTTAAAAATCAATTTTTTTTCTTAAAGTTTATTTTTCTATAAAAAAAACTCTCACGTCTTATTCACTTTATTTATTTTTATTTAAATACAAGTTCTCACATCTTGTTATAAACACTAACAAAGATATAGAAATTGATATAAACAATGAATATAAATTCTTTAAATATAAAGAATGTAAACTAAACCTCTAAAAGTTAATCTATTTTATAAAGAATGAAATGAAGTGTTAATTTATATGAAATCGCTAAATTTTTCTTTAAATGATAGAGGAAATCATAATATAGAGAATGAGATGTGATAGTCTAACACCTATGGATGTAAACAAACCAAATGGATACGAATGAGCCTTTATTCAAGTTTGTTCGCTTAATATTTAACTTGTTTACATAAGATTCATGAATACTACCTGAACAAAAATTCTTGTTTGTGTTAGTTCTTAGAATTAAACTTGTTCATGAACGCAAACTAACATATATATTATTTAAAAAATAAAAATGAACTTTTTAGTCTCAAACATTAGACATAATCATCTTACATAAATATAAAGTTAAACACTTGACATCAAAATTAAAAAATATAATTATTTTAAAACAAAGCATCGTAGTTGAAATTACCTAAACAATATCTAAACAACAAATTATTATGTTTTTAAAAAGATACGAATTTCAAATGATTAAATTTCTAGTTGAAATGTTAAGGTAGCAAAATAAAAATTAAAAACATTAAGAATATATAAAATACATTTAACAAATAAACTAACATATATGAACACATTACCGAACATTCACGAATATTAATGAATTTTATCTTTGTTCATGTTTGTTCTTTATTAAACAAACATACATACGTAAATGAACTGTTCATTGAATATGAATCTAATCTTTGTTCATGTTCGTTCTTTGTTAAACGAACAAATGTAAACATACTGTTCGTTAAATGCTCGGTTTCTTTACCATCCTAGACTCCTAATAGCACCCAAATGCTTCATCACTCCTTATAGAAGTGCCTACATGATCAAGTTGTTCAATTGACCAGCAATGGGAACTTCTTCATCATCAACAACTACTCATTTTGCCCACAATGAAACTAGAAAGGGCCTACATGATCAAGTTGTTCAATTTTATCAATACATTTTCAACCTTCGTAACTAATTATCAAGTTGTGCCATTTAAACTCGGTTAAGGTTACTATTCAAAGTTTGAGATACACGCTACAATTATAAAGTTTATGTTTAATGGTTAATCAATATTAAATAATAATGTCAAAGGTTGTAATTAAATTAATCAATGTTAATCAATATTAAATGGGTTAGCCTTCACTTCTAAAGTGTCGATTTTAGGGTCGTCTCAAGCCTTCTGGTGGCCCAAAACAACCTGAATCGGTGTACAACTAAAAAGTCTATTTATCCTGAAAATTTGAGGCCATTAGATTATTGAGGCCCTAAGATAAGACTTTTTTTTTAATTAATGGTGAGCCGGCCTTGGTTGATTTACTGACCAAAATGGATGATTTTTTTATATTTTTTTTGATAATTGTGGGAACCCACTTTCGTGGTAAATCCCTGGATCCTCCAATACCCGAGAGAAATAGGTAAAACACAGTCGCAAGCAACCAGTGGCGGAGCTTCAAACGATTTTCAGAGGGCGAAAATTTGCGTGACCTAACTTTTTTTTTTTCAATCGATCGGTATGTCTCGGTTACTCGGGTTAAATGTTCGGGTCAAGTCGGGTCAATCAATGAAAATACAAGTATCTAATAATTATCATTATGCGTGAAAAAAGAGTAAATATCTGAAAGAAAAATTACAATTCAGCTCGACAACCTTTGAGATTAGCTAAGGATTGTTTACGTTTATCTTGATTTGAATCAACATTTTCTTCATCAAACAAGTATCTGGGGTGGGTGGTGACCTTAAACATGTGGCGGTGTACTGGTGGGGACGGAATTCAGTAAAGAAAATGCTCTGCGATCGAGAAGAAAAAAATAAAGAAATTAGGGTTGGAAGAAGTCAGGGGGAAGGTGAGATTTAAATATTTAGGAAAGTAAATTATGCTTTTGGCCCATGTATTTTAAATGTTTTAATTATTTCAACCAAAATAGAATCTTTTATCAATGAAGCCCCTGTGGTTTAAAAAACTAATGATTTTGACCCCTAACCATAGTTAGGTTTGAGGGTTAAAACTGTTATAATAGTCAAGTTTAGGGGCCAAAACCGCTATTTTTTAAACCACAGGGGCTTCATTGATAGAAGATTCTATTTTTGGTTGAAATAGTTAAAACATTTAAACCACAAGTGCCAAAACCGTAATTTACTCTATTTAGGAGAAATAAAGGGGAACAAAAAAATAGGGATTTTAATATGTGGTTAACTTTTGAAGTTAATTTTTTATTTATCAATTACGAAAAAAAACATTTAGAAGAGATTGTAGTATAATTTTTTTTAAATGAGGGGGGGCGAAATCAAATTTTTTTTTAAAAATTAACCTTTTGGCCTGAAAATTAACACTACTGACGAAAATAGGGACCGCCCCTCCCCGTCTGAGCCGTCTCTACATACCTTCGCCCATGCAAGCAACCAGGTCTGCGACCTTTAAGAAAAATTGTTGAAAGTAGGAATTGAACTTGCAACCTGTAGGTTATCTCATAGCTAAAATGGACGAATTTAGATCATATGTTCATGCACTTTTAATGACGTATACGTGTTGTGAACAAAGGAGTCTCAAGTCTCCCACCATGTGAAACCGTGGTCCATGAGCCATGGCCGTTAGCTTAATTGACAAATGTATATTTTTTTTTGAACAGCAATTGACAAATGTATATAATCATGAGATTATAATATCTAAATCACATGTCTCTATTTGTCTCTAGTAAATAGTAATGCAAGTTCCTTAACTCATGGTCTCTATCACTTTGTTTATATAATGATAATCCTTTACAACTTTGAGCATATGTGATATCCAATTTTTGATTCAAAAAAATAATAATAAAATAAATGTAAGTTTTGTGACACATTTGACTTAAATTTCTCTCACTTGTGTAGAGTATTAGAGATGAGCAAAAAAACTGTTTCCAGAACCGGAATTGATTATCCAGATCAGAATCTGTCATATCTGAATCGGTGGTTATAGGTGGTTCTGGTTATTCAAAGAAAACGGAACCGGGATTACCAGAATGAGTTCTATTTTTACCCGGTCAAAACCTGAATAAAAACTTGTCAAAACCTGACCCTAATTGAAACCGATTATTGATTTTGTTGACCCGAATTAGTTACGATTTGAAAGCAGAACCTGTTTCGAAATAAACCGGTTTGGCCCCGTCTCGTCCAGACCCTGCAGAATACGGGTGAACCATTTGGGGTTTGAAGGGAGAGATTGGAAACTGAGATTGGATCCAACTTTGATCCGCATGTGATGTGATGATGGTAGTTTAGGCGGGAAAAAGAATCTGAGAATGACTGAAAGACTCGTGATTACAGTACCCTGAACCACATAAAATCAGCATCCGCTATCATCACCGCCGATTTCACACACATTTTGTTCATGGAAATCGATTGCAACAGAAATTCCATATCACTTGACTGGGATCTGCTCTTACCTTTGGATACCAGCGATGACGATCATCTACCGGAACTCGTGGTGAAATCAGACCATGAAATTACTAAGAATCAAACGGAGTTCATGATGAAAGCAAACCATGAATTTACGGTGAGTATTGTGAGGTTGCTTGCATTGCTGATGATCATATCATTTTCATTACTTGTTTTGTTCCTACCTTAAAAATTAGGGATTATGATCGGTTTCGCCCCTATGGCTTCAAAAAATTAACATGTTTTGTGAATTGTGGTTCTCCTAGATTCCCGCCCCTTTCAAAACGTTCAAGCTCCGTAGCTGTTTAGTTATACCCCCAAATTGAGTGTTGAAATTTCTTCCTGTATATGTTTTTGCAGATTGAAATGAGGTTTTGATGAAATACTTGTATTCTAGTTAGTATATGAACATTAGTTTGTTTTCATTTTTTTTTTTAACAGGCTAGTAAGGGATGTGAGGAGACCATACAACTTTCTGATCATAGCAATGCTGGTAAGAGTAATTGTCAGTGATTTTGTTAAATTTGTGTATATTACATGTTTTTATAGCGAAGTGACCAGTCTTTGTCTATGCTGGATCTTGAAATGCAGTTGAAACATAGATAAACACAAATTACTCATTTGGAAGCACTCTAGCATCTGTTTTATTCGCATGTAATCAGTTGAAATGCTTTTGTGCAGGTGGGACAAAGAAATCTGCATCAAAGTTTGCTAAATTTTTTTGCAAAAAGATGGATGAAGATGTATGATTCTCTACTATACTTGAATTACTATCTTTCCCTTTTTCTTCTAAGCACGCTTGTATTTGTTTGTTGATTAGCAGAAAGATGTCAATGCATATGAAAAAGATTTGCCTTACATTAATCCCTGTCAAGGGCGGAAATTGACAAAAAGCCAAATTTTGGCTATGAGAAGATCCAAAATGGGATTATCTTCTTCACAATCCCCAAAGACTTCTTCAGCGGCTAGTAAGAAACAAAAAATCTCCAATTATGATAACAAAGATGGTGATTGTACTACAAGTTCCACAGTGTAAGAGAAGTTAATTCCATCTAGATGGAGTTATGATATGTTTTCCTTCAAATGGTCTTGTATATCCTTAAGTAGTTATCTTCTTTTAGCAGGCCAAACTCTCCTCAAGATTGGCCCTCAAGAAATTTGAGGCCTAGACCTGTAAGTTATATCCAATGTTTTTTCATGATATTCTCAGTTTCGTTTTCTTGATTCCTTTGCATATATACATATTTTCATGTCAGACATTAGTTTTAAATGGATCACCACTTAACTTTTCAAACGAACAAACTCCTTTTCCAAATTGGGACGCACAAATTGGGAAAGTAACATGATCAAAACAAATAGGATAGGAGAGACAATCTGGTTAGTCGGGTATTGGGGGGGACCCAGGGGTTTACCACGTAAGTGGGTTCCCACGATCATAAAAAATAACAAATAGGATGTTATGTTTCATTTGAATAGAAAATATACAAATTATAGAGTAAATATTAGCATATACCCCTCTTAGTTGCTTCTAACAATTGAAGATTCTAAGATGTAAGTGTATAAATACATGAGGCCCTCAATAACTACTAACATACATGATATTCCACTTTATGAGATCATCTTGAGTGACACCTGATAATTTCCCTGCTTAAAATTTCTGATGATGTCTTTTTTTTTTCCCATCAGGTACGGGCTTGCCATTTAGTGGATGTGGAGCCTCAGATTTTGAAATTTATGACAAATTTGGATCCATGGTAAATAGGTCTTATAAACTTGACCTGCTTTTCTTATGCTTAATGATCTAAGATAATGTTTTAATTAGTCATATTCAATTTTCAGCATGAAAGATGTTAAAGTCTACTACCCATCGAGGTAAAAGATAATTGTCCTATGATCAAGTTGAATGATTTACCATTTCATGGAGTTCTTCATATACGATTATCTTGTTTTAAAAGGCACGCCTGAGGTGTAGGGTACTCGGCGAACTAGAGCATGCCGGGGCTTGAGGCACTGTCTTGAGTACTTTTGAGTCAAAATTGAGTCTATTTCTACATGAAGAAATTATGAAAGCCTTACTTGATAAAAATGTTAATATGTAAAATAAATGGGAGATTCAACTTCTAGTTGTAAATAAAACTTATCTGGTTACACATGAAGCAACACCTCGTATATATCATTCATGCCCCTCAAGCGTCGTCTTTTGGGACCTAATCGCCTCATAGCACCTTGTGCTTTTAAACCAAGTATACAACAAAATTTTAGTTTTAGTTTTGGTGTTCTGTTGTCTCGTTCCTTTATTATCAATTGTAAGCTTACAGGGATGACCCAGATGCAATTGAAGTTAATTTTGATGACATGGCATGTCTTGCTCCTAAAGCATGTATATCATCCACTATAATGAACTTTTATATACGGTCAGTGTTTTGTTGTGAAACACTTCCATTCAGTTTTGATTTGAGACCCTTAAACATGTCCCCTTCCACTCCCCCCCAAAAAAAAAACAAAAAAAAAAAAAGACAGCTTATTTAAACATTTACCAATAGCATTGTTTATTTTTGTTTCTTTTGAATAGATGTTTTCAGCAGCCATCATCTTTGTCTGAGAATTCAACTTGCGACTATCATTTCTTCAATACATATTTTTATAACAAGCTTAAAAAGGTATATCATTTTTTCCAATTTAATTATCTGCATGAGCATTATGACTTTATACATATTAAATAATAAAGATATTCATCTCTGGAAACATGCAGCATATGAGCATATCCAGTATCCTAATTTGTATATTAGTACTTTCAAGTTAACATAAAAATTATAATCCAACTGACATTGTATAACTGGAGAAGTGAGGTACTAATATATAGCAACCTGTTAATAATAAACATTGTAAAATTGGAGAACTGAATTACTAATACGTTGTTTTCTATATTTTAATTTATGTGACCAATACCTTCTTTATAAATGGCTGATAACCAATGTTATACATTTTATTTTTATTTGGGTAGCTGAGCTACAAGGAAGATTCCTTTCTCAAGTTCAGAAAGTGGTGGAAAGGTGTGAGCATATTTGAGAAAGCATACATTCTTCTGCCAGTACATGAAAAGTAATTTTTTTTACTAATATCAAGTATTGATGATACTTGTCTTGTTCCTTATTAGATTATTAACAATCAGTGTAATTGCTGGATTTGGATTTTTAATGTGAATGTGCTAGATGCTCAAAAAGTACGCCTGACGTCGTTGATATACTTGCCATATACAACATATATATCTCATTGTTCATTAAATTATAATTGTGCAGTGCTCATTGGAGCCTCGTGATCATTTGTTTCCCTAACAAGGATGATGAGCTAGGCCCAATTTTGCTTCATTTGGACTCTCTTGGACTACACAGTAGCATGTTAATCTTTAATAAAATTAAAAGGTAAATAAAATTTACGTGATCATAGACAATACGACTAAATATCATCTTATGAATGACAAAATTGTTTTCGTGTTCTAGTCTTATATTAAAATGACAGGATACTGCACTGATTTTAAACAAAAAGTTTTTCTTGAAGGCCTATTTATGATGTTGGGATTGGATATAAGTTATAATGCAGTCAGATAATTAGTGTCACTGTGTTATGAACTTATGATAACTGCAATTTAACATGTATAGATAAAATTTGAACTATAAAATCCGTTTTTTATGCGATATCTTTTTGAAAATATATTTTCCTTTTTGTTTAACTTGTGCTTGATGTATAAATACTTAAATTGTAGATTTCTAAAAGAAGAATTGAGCTACTTAAGAAAATCAGAATCTCCAAGCGAAATCTGGGAAAATCTTGACCGTAGAGTGGATCACAGAAGCGTTACAGTAAACAACTTCATAGCGCTTGCTTTTACATTAATCACAACTTTTTAATTATTTCACATTTTTTATATTTTTTTTGAGATGTCAATATTTTTTCTTTTCAATTAGGTTCCACAGCAGAAGAATGGTTATGACTGTGGGCTCTTTGTTCTGTTTTATATGGAACGATTCATCAAAGAAGCCCCCGAGAGGTTCAAGAAGAAATATATATCAATGGTACATTTCTTCACTTGCAGACTTACTCCTATAAAGTCAAACCAATATTTATTTCAAATTTACTTCATCATACATAAATAATCATGAGTCACTTGCGATGGATGCATCAGTTCAGCAGGCAATGGTTTCGGGCTGAAGAAGCATCCAACTTAAGAGCTAAAATCTTTAATCTTCTTGTGGAACAGTTCAAGAAAGCTAAAGAGAGTTAGTCAGAGTTCAAAGGTTATGGTAAATTTGATATATATACAATTGTATAGGAAGGATTAAGAGCAGAGCAATTGCTACATGTATAGGAAAGATTAAAAATCCATGATGTCTATAAAAATGTTTTATATGTAACTTCTTGGGCAAAACTTGTCTTCATCTCCCCCCAAAGCCCACAAAATGGGATTATACTGGGTACGTGTTGTTGTATGTAGCTTCTTGGGCAAGTAATAGTTTCTGATATGTTTAATCTTTTCAAAATATTCAGAAAGTAATTACTTTTCAAAAACGTAATACCCTTTTTACGACCGAATTACACATTTCTATATGTTTATTTCTTTAAATAAGGTTCTTTATTTCATTTCAAAAAAAAAAAAATTAGGCCTTGCAAAACGGGCGGGCCTGGTCGGTATGGATGTCGGGTCAAGATGGGTTTGGGTCAGGACGGATGGTTTAAAAAAAATGATCATTTGGGTTTGGGTCAAGATGGGTTCAAAACTAAATAAGTTCGGGTTAGAACGAGTCGAGTTTTAGAAGGCCATAATTATTGATGAACAAAAAAATCCAAGATGAAATGAATTATTTGAACAAAAAAACTTATAATTGGTCAAATGATGGCGGCTGTAATCGAGTTATAGTGAGTTTTAATTAGCATAAACTCCAATCTAATAATCGCAGGTGATCTCTTCAAACAAATTGAGTGGTTCATTGATAAAAAAATAATTAAATGATAGAGGTGTATATTCTAAAATCTATCAATGAGTTTCAATTTCATTGCATTATGGTCCTTTTAGTTCAAATATGTAGTAATTGTGCTTCTATTTCATTTGCAAGATGTGGAATTAGGGTTCTTGTTCATTAACAAATGTTGTAAAGAAATAACATGCTAAACAATAGAAATGTGAGATTTGATTTCTATCGATTACACGAGAAACGATTCACTCGTTTTACAAACGATTGTCATTAAAGTGGACGAATGTTTACGGTTTACGATTTCATTTGGATTGATTATGATGGAAACTATATTGTTTCTAAGCGCAAAATGATGTCTAACATCCATGTGAAACAAATGAGACCGTTGATCATTAAGTTGGATTCTAACCAAGCTCATGTCTACAAGCTACATTATTCTATTTCTGCAACTCATCATCTTTCGTGTTGGCAAATAATGTGTAAAGAGGGTTAAAGGTTATATAAATTAATAAAATATGTAAATAAAGATGAGATGATAAATGAGGTCTATAATTAACGCATTTACAACATCAACCATTAGAATGAATATATGAAGACATATAAGAACAAGAAAATCATCATCATCATAAATATATTTTTTTTTCTAATTTCGTTTTCATTCGTTTTAACACCCAATTTTATAACGTCGTAATGTTATATGATTTATGGTAAATTATGTGCTTCGTTGTGTCGTTTCATTTTTTGGTTGTACAATTTCTAAAAATTTATTTTTTGTGTTACTTTGTATTTATTTTACAACAATATGAAAGTTTCATGATTTTCAAATACATTGTTTTTATTTTTCTAGACGTGTCAATGTTAGCCACTTTTGTGTCTACTTTTATCGATAACTCATAATACAACAAAAAAAAACACAAAAACGTGGGTCCAATTTAGCATTATGCAATAAAACTCGTTTGAAAAATTAGGTGCTATTTTTTTTAACTCACGAACACAATATTGTACTTTTTTTTTTTTTTTTACTTTTATTATTTTTAATTCCATTTTTTTTAATCAAATACGTATATGTGATTTTATTAGTAAAAGCCAGTAGTTATATTAAGCATAAAAAATATCATTTATTGTTCAAGTTTGAATTAAAATGTTGAACGTTTATCTATATAATTTAACCATTTATACGGACTATATTTAAAATTGAAACTTCGGTTTAATAGGATAATAAACCGAAGATATTTCAAATGTCGGCTAATTAATTAATTAAAGTTGCGATAAACTAGATACGGTCGATTAATGTGTATATATATCTAGTATTATTTAACCATCAGTCACATCTTAAATAGATTACAACCCACGTCAAACTTCTTCAAACCTTGATACACAAGCGATTATGGACGAACCCCAGAAAGTAATCGACGTGATGAACCTTCAAATCACTCGAAACCATTTTCTCCGTTCACTAAACAGTTGCAAGCATCAGTTTAATCGAGTGCAACCACATGATCCCATCACCATACAACAAAACAAACGACAACAAGAACAATGGCAGGAAACTGTCGATCCGCTTAAGCTAGTTCTTGGCAAAGTTATCGGTCGTGGGTCATTCGGTGTGGTTCACAAGGGCTCGTATCATGGTCAGACAGTAGCAGGTAATGTTGTTGTTCTTGGTTTGTTTGTAGAATCAAATATTCAAATGTTTGATTTGTTATTTTGTTGATGATTTTAAGGTGCTTAATTCATGTTGTGTTTATTTGAGGTTTTGATTGGGTGATGGTTGTTTGTTGTTTTAGTGAAAGTTCTTGATTTCGGCAACAAGGGGGTTACAAAAGCTTTGATTGAGTCCATGAAGAATGAGTTCATGAAAGAAGTTGGTTTATGGCAAAATCTTGATCACCCTAATGTGACTAAGGTACGTTTGATCGGCGTATATATACCAACGAATGGCAAATGCTTTGTAAGATATCTAATGAAACCGTTGTTTGCAACTTTGCAACCCAATATTCTATTTTATCATCAATCATGTCCTTCAAGTCGCACGTTGCTTTCTACATTATATATATAATCCATCTATGTTAAGATATATATAAGCATATATGCTGCATGTATACAACTAATTAAATCATTGTGTAATATATTCATTCAGATGATCGGAGCAAGCATGTCCATGAACACAAATTCGGGTCACAAGAACAAGAAATCAAACACCGAAAGCAACTTCTGTATCGTCTCTGAATATGCAAAAAAAGGCACACTAAGATCTTACCTGTCGAAGAACCATCACAAGAAGCTGCCTATGAAAATTGTCTATCAATTTGCACTTGATATCGCTAAAGGGTATGTGATCAACACCTTATATTAATCTTTAAATTAAAAATTTCGCAACTCTATCGATCAATTACTTAAATACTCACAAACCCTTTGATTATAACTATTTCTAGGTTGAGTTATCTTCATTCCAAGAAAATAATTCATCGCGACGTGAAGCCAGAAAACATACTTATCGACAGTCAAAACAGAATGAAACTTGCTGATTTTGGAGAATCAGTTTTAGAATCATTAGAGTTGGTATTCATGAGTGGTGAAGTCGGGACTCGTGGTTATATGGCTCCTGAGGTATGCTGTCTATCTTTTTATTAACTATAACGTCTCGTACGTACCTATACGATTTCGATCAACATCGTTGAGTTTATATTCCTTAATCATATTAAATTTGTTGTACGAACGTACATCATTATTGTAGGTCATGAGCAAGAAAGTGTACGGGCATAAATGTGACGTGTATAGCTTTGGAATATGTTTATGGGAAATATATTGTTGCGACATGGCGTATACGTATGACTTAGACAACATCACAACAGATATATACAAGGTAATCTTAACGATAGTTAATTATGTCTTGTACTACGTTTATGGGATTTGAGTTTAAAAGAAAGTGTTATAAATGTGTTACTAATTACTGTGTTATTGTAATGACATGCAGGAAATGAGACCAAGCATACCTGTGAGTTGCCCAAGATCGTTGTCTCGATTAATGCAACGATGTTGGGACACGGACCCTAAGAAGAGGCCCGAGATGAAGGATGTGGTTGTGGAATTGGAAGATATCATGAATTTGGAAGGTTCGATGTCACAAGATGATCATAATCGTGTTTATGGTTGCTTTGGGCTCTTCAAGCATGCATGCTAGCTAGGCTATATATAGCTAGAGTTATAAAGCATGTAGAATTTGTTAATTAGACGTCATTTACACACAAATTAGCTAGAGTTATAAAGTAAATCATTTTTTGTTGTGACAATCATATGTAATCGGATCTGTTTCGTTCAATGTTATATCTTTAATTAACACTCGGATGGAAAGCTTGGCAGTTGGCACACTTTTTAAACTCATTCAACAAGCAATATACATATGATAAATGTGAAAATTAAGATTTGTTTTTTTGTAGGTTGTTTGAGATAATAGTCATGGTTTCTAGGTGGTTTGAATGATGGTTTTGTTATTGGGTGTTCCGCTACTTGAGGTAGCGGAAGTGGGGTGACTTGGCAACCTATCAAACGTTGGAAAATCGAGATAATGCCACATCATTAGCTTCCAATGCTTGAGGTAGCGGAAGAGGATTAAATCTTCTAATTAGCAAGAAACCGGAACATTTGTTACCGAAAAATTAACAATTTTAACCCACTTCTGCTACTTGGAGTAGCGGAACATGCACATGTGGCAATACCCCATGCTTTCACTATGCATGTTTTGTGCCATGTCACCCACTTCTGCTACTAGGAGTAGCGGAGGCCCTATAAACCAAAACAAACTTCGAAACCACCCATTTTTAATGCATGGATGTTCAAAACACCTAGAACAAAAAAAATTCAAAAATTAACCATAAAAGATATATTATCAAAATGATAATTAAAATTTTTGGTTAAAGTTCAAATTTTTATAAAAATTTAACCTTTTAATAATCTAATCTCTCAAACTTTATGTAAAAAACGGATTTATTTGGTCTAGTATTTTATCGTAATCGTTTATAAAAGGATTTAACTAAACCATTTTGTATGTGAACATGAGATATTAGATATTCAACATGTATGCTAATAGTTGATTAAAAGATAATTAGTATCTCAAATACATATGCCACACACCAAATTCGATCACAATATGTCTAACAATAACCATTAATGTTTAGTCAGAAAGTAGCGTTAAACAATGTTAAAGAACAACATTTCATATTATCTGTCAAATACTCAAATCTTATCTTGTCTATATATACGGCTCTAACAACGTGATCAAAGTATACATTTTGGGGATTTTCATTTTTCGGGAAAATTACCAAAATGTTTATCTGGCCAGGTTTTTTTCCAAAAATGTACATTTAACTTTTTTATGCATCAAAATGTCCATAGTCTTTACAGGAATCGGCGCCCGTAAGTATACAGGCGTCCATCCACATAGCACACCAAATAAAGCTTGCCACGTGTCCTATACAGGCGCCCGTTCGTGTATTACAGGTGTCTGCCCTTAAAACATTTTTACAGGTGCCCGCCCATAGGTTACAGGCACCCGTGTCAGAGTGTACGGCATCGGCGCCCATATAGGACACGTGGTAAGCTTTGATTGGTGGTTGCATAGGCGTCCGCTTTTGTACATATGGGCACCGGCGCCCGTAAACGGGTGAACATTGGATTTTCAAATGAACATTTTGGAGGAAAAATGTGGTCAAAGTATACATTTTGGGGATTTTCATTTTTCTCACCACATATTATGTCTAACAATGACCTTTATAATATAACTACTTAGTGTTTAATACAGGACTATAAACCATATCAAAGAACAATATTGTACATCATCGGACATCATCTAGCTTAATGGTGCTTTATATTTTGTATCAAAATAATGATTGTTAACGTCTTTATGTCACAAATTAAATTCGACAATTTGATCATTATAGTTATCCATGTTTGGATTTTATATAGATCTTTTATACTTATTATGTAGACACTATATAAATACCTTTTATTTTTTCTAAATTGAATTTAAATGTATTAATTTGAATTAAATTGTACTTTAATATATAACATATAACAATGGGTATCCAAAGTTAATATTTGGGATCATGGTACATTTATTACTTTAAAAATTATTCCAGACTATAATTATATAAAACGTACATGTTGATTGAATCTGATTGATTAATGATACACATAAGCAACATATGAAACTGAATTGAAGGAATTCAATCTTGAATATTGTGTTATATATTTTAGTGTAATCTACCTGCTCTAATAAAGGGGTATTTTTAGGAGACACGTGTCATGTTCTGGTGAAATCTGAAAATATTTTTCACGTCTCTCTCCTTAAAAAAATATTAATTTTTAGTTATTAGATTATATGATTAAATATTAAAAAATATAATTTTTCTTATTTCAATAATTTGCTAATTTATTAAAATTTAATAAACAATAAGAATAATTTAATTATATTTTATCCTAAATATAATTTTATAATTATTAAATATTTTTTATTATTTAATGTTAATTGATGTGTTGCGAAACACATCTGTTTTTCTATTTGTTTTTGTCAAGTTTCTGTACAGTTTTATTCAGTATTGGAGTCGATTTAAGATGGTGCTTCACAATTCTGTAATTCGGTGCTTCCAGGTCATAAACACGTATTTTGGGCACAAAAGTTCAAGGAAACGAGCTTCCGGTTGGATGAGAACGGACCTGAAAACAAAGAAAAAAGCTGATTTCTGGAACCTTTAGCGTATCGCGACGTGTACAGGCAACCCTGTCGCGTAGCGCGACAGGTGGAATTTACAGAAATGCCCCTTTAAATGATTACGATTTGACCCGACTGTTTTGTCGGGTAGTGAGGTCCCTCGCGTAGCGCAAGGGGTTACCAAGGGGACGTCGCGTAGCGTGACATGGGTAAAAATTCAAAAAAACAAGTTGGATTGATTAAAACGGCTGAAGGCTTTACAATTAGGGCAACACACGGTTTCTAGACGTTTTTTGGAGGCGACCAAGAGGCTATAGAAGGTGATTAAGGTCAAGAATCATCATCGAGAAGCCCGAGGATCGAGATTCGAAGAGTGTAATCACGATTGGTTCTTATTCCTGTATTGTTTTTCCATTCGTATGATGTTTTGCTGTGGTTTATACATTAGATCTATCTGTTTGTTCATGATGATTGTTGGCTAAACCATTAAAACTACCTAGGGTTTTACGATTATGTATGTTCAATGTTTACAACGATTGATTGTGGAACAAGTTTTTGACTTTCAATGACATAAAGATTTGGATTTGAATCTTGGATGTATACGAATGTTTGGATTGGTTTATTGATTTGAATTATCGATTCCTCATGTGCTTTGATGAATGTCTTTCATATAATATGTACATGTTATATCAATTACTTGGTGTTTTTGAGTTGTAAATGAATTGCTAGACGTAGTGTGTAACCCCCGGTTACTATTCAACAATTTTCCATAATATCAGAGTTGGTCCCAGCAAATTTTTCATTTTCAAAACCTCGTTTGACCTTCTTTATTTAATAATATTAAACAAAGTTTAACGCAAACGTAAACGTGTCACACATTTTACAATACTTATTTACATAAGTAAGTTTAAACCCAAAATTTCAATCGTTTGCAACAAGGTTTGTTCGTTCGATTCACGATCTGCCTCGATCCTTACAGTCGTATTCATCATGTTTGACCTACAAATATCACACAATATTTCATATTAGTTCATAATAACTAAGTAAGTAAACCCCAATGGTTTCTTAACAACAAAATGTAAAAATACATTTTTCATAATTAATATTCAAACTGAGTCATTTTTATTCGAATTGACTCTCACAATTTAATAATATTATATTATCAATCATCAACTATTGCTTACAATAGTTTAATCAATATTACACTATGGTGTTCACATTCCTGTGCTTCCACTATAGCTATTTGTCAGCATCTCTGACTATCCACACTTTTGTGGTATCATAAATATTTCAAGTCTTAAAATGTTCACCCACCAGTACTTCCATCTAAGACAATTGCTAGCACCTCTAGCTATCCACCATTGTGGAGTCATAATTATATCAAGTCTTAAGATGTTCACCCACCGGTACTTCCATCTAAGATAATTACCAGCACCTCTGGCTATCCACACATTTGTGGAATCACAAATATATCAATCAAATTGTTATGATGTTCCCCCACCGATACTTCCATCATAGATTTCCCACACTTTCATTTACCAAGGTATTGGATTTATCGTAGATTGTTGAACTTTTATTATTCAACGTTCCCATATCACCAATACCATATTTATCATACAATTTATTCAACAACAAAATTCAATGTTTATTATGTGATGTTATAGTTGTGGGATTACTTACTTTGATCAGATAAGAGATTAGCAGCTGTAGGCTCTTTTCCTGCTCTATAACTAATTGTTTGATTTCCACTACCATCACCTGGTTGCAAAATACATATACAACTAGTTTCAACACATATAGCACATACAATCAAGTTCAACACATTTGACTGATTTGACTTGCTTAAAGTCAATCTATCACATAATTGACTCTATCTTACTACGTTTAATAAGTTTTAGTCAATTATCGCATTTAATCATGTTTCATGCCTCTCTTAGGCATTTCATCAATTAATTGATGTTCATTATATTAGTTACGATCTTTAATCACTTTATTATTCAATTTTTATTTAAGATCATAACTTGTTAATAATTTTTTTAACATCAATTCATCATAATCATCATTTAACCCATGGATCATAATCCATAATTCATTTCAAAACCACAATCTATCTATCCTACTAGTTATCATACCATGATATGGGTTTTATATCAACCGGACATTATCCCGGCTTCAAAACGAAGATTTCACCATCAAAACAGCTAGTTCTTCGTTTCTAACAATCCCTAGTTATCAACTAGGCAATAATCAATACCCATAATCATACTATTACAATCAAAACTAGATTTAATTCACAAAATATTAAACTAGTAGGATAAAACGAATCGTTACCCAATCGAACGGATATTCAATCGCAAAACAACGATCAGATGTTGCAGATACGTTCCCTGGTACGATCCGTAGGCTTAAACGGCTTCAAAATCAAGATTTGCAGCTCAAAATTTCGTTTGTGGGTGTTGAACTTCGAAAGAGAAGGTTTAAAACCTTCTGGAACTGAAATCTGATCTTAAAACCAAGTTTTGCCGACTTAACACGCTAGGCGCATCGCCCGGCCCGAAGTTTGGCCCGGGGCGTACCGCCCCACGCCTGTTTCGTCTAATTTTGATCTTATCTTGTTTTTGCGATTCCGGACAATCCCTAACTCCGTTTCGCGCACGGTTTTCGCCCACGTTCACCATTTTTCGCATACTATCAACCTATAATAATTACAATCATCAAATCAACATGGATTTCTAGAACGATCACATGTGCTCTTGCCATTGATGACGTAATTCACATATTTTCAAATTACAACAATCACAATCGTTATTTTAACGATTATTTACAATACATTCATTATTAAAAAACCGGTTGTTACATAGTGGTTCATAGGAATGTTAATTAAGTCATAAACAAACTAAATGTTCAACTAAATTCAAAAGCCATGAGGTGAGAGTTTGTTAGTTGGTCTTGAGTGTTTAGTTACTAGTTAAAGTCTTTGTGAAAAGACCAAGACTAGTTTAATTGGACATTTCCTTGCCTACTAAATCCAAGTTGAATTTCCTTATTATCCCGTGCATGTGTTTGTGTATTGAGACTTTCGTTTCCGTGAGGTAGATGGCCTTTAGGATATGTCCTTGATGGGTTAGGTAACTTGTGAAAGTAACTAACTTAATCTGGTAATTTAATGACTCGTAGACATCTTAGTTGAAATATTTGAGAAAGGTTGAAGATACTCCAAGTCGTTTAGTAGTTACTAATCAAAGATCCCGGTTTCACAACTGATGTGTCGGTTTATGTATATAGAAATAATGATTCAACACTATCGAGTAATAAATCGAAATGACCTAAACCGAACAACACACTACAGGCAAGTGTACCTGACATATGAAGTATAGCTAAGGAAAGTCCGGATATCGAACCTAAGGACACAGAATCTAAGAATTAACCCTATATAAAGACAAAGCTAAGACTAACGAAGGAAGTTACTAAATAAGGAAATTGGTGTTTTTAGCAAAGAATTTTATAACAAAGAAATAAAATAACCTCGACAACTGAAACGAATTAAGGAACTAAGAAATCAGATAAAGAAGGGTACTACCTAGACTTGGAATCCTAACGGTAACTTTAACAGTTTCGGGAATGAGATACGGGATATCCGGTCAACAAGGATATGACAACAAAGGAAACACTCAGAACCATTAGATCACAAGGTCAGTCTCACTAATGCTAAAGAATGTTCCAACGAGTCATGTGAAAGATCACCGGGATGTGTAATGGATTACCTATCCAGTCTCTCCAAACACGGATCGTTTAAGGAGTCAGAAGATCGTATCACGTGGTCAGTATCCACAATCTCAATACATCAAAATATATAAGTTAATACCTTGAATCACAAGGAATCCTAAGGAATAAACAGGAAAACCGATGGTCACGTAATTTGCCCGAAAAACCCTAATAATCCAAATTCCCTCACGTGATTAGTCTCAGGAATGATAATCCTACTGTTTATAATCCAATTACAGATAATATCCTAAGATTTAATTGGCCAAAGCAAACCCAAATAGAATTAGATACAAAATCTAACCCTAAAACTGATAAAACCGGTCAAAACACGTAGTAAACAACCAAGACTTATCAATTGGACGTCATCATGCATTTATAGATCATCATAACAGCAATAAATAACCTATATTAATCATATAAAATCTGATCCTAATCATAAACAATCGAAATCCCATAAAAACAAACCCGAAAACCGAATAAAATTAACCGTTATTCATCCGAATCTAGGTAATACAAGGATTTTAGCCAGGAAACATGTTCATAACAGTAAAATTATGAAAAACATTCAGAAACATGTTCATGGATTCGAGTACAAACGAGAAATAATCAAGAAAACAAGTAAAAGAACCCGAAAACGCGTTTCCGGACACTTTCATATGTGTTCTGAGCCTCCCCCGAGCATCCAATTCAGCCCCAAACCTTCAAAATCTTCAAAAATATGTTTCTTGTTCGTTTCCAGCCGTCATGGGTTGATTAATTTCGAATTAGGGCTTCAAATGGCTTTAAATAGGTGAAAATAATCAAAGATCACGACTTGGGCTCGAGAAACCGGTTTAGTGGGCTAAAAAGGGGTCCAAATGGCTGGTCAAAGGCCCAAAAGGCCTGGTCAACGCAGGAGGAGGGGCGCGTGGGTCGTGGGGCTCCGGCTGGGTCGAATCCGGGTGAGGCTGTGAGAGGATATGGGTCGCGCGCAGATCCTGGGTGGGTACCGGTTGGTCAACGCGGGTCAAGGAGGAATTTTTTGGGCTGATGTGGCCTTTTCTGGTGCTGCCACGTGTCCCATGAGCTGAAAGTTTGGCAGAATTGCACAAATACCCCCTGGACTTGCTGAAACTCTTTTTTAAGCTCCGAAATGTCCTGAAATGCCATTTTTTACCACGGAACTTCTAAAAATTATATTTTTAGCTTCCAACTTTATCAAAATAATTTCGGGCTCCAGTTTCTTCGCAACTACGAACGTTTATTTCGCGAAACCTATAAAATGACATTAAAAATAAAAATAAGTAAAAATTCATTAAAATCTAATAAAACTAAATAAAAATCTAATAAAATAAAATAAAATCCTATAAATTAAATACTAAAACGATGTGTAATTAACAACACATCAACAACAGTTTCATAATCAGTCTAAAAAGCATTGAACATGTATAAAGTAAACCCTAGGTAGTCATTTCATCATTTGTCACTTTTTGCTTTGTTTCCATCACTTAGTCTTAATTCGGTTTTTAGGTTATCAATTCATTTTAATTAATCAGTAAAACCCCCCTTTAAAACAATTCTTTTAATCAAGTAAATTTGTATAGATAAGTTGTTGAGTCTAATTTGCATTTTCTGTAGAAATCTGTAGGTTCGATATCCGGACTTACTTTTATTTACTATTTTTGATAGGTTCACTTGCATGTTAGTAGTTTAATTTAGAGAGTCTAGAGTATTACTTAGTGTCTAGGTTAGTTGTAGTTTTTATTATTTTTAATTAAATTACTTTGCACACATCATTAATGAATTATATTTTTTATTATTCAACCCATGTAATACATGAGTTTCTAAACTAGTTGATTATAAAGAAATATTAATTAATTCGAAGGTGTAAAGTGTACATTCGTTTATTATTTCTGAGTTTCGTATCAAGTGGAGGGCAAAGGGGTCACGCATCTGGCGGGGTTCAAGGGGCATAAATGGTCCATAAATACTTTGCTATTATGCCTTTATAGTATTACAATTAAATACTTTGATTATCATTTATTTACAATTTTGACTTTAAAGATCTCAACTATTGATTAGATTAATCAATGATAGATTGATAGTTTCTTAGTTTTATTTTTAAGTAAGAGTTTTCTTACGTATACGAAGGAGTGCGGTGTTACAAGTGTATGCACCACCATTCCAAGACCATTATCAGCCTATCACCATCGTTCCACCACCACCACGAAAGTAAAGACTTTAAAAACAATAATATTGGTATTTTTAATGATTTATCAATAATTATGCATAAAACAATACATTACAACAAAACTATTTACGATTACAACCATAAACCAACACAACAAATTTACTTCAATCACCAAAAAAGTTAACCACTTCCATCACCACCATCGTCACACCCGCATGCAAATTCAATAACAAGCCCTAACTGATCATCAAGATACCTCTCTAACAGACTAACCGCCACCACCTCTCCTCCTCCCTCCACATCCTCCGGCGGACCTGAAATCAACCGCCTACGGTGGCGCCAGAAACGGAAACAGATTTCAACGGCACAGATGACCGGAATACTAGCGATTACAATCGGAATGAGTAACGGCAAACATAGAGCTAGAATCAAGTACCGTAATCGACGGCCGTGCAGCCATGACGTTAGAATCAAAGCGATCGCCGTCGTCGGATTGTGTAATTCACCGTCGTAATCGTTGCCATTGATGATCAACGGGGTTGTCTGAGGATCGTTTTCGGACTTCAGTTTTGATTTTGATGGGAGACGGAAGTAGAAACATTGAAACATGGTTGGATCATGGGAATTAGGGCTTTAATTTAGATTATCTGAGCATGTTTAGAGCGACAGGATGTTGGATTTTGGGGAGGGAGTTGGTTCTATAATGGAATTCATGTTCAAAAGCTACATATGAGTTGCTGTACACATGGTCACATGGGACTCACATGCCAACTATGCTTCCATACCTCAATGTAGTATATGTTTTTTCAACCCCCCACACCCTCTTACAATCTTACCATCCAATCAAAGGCTGTCATATCACAAACGCGTAGTGGAGATTTTCTCGCCCAATTCTACGTTGAAGAAATTCGTTAATAAACGCTTGGAAATCTATTAGATTGTGTATCTGAAATCAATACTTCTTTCATTTCGAGTTCAAGAATCTTGATTGATAGATAATCCAATAGAATCGTTTGTGATATGAATTTTGAGAGTGTTCATTTGTGAATTAAGTTTATGTGTTTTTAACACCAACCAACCGCACAATAGTCAATGTCGGTTGGTTTTGTCAGGTAACTTTGTGGCTCAAATCTTAAGTCAAGGCGATTCTAATCACAAGAAATAAGTAAATTTCAGCGGGACCGTCGCTAGGGGCGCTGCCCCTATGACCTCACAAGGGGACGCAACCTCCTTGATCTCCGCTTGATCAGGAGCGCAGAAATCTTAAATGAGCGTGCACTCTACACCTCCAACTCTTTTAAGATTTTTTAACATCCCATTACATTAAAATATACAACATCCTCTTGAACATGTTGCCATATCTTCCGAATGTTGCGGCCATCCTTAACTTTTTTCTCAGTGTGAAACACACTCCCTAAATCACGTCTTAAATGTATATTATTTGTTTAATCAGATGTGTTCAAGAATCAAACTCTTAATGAAGAACATCATTACATTATAGCTTGATCCAATTAAAACAGTTGGTTTTTAGCACACAATAGAGCTTCTAGGCCTAATGAAAGAATTGAATTAATTTGCTTTATCCAATTATCCAGCTTCCCTCCTTTGGAACTTAAAAGAATTTATATCGGTCGATCTAAAGACCTGAAAATCTCACTGCATTCCATGATTCATTTCACGAGCCAAGGAATCGGTTATAGCACACAACCTCTTAAGTATCTCTAAACATGTACTATTTATTGAGTCTTTAAACATTTGAAAGGGATATAATTTTACTACATCGTTGTCTTTTGTTTAAAGTAACCAATGTATTGGTACACACGATCATGTTATTTTGTTCATGAGTTTAAGATTTTCTTATAAAATTTACCATAAATTATCACTTCTGGTAGTGATGTTCAGAGTCGATTTCTATTCATATCCACATGAGTGCAATTCAAATAGCTAATTGGAGTTTTACATACCTCAAACAAAATTAGTTATGTTGGTTGTGTCCATTGAACATATACTAAACGATTTAAGTCTATTTTTATAGTGCATATATTGATGTGTCATTTACTCATTCTTACCATTCACACATCACAACACTTGTTAAATCAATATGGTATACACGCATTACTTTTACTTTTTGTATTTTTGTAACTTACTTGTAACATCATTATTTGGTACTGAATTGACTAAAAGGTTCACCACCAAGCTATATATACACACACATTCAAATAAGTTGTTCTAGTGGTAGAAGACCTACCTTCTAATGTGAAAGTCAAGGGTTCAACTATCACTTGTGACACTTTGATGGATACTAGGTGAGAGGAAGAATCTTGAGCTTAATCTCGGGTTCTGAACCGATGCTGGTTTCAGCGCATCAGGTGTAGCTCTTCCGAGGGTGGCGCCAGTAAAACGGGATATCGCCCCCTTGAGGAAGGGGTCTTCCGATGCCTGCTAGAGTGGCACATATGTCACGACATTACGTTCGTTTGTTGCTGTTTAAAAAATATATATACACACAATGCAACTATCATAAAACAAAAATAATTTAATTTAAAGTAATAAAAAATCTTCCAAATATAGTCTTTTCATTAAATGAAAATTAAATAATTTAGAAAAGAAATTTCTAGGGCTTTAAAATAAAAACAAATAGAAATCAAACCAACACCATATAACTTGTAGAAGGGTAACAAAAGCTATCATGAAACCACTCGTTTATCGTCACCAGCAACAACAGTGACCGACCAATATGGAAGCTCTGCTGAGCTCCCCGGCCAGTTTCCGACTCCGGCCACCGCTTCCGGTCACCTTCTCATCCAAACTATTACTTTCTATCTCAACATTCAACCCATCGTTCGCCATCACCAAAAAAACTTATCCAATCTGTCACAAAAACTCAAAATCCAACCAGAATCCTTTTTTACGAGTCTCCGCTAGCTCTTCTTCGAGTCCTGTAACTGAAACGGCGGTTGATTCTACAACTGTGCCGTCTGAAATGAAGGCGTGGGTGTACGATGAGTACGGCGGTGTGGATGTGCTGAAATTTTCCTCCGATGTGACGGTGCCTAGTGTTAACGATGACCAGGTTTTGGTTAAAGTTGTGGCTGCTGCTCTTAATCCGGTCGATTTTAAGAGAAGGCTTGGGAAATTTCAGGCGACAGACTCTGCTCTGCCGGTAATGTTTGCCGTTAATTTGATGTGTTCCGATTGAATTTCATTTGCTTACGTTAAACCTATACTCATTTCATCCAAAAAAGTAACTGGAATTCGGTGTTTCCTACAATAATCAACATGTTCCGAATTCCGATTGCCGCTGATGTTTACCGTTGATTTAATATGTTGAATTTGTTTGTCACTGCGTGTTTCAATTGATTATCTAATTATGTTTCAAATCACAAATTAACAGTTTACATGCTTGATTCTAGATGGTTCTTACCATATAAACACAATTTCAAGAGATAATACTCTCTGACTGAGTTTTTGTTACTGTTAAAACAGACTGTTCCAGGATATGATGTTGCTGGTGTGGTGGTTAAGGTGGGAAAACAAGTAACAGGTCTGAAGGTAGGAGATGAAGTATATGGAAATATAAGTGAGAAAGCACTTGATGGGCCTAAACAGTCAGGTTCTTTAGCCGAGTACACCGCGGTTGAAGAGAAACTGCTGGCTTTAAAACCAAAAAACTTGAATTTTGTACAAGCTGCCAGTCTCCCTCTTGCGATTGAGACCGCATATGAAGGTCTAGAGCGAGCCGGTTTCTCAGAAGGTAAATCAATCCTTGTGTTAAATGGTGCTGGTGGAGTTGGAACACTTGTGATTCAGGTATAACAAGATCAAGATGTTGGATGACCAATATGAGTGATTTGGTGTGTTCATTGACATGATTTCTTGATGCAGCTTGCAAAGCAAGTGTTTGGTGCTTCAAAGGTTGCAGCTACAGCTAGTACTTCAAAACTCGAGTTGCTGAAAAGTTTAGGTGCTGATTTAGCAATTGATTACACCAAAGAGGACTTTCAACAACTGCCAGATAAATATGATGTTGTTTATGATGCAATTGGTAAGTTGTTTCTTTGTGAAGAGAATTAGTTGACCCGTCAATCTTAACCCAAAGCAAAGGAAATGTGTTGGTTTGGGTGAATAAGTATTGTATTTTGGGTTGAAATAAGTAACACTATAACATAGAATTGGTTGAGATGGGTAATTTTTTAACATAATGCTAGTCAAGATGTAACTTAATAATTATGTAAATAGAATGGATTCAAATGGATAATAATTATTAATAATATGTTTGATGAAGAAATCACTAAAGATTATTTAAATAAACTATTTGTTTAGTTACAACTCATTTTGACTTAAACTAAATTGTAGTTTTTGAAAAACGACCCATTTAGAGCCAAAATAATTTTGCTTAAATCTCATTCAGACCCAGTCTAACCCATTATAGAATCCGCCTAATTTGCCAAGCTTAAGAATCAGTATTTTATTGAATGCTCAACCCATTACATAAAGCCCTATTTATAGGGTGAATTTAAACATGGAAAATGAAATCGACTTCGTAAATAAACGTGTGAGTTTCTTAAATCAAAGTTTCATATATTCTCATATGGAAAATGAAATAAATAAAAAAAATTAACAACTACGTAAAAGTTGTCTTGGTGATGAAATTAGGGTCCGATAGTTGGAACAAACTGCCTATGGCTGTTAGCAACATAGCCCATCCTGTAAAGATGTTTCTATCCATTACTTAGGGTCCTTGTAACTCTAGTCATAACCCAAGTTAGGTCCTTTTAAAAGTTAGGTCCTTTTTTACTCCTTTTGCGTGTGTCCAACTGGTACAAACATGAGTCAGCTAGCTCTAGGATCATTTTTGTATCAGACTCAACAATTATACACACAAACTCACAGTTGCATTATGAGTGTACTTATTTATCCTAACATACTTTTCAAGGATTGAAAATTATGGCTTGGGTGCAGGGCAAGGGGAGAAGGCAGTGAAGGTGGTGAAGGAAGGAGGCAGTGTGGTGTTCCTAACTGGTGCGGTGGCACCACCAGGGTTCAGGTTCGTCGTAACCTCAACAGGTTCAACATTGACAAAGCTGAACCCGTACTTGGAGAATGGGAAAGTGAAGGCAGTGATCGACCCGAACGGCCCATTTCCGTTTGACAGAGTAAAAGAAGCTTTTTCTTACCTTGAAACCGGTAGAGCAACTGGAAAGGTGGTTGTATATCCGGTCTCTGAAGAGTATATTTTGGAAAAATTGGCAAAGTAAATGTAACAAACATGTAATGAGTGTTTTGATATTTAAGATGTTAGTTTCATAAATAACCATTCTTGTCAAATATGTTTTAAAAGCACATTAAAGTTAAGGAAGCATCCTAGTTGCATGTATAATTGTATGGGCATGGTATTCTAAAGTATGGATCTATTTTTTTTATCTTTCCTTGTTCATCATATTTTTGTCTTTGACCCATTCAAGATAAAAAATAGAATTGATGTGGTTGGCTAAAAAAAAAGAGAGCCTTAGGGTCACTCTCTTCTCCATTTTTGTTTAGGTTCTCTAGATTCTCAATCATTTTTTTAGTAGTAAGGAAGAGTGTGTGAATGACGATTGGAAATCGTTCCTCTTTAAAGAAAAAAGAAGCTAGTTTTATGTATTTATGCATAAAAATGTATTTAAATAAGAATTAATAAATTATTAATAGGAAAAAGAATCATTTATAATATTTATGTATTTTAAATTTTTAAAAGAGGTAGTGTCAAATTCATGGGTGGATCTAGTATATTAGGAGTGGGTTCATGGGAGATCCATATGTTTTGAACATTTAGTAGGAATTTTTTTTTCGAAAGACCTTACAAGGTAAGGTGAACTATTAATATTTTCAATAATAAACCTTTTATGTAACTTTCCCCACAGTTTTCGAAATCAATATTTTTTCTCTTTCGAGTAAAATTTTTTTTGATATGCAATAATCCAATGAATTTCGGAGATCATTGGTTAAATCTATCAAGAAATTTGGTTTGTAATAATCCAAAAAATTTATGTGATCAGCGTTTAAATTTGCGAGTCAAGTTAATTATAATCATACAAACATAGCAAATTTCGTTTAGGTTTCGGGACATTGTCTCAACCCACAAGGGAGCGCGACCCCTTTGACCACCGCTTGGTGAGTTATGAACTCTTAAACGAACATTCACTTCGCACCTCAGAATTCTTTAATGACAATGTCTTTTTATTTAGTGACTTAACATATCACACTATTGTTAGTGATGAACCTTACAAGACCCGAACCTTCAAACAAAACCATAAATTTTTATGTTTGGTTTTATCTAGTTGAAACATTTGCATATGGTGAACCCACCTACTGAAAAAAATTATGGATCCATCACTGGTCAAAATAACAATAAAAATTAATTAAAGACTAAAACAATAAGTTTTATATAATTATAACAACTATTTTGATATATGTAACATGTTTTTCTATAATAAAAAACAAAAAAGTTGCATAGAGACGTTATGTGAATCTAGGGGTGTAAACGAGCCGAACAGATCCCGAGCTCGTTAAGGCTTGAGCTCGGCTCGTTTAGAAAAATTAAGGCTCGAGCTCGGCTCAGCTCGGCTCGGCTCGTTTAGATTTTATTTAATTAATTTATTTACTTTAATTACTAATTTAATTATATTTATAACTATATTTTATAAATTTAACATAAAATATTTAATTTAAATATATTTATCATAATTTTATATATAAAAATAATTAATTTTATAAATAAACACTTAATATAATAAATAAAAATTATATAAACAGAAAGCTCGTTAAGGCTCGCGAGCCAGCTCGAGTTCGTTAAGTAAAGCTCGGCTCGATAATTAAACGAGCCACACTTTTGGGCTCGGGCTCGTTAAGGCTCGGCTCGTTCAAGCTTTTTACCGATCCGATCTCGAGCATTTAACGAGCTGTCTTGGTTCGTTTAGACCCCTATGTGAATCCGAGTATATGTTTGGTATGCGAATGAGACAGATGGCGATCCCACATCCTCCCTCTCCATTTCCCCCGGCCTTCTTCACCAGTTTCATCATCATCTAAACTCACACACACCACCATGTTCCACAACCCTAAATCTCTCCCAATTTCTCACACCACCACACCCGCCGGATTCCGCCGGAGGATCTCCGCCATGTCATTACAGATCCAACCTCCGACGATCTCATCCACCGCCGCGTGGGCGTTTCGCAGCTCTAAATCAGTTTCTTCAATGGGGAAATCGGCGTCTATCTCCGTCAGGAACTGGTGGGATGGCGGCTGGGAATGGATTTTTTCGAGAAAACCAGTGTTCGCACAGGATCTGGAGATGAATCACGAAGAAATTTCTGTTCTTGGTTGCCATAACAAAGGAAGCTGGAGACATATTCTCTATAAGTTCAGATCGGAGATCCGGAAGCTCGTCGGATCCGATCATGCCGGACTCCCTCAGACCATACGTTCCGGTTCCACCATTTGATAATCTGATGGTTTCTCTCAATTTGTGGTGTATTTATGTAATTTTTCATATTTTTTGTTTGGAATTAAGCTGATTGAATCTACCGAAACAACAATTTGCCTTTACGTTGTGCTAAATGTGCCCGTTGAGTTTAAAAAAAATTAAAAAATAAAATAAAATGTTACCCCAATGTTGACGGGATTAAAAAAAAGTCAATCAACAAAATAGTCATTTTGGCTGGTTAAAGTGGCATTTTAGCCAACAATTTTCAAGTTTTTCATAAATTTCAGCAAATCACGAAGTGTCATTTGGCAAAATATCGCTGACGAAGATATTTTAAGAGATAATATCACTGACGTGTAAAAAAATCGCCGAGTCAGCGATATTATTAAGTAAAATATCTCTAAGGAGTAAAAACATCTCCAAGTCAGCGATATTATTCAAAATAATATCGCCCAGCGATATTATTTAAAATAATATCGCCCAGCGATATATTATGTGATAATATAGCTGACGTCATCCTTAAATGATTTATTTTTTAAAAAAATCCACGTCAGCGATATTTTATATGATAATATCAATGACTGGGCGATATTTTGACTGGTCAACGGCTACTTTTGTATTTTTTTTTTGTCAATGATTATTTTGGTAAAATTGAATGGTCAACTGGCTATTTTGGTGATTTGCTCATTAAAAAAATGCAACCACACTTGAAAGAGAGGTTTTAAAACAAAGGATGTCTTATTAGATCCAAATGGATGTCTTAAGACTCTTTTTCTACGGGCGTCTTAAGGCGCCTAGATGCCCAATTTAGATGTCTTTTTGATTGATTTGATGGTTTAAAGACGTCAGAATGAACGTCTAAGACTCCAGAAAAACGTTTAAATTGTGCATATTAATACGCCGGTAGAAAACGGGTCTAAAGACACCCATTTCCCAACAAACCTGTCAACATGTTCGCTCGTATGTTTCTTCCTGGGACACAAATGCACATAAAATTGGCGTATAAAGCGACGTTTAAAACTGAAACATGTGCTAAATATCAATGACTATTTTAGTAAAAACTTGGTCAAAGATGATTATTTTGGTTATATGCTTTCAAAATAAACCGGTTCCAGAACCACTGCCCACAAACTACCGAACCAGTACCAACGTTGAATGCCAAACCGGTTAAGGTTGAACAGGACCAGCGGGTATTTAACCTTGCTTCATAATGTTTCTTCCTTCAATCACAAGCAACACTTTTCAGCTAATATTTGTTCACAAATCTATATTTTCTACATGACCCAAACAAAATGCAAATCATCTCACAAGAACATACAATTACTTGAACAACAAGAAACAATTATAAAACCAACTAGACCGCCTTTGGTGAATCTCTCATGCTAATATTAACGCTATTCCTCATCGTTCGTCTCCCGATTCCTGCATTCCCTTTTGTCATCATAGCCACAAATTCACCGTAATCAATCCTTCCATCCTGCAAATTAACCAGACATGTTAAAAAATAGTAATAATAATCCTCTGCCGACGATTTATATTTGATATTATTTGATTCAAGAATTCAACTCACGTTATCTTGATCAACTTCTTTGATAATATCCTCCACAAGAAAATCAGTCATGTTGTGATCTGTGCATGCCTGTTGAAGTTCATCAACTGTAATATAACCGCTTCCATCTTTGTCAAAATACTGAAATGCAGCAACCAAATGTTCCTCGCGTTCCAGTTTGTTAAGATGAATTGTAGCTGCTACAAATTCTCCATAATCGATTGTCCCACTGTTGTCCACGTCAGCCTGAAAACTAACAACGTTTAGCGGTCTTTCCCCACATAAATTTTGTGTAAATTAAGGTGGTTTGATAATAATCTTACTGCATCCATAAGATCGCGTATTTCTGTATCTTTTAATGTTGATCCAAACTTTTTTAAACCGGCTTTTAGTTCATCAAATGTTATTGCACCGCTGCTATCAGTATCCATTGCCTTGAACATTTCCTTTAAACCAGCAATCTCTTCTTCAGACAAGCTCTCAGCTATGACCTAAATTCATAAGAAACAAGATTGAATATTGTTGCTACAAAGATCCACCTGTTGGTGTAGCTTAAGTTGCAGGGGAACTTTGGGCCAGCCCTAATGGGTACCATCTGCAAACATTTTCTGATGAATAAATGAAATTGTCCTATATGCTAATCTGTGTTTTTGCTGAATAAAAAGATTGGTCAATCACATATTAAAATAATAGATCACCACCCATCATTTTGATGAATTTGGAAATATTTTATATTTTTCAGTTTACAGGTCATCAATAGACATGAACGAAACTTAATAGGGGTCCGTTCAAGCTCCGTCACTGTCAATAGATCGCGGGCAAGGTTGTATATTCAATATTTTTCTTATTATACAACTGCATACCCGCAAAGCCATCTTCTTTAACTTATTCATTGCTGAGAACTGCTTCAGACGAGAAAGGACTGTCGGATCCAGTTCTCTGTCGGGAGCAACTCCATTTTCACATATCCAAGGATGGCCTGCACATTGTTTATAATCATGATGCTGATGTACGAATATATAAACCAACATGCGATACCTACTCAAGCAGGATTCATGCAAATCATATATGAACCAGCAACAAGTACTAGATAACTAATATGATTTATAACGGTTAAGAGAGCACATACATAGAACTTTATGAGCAGTTAAGCGATCAGAAGGCCGAGAACATATCATCTTTCTAATAAGATCTTTTGCACTGTCTGATATAAGGGGCCACGGGTCTGAATCGAAGTCTAGATTTCCCTTCAAAACCGCATCAAATATTCCCTGTTGTGTTTCTACATATAACAGTTAAACAATCATAAAACTTACTAGAATGAAAAAAGCACATATTTTGTCTACTTATAAGTTGCAACACATACCAGCCCAAAATGGAGGTACACCACTTAAAAGTATATAAAGTATCACCCCGGCTGTCCATACATCGGCCTCTGGCCCGTAATGCTTCAACAACACCTCAGGCGCAACATAATACGGGCTTCCAACCACATCAGTGAAAATTTGACCTAAACACAAATAAAATCCAACGGCAAGTTAGAATAACATATATAACAAAGATGAACTCTTGAATCTTGATATAGTTTTACCAACTGTTCTACCTGGTTTGAAGAAAACTGAAAGTCCAAAATCAATTGCCTTGAGAGAAAAATCATCATCTTTGTTAACTAACAAGAAATTTTCGGGCTTTAAGTCACGATGCATAACTCCAAGTGAATGGCATGCTTGAACAACACCAACAATGATCTTGATCAATTCAGCTGCTTTCCTCTCACTGTAATTACCCTTTTGAATGATCCTATCAAACAATTCTCCCCCATTGCAAAGCTCCATTACAATATGAACATATAAAGGATCTTCATAAGCACCTTTAATGGTGACAATATTCGTATGCCCAGCCAAATGGTGCATGATCTGAATCTCCCTCCTCACATCTTCCACATCTTCTTTGGAAATCAGCTTCCGTTTAGAAATCGATTTACACGCATAATCTATGCCAGTCGAATTTTCAGTGCATAAGTAGGTTATTCCAAATTGACCTTGGCCTAGTTTTTGACCTAATGTGTAGAGATCACCAATGTTTTCGGTCTTATGGCCGATTACATAGAAAGCTTGATTTGCAGTGCCATGGCGGTTCATGCTGTCGTCTTGTTTGGGGACAGTTTGGGGCTCTGGATTGTGATTTGAGTTCTTGGTTGATTCTTGGGATGCAACCGCAAACTTTTGAGGGCTCAAGTTGTTAATCTGGCTGTCTGAAGAACGGTTATCTTTGTTAACCAATCGTTGTTTAGGTTGATTGAAACTCCTAACGTCCCCTCCAAAGGACCCACGGCATGAATTGCCCATAAAAACAATCAAGATTCATCAAAATTGCTGCAAACAAGTGTCAATACCAACCAATCAGCCGACAGTTATAGGAAAAGATCTGCACATTACCTGTTTGCGGAAATGTCTAAACGAAAACAAAGTTATATGAACCAATTTTTGATCACAGATCGGGCAAATAACCGTGTATTCATCATAACAGCATCATTAATTAAGCATATTACGCGTTTTTTCGATCGAGATAAAACCCATATGAAAAATTATTGAAAACGACAAAAGAGATTCGAAATTCGATGATTTGGGACAAACCCCACATGGGAAATATTGAAATGAAGACAAATTATTTAAAATTAGCTTAGCGATAAAAGAAATCGATGAATTAGTAATGGACCTGTAAGTAACAAAGTAGAATGAAGATGAACACGATCACGTATGATGAAGATGAAGTGATTTATGATGATTGCTTTCGATCTCTTTGTGATTATTTTGAATGTGAAAATTGGCTTCCCCTGTTCTTGACGAGGAAAAATCGGATGATGGGGTTCTTCGTGCTGACCAGCTTCTAACCCGCTTTGACGTTATCCAAGTTTTCGTTATCATTATTTTCTTTTTAAAGCAAGTACAAAATGTCAATATCCCTCGTTAACATGTGCTTGACGATGAAAGTTTTAAGTTGACTTTTAGAAGATAAAAAAATATTCTAACGAGGGTTTCACATTCCGAGCGAGGTTATACATTGTGACTTGTGAGCGAGAGATCATGGGTTCAAGCCTGTCAGTGGTGATTTAAAGGACATCCGGGTGAGGGAATGAATCTTGAGCTTAATCTCGGGTTCTGGACCAATAGGGGGCTAGGGTTTACCTATTCCAGAGGGTTCCCGCGTATCTGGTGTGGCGGCGTCTTATCTCTGCCCGGTGGACCCTGTTAAGACAACATACGCTATGTAGGATCGTCACCGTTCAAAAAAAAAAAGAAGATAAAAAATCTAAAAACAATTTTTTTAAACCGCTAAATTAAACACCACTCAGAAAACGAACAACTTGACCCCACCATCCAGGAGGATATTCGTACCGGAAAAATCCATGCTCATCTAAAAACAATTCGTTCCAGATATACTAAAGAGAGTATTACTAAACTACAAGTCAATTGGCCTATAAAAAATTAATAAAAAAATATATTTATTTTTTTAGAGTTGTATATACTTTGTTTTTTCATTAACTTTTCCCGACGAAACCACACATGAGTTGAACCAAACATAAACAAATCTTTAACTTGGATGAGCATATATATAAATAGATTTTCTTGTTCATGTTCTTTTTAAGTTTTAAGGAAACAAAGCTATCCATATTCCTTCGTTAATGCATTAAATGACAACAACCGAACACACACATATAATATATATATATATATAGGGGAAGGATCATAAGAAAACCACTCATTTTCAAGAAAACCAAAAAAACTAGGGTATTTGAGTAATTCTACACGCATTAATTTAGGTAATTAAATTAGTTTAATACAAATCCCTTAAATCTCTCTTTCTCTCTTAAATATCTCTTTCTCTCTCTTACTATCAATTGAAACACAGAAAATGGAAAATCAGAAGTTCAGAATCTTTTACGATTTCTTGCGAAAAAATAATAAATGTTTGTTTTTTGTCGTGTTTTTTAATATATGCGTGTGTACTTACGTATACGTAATCAAGTTAGATGTGCACTTACACTTGATGTTTTTAATATTTGCCTTTACACCAGGCATGATTACATATACGTAATCAAGTTACATATGCGATTACATTATTGCGTTTTTGTTGATTACATACATGTAATAAGATCGTATGTACACACATGGTGATAAACATGTGTTTGGTTTAATTTTTGTATATCTTTTTTTGTTGTTACATAGATGTAATCAAATGACATGTGTTGTTTTTTTTTTATTATTTTGTTGTTTTTTGTTTGATTACATATATCTAATCAAATAACATGTATGAAACACACAACTAATTGTATGCCTATTACATATGTGTAATCATGTAAACTAGATTCCTTGGTTACATATACGTAACCTGGTCGATTAGTTGAAAATTTCTGATTTCGTAATTTGGTTTTTCTGAACAAAAAAATCTAGATTGCTAAATTTTATTTTTTTGATTGAAATATCCATTTTTTAATTATTTTTTACATAAATTAAGAAAGAAGATATGTAATCCGATATTTTAGGAATTTAACTAATTTAAAGGAGAGAGAAACTAATTGTGTTGTCAATTATACCCTTTTACTATAAATACTAAATCCCTTAATTAATATTATTTATAATCTTGCCTAAACGATCTCAACCATCGATTACAATAATCAACGGTAGATTACTGGTTTTCTTAGTTTTCTTCAAAAAGAGAGTTTTCTGTGGAGCCCTCCCCTATATATATATAGGGGAAGGTTCCATTGTTAACCCTCCCTTATAGCGTTAACCGCTTAACCCTAGCGTTTTTTGCCCGAATCTTAAAATTTTTTTTTTCATGGTTTTTATTTTGCAAAAATAAGGGGGGTTTCTTTTTTGTGTTTTTGTTAATTCATCACCGTTTAGAAGTTATTGTAAGTGTAAGTTACTTACACTTACTTACAAAACCGTATCTGATGCAGTAAATGTAAGTAAGTGTAAGTAACTTACACTTACAATAACTTCTAAACGGTGATGAATTAGCAAAAACACAAAAAAGAAACCCCCCCTATTTTTACATAATAAAAACCATGAAAAAAAAAATTTTAAGATTCGGGCAAAAAACGCTAGGGTTAAGCGGTTAACGCTATAAGGGAGGGTTAACATTTGAACCTCTCCCTATATATATATATATATATATATATATATATATATATATAGGGATATGATCAAATGTTAACTCATGTTTATTGCGTTAACCGAATAAGTGCATCTTATTACTTTGAGGCCCACGTTAAAGTGTTAAAGTAAATCTAAAAGTGTATTTTTTTTCTTTTTTTAATTAATGTAGGACCCACTTACATTAATAAAAAAAAGAAGAAAAAAATAAACCTTTATATTTACTTTAACGTGTGCCTCAAAGTAATAAGATGTAGTTATTCGGTTAACGCAATAAAAAAGTGTTAACATTCGAACCATCCCCTAGATATATATATAGACAAATGTTCACAAACATAAATAAACAAATCTTATGTTTGTTTAACACTTAATGGCGGTCAACAACATATGAAATAAATAAACAGAGAACTGAAACAGTAATTAAGCAATGATTATCGAGTTCACACCAAAATCATCCCAAAACAGGTCATTTACTTTATTGGATTACACTATATCTGGTTAGAGTAAAACCTTCTTTTTTCTATAAATCTAATCATCTCAATTCAATTACATGCTATATACTCAAATCTGTAAGATCCAAAATAACATTCTGATATGATATGCATCTGGCATCTGCTTATGAAACAGTTATAACTTGCTTCATGCACCTCACTGGCTCACTCTGTACCTCGGTTATGACCTCCGCTCGTAGGCCTGTAACATTACAAAAAATACAAAATTTTAGCTACAAATGTTGATTTACAGGTTGTCATTTATCACCATTTCTGAAGAGCATGATACTTACAACCCATTAAGCACTTTAATGGAATCGTAGAAGAACCATTGCAGTGTCACAACAGGGCCCACGAGTGCGACCCGTATTGGAAGACTTCTGGTGAACAAATTCGCCAGCCCAATATTCTTTGCAGCCTGAAATTAACACTTGTATTAGAATCTTGAAAATCTAGAAGTTATGTCACTCTCGTCTGCTTTACATATCAGCCTTTTTTATGCTTATTTCATTAGTTTGGTTGTGTTTACACGTCACCCAGCCTCCTATATGCCCAGAACTACGAAGATCCCCTCAAACGCGCGTTTTAAAACCAAGATATGTAGTAGCTTATCTGTTTAACAAGAAGCATACCTGTAGCACTGTGTTGGCCTTTTTGTTGTATAGAGATGAGACTATATTATCTGCTGGATTTGAGACTAAGGTACCCACAGCACCAGCTGTATACCCTGCTACACATGTCACACCTAGCTGTTGAATCCTTGAACATTCTTCTTTTCTCCTTTGAACAAGTTTTCGGTAAATAAAATCAACTGAATGCTCAAATGTTGTAAACATGATCATCGAAACTGTCAAAACCGATAATTTTTTGCAAAGTTAGCCCTAAATTGAATCAAAATAGTGCCAAAACACATTATAAACATATATTACATGGAAGATTGCGCCCCCAAAGCGGAGGGAGCCCTTTGTAAAACCTGCAACCATATATACACAAGTTGTTTATATTTTATAGAAAATGAACATGCACACGTTTATGAAATCTATCAAATGCATTTAACATACCCCATGATCCCTTCTCGCGCGTACAGTTTAGGGAACCCATCAGACAAACCCTTTGCAAAATCAGGCTGTGTTTGGACACGAACTTTCACAGCTTCGAACGGACACAATGCCACGTCAGCGAACACTTGAGCAGAAGCGCTACTGAGGAAGAACACAACACTTTGTCTTTCATTTGCCAGCACATCTGTGTATTGTCTTTTAAAGAATTCATAAAGACCAAACTTGAATCCACCTTGAACACCATAGCCAAATAACTTTCCAGACCAACCTCTCCACAAAGAAGATGGACCTTCTTCTTTCCAAAGAATATTTAAACCAGACGCAATACTATGAAACTTGATTGGATTCACCTGAATGAATGAAACCAATACAACCCAGTTACTATGATGTATTAATGCTATAACATGATTATACAATTTGAACAATATGCTTCATAAAGTTTGCATAACATCATTGACAAATGCATTACTACTCATGATTGAAGAACCCTAAATCAAGAATTGTTGAAATATGGTAACCAATCATAACGAGACGTTAGGAAATGAAGAATATTGGAGGTGTTGATAGGAAGGGTAATCGACCTGCATATTGACCTTCAACACATCAAGAGGGGTGACGGCGAGATGGGTGGCGCCGGCGCTGAACATTCCACCGGCGGTGCATATTCCATAATAGTAAAGCCCACCTCCTTCAACTCCCAATTTCGTTCTAAAATCGCTCATTTTCGTTCTTTACAGAAAACCCATATGAACATCCATCAAATCCCCAATCTTTTTAGGGTTTTTGTTCAAATTTCGAGAGAATCACCCGGCTGACGAAACAAGGGTTTAATAATCTCTTGATGGAAGAACATCCACGTTCGCAGTGACAAATGCAGGGTCGTAAGACAAAGAGACACGTGAAAGTCAAAATTGGATTTATTAGTTCCTAATTTGTGGGAATAGGATGCGAGTGTGATAGCGACTGGAACTGAAATCGTTCGATTCTAGTTCTAGAAACCCTGGAAAAAAATTGAAGAACCAACGTGTTTTTGTCCGCCATTGAACCGCATCGTAATCGAATCCAAACCATTGGTAAAAATAGGCAACCGATATCATCGTTTCACTGGTTATCAAACCATAATTTCGGCACATGTGTGCTGTTGTTTATATACAAAGTGTATAGTTTTTGCTTTATTTAGAAATAGATATAAAATATAAAAGTTTGGAAATGAAAAATGAAAATCCAATCTAACCCGACTTGACCCCACTTTCTAACTCGATTCAAATATGAAAATCACCGATTCAAACTAGTTTAGTTTGAACCGAATCAATTTAAACCTGGTTTCATATTGTCAAACCTGTTCCTCAAAACCGGTTTCAATCCCACACAATTCTTAAAAAACGACTTTGACATTATTGACCTAAATGAAACCAATTCTAAATTGAATCATTTTGAGACAAAAATCTTATTTGAGGACACATATATCGAAAGGATTTTAATATTATGTGACAAATTTTAAATATTATTTCATTTGATAAAATGACTCGGTGTACGTTGGATCTAGATGACATGAAATTTAGGGTGTGGTTACGTGTGATTCAATGTTCCTTTCGGAAACTCTCTAGTCAATTTACATACACCTCCTTCTTTGGAGTCGCCATTTACGAATATTGATTTAATTTCAAGTGATGCACACTCCAACATTGTTTTGCTACCTAATTTTATAGTCTCAAGTCTTGCCAAGAGAAAAATCCTTGTCAAAGTTGAACCCATGTTGTACATAGTCTTTAGCCACCAAATCACCAATCATCCTTTATATGTTTTCATGTACTGTTTTGCATGTCACACCTCATCTATTATTAATTTTTATTTTTATTTTTATTTCATTAGTCTGATCAATTTTAAATAGACAAAACCAAAACTTAACAAAACTATAATTGCATGTGTCAATTTTGCCACTTGAATTAGTTGTTTGCAATATTAAAACCTAAAATAATATTAAGAGTAAAATCTCATTTTAGTCCCTATGGTTTGGCAACTTTTGCCATTTTAGTCCAATAGTTTGAATTTTGCCATTTTAGTCACTATGGTTTCATTTTATTGTCATTTTGGTCATTATAGTTTCTATTTTATTGTCATTTTAGTCCAATAAAATTTAAAATTTTGGACTAAAATAGCAAAATTTACCAAACCATAGGAATGAAAATGGCAATAAAATGAAACTATAATGACCAAAATTGCAAAATTCAAACTATTGGACTAAAATGACAAAAGTTGTCAAACCACAAGGACTAAAATGTCATTTTACTCTAATAATTAAAGAGCAAAACATTAGTTAAAATAACATATCAAATAGATGATTTTAATTATATTCTACCATGTTTGATTCAAAAGAGATAAAAAATTGAGTTAATTACTCGGATGGTCCCTGTGGTTTACCTAGATTGCACGGATGGTCCCTAACTATCAGAAATTACACCAGTGGCCAAAAAGTTTGCAAAAACGTAACATGGATGGTCCCTGGGGGCTAATGGACGTTAACTTTTGCCGTTAAAATTTATAAAATGACAAAAATACCCCTATAAGGTACTTCCCCTTACTTGCCTTCACTATTGCTGCACATGACGTATACACACACACACACACACTTCACTGTTGCTTCACCGGACCTATACACACACACCTACACGATCGGTCACCTCCGGCAACTAGCAACTACCGAACATCGACACAAACGCACCTCCGACATATCGCCACCGCCTCCGACATGTTTCTTCACCGATCGAGGTCCAGGCACCACCATGACCACTCCAAAACTCACCGGACTTGCGAAAGGTTTACAGAAGGTTAACTCCTATTATCCTCTTGTTGTCGGTGGTTTGGCTTTGAACGTACGACACTGCCATGGAGGAGGTGAGGGCTTACGACCGGGGTGGAGGTGGTGGCTGCCTGCTGTTGCCGGAGGTTGTCAGTGGTGGTGGTTACCAGAGGTTGGCGGTGGTGGAGGTTGCCGGAGGTTGCTGGAGGTGGTGGCTGCCTGCTGTTGCCGGAGGGAGATTTTTGTTCAACTGGCGTAAGAGGTTACACGGTCAGATGAGAATTGAGGGGCGGGGGACGATTTTATGTGGTGGTTGTCCGCGTCGAAGGTTGCGGTTGTTGGAGGTTGTGGTTGCTATAGGTGGTGGGGAAGAAATAGGGGGTGGGTGTGCGGCTGTGCGGCTGTGGTCGGAGTGGCTGTGATCGTCGGAGAAGATGAGTGGGGTGGGGGGAGGGGCTGTGAACGATGGTGGTGGTTGGTGTGGCCGGATGCGATGGTTTCCGGAGGAGGGGCTGTGAACGATGATGATGGTTGGTGTGGCCGGATGCGGTGGTTGCCGGATGCGGTGGTTGCATATGTACACATTTATTTGTTTTTGTTTTTTAATTATAAGGGGTATTTTCGTCATTTCACACACACTTAACAGAAAAAGTTAACAGATATCCAACCAAGGAACCATCCATGTTACGTTTTTGCAAACTTTTTGGCCACCGGTGTAATTTCTGATAGTTAGGGATCATCCGTGCAATCTGGGTAAACCAAAGGGACCATCCGTGTAATTAACTCTAAAAAATTTATAAAAGGCCCAAACTTACAAACTTGCTCTTGACCCTTAAATAGCTTGAGTCGGCCGTGTTCAAGGGTTGCGTGAATAGCATTACAAAGTTATCATGCTTCTTCGGAATTGTTGTTTGCCTCGTTGATCTACACATGATGCACATTTAGATCATTGCCTCATTGGTGATGGTTGCATTTGTATATGGTGTAGGGTGTGAGCCATTTTCTTTATCTGGAACAAGGCTGGTTGCGTTACTTACTGGGTTGATATTGTGTTCAGCCATTACATGATATCTAGGCCATCACTTTGTGATATTAATCTATTCATGGACCCATTTTCGTTTAATCCATGCTTGACCAGTTGACGTTAGTTTCTACTTTCAACTTGGGGTATTGATTTTGGGCCAGCCCTGCCACCTTTTGGAGTAAGCAACCCAATCTAATGATTTTGACTCCTCGGAGATCACTTATATTCTTGATTTTGCAAATTTAAGAAGGCAAATGCAAAATAAAGGGGTCGATCAAAATTTTAACATATATATACTACTGGATTTTTTTTTCAAGAAGTACGGCTGCCCCCAACTACCAAGGTGGGTATGCCGGTGCAAATACTTCATCCTAAAGGACTCAATATCATAACTCTAATAACTTTTTATTTGAACTTGACGGTCCTTAACCATCACCATTACCCTATTATCAAATGTTGACATGTAATTCGTATTCACTCATATAAAACTCCCATTTTAATTATTCTATTACACAAGCATGGAATTTGTAAGTTACAAAGGTCAAGATGACTAGATTTTGCATCAACAAACTATTCAGAAGTATTTAAAAAAATCAAACGTATTAGATATAGTCTTCATTGTTGGCAAGCTTTGATATTTAAATCTGCTTTGAATGCATATCTATATAAGAAAACTAAATATATTATTTTATAAATGTAATTGATTTTATAACCATTGAATTATTTTAAGTGTTACAAAAGTTATTTTAGAAAGTAATTACGATTTAGTCATAGTTTATAGAGGTGGGCAAAAACCGGTTCCGGAATCAATCTTACCTAAACTGGCAGGCACAGATGGTGTTGATTTCTAAAAGAATTCATCATCAAAACCGATTCTTGACTTTTGTTGACTAACCAGAACTGATTTTAAACCAGAATGGGTTCCGAAAAAAGCCCGATTTTGCTCCTCTGCTAATCGATGGAGTGATGGGTTTCTTCCAAAGTTACCAGGCTCACTCCTCCTGGAAGGAGGAAGAAACGCAACACGATCCTCGAGATCACTTGCAACCATAAAAAATCTCATACATCACATTACTACAGAAATTCTACAATCTTAATGGACTACAAACATATCCGAAAAGTTTCTTTTTAAAAAAACATTAAATTAAAAATAGTTGATAACTATCATTTAAATAAACCCATTATTTATGTTTCTTTTTTTAAATATTCAAGTAAAATCATTGTGATACAACTGAGTCCTCCAACAAATCTAAAGTTCAGTTCCACGTTGGCAATGAGTCATATCCATGATTATCCTTTATTAGCTATCTTTAATACATGTTTCTTGGTTAAGTAATTTAATATTTTTTTTTGGGCAAAATTATATACTTTTTATATTATAAATAGAATCAATATTTAAAAAAAAAATTACAACATATTTAACTTGTAACTAATGATAATGTTGTTCTTTTAAAAGGGTAATAACCAAAGCGTTGTAACCATCATAAACTGACGTAAATGTGGGAAACCAACATAAGCTTCATAAACCGCCATAACAGTTAGAAACCAGCTATCGAAACCGCATTAATTGATGAAAACCACTGTGTAATCACATAACCATCATAAACCGTCTTTTAATCATTCTGATTATCTGTTTTAAAAGGCTCAGATCTTGTTTTACAAAGATCCGACGGTATAGATTATTGATCCTGATGTTGTTATGAAAACTAATCTATTTACTCTGATAAAAAAGAATTTTTAGGAAATGTATGTCACCTCCTAATGAAATATAAAAAAAATCCGCCTCTCTCTCCTAAAAACCATTAATAATTTTTATTAATTAAATTATACAACTAAATACTAATAGTTACAAATCTTCTTATTATAAAAATGTACTAACTTACTAAAAATTATTATATATTTATTATTATTTGTTAATTTATTATTTTTAAATATTCATATTTTTCATTTAACCAACAATTGATAAATATAATATATAAATCTTTATATAAATCAAATATTGTTTATAACATATTAGATTTGTTCAACCCATTACATGAGCTTATAGACTAGTGTAAATATATACAATTAACTAATAAAATATTTATAAAAAAACTAAAAAAGAAAAATCAATTTTAATTTTCTTTAAATTTTAAGCTTGCATAAGAAGGTGACAGCCCACAAGCGCACCGGACGTGGGGGCAAGAAAGCAAGATCTTCCTCTCAGCCAGCCGCTACAAAGGGAATTTGTCAGCTTAATTTTCAAAACTAGTCCTTCAACTTTTACATAACTACAATTACAGTTCCTTAATTAGTTTTGAAGGTTTTCGTTTTCAACTTTCACACTGAACATGCTTCTCAGATTTTATATATAATCATCCCTTTCTCCCCTGTTCTCTTCATCAATTGTTTGGTTTATGCATCCCCATCATTTGAACAAATTACTGCTAAATCAATTATCTTTGGGCTTTATGTGAATCGACTGTATCAAATCAGTATTCAACTGAAACGAATTTCATAAGATCAATTTTCAAAACGAAAAGGGTTTGAAAAACTTAAGCAATTCTATTTATCGATCTTCAATCGAGGTAATTGACGAACTTAAACATGGAATTGAGTTCGGTTGTCATTCTTAAATTTGGGATTTTGTCTCTGTATAATTGCATCAATCTTTCATTATTACTTCTGTTGATGTTTGATCTTTGCTATTTATATACATTTGTTTGTTGTGTTCTTAATTTTTGTGGGTTTTCCTGATTTGGGGATAGATCATTGATTCATTAATGGTTTGAATTTGATTCTCCAGGTTAAAAAAAGGCGGGAAAATGAGGGGGGCTGTGTTTGTGGCAGTGGCTGCTGCGGTGGGCAACATGATTCAAGGATGGGATAATGCCTGCATTGCTGGTAATATGTTTTCTGAATTCACATCTGTTGATGATCCATTGATCACAAAGTGAAATCATGTTATATGTTTTTGATTTATGATTAGTGTTTGTTGTATCGTGATATAGGAGCTGTATTATACATAAAGAAAGAATTCAACCTGCAAAATGAACCAACTATTGAAGGTTTGATTGTGGCTATGTCACTAATTGGTGCCACTTTGGTTACAACTTGCTCGGGTGCCATATCAGATTGGCTTGGTCGACGGCCAATGCTCATAATTTCATCTGTTCTCTATTTCTTTGGTGGTCTGGTGATGCTATGGTCACCCAATGTGTATATACTTCTGTTGGGTAGACTTTTAGACGGTTTAGGAATCGGGCTTGCAGTAACTCTAGTTCCTGTTTACATATCAGAAACATCACCTCCTGAGATCAGGGGTTCTCTCAATACTTTACCGCAGTTCATGGGGTCAGGTGGGATGTTTCTTTCATACTGTATGGTTTTTGGTATGTCGTTGATGGAATCGCCTAATTGGAGGTTGATGCTCGGTGTTCTCTCAGTTCCATCACTTTTTTACTTTGTTTTTACACTTGTTTTCTTGCCCGAGTCTCCAAGATGGCTTGTTAGCAAAGGAAGAATGCTCGAGGCTAGACATATTTTGCAGAGATTACGTGGTAGAGATGATGTTGCAGGCAAGTTCTTTTGTACATCCATGATCAACTGATCTTGATTCGTTGACAATCAATTAAAGATCACATTTTTTTAATATTTTGGTTCTTTTCACTTTTTATCATGTTTTTTTTTGAATTGGGTTCATTTGGGTAAGTTTTATTCATCTTGAATCAACAGGTGAGATGGCCTTACTGGTTGAAGGTCTTGGAGTAGGTGGAGAAACATCCATAGAAGAATACATAATTGGTAGAACTATAAACGACGTTGAAGAAGGCGATAAGATTAACTTGTATGGTCATGATGAAGGTGCATCTTTGATTGCTCGAGCAATTTCTTCCCGTCAAGGAAGCATGAATTACCAAACCGCCTCTTTTGTAGATCCACTTGTGAACCTTTTCAGCAGTGTCCATGAAAAGCTTCCAGATGGCGTTGGCAGCAAAGGAAGCACGTTTTTCCCACATTTTGGGAGCATGTTTAGTGCCAATGGAAATCCAACAAAGCCTGAAGATTGGGATGAAGAGAGTGTTGATGGCAAAGAAGGTGATGATTATCAATCTGATCATGCTGCTGGAAACGATTCTGATGATAACTTGCATTCACCGTTAATTTCTCGCCAAGACACGAGTTTGGAAAAAGATACAATCAAGCCTGCTTCGTATGGATTTGTTAGAAACATCAACAATGGAGAACAGTTGAGTAGCACAGACATTGGAGGTGGTTGGCAGCTTGCTTGGAAATTGTCGACAAAAGATGGTCAAGATGCTAAGAAGGAAGGCGGGTTTGAAAGAATCTACTTACACCAGGAGATTGGTGCTGATACACCTGCTGACGGTGAGTCCTTCCAGGCTGCTGCTCTGGTTAGCCATCCTGCATTATATTCCAAGGATCTTATGAACCAGCATCTGGTTGGGCCAGCCATGGTTCACCCAGCCAAAGCAACAAAAGGTCCAAGTTGGTCTGATCTTTTTGAGCCAGGGGTCCAGCATGCATTGTTGGTTGGGATTGGTCTTCAGATACTTCAACAGGTAACAAAAATTGAACTTTTTAACTAAACTTACTCAGGTAAAGTTGACCCAACCTATTGGTGATCTTTTCTTGATTTTCTTGAGCAGTTTTCTGGAATCAATGGAGTTCTTTACTACACACCTCAGATCCTTGAAGAAGCAGGTGTTGGCATTCTTTTATCAAATTTGGGGATTAGTTCAACTTCTTCGTCTCTTCTCATTAGTAACATTACAACTTTGTTGATGCTCCCTTGTATTGCTGTGGCCATGAGACTCATGGATATATCCGGAAGAAGGTAAAAATCTTGCGTCACTCGAATAATGATCAAAATTTGATCATCAAATACACTTTATTTTAACTAACCACGCGTTTAACATGGAAGTTTCAAACTTTTGTTCAAAGGTAACCAACTTTCAAAAATTACTTCAACTAGTATCAAAATCTTTAAATCTTTGATGAGTTTTCTGTAATAAAAAGATTGGTTATCATATACAAGTTAAAACGATGGTTATACCCTTTTGCAGGACACTGCTGCTGACGACGATTCCCGTATTGATCTTAAGCCTTGTAGCTTTGGTCATAGGAGGTTTAGTAAACTTTGGTAGTGTTGCAAATGCAGCCCTCTCAACTGCTAGTGTGATCATCTACTTTTGTTGTTTTGTTATGGGCTTTGGTCCGATTCCAAACATATTATGTTCAGAGATTTTCCCAACCCGAGTTCGTGGGATCTGCATTGCCATTTGTGCCCTCACGTTCTGGATTTGTGACATCATCGTGACATATTCTCTGCCTGTGCTGCTTACTTCAGTTGGCCTGACCGGTGTGTTTGCTTTTTATGCCATTGTATGTGTTGTATCATGGGTGTTTGTTTTCTTGAAAGTGCCTGAAACAAAAGGAATGCCTCTGGAAGTGATTACCGAGTTCTTCTCAGTTGGTGCCAAACAGGTTGCTACAGCAAAGATTAACTGACTCGAAGGTTTTGACGTGTGTTTCTGTTATTGTTTTATTATGCTTTTGGTTTGGTTGAGGTTTTGTTGTGCTTTGCAACATTGGAATTTAATTAAAATTATTTTGTGCATATCTTATATTTATTGCAATGGAGAAAACCTAAGAGCAAAGGCAAACAGCCTAATTAAAATAACTATATAATGACATCAACTCTAACCTAACACACTTAAAATTGTGTAAGCCGATTACAACCCGTGTAACCCTATTCTCTCACGAGTCAAATGGGTTGTAAACGACTAAACGGATTGACATGTTTAGATAAATGGGTTAAACGGGTCAGAAACACTTTGGCAGATTGGTTTATAAATTATATTTTTATTTTTTTTCCTGAAATTTAAACAGGTTGATCTGTTTAATTAACTGGATTCAACATAACTTTAAGACATCCCTGTTAACTAAATGGGTCAACTTGAATATCAGCTGTACATTAAAGATAACAATCCAACACTTGAATATCAAATTTTTTTATTTTATTTTATTTTTTGTGTATTTATGTATGCATGGTAATGAGTAAATCTATAAAATAGACCCAAAAACATACACTAAACTAATGGAGGGATATGCCTGAAATAGGAGAAATAAGAGACTTTTGTACATATCTACTTGGGTTATACGGATCCAGAACCCACACAATCTCACTCATATTTGGAGACTCCACAAACACCATTGTAAACTCTCCAACCTTTTCAACCTTGCCTCTTTTCCCGGCTCTTAGCACCAAACGATTGCTACGATTGTAAGAGAATATGCCATTTGACAAGTGCACAATGTCTCCATGTTTAAAGGCGTCACACTCTTCGTTCCATAGTTGAAAGTTAACTGATGCAGACTCATCTGCCACCAAAGCCATACATGTCTTGTTTTGACCACCTCCTTCCAATGTTATTGTCCCTTTCTCCAATACTATGAAGCGCGTGTTTATGTTGTTTCTTGCTGCTGGCTCAATCTCTTTCAAAGATAGCAGCATATTTGCTGCTTCAATGTTCCAACTTGCAGATAAACAAGAAACTGTTTCTAGTTAGTCAGAATTATGTAGTAGTTGTGATTGAAGATAATTGAAAGTCTAGACCATATATCTCATGTCATCTACGTTATACATATTTATGTATCATATGAAGAGGACGAATCACCACTGATCTAAACCCTATGATCCATGACCCATGACCCATTGGCTATAACAAACACTTGACATATAATCTAACCCTCCTCAAATTGGATGACCATCTGGTTTCTGAAATAATTGAACTGAATGGTTGTGTATATCATGTCATTACATTATATGTTCATATGAATCTTGGTTAAAGATTGTATGTTTATACCAAACGATCGGCATTGAAGATTCTGAAAAATTCAAAGAAAAACCGTCCCAAAAGATGAAATTCAAAGATATAACTACAAAATCAACGTTAAAATGAGTTCTATAGAAACAGAGTACTAATACCTGTATGTGCAGATGAATCTCACGCTCGTTGACACCTGACGACTAGGGTTTGGAACAGGTCTCCCCAACTTTATCAAGGGTTTTAACAATTTGGGTATTGTGCAAACACACGCTTGTACCGTACAACCATATTAAGCTCTCTAAATTAGTCTTTGACGACGACCCAAATTGGACGTTGCAATTTTTGTCGCTGTAGTTAAAGACCCAGAAGAATTCAGAGCAATCCAACTAACTTTTACGATTTCCAATTTTCAACAGAGATCGAAAGCTTCAGTTCATATGCAAATCTAAAGCTTTTGATCCAGAAAACACAAAAAAAAAAAAATGGGAAGATGGTCCTGGGATTTCAGATATCTTCTCATACTCGTTGCAATCGCATTCATCTATACACAGGTTGGATCGTAACTTCGATCTTTCTTTCAATTTGAGTACAATTGTTGCAAATTGATTGAATTTTGATCTTTCTGTACCCAATTGCAATTCCCAATTTCTAAACTCATAGTTCAATCCAATTTGAGTGCGTTTATACTTGTTTTTTGTATCAGGTGAAGCTGTTTGTTACACAATCTGAGTATGCTGATAAAGTTGCAGATGCTGTATGTATACTTCTTTACTTGTTATATTTTTGATATTGATTCAAGATACTAGAATCTTTTAGTCTGTATAGTTGACAAGTTGTTTAAATAATGTACTTAATCATGTTTTCATAGAGTTTTATGATATTGTGTCTAGAACTATGATAGTATCTGTAAATAACTGAATCATATTCATGACAGGTGGAGGCTGAAAATCTTTGCAGGAATCAAGTGCGGTTAATGATTGATCAAATAGGCATGCATCAGGAAAATACTGTTGTTTTAGAAGGTATCGTGTACTTGGTTTAAAAAAGGTGTGCCTGTCGCCTCAGGGCCTTGAGGCAGGCTTCATTTTCTTTCTGGGTTAAAATTGATCGAAGTTAGGGTCTACAGATATGTAACATGACCATACAGATGAAGCTTGATAAAAAGGTTGACCCAACTTATTGTTGTATATAAAACTTGGTTTGTTGTACATTAAACAGCGCCTACTTTTGGACCTAAATGCCTTGGAGTCCTTCGCACTTTCTTAAATCAAGATTTTGTATTATGCTTTCCGATTTTCCGTTGTGATGTATATAAAAACTTCTTGTTGTATATAAAACTTGGTTTGTTGTACATTAAACAGCGCCTTGCGTGTGTGAAGCGCGCGCCTTGGCGTTTGGTACATAAATGCCTTGGAGTCCCTCACACTTTCTTAAACCAAGATTTTGTATTATGTTTTCCGTTATGATGTCATTTATTCATATTCTGACTCTTTTATACATTGTTTTTGTTACTCTCTTTTCTTCATCTGGCATTTTGCATTAATTACTTGTGTTTCAGAGAAAGTAAAACGCCAAGAACAAGAGTGTGAACAATTGAGGGCAGTTGTTCAAGATCTTGAAAGTAAGCTCATACAATCATCATTTTTTTGATTTCATTTATTGAATTTCTCTTCTCTTCTCTGTATAAACGATATACTTCTCTTTTTTATTTCTTTAATCAATCTTCAGAGAAAGGTGTTAGAACTTCGGTACAGGATGCACAGGTTTGGATAAGAAAATAGAATCTATATATTAATTTCATGATATTTCTTATATTTCATTTGCATCACACACTCAAATAATACATGAATATACTTCATAATTCTAGGTGCCAGTGGCAGCCGTTGTGATTATGGCTTGCAATCGTGCTGATTATCTTGAAAGGACTATAAAATCTATCTTAAAGTATGTTCTACATAAATAACATCTTATTTTTATTTTTACCATAAGTTAAAAGAACTTCAATAATTATATCATCTTTCGTCATGATTTCCAGATATCATAGTTCTGTTGCGTTGAAGTTTCCGATTTTTGTATCACAGGTATATCTAACACACTCATTTTTGGAACTTTAGTTCAGGGTTCTATTTAAATATTAATATTTTCAGGACGGATCAAATACTGATGTTAGAACAAAGGCTATGGGTTATGATCAGCTGACTTATATGCAGGTAAATATTATTGGTATAAATTGCTTAAGCAATAAAAAATGGTATATGTGCTTCACTTAAAGGTGATTATTCTAACCCATCTCCCTAGAATCAGGTTTATTTGGGTTATGTTAACTTCTAAAGGATCAAGTGGGTAAGTTTTCAAACTTGGTTAAAAGCAGAGTGGGTCGAAAGTGACCCAAAGTGTATTTAAAGGCTTACCAAATTTCAATCGTTAAATTTATTTTTTTTAAGTTGGATTAGTATCTAATAATGAAGTGATGTTCTAAAAAAATCTGATCATGAATTTCTCTTAATCATATCTAACTCATTAGTTATTTGTATTATTAAAAAAGGGACAAAAAAGGTTTGTGGTTCAATCTGACTTGACCCACTTCAACATGAACCATGTTATTTTGACCCTGTTACCTGTCCCTGCCCTGCCCTGCCCATTTTTCCACCTCTAACTCCAATGTGCCAAAAATTATCTCCATTTTTATGTAGCACGTGGATTATGAACCAGTAAAAATTGAAAGACCCGGGGAGTTGATTGCATATTACAAGATAGCACGTAAGAATAATTTGAATGAAATTCTCAAGTCTATTCTTCCTATTACACGGCTAAACTTTTACACAAGTATTACTATTTTGCCACCATATTTTCAGGTCACTACAAGTGGGCACTTGATCAGTTGTTTTACAAACATAGTTTTAATCGAGTCATCATACTTGAAGGTAAGAACTTTAAAGTATATCACTTTTTTTTATATTCAAGAATTTGAATACAAAATGCTGATAGTTGTTAGTCATTGGATGCAGATGATATGGAGATCGCTCCTGATTTTTTTGATTACTTTGAGGTTGGAGCAGATCTACTTGATAAAGATAAGTAAGTCTTTCAACATGGAGTAGGATACGATGATAACATATGCTATATGCTATTCTTATAAAGTTCCTTGAATTTAAAGGATTTTTTATATTGCAATCTTTTTTTTTTTTATAATCATGACAGGTCAATCATGGCCATCTCCTCGTGGAATGACAATGGGCAAAAACAATTTGTGCATGATCCTTGTAAGTCTAGCATTGTTTAATTAATTTTGTTGAAAATTTTACTTACTTTTAACACTAAAACACATATTTTTTATATTGTTAATATTTCAAATACAAACCGTGAGTATCTAACATGCTAAAAAAATATACATGTCCAGATACATTATATCGGTCAGATTTTTTTCCTGGTCTTGGATGGATGCTATCTAAAGCTACATGGGATGAACTTTCTCCAAAGTGGCCAAAGGCATATCCTTTTTGATGAACTTCTGTCCAGCGGTTCAAACATATACTTTAAACGATACTTCTTATTTTATTTTTATTTTTATGTTCAGTGAGAAATTTCTTTGACAAAATATTACTTACTGGGATGACTGGTTAAGATTAAAAGAAAATCACAAAGGGAGGCAATTTATTAGGCCAGAAGTATGCAGAACTTACAATTTTGGGGAGCATGTAGGTATCTTCCATCAACATTTTGTTTAAGCAATGGGCTAATTGCATAATTTTGGCCCATAAAAACCATTATTGTTCAAAACTATTGATTTAAGATATACAACACTGAAAATTTTCAATTGGAGACGGTTTGTCCTGGTAATCTGTCAAAAATGATAGTGTGTTACTTTTGATCATGCAACTTTTTTCTTGACATGGCACCAGAAATCCGTTTATCACAAATCATCATCATCGTACTCAGTATATCCCACTATTAGCAAAGCTAAAGTAGGGTAAGATGTAGACAACCTTACCTCTACCCCGTAAAAATAGAGAGGCTGCTTCCAATGAGACCTTCAACTCATGATGCCTAATAACCGACTAACCCAATGCTTTCAAAGTTATTTTCACAAAAATTAAGTAAAATAACGTTAAGATTAGTGCAATTCTACTTTTGCCCCTCGAGGGCCGACACATATATACATTATATGCGCGCACCGCAAACAGGGGCTACCGTTATCACAAGTAATTACCTTATAAAAAGATTTTATGTTATTTTATTATGTTTTTTTGAAACTTCAATGGTTTTTGTGGCCTAAAATAAGGTGCTTGTTAAGATCACAAATAAAGTCAAATCTGGTACTATCTTTTATGGATTTAGCCCTTTAAGCATACCTAATACTTTGAAAGACTGCTTACATTTATCTATTTCTTTTATTTCCAGGGTTCTAGTTTAGGACAGTTCTTCCAAAAATATCTTAAACCTATTAAATTGAATGATGTTCAGGTATCTACCAATCTAGACTTTCAGTATCTAATGTGGGTTCTATGATATTTTGTCGTATAATCAATTATTTATGTTTTTAAAAGGTTGATTGGAAGTCTATCAACTTGAGCTACCTAATGGAGGTAAGCATTTCACCATTGATCACCATTTATCAAGTAAAAGCAGTCAAGCAGACGAAAATTGGAATATACAATTGACCATTTTGACCATTCATGGTTGTTTTGTTTGTTTGTAGGATAAGTTTCTGAGGGATTTTGCTGACCTCTTGAAAAATGCAAAGCCTCTATTTGGAAACGGTCTTGTTTTAAAGACGAACAATGTAAATGGAGATGTGCGTATACATTATACGGATCAATCGCATTTTGAAAATATTGCCCACCAATTTGGCATTTTTGAAGAGTGGAAGGTATCACATTTCCATGTCTATAATCTTTCTATATGCATTGTTTAAGTTTTTCATAAGTTGGTTGCCATTGCATATAAGTTCTCAGTAAGCCTCACTAATCAGTATGGTTTGAAGAGATTACATATATACCCATTACATATAAGTTCTATGATAAATAACAACTTGTGGTTTATATTTTATTTAGGACGGCATACCAAGGACTGCATATAAAGGAGTAGTTGTGTTTCGACACCAAACCTTAAAACGAGTATTTCTTGTTGGACCAAAATCCCTCCAACAGTTGGGAATCCAAAACCCTTGAAACAGACAGATTATAGTTTCCTGTATTTAAAACTGTAGCCTGTAGGAATATAGCTCTAGTCTTGCATGATTATATTTTTCCTTCATTTAAAACTGAAAGAACATAGTTTTAAGTTTTTAACGCTTCATTGGAACGCATAGAGTGGCTTCCATGGTCTGGTGAATTGGTGTTAGAATGGGTTGGGGAGGTTGAATAACAGGTCAAAACTGAAACAAACACTTCTCATCCATTTGTATAGATGATTGATTTGTCAGTTATAATGCAACTACAATGATAATCTAACTTATCTACTAAAACAATTATGAGATGTTATATGCATTATAAGTAGAAAAAAAAACTAACCAAATTGACCTGTTTCATAAAGAAATTGACCCCTCTTGTGCTCACTTTGAAGCAAGCCCAGAGATCAAATACTGGACTGTTTTTCAATAAATGGGTCATAATTAAAACCTCAAGGGTCCAGTTGATATAATGTTACTTATTTAGACAAACTACCAAAAGGTTTCTAGTCTAATGATACATACTTGACTTCTCTATGAGAGGTTTTGGGTTCGAATTCAGGCCGAAGCATATTTGCTGAGCCTAGGTAAGTGGGTTTAACCAGTTGTGGGTTCCTCCTGTGGTGGGCTCGGGCGTACGCCCTAGAGCGTCAAATCCGAGTGACGGTTGAAATCCCGTCTTAGGTGTCGTCGTACCAAGCCGTTCAAAAAAAAACTTATTTGGACAAAGTGTGCATGATAACAGAAACCAGGATTGTCATGTCTCTAACGGTGCCAATGATATGATTATTTGTGGGGCTTACTTATTTGGAAAAACATAATTTTAATGTAAAAACACGATATAAATAATGAATTTTCATATTTTTGGATGACCTGTTCAGCAACATGTGGCGAACTGGCGATCATAAATCATCCAAGGTAACCATGTCTAGTTCGATGTGTTGGTGAATAACAAAAAAATTGACAATCAATCTTGTTGTTTAGTGGGAATATATATCTATATAGACTTCGGTCTAGAGAGAGGAACGTGGTAATTTTTTTTGAACAGCAAAAACACTTAGTCATCTGAAATCACCCTTCAGTCTGATGTCTTAATAATAGAGCGTGATAACCTAACTCACATATTCAAGAAAAACCCTCAACTAAAAAAACTTTCTGGCTCAACGTAAAGCAATATTTTTGCTCTAGACGAGACTTGAAACCAATATCTCTTATGAAAAAAGTCAAACGACTACCACTAGACCAGAACCCTTTTGGTAAGGGACGTACTAACGGTAACATCAATCAGACCTACGACCCCTCCAAATCAAATGAGCACATATTATGGGGCCTAGCGTGAAACATATATATACATGCATATCATCTTTGATTTAACATTATAAGGCTGTTTAAAAGTCGGATTACATGGTTATACATTTCTTAAATCACTTGCATTACCATTTAAAAGTCAGATTACATGGTTATGTTAAATCATTGACTTACATTACCTCAGACATGACTCAATAGTTTTGAATACCTGAAGCGAACTTAAAACTTGGCTTGATATTAATTCTTTGATGTGTAAAAAAATACTCAATTGTCCGTTTACTTCTTTTTTTAATCCTTAAATCAAATACCACCTAGCACACGGGCAACTCTATCTTATCATTTAGGAGGAAACCTAAACTAGTTCATGTGTTTTAATCTTTTAACATATTTAAGTTTTTTACATTATTTTCATTATACACCATTTAATGCTTTTAGTTATATGTAAAAGCTAAAACCGTTAAGCGTTTAAATGATCAAAGAGTTGAAGATTTTATTGATAGAAGATTATATTTTGAGATAAATAAGATGAGCCGAAATTGTAATACACACTTTATAAAAACTTTAAGAGAAAGTTCAAAGAATTAAAAGGAAGCAATATGATCAGTTAAATTAAGTGTAGTATAATATACGAAAACAAAGTAATTATATTTTTTCTTGTCCCCCAAATCTCGATTGTGCGCCCACCCATTTTGACCCATTTCCTATTTAATCATAAATTCTTGATTTGGGCAACTGATCTATATATATCTTGTCCATCCCGTTTTCTGTTTCGTTACAATCTTGGTTAATTTATGTTGAATTTTGGATTGTGTGTTTGATTTTAGAATTAGGGTTTTTCCGTAATGGGTGTCGAGGGAGAATCAACTCAATCGGCTGCAGCCTCTGTTGACGGTGGTGATGCGGAGATCAACCTCAACATCCGATGCTCTAACGGCAATAAGTTCTCTGTGAGATCCAGCCTCGGATCAACGGTGGTTGTGTTTAAAGATCTCTTGGCCCGGAACTGCGACGTTCCGGCTAATCAACAGAGGTTGATTTATAAAGGAAGAATCTTGAAGGATGATCAAACCCTAGATAGCTATGGTAATCATTTCTTTTATCGATATTTGATTCGTAGAGTTAGTCAATTTATCTTGTTTTTTATTCTTGTATTGTGCATTGATCTAGGTTTCAATGATTTTATTGTCCTTGTGATAAATGTTGATATTCCCTTTGTGACCAAGCAAAATCTTGATCTGTGCAAAAGAGTTAAAATAAAGTAATATGAATTTTGTTGTTTACATCTAAAAGTGGATGTTTTGTAGGCCTGCAGGCAGATCACACTATACACATGGTGCGAGGTTCGGCTCCAGCACCAGCAACTGGTACACCTGCTGCTGGAAACCCCTCTCAAGGTGCTGTTTCCAATGATGGAGCTGGGCTGGCAGGTGCAGGTGCAGGTGCTGGTGCACAGCTGTTTCCTGGGCTTGGGTTGGGAGGGCTTGGGGGGTCTGGTGCATCAACCCTATTTGGATCAGGACTTCCTGAATTTGAGCAAGTTCAGCAACAGCTAACTCAAAACCCTAATATGATGAGAGACATGATGAACATGCCAGCAATTCAAAACATACTGAATAATCCAGAAATCATGCGCAGCATGATTATGAGCAATCCTCAGATGCGGGAGATCATTGACCGTAACCCCGAGCTGGCTCATATTCTTAATGATCCTGCAATTCTTAGACAGACACTTGAAGCTGCTAGGAATCCCGAGCTGATGCGTGAGATGATGCGTAACACTGATAGGGCTATGAGTAATATTGAGTCTTCTCCTGAGGGTTTTAACATGCTTAGACGGATGTATGAAAATGTTCAAGAACCGTTTCTGAATGCCACAACAGCAGGTGGCAATGATTCCGGGTCTAACCCTTTTGCAGCTTTACTTGGTAATCAAGGTGCTGCTACTGCTAACACTCCTTCAGCAACAACTCCGGGTTCTGCAGCTCCTAATTCTAACCCGCTTCCTAACCCTTGGGGTGGTACTACAGGTAAAGACCTAAGGGCATGTTTGGTTAATCAGAATCTGGCAGAATTAGTACTTAAGAATTTCATTTCATGACCTGTTTGGTTGTAAAATTGAATTCCAATCGAATATCCCAATTCATGCATTAAAGGAGTTCATCATTCTTTCATTTACTACTATCACGTTCCAAGTAATTTACTAACCAAACCGAATATAGGATTTTAATTCCATTCTATTTCCTGCCTACTAAATATTTGACAGATTCTATTACTTCCAGAAACATTCTGCAAACCAAACGCCTTTAGCTCCATTTTTTTTATTATTATTTTGTTTGTTAGCTTGTTATAGAAAGCATTATTGTGTGCTGAAATATTTGCTGAAAATTTTTAGGTGCTGTCCCGATAAATGCTGGTACTAGAGCACCAAATGTGTCTGGGTTAGGTGGTCTTGGTCTACCAGGGCTAGACCGACAGGCTGGCATGCCAGACATGAGTCAGCTCATGCAAAATCCTGCTATTTCTCAAATGATGCAAAGCTTACTTTCCAATCCCCAGTATATGGAGCAGGTTTGTATATATGCTTTAAGTATTATATCTGGTTTCTGCCATTATCTAAAATTTTTGAATGATATTCTGTAGATTGTGAACCAAAACCCTCAACTACGCAGTATGTTTGATTCTAACCCACAGTTAAGAGAGATGATGCAAAATCCAGAATTACTTCGTCAATTAACCTCACCTCAGATGATGCAGGTATAACACTTTGTGGAGCGGTTTTTACAAAGTTTGACCTGTTAATAGTGTAGTTTGACTTTGACCTAGTACCATTTGCATTTATTTTTACAGCAAATGATGTCTTTACAGCAGCTTCTACCTCAGCTTAGCCAGCAGCAATCCCCTTTGTAAGTAATTTATCATTTATTTAACTTCCATGCATAAATGAAATTTGGAGATATGAAAGATCAAACACCAACCTTTATTAATTTTTTATTCCATTTAAAATCGTCACATTTCTGTTTCAGGGACCCCACCCAGACAGGTGCTGCTACAGGTACAAACTTTGTTACTCTGTTATGTTATGACAGTCCTACATGCATGTAATATCGTTTCATGTTTTAAACTTCAGGAACACAAAACAATATGGGACTAGACTTGTTGATGAATATGTTTGGTGGACTTGGAGGTGCTGGTGGTTTGGCTGTTCCAAGTGTATCTGATGGTAAGACTTTACTTTAGTTGTAAATATACTTTCTTCAAATTCTGGGAAAAAATAGAATTAAGTAATATATAATTGTGGACGATGTAAAATTACCCGACTAAATTTTGTGTAAATAGTAGGCACTCATTTAATCTTGTCTTGATTTGAGGCTTTAGTGAGCCGATCTCAAATGTCTTATGAGAGGCTCAGCTTGTTTAGTCTATATGATTATTACAGCTTTAAATTATAGAAGCACATGGCAAACACTATTTTTTACAACTAGTTTTTGCCACGGTTGATTTATGTGATTTGGGCTATCAAATATGATTATTAATGTTTTTTACTTGATGTAGTGCCACCAGAACAACTTTATGCAACACAATTGTCACAACTTCAAGAAATGGGCTTCTTTGATACCCAAGAGAATATCAGGGCGCTACGTGCTACTTCAGGCAATGTTCATGCTGCCGTCGAGAGGCTTTTGGGAAACTTTGGCCCGTGATCATGCTTGTAATATGATTTGGTTTTAAAGTATTCTTTCTAGACAAAGGGAGACAATGTGGATTTTCTTTTAAGGAGGTGTGAGTTAATAATTGATATGAGGAACTATAAAGAAAGTTTACTTTTGTTACTTGCACTGGTGGAAAGTTGGAAACCCAGCCTCCCTTTTTGGTGTTTTATTGTACAAACATGTTTCATAGTTCATTGCTGTTTTATTAATGATGTTCTTTGAAAAGATTACTCCTCTATGAAAAGCTGATTTTTCTTTATTTTTTTAATTTAATTTTCTTTTTGTCAAACTCCTTATAAAATTATGTTTTGAGTTTAAATTTTTTGGCTAAATTGCATGGCTTTTAGTTTGATTAGAGTATACAATATGACAAAATCTGGATGCAGTGCTTATTGATCTATAAACATTAATAAATGTACATTGTTTTACATGTCATCTAACTTTAACATTTGACAAACATCAGATGTAGTGCTTGTATCACCAAATCCTATTGATGAACACAAGTACATTGCTTTGACTTTTTAGGAGTCAAATTGTCCAAAATTTAAAGTTAGTTTACACCTTCACAAAAAGTATATAACATACACCAAAATAATAACACTAATACGTATCATGAGACTTGAATCCGTCTGTTCACATCATCCGTAACATGAATCGTTGAACGATGATGCAAAGGTCTTTGACCGTATGATCGAGGAGTTGAACCTTGTATTCTTGGAACTTTTGGCCTTTCTTTGATGTCACTGAGTTGTTCTAGCGTCACCACCACTTCCTGCATTGATGGACGGGTTTTTGGTTCTGGCTCAAGGCACGCGAGAGCTAGTTGGGCAAGCTGACATGCAGCTTTAGAAGGGTAACTTCCTTCAAGCCTCGAGTCCATTATGTTTTTCAATTTCCTACGGTTAGCTAGATATGGCTTGACCCACTCCACAAGATTTCGTTGGTTAGTAGGGCGATCTTCGTCGAGGGCCCGCATCCCCGTTAGCATTTCAACCAATACGACACCGAATCCATAGACATCACTTTTTACATACAGATGCCCTGACAAATGAATCATCAACATCAGGTTCATGGTTTGTAGCTAATAAATCATGGCAAATGAGCAGAGTCAGGCAATTGGTCATACCAGACCAGATCAGGTAATATGATTTGGTCTGGTTTAATGGTGGTTGTGGCCCTTAAGATATACCTGTTGTAACATACTCAGGAGCAGCATAGCCATGTGTACCCATGACACGCGTTGTCACATGCGATTGACTAAGTGACGCCATTTTAGCCAGCCCAAAATCCGACAGCTTTGCATTATACGACTGTTAAAAAACAAGAACAAAACAGAGAATCAGTGTTACTCCTTGGCTGCAGGACGATATAACCCTCAAAACTCAACCTACCCCATCAAGCAATATGTTTGATGCTTTGAAGTCTCTATAAATAACCTTCTCATCAGAAGTGTGCAAAAACGCCAGCCCCCGAGCAGCTCCGATTGCGATTTTAACCCGTATATCCCATGGAAGCGGCTGAATAGTCGACCCTCCTGCAAGATTAAAACAATAATAAATCATAAATTAACTTAAACATTTCATTGATTTAAAACTAATAATCAACTATTACTTCCAAAAAGGTGGTTCTCCAAGCTGCCTCTTTGCATGAATTCATATACAAGTAGAAGCTCTTCCTCCTCATAACAATATCCCAACAGTTTCACAAGATTCGGATGCGAAAGCCTTCCTAAAAAGATCACCTCAGCCTGCTCTCCAAAGAATCATAATATTAATTTAACCAAATAATAAAATAAAATAAATTAAAATCTTGATTTAATCATATAATGAACTTGTATATAGACACAATGACAGATGTTACATGTTTAAAATTACCTGCCACTCTTCAACTCCTTGCATACTCTCGGAATTCAACTTCTTGACAGCAATTACAGAAGCATTGCTATTATGTTTGGATCCAGATTTTTCGTCAATCCGGCCTTTATAAACTTTTCCAAAGCCACCTTCACCTAAAATAGCGTCGATTCGGAAGTTTTTTGTAGCAGATTTGAGTTCAGAAAAGGTATATATTTTAAGATTTGAATGTGGCAAGATCTGGCCACTGGAGCCACGATCAAAACCACTGCTTGCTGATGAAAACTGGCTGTTGCCCGAGACATTGCTACTAATTCCTGATGTTGATACTGATAATGAACTTGTAGTAAGGCCAGTGGTGGTGGTTGATTGTGAACTCCCTGCAGCTGTTTTACCAGAATCTTGATTAGATCAATTCCCTAAATCACTAAATAATCAGACCGTTGTGTCTTGTTGGCTCACTGGTAAGACCGGTAAGGCCGGTTTCAAAGCCAGAATGACTAAATAATTTAAAATTTAAACATATAATTATATAACAAATTTAAAAGGGAAAACTTCATAGAAATGTAACCAACTTTTTATTTTGTTCTAATCAAGTTACTCAAACTTTTTTTTGTCCCAATTAAGTCATTTAAGTTATTTTTGTGTTCGAATTCTATGTTTTTAACCGAAATTGTAGGTAATACATGTTGATATAAGTTTGAATGAATAATTTTTTTAAAAAAAATACTGACTTGAATAAGTAATTATTAATTATTAATTTTTTGTTCTTTGTCAGATATTAGTTAAAATTAATAATTATTGATTCAAATCAATCATTTAGAAAAAAAATTATTTACTCAAACTTATATAATCATGTATTACCTACTATTCAAGTTAAAAACATAGAATTCAAACACAAAAGTAACTTAAATGACTTAATTAGAACAAAAAAATGTTTGAGTGACTTGATTGGAACAAAATGAAAAGTTGGTTACATTTTTACAAAGTTACCCCAATTTAAAATGCTATGTAACAAAATATTATTTTTAAGGGGCTTTTTACATATTTACCCCTCCTAACTTGTAAAATTACACATGTCCCCAAATCATGCTTTAAGAACATTGTACATTATGCATTGAAAATTTGTATTTTGGGAAAATATGTAATTTTACTAGTTAGGAACAGGAAAATATTTAATGCTGTGTGATTTTGCAATATTAATAAAGTATGAAGCTTATAAGAAGTAGGTTGTGCAGATTAAAATAGTAATTAGATAATTAAATGGTATTTTGGTCGGAAAAAACATAAAGTAGATGAAAATGCAGGAATCCAATCTCAACACCTGAGCCCGTTCAAATACATACAACCCGACCCGATCTGACCCGTTGAGCTGTGAAACACTGGGTCAAAGTCAAATGAACTCATAGAAATTGGGATTATAATTCAAGAAAACAGGTAAACATGTGTGATTCAAGATGGAACATTTAGGTTTACGTGAGTTGAGATTAGATGGCTGTAAATGAACAGAATTGAGATGAAAACATACAGTTTTAAGGTAAGTCAACCTGAAACACAGAACCCACAAATGGTGCCCAAATTTCAAAAAAAAAATCAAACTTTTTATGATCAATGAACATAATTGACATGAAAACGATCGAGTTCAACAGCAAGAGACATGACCCACAAAAATTACAGAAAAAATTTTTAAAAAAAATGAAAAACTAGTAATGATTTCAGTTTCATACCTGAACTGAGATTACCAGTTGCGCTAGGAGACATGTTAGTTGAAGAAATGCATATACCCATGATAATTATCGCTAATTTTCCCTCAATTTTTCTGGGGAAATAAAAAAAGATTAAATCTTGATGAAGAGGTTCACCACGACTTTATATACTTAAATGTTTTCATGATGGGGACTCGATTGTCAATTAGGTTGAGTGTAGTTGCGGGTTGAAGACTGGACCAAGTCATATGTTATTATGCCTCATATCTTTATTTATTTAAAATATAAATTATAATGATTATATATGTTTGAAATAATGATGCGGTGTGTGGTTTTCATTGATTTGAATTAGTAAAACTATTGAATTTACACTAATAAACAATTTGTATAACTCTTGCATTTATACTAAAAAACTATTTAGTGGTGTCACATAAATTGGTTGAGGGTGAACAACAATATTGTGTATTCCTCACGAGTTGGTGGATGATACTTGCCGATATGAACACATATTTTTTTTTACTAACATAGAAACTCAAACACATAATATTTACCAAGTTAAAAGCTCAATATTGCATGTATTCATAAGTTGCAAACCAATAGTTTTTATTAAGATTTTTGTATTGATATCATCAGTTATTGACAACGTTATAAATATAAAGATCTAAAAATTATACTAGAGAATTAGGCTTTTACCTTTGTATAATAGGCAATTTTATTAAAAAAGAAAAGTTTTTAAAAATGAAAATAATTTTAAATTCATGTTTTCAAGTAAAGAGATATTTTTTATTGAACTCGTGTAATATAAAGGATACTAGCATATGTTTTTGTAAAAAATAACATTTTTAAAACTATTTTTTTCAAAATGTTTAATTTTTTTAAATACGAAAGTTTAGAAAATGATATTATTGTTTTACTACTTAAATTATTTATTTATGTAATTTCACCCATATTTTATCTCAAAATATTAAGTATAATTTATGTCTTTATTAATAACATTTAATATTTTCTTTATTTAATTTGTTTAATATACATAGATGCTAACCTATATTTTGTAAAATTGAACTTTTTTTAAAAACAAAAGAAGCATTTTTTTTAAAAATGTTATACAAAACAAACTTTTAAAAATGAAGGTTTAAAAATAATAATATTATTATTTTATTAATTAAAATATTAATTTATACACAAATTTTCATATTTTTAATCAAAAATTGTTTTATAATTTTTCTAGATCTTCATTAATAACTATTTATTGTTATTTTGTTACACTTATGTAATATACAAGATATTAACCCGGTGACACATATTTTAATAAAAGTTACATATTGTTATCCATGGCCAAGATTGATCAAAAAATATTTTTTTCAACTTGATAAAAAAACTCATTTTCACCCAATTTTCCAGTTTGTGCTTACTTTTCAATTTATTAAACATTAAACTATCATGACCTCTTAATTAGCTTTTGAACAATGTGACATAATGTGCTAATTAATGTTAGTTCAAAATCAACGTATTCATGTCATCAACTACCCATATCCCTTCATAATAGATGTTTAGCTAGCGACAAAGAACAATATCTAAACGCTCTAGTTTGTTGCAAATAAAATTGCTACAAGCAGGGGCGGTGCTTTGTAGGGAAGTTTTTTCGTGTAGTAGTATACATTTCTCGATACGTAGTGTAAAATTTTTTAAAAATTTGTATTTCGCCCCCAGAAAAAGTTTCTCCTCCTAGACTTTTGGTCAAGTTCCGCCACTGGCTACAAGTACCACAATAGTATAAGATGTTGCAATGTATTTAAACAAATAAAATTTTCACGTTCAAGTACGTTACAAATAAGATTACTAAAATTACCACATTGGTATCAAATGTTGCAACGTAGTTGAGCAAATATTATTTTCGTGCTCAATCACGTTACAAATACGATTACTAAAATTACCGCATTAGTATCAATGTTATAACAAACTTGAGAAAATAAAATTTTCATGCTCAAGTAGGATTGCGACATTAGTGTAATATATATTATCAACTGTTTAAATCTTACACGGTAAAAATATACGTGTTAAATTGTTAATAGAGGTAAATTTAGGAGTAACTAAAAAAATATATGGTTTACAATAATTTTGGATGTGTAGAGCATTAGACAACTTTTTTATTGCAACTTGCTTGAGCAATGTCTATTTTGATTTAAGTTGTTGAATCCCTTCAACTTGAAATTAACCCATTTTATTTAATTTTATTTGAACAATTTTTTATTGCAACTTACTTGAGCAATATCTAGCTGTTTCATAAGGGGAGTGAATTGATTTATTTAACCCCTGTAAGGCTGTAATAAATCTGTATACTGATATTTATGGAACAATTTTGATTTTGTTAGGTGAATCATAGCTACGGGGCTATTTGACATCCTCCTAATTCATTAAGAAACTGTCTTTTAATGAAAAGTAAGAAAAACCTTAACAGTGCCAGATCCGAAAATTTTTTTAAAAAAATTCTAGGTACTAGAGCAGAAAAAAAATAGGTGTTTTTAATTCTAATAAGCATTAATGTTGTCCACTTCGTCTCTCCCCTTAGTCGGCCTTAAACCTAAGTTTGAATGATTAAGTAATAACAATAAGATGTAGACACTTATTCATTAAAATGATCGGAACTATTAAGAGGTCAATTTTTAATAACAATTAAGATGCTATTAGACAATCTTACACCAATTAGTTTTAAATAATAATGTTAATCAGATAAGGTAATCATTTAAGAATACCTAAACATGTTCTTTCAACTAATTTAATTCTAGCAAAATATTATATCGTTAAGATTAAGTTAGCATAGGTATGAACAAAAGTTGGCATATTTTATTCTAAGTTAGATATGCATAGAGTTGAATTTGGACTTTAATCGATCAATAGTAGCCAAGCATGACCCTTGAGTTTTTCTATTAATTACAAAAATATCTACATGTGAATCTATTTTTTATTTTTATGTATATTATATGCATGTTGAGTATTTGTATAAACTAGGTTTATTCAACCCGCACGTTGCGGCGGGTTATTACGGTACACTCCTGAAAACGAGTATTATATATCATTTGCCGAAACATAAATTGCATAACAAAATCAAATCTCTCATCACAAACTTTATACAAATTATCATAAAAACATAAAATCGTACAAAATCCTTACAGATATATCCGAATATCTGATCCGACTAAACCGAACAAATCGTCATCTGAACCGATAAACACTCATAAACACCTATGCATTACCATTAATTAATTAATATAATATATATATATATATATATATATATAACTGTTATGATAGATTCGAATCGAATAAGAATATATGTTTCCAGGTCGGGTCGGGTTTCGGGTAGGGTTCCAGAATTTTCAAATCCGAATATCTGATCCGACTAAACCGAACAAACCGTCATCTGAACCGATGAACACTCATAAACACCTATGCATTACCATTATTTAATATAATATACATATATTTACTGTTCCTTTTCATACATTTTAATATATATAACTAGGTTTTTCCCCGCCGCGCATTGCGGCGGGTTATCGCAATGAACTTTCGATAATGAGTATTATATATCATTTGCAGAAGCATAAGTTACACATTAAAATCATATCTTTCATGACGAACTCTATGCTAATTTCTTATTAAAACATAAAATTATACAAAATCCATATAAATATGTTACGAAAATAATAAAAAAATTACTCACAAAATCTTTTTATCGACAAAAAACAAAAATCTCTAAGAAAATATTGATTTTCTATGAGAATAAATAAATCATCGTTACATTACCGAAACTTTAAAAAGAATCATCTTTTTTTCAGTATATATGTATATATAATATTTACTATTTAATAATATATATATATATATATATATATATTTACTATTTCAATATAATATTTATACTGGTACTATTCTTTTTGGATGTATTTTAATATATATATATATATATATATTAATAATTAAAGACCATTGAAGTTTGAGGTGTGACCGTACAATATGATTAATGTTCAGACCACGGTGGTGGAGACGGGAGGAATAAGAGGTCCGTTTAATGTTTAGACGTAGAGGAGCTCAATCACGACTTCCATTTTTAAAATATATCTTGTGAAATTTCAACCCACAAACAGTGGCGACGTGTCGTACCTACATAGAAGGGTGGGGACAGCCGTCTCCCCTTGATCTTTTTTACAGTAGTATATATATATGTTAAAATCTTGACCGACCTCTTTAATATTTTCCAATCGTCTTTCTTAAATTTGTAAAATCATACTTGTTATGAGAATTTAAGTGATACCTATAATTGTTTTCTTGAAGAAATAGTTACTTATAACAATCTTAATAGATGTTTTTAATATATTATAAAAAATAAAATCTCGTATAGAACTAGACAGACAAGTCAATAGACAGACAATTCAATAATACAATTCAATAACAACAATAATCAATAATACATTTAATAAGAAAATTACTAAAAATTATTCAATTAAACTATTTTTTAGTTATTATTCATTTTAATTTAAACGAAATTTATGTCTTATAAAATGACTCATTTAAATCCAACCAACTTTTCTTATTACTCATCATGTCATCAGGACCTGCACCCATGATAACTCGCATTTATCCTAACCCGCACCCGTTCTAACTTATTACCTAACCCAACCCGTCCATTTTATCAGAGCATAAGAACAACTTTAGTTGTAATGTATTTTTATTTTAATTATATATACAAACTTTAGTTTAATTGTTTTTTTAACATGGCCCAACCCGGTTTGACCTAACTCGATCTGAACAAAATAAAAAAATATATATATCGAACTCTAAATAACTTTTAAAAATTTTGCAGCCCATGAAAAAAGTTCTAGGTCCCACTACCCATAAATAACAGACACAGCTAGAAGGTTAATTACACTGATTGTTCATTTGTTCATGTGATTTGTTTATAGTTAATTAATACTTGATTACATGAAGATACTTCTTTTTTCAAAAATTATAATATGGATGGTCGTTGACACGAAATGCTGGAAATCACGAATATAACCATTTGACCAAATAAATTTGACAAAATAGCTATTTACCAAAAGTGTTTCAAATTTAACCGTGACAATATATTCTACAAATATATGGTACTTAAAAAAAAATGTAATTTACTTTTTGATGTTTTCTACAATTTTATTTCATCAAATTTAAATTTTGTTGAAACTATTTTTATTATTGAACAAATTTAAATTTTTAATTTTTAGTATCTCTTCTTATAAAATATAAATAAGTTTTTGATCAATATTTTATAAAAAACAGACTATATTCACAATTCATTAAATTGTTATTAATTAACAAAGAGCTCCAGCCTTAAAAACTATTTACGAGTCAACATTGACGGGGGGCTTAAAAAAACTCTATGTTGCCGAAATTCATCGACTCAATTTTTTTTCGTATTGCTATGCTTCGGATTATATATTCGGGTCGGCGATCCGGATTATATAGTTTCACTAGTATAAATAAATCGTTAAACTTACTATTAAAAGACTGGTTCAACTTTAGTATTTTATTAAAAACCAATGTTTTATAATTGTTAAATGTATAAAAGATACATTTAACGGTTTAAAATTAATGTATAATTGTTTTTATACGTCAGCAATATTTTACACGATAATATCACTGATTTAGCGATATTTTACATGTTTGTATTATTTTTTTGAAGGATACCACTGACTTAACGATATTTTTTACGTCAACGATATTTCATGAGATAATATCGCTGACTCAACAATATTTTATACGTTAGTGATATGTCATGGGATAATACCATTAACTCAACGATATTTTGACATATCGTCAAATTTTAAATGACATCTTATTTTATTTAATTGTTTCATTGCTTACTAAACCTCAAGTTGTTCTCTCAAGTTAGCTGGTTTGGTAATTTTCTCTTTTCCTACCAGGCTACCATCTTTCTTGTTCAAATACATCCACCATAACCAATTAAACAATTGAGACAAGTAGATTATTAATTAGGCTATAAATAAATAATAAAAAAACGAAACAGTAATCTCCTTTTTAAACCACCAACTTTAACATGTCAGTCGCATCTTTTTTTACTACTGCTTCTGGTACTACTGCAAACAACGGTGTTACAATGTTTCTTGTAATCATAGATTCTTGATGCTTAGTATCTTTATAGAAAATTCAACTTCCAACTTAGCGCATTCTTAAATGCTTGTATCTTCATGGAAACATGTAATATAGTAACACTCATGTTTGCGGTAGTAGCAGAAGCAGTAGTAGAAGAAGCGACGATAATTTATTTAGTAATTGCGTTCGAACATGATGCAAAATTTTCACTTCGACTTTCACCCTCCTGCGAGCACCACACGAAATTCACGTCATCTCCTTATTTTAGCAAAGATGCTACATAATCTTCAAAAAAATATAATCTCTAACATATACTAATTTATTATAGTACTTAATTCATCCAAAAATGTTCTTGTTTTGATCATGATTCAACATTCCTCCATGAATTTGTATAATTGTGGAAGACATATCAAGACCAATGCTTTCATAATTCAACCGAATGACATAAAAAGGATTATAAAATGGTAAACATACTTAAACAAATATAATCATACTTAAACTAATATAATCATTTTACAGTTCTCCGATTATATTTATAGTAATAATATGAATGAAAGTTGTTCTTCAAAAAAAATATATATTTATAGTAATATTGTTGATCATTAATTATGCGTTTACAAAATAAATAAAATTAACAAGCTCTATGACATTAAACGACGCATATAATAATTAATATAAATAATTAAATCCGAATTTTGTATTAATATAAATTTCAAAATTAATATATTTATTATATTATAATAAATTTTAAATAATTATCTTTATAAACTTTGAAGCAAAGTTAGGCGAAGCATGCATCTTCATTTAATTTAGAAACGAGTAATTATTATTTGCATTTTATATATGAGGAATGCCTCTAGAGTTTAGAATCACAACCGATGCGGGATCAAAAAACTTCATTTTATAATTTAGTTCATGAGGAAATCCAATTTATATGTGAGGAGGCATTTGATGATGGGAATGATACATGTGGGACATGCACGTTAGAGAGGGTGAAGAAAAGAGGGAGCATGTAACTTTTGCAATTGGAGAAGTGAATGAACGTGTGCAATTTTGTGTGGGGCACAAGCATTAAAACACTACAAAAGATTTGTTTTAAAGAAAACTTGAAAAAGTGAATAGTGATGTGAAAGAGAGATAATCCATGTGAAAAAAATGGGGTTAAAAAAGGAGATAGAATGTATGTGAAAATAATGATTAAAAAGTTGAGATGACACTAATACAAGGATGCATGCATTAAATGCACCCGTTTGCATAACGGGTAGTGTAAGTCGGTTTAGGTTTTGATGATACTTTCAGTTATTTGGTTAAAATAGTTACTGGTTACGTATCTAATTATTTTAGCTATTGAAAACGTTTGATCACATATTTAATTAGACATTAGCAATTACATTTATATTGAAAGATGTGTGTGTATAATATATATAGCAATGAGTATTTTCTGAAAACAAAACAAAATTCTGTAAATTGTTTAATCTTGGTACAATCAAACCTATTCTTAGTTGCCTAATATAAACATTGATATTATTACAGAATATTATACTTTTTTAATACCAATATAAAACACATGTGATGAAGTCAATATGAAAGTTCAAGTGCCAAAATTGATAGTCAAAAACTAATGTCAATAAATAAAAAAATTGTCAAAGATCTTAATGCTTGTCAATATTAACACTCATGTAACACCTTACATCTACCATTACATTTTTTATTCCTTAGCTTTCACTTGTAAGCCCATGACTCATCAAGTTATGTCAAAACAACACCAAATGGTGAGTGTTTTTTGCTTTGAAAGGTGCCATCCTCATAAACCTAAATGCCAATAAAGTGGAGGTCAGGTCAAGCCATGGTTCATCTACTAGCAAAGGTCTAGGAAAAAGATACTGTTAAGATAACCAACACAAACCTAACCAAAGTCAAGGTGTGGGCATATACCAGTCAAGTCACGACCGAGGCCACAAGGGCACCATAGAGCCATGTCTTTAAGCAAAAGGAACAAGATGTGGGTCACAAAAGATGACACCATCAATGTGCCAAAGGGAAAGTTGCAAAAAACCAAGAGTGATTCATATACGAGCCGTGACAGAAAACCTTGCCGCATACAAGCTGCGAGTAGTGGGCAATAGGAAGAAAAGAAGACAAGATCAAGAATTAGCATGATAACCCAAGACCATGTGGTTTAGTTATGATATAAGGTTAAGGGGCCGTTTGGTTGAGTCTGAACCATTAAGTGTTGAATGGTTAAGATGTCTGAATCGGCTAAGACTGTTTAGTTTCACGTCTGAACCATTCAGATGCGTTTTTTCCTCAAACAAACGGCCTGAATCTGAACCATTCAGATTTGGACACATTGATATCCAAATAAACAGCCCCTAAGGTGAAACAAATGAAAAGATGTAATTAAACTAAACTGAAACAAATTTTTTAAACATACGATGATATGAAAGTAAACTAGAAAACCAATCTTTTTAAGATGAGAATTTCAAAATCTTGGTTTCTATGAATACAAACGGAAGTAATTGATGAATTTGGGCTTCACATTTATTTATCATAATACACAACCGGGCTTAAGACCTTAAGTGATGCAATTTAGTCTATATGGGCCGAATTAATAGTTTGATGATATCATAATAATACAGCAATACGAAAATTTATAAAATAAATTGGTTTAATTATTGTAAAATAAATAGAGTAATAAAAGATGTTTATAGTAAAAATGTTTATAAAATGAAATTCCCATTTCCATCCCTTAAGAAACTTTTTTCTTATAAGATTAGGCCAACATATTTTTATCTGAAACTATCCTAAACATAATGGAAGTAACTCTAAATTATCCTAAACATTCTTATCCCACCTAACATCTGTTTTCTTGGCAAAAACACCCGATATTGCTAATTGCCTCATCAATGTAACGGCGTTACCGAGCAGTGTTACCAAGCACACGATTTTAGCCGAAGAGGCAACCCGAAAGTGCCCCTTCAATTCCTTAGATCATCTGTAATACTAACCTCACTGAAATCTCACCCCACAGAAATTTTTTGCCACGTCATCACCCCACTGAAAACGTTAAAACCCGTAGTGGTCACCCTACTATAATGGTGAGAGAGAGCTTCAACGGGGTGAGAGAGGTGCTTCAACGGGAAGCGGGGGTCGCTGGCTTCCAAAATTTAACCCCGCCTGGAGGCAATGGCGGTGTGCTCGCTGGGTGCCGCCGAAGCATGCAACCCCACCCGGCCAACGGGGGATGCATTACCGATGATCTTATGCAAAACAAAGGAATTTTTTTTGGTAGTAAAATGATGGAATTTATCCCATATCGGTAATAGTTTAAACTTTGGAGGCATTCCTCACATATAAAATCCAAACAGAGGTTACGTTTTAGAAGTTACGTTTTACGCATAGTTCGGTCGTTATTGAACCAAGGTCAAAAGGGTAAATTGCTAAAACTCTTATTTTTTAAATATTCATTGTTAGTCACCTACATTTAGGGGTGTCGAAAATACCCGAACCTGATTAACCCGACCCGCACCTGAACCCGAATAAGCTTAATAGGGTCGGTTTATTCGGGTCAAAAATGTTAGTCGGGTTATTCGGGTCAACCCAATTAACCCGAATTGTTAATAGGGTCGGGTTTCGGGTATATTTTTAAAAGTTAGTCGGGTTTCGGGTCAACCCGAATAAGAATGATTTTTATTTTTTTATATATATTAATTATTAAATGTAAGATATATTCAACTTTTTACCAAAATATGACAATGATTATTAATCAAAATATATATGAAAAATAAACTATTTACATATTTTTCATTGAATTATGTTTATAAAATGAATTATTTGTAGAAATTTAAAATTAGGAAAAGATAATAACAAATAAACACCAACCCGACTGACCCGACCCGAATAACCCGTGACCCGACTAACCCGAACCCGATTAACCCAAACGTTATTCGGGTCGGGTTGCGGGTTAATAATTTTTTAGGAGAAATCCGACTAACCCGACTCGATTAACCCGAAACCCGATCGGGTTGACCCGATCAACACCCCTACCTACATTTATGGTCAAGTACATTTATGAGTTTAGAGTTATAACTTTGTAAATAGGCATGCTAAGCTTGTTTCCAAAATTTTATTTCAAATTTGCTACTTTTTAATCAGAAATGTTTACTATTTTTTTTTTTAAATAAAAACGTATAATTTTTTATAATCAAAATAGTTTATTATTATTATTTTTTTCAAATGAAAACGTATAATTTCTTTTTAATCAGAACAATTTATTGTTATTTTTTTAAATAGACGTACGTGGGAATGATATTCAATCAACCCATTAATTATATCGAATACTAAACGTAATTAGATTCTAAGCCCATTAAATGAATGTTTACACGAAACACAATTTGTTTTCTTATCTTTTTTTAAACGGCACGAACGATATGTTGCCATTTTTCAAACGATATGTTGCCATGTTAAAAACTGAATGTAAACAAATTCATGGGTGAGTCAGTGAGATTTAGAAGTAACAGGAAAGTGTCATAACCAAAAAGGTTTCATCGCTCATTATTATATTTTTTCACTTGTTTAAAAATTGACCTTTTTAAGCATTTTGATTCTTACATTCTTTTTTTTCTTCGTCTTGATTAATATGATATTTTGAAATTTTTATTGTACTCATCGATTAAATTTTGTAGGTGTTTCTTATCTTTAAATTTGTTGATTTTTGTTATTTATGTATTAATTTGATATTTTGATAACAATTGATTTATTTGATTTTGAATTCTTCACTTTTATAATATATATGTGTATCAGTGTGTGTTTGTGCTGTATGTTTAATGTTCATTGAGCCATCATGTGTGAAACTTGATATGAGGAATACTTTTGAAAGAAATAAATATAGTTTTAGCATATAATAGAGATGATGTTTCTTTTTAACGAAAATACGAAGATTATGTAGCATCACGTTGAAATATGAGATGATTTTGACTTTTTTGTGGTCCTTGCAGGAGAAAAATAATGCAAGTGAAAATTTCAAGCTACATGAAAAAATCGCTTATGTCGCTGCTGCTTCTGCATATATCTGTGTTACTATATATGATTTTATACGAATAGGAAGCTTCAACAATCTACAATCACAAGCAACATAGTAGCATAGATTTCTGCAGGAGCAGCAGCAACGTAAGCAAAATGTAATTGACACGTTGAAATAGACGAGTCAAATGATTTTGAAGACAATCACACTGATAAGTTAGCTTGAGTCAAAATTGGTAAGCGTAAGTTTTCTTCGATCTTATTATCACATGACATTTTGATTATTTAATTGTTACTAAAATTAGACCTTTCCTAAAATACATATCAAGCCATGTATTTAGCACAGTTGTTATAATGTACCACAAATTAAATCTAATGTCGAACTCCTAAAATATTCCTAACTTAATTATATTTTGTTCACAAATGATTATTTTTCTCTAAATTAAAATATTAATCTAAATACACATATATATTGGTGGCTAGCAACTGGTGCATAAATATACAAATGACAGATAAGATAAAATGAATAAATAAAAAATCCCAAATAATTTTAAACTTTAAGTAATAATATAGTCTAGATATTTTTAGCTCAAATACGTTTTGTGTAATTTTTTCTATGCCTAAAAATTTAAAGTCAAAGTAGAAAATTGAATAAATAAAAAATGAACCTAAACCAAAAACCAAGCCGTAACCAAATGTGTTTTAAAAACACAAAAACGGAAATTTTGGTTTTGGTTCCACGTGAGTCAAAGCCGACCAAACCAACCCATGCACACCTATATTCGTTCTAGTTGATATTCCGTTCAATTTCCTTTTGAGTTACACACTTGAAACATCAAAAGTCACTTCAAAAGTCAAAGAATTTTGTTTTGAAAAGGCAAGACACGAAAGATTGTGTTTGTTGTTTTCTTTCTTTCGTAAACCAAAAAAGAAAGAAAAAATGATTGTTTTGTTTGCACTTGATCATGAAAGGAAAGGTGCAAACACTAAGGATTGCATTCATCATTTCCATCCTGAATAAAAAATAGATGGGAAATTTCAAAAGATTCAATTATTCTATTGATTGAAAAAGTGATGTTCATACACTAAACAAAGTTCCAATTTATAATTGAAAAAACAAATTTGAAACCTAACTTATAATGCCTATGATGTGCAGCAAAACAAGCAAAACAAAACACAAAAAATGCTCCATGTAACCAACGTTTCAAACTTTCAAAAAAAGAGTCATTCGTTCTAGCTATGTGCAGCAAACTCCCTCGTCCAAAGCTGGACAAATTCTTCTCTTGATCCGCGAACCCTTGACTTGTGAACAACTCTATTAACCCAACAAATGTAGCATCAAAGTTTAATATTATTTGTTTACTTTATTGCTTGAGCCAAAAGCTTAAAGCTAGAGGGTTTTGTTTTAAATTAAGAATAAGAATTAGTGTGTTACAAGATTATTGTTTCATCAATTAGTAAAAGGCTTATAGATTGTGACTTTTGGCTCTATTACATCTCTAAGCCGTTGCATGTAGAGGTGGGCAAAAAAAAAAACCTGACCCGGCAACCCGAACCGGAACCGGACCTGGTCATACCCGAACCGATGGGTACAAATGGGTCCGTTTTTTTAGATAAACTAAAACCGGAACCGGAAAAACCGGAACTGGTTCCACCTGTACCCGGCCAAAACCCGAACAGGAGCCGGTCGGAACCGGTTGAAACCCAGAACTGGAACCGAAACCGGGTATTGAATTTGTTGAACGGAACTGGAGCCGATTGGAACCGGAACAGGTTCCAGAAAAAACCCGATTTGCGCACCTCTAGGTGCATGTTTGCAACTTTCGAAATTATATACTCTAACAAAGCCATTCTGTACGTATTATGTTCTTGAAAGAAATACAAGAGTACATAGTTGGTTATTCTAATGAATTGTCATTTTTAAAGTGAATCATATATCAAACTCTCTAATTAGTTATATGGTTTAATTTTGTAACAAATTAAAAAAGATTATTAAGAAAGAGGTTTTCTAGTATTTTATAAAGATGTAATTTATGGGTTGCAAGAAACACTGCTATAATGTATGGAAGAGGTACCATTTGTTTAATGGGATTGGTTTCGCAAGTTATTCATGAGGGTGGTTGTCAAGGTATTGGGTAAGTATTATAAATCTCTTAAAAGTGAATAAAATCAAAGTGGATTTTCCAATAACCTACAAAATGTTATATTTCTTACATATGATTTCTAAATTTATTCAGAAGTAATGCGTATGATCATGCACTCAAATCAAATCGCACCATCTAGTGGTCCCGCCTTGAATCATGGGAGTATGAAAGGACCTATGTTTTTCATCAAATCTTACAATTATAATAAATAAACATCTTTTTTTTTGTCACATGTTAATATATTAGACTACTCTTAACACATACTATTTTGTATACTCTCATTCATTATCTTTCAAATTAAATGATAGTCATAATTATATTATCTAATTTATTAAATAATTATAAATCTAATGAGTAATTATACTATATACCTTTACATATTAAAAATTAGTTTTAATAAATTAAAAAATAAATATTTTTTTTTCTAAAAAACATAATTAAAAAAGTTTACAAAACTTGAATTTTTTCTATACAATGGTTGTTTTTTAAAAAAATAATTATTTTAAAATTTGTAGTTTTAGGAAAAATGAAAATTTTGTAAAAATAAGTTTTCTTAAAAATATTTTTTTTTTAATTTTCTTATTTAGTACATATCATTTCAGTTTTCAACTCGTGTAACACACGGGATTTAACCTAGTTAATTATAAAGATAAATAACTGGAAATCTTACTAAAAATGGACTCATTCTGTTGCGAAGCGTACCGTTGTTAACTATTATTATTATGACCTCAAAAGAGAGATTTATTAACTAAAATTAACAGGGGATGATTAACGAAAAAAGCAAGCGTGTTGTTGTTGGGGTGTTTCTTTTATGAAAACTAACATTTTGTCATGTTTATTGTTTCTCTTGTTCTGCCAGATACTTCAAAGACCCTCATGTTTGAAAATGTATAATTTATGAAATAAAAAAGAATTTATAGCATTTTATTTCATGGCATTATATATTATACTTGTTTGTTTTAGTGACGTGCATATATATTAATGTGGGGGCCCTTAATTTTTTTTTTTTTCCAGTGAGGACTTCTTAATATATATGTTAAAATTATGACTGGACTTGTTAATATATATTCTGTAATCATTTCCCCTAAATTTGCGTAATAATACTTGTGATGAGATTTTAAGTAATACTTTTACTTTTTTTAGATAAAGAGTTAACTAAAAAAGTCTTCACGTATGTTCTTTTTGATAGATTTTAAAAAATAAAACATTGTAGAAAACAAATAGCTCTTGCGATCTTGACCTATAACAAGATGAATAACTTAAAACTATAGGAATATAATAGATTCAAACTAGTAAAAATGATTAATAACATATTTGATAAGAAGATTACTAAAAATTGTTACATTAAATTATTTAATTAGTTACAATTCATTTTAACTTTAACAAAATTGATGTTTTCTAAAATGACTCATTTAAACCTAATCTAATTTTGTTTAAAAACATCATACCTACACTCATCTTAACTCGTACTCAACTCGATCTGTTACCTAACTAAATTCAACCCGTCCATTTTGCTAGACATAAGAACTTAAGATGCATTATATTTTATACATAATGTATATGTGTAGACCCTCAAGGGGCTAAAGTAAAATTGCATTAATTTTAACGTTAAAAATGTTGGGATGATCAACTTCAAACGATAACTTTGAGCCGGGACTCCTTTGGAGCAGTCTTTCTATCCCAACTGGGATAAGGGTAAGATTTATGTCTATCCTTCCCCCCATACCTTAATGAAAAGTTGGGATATACTAGGTATGTTTGTTTGTCTTTTTAACATGACCTGACTCGATTCGATATAACCCGATCTGAAAAAAAGAGTAAATTTTTTCGCTCCTCATGAAAATAATGAGTCTACCACTGGTTTGTTTGTTAGAGAAATTTTCAGATAATTACTATGCAAGTAAAGAAGATGTGGAACTAGTCCACTTGATCGAGGTATTGTCTCATAGAATGAAAGGTGATGGGTTCAATATCATGCAACGATATAATTTAGTTTCGAGTAGTTTAGGAGTGCAATAAATTTCACGTTATGAAAGAAGTCTATGGAGTATTAATTCATTATGAATGGTAATTAATGGTAATGATGTTCAGGTAAGATAATTAGCCATTATTAAGAGTATAAACTGGGCAAGTTGGATATTATATGTTTTTTACTTTTTGCTTACAAATGTTTTTTTTTTTTTTCTGAAAATTGCAGCATGTACTCTTACATCCATGTATACGGCTTATATAGACTTTTACAAAACGTATAAATATCACTAATGATAACAATTTTAACAAAACAATACAATGATAGATGTATCGTATAAGACTGTATAATACATATACGAGAGTAATCATTTACAATACGACATTTTTGACTAAAACATAGTGTGTTATACGTGGCGTATACAACTAGTCTTATTTGAACCATAAAGTACAACGCCACATATAAACTATACATGTCGTATAAAGCTTTTATAGGTGACATATAGACATATACAGCTATACGACTTGTATAATGATTCAAGATTTTCAAACCAACGCATCAATCTAATCATTTAACGCAATATAATATTCCCTTAAAACTTAAAATATTGAATGATCATCCATTCAAATTTTCGAACTTACATTCGTTCAAAATTAGTATAATACTATTCGTTTCATATATTTATTTCAGTCGTGGGCGCATTTAAATATTGTTATTATTTTTTGTTTCTACAAAATTACCCCATTTGCAATTAATTGGTGAAATTGGAGAAGTGAAAGCAGTAGCGTAGACATATACGAATTGAAATCAGAAATGTGAAAGCATTAATTCTAATGTTTTTATTGGTTAACTTGGTTAGTATCAACCAATAATGTCATCATGACTCCCCTTCGGCTCTGCCCTTTGGTTCGTCTCAAGCGTTAATTGGATTGGATTACGAGCTATTTGATTTATTTGAACAAGATTATTCAGTTTTGAATTCTTTTTAACTTTATCTGAATTCAGATTGGTTTTAATCTTATTTGACCCAAATATATTTGAATTCAGATTACATTCATATTTATTCATACAACCTAAACAACCTGAATCAAATCGAATATATAAAGTTTCTAATACTTTGTTCTTGTTATGGCTATAAATTATTTCCAATATTTTGGTTTTTGTAAAATTATCATTTTACTAGTTTAGATTCACGATACAACACTTTTAAGTTGAAAAAAACAATCACAAATCTATTGTAATAACATAGTATAAATAAATCACATTATTCATATAAGACCTAAAGAATCCAAAATTAATAATGGTCCATTAGCTCTTATTTGGATTCTTTAGGTTTTTATATGAATAATGTGATTATCGGATATGCGAACAGGCCGAAATTATAAAATATGAAATATGAATCCAACTCTCAAAATCCAAATAACTAAGATTCGGATATATCATATAACTAACCAGAAAAACATGAATTGAAATTCGAATCAATATTTTCAGTTTCAATTACAATTTGGATTCCGTTTTTTTTTTCGGATTTTGGATTTATTTTGAACATACTTCCATCATTTTTCCCTATTTTCGTCATATCATAGTTGTTATTTATACAAGTTCAAAATTTTCTAGTTTCACTTCACAAATTTAGGTCTTTCTATTTATGTTTAACTAATCATCTTTCATGAATTGGTTCTTATAGATTGTAGCTCTTTCGGTGAAACAGACTACTTGTTTATGAGTGTATGCATCTTACATAACAGAAGGCGCATTCAGAGAAGATGCAAATGCAGTCATACTTACTTTTGGTTCTAAGTATGAACGAAAGTATATATGACGACATTTGCATCTTCTATCTCAATAAGTAATTTGCTTCACGCAAACAACTACAATCTACAAGTTCGATTCACAAAAGCTGGTTATTCAAAAGCATAAACTTACAATCCAACTATTTAATTTTTAACTTATAATCAATGTTTTGAAAACCGGACCGGACCAGCCGATCGGACCGGGAACCGGTGGGTGAACCGGCCGGTCGGACCGGTGGTTGAACCAGTTTTTTTATAATTTTTATTTTTTTAAATTATATATATATTTATAAAATGTTTATAAAATCATCCAGTTCTTAAGTCCGGTCCGGTTATGAAAACATTGCTTATAATATATACAAAACTAGTCAAAACTGATCGAAGCAAAGAAGAAATTGATACATACAATATACACCTTGAGGAACTGTAGATTTGATTTGTAAAAATAAATAAGTAGGGTGATTAATATTATTAATAACTTGTTTAAGATTGTTACCTAATGTTTGTTAACAAGATTAATTTGTATGTAAGTATATAATCTTATTTGAATCCAACTTTTTGATTTTGTAAAATGGAAAGATTTGATAGCAAGAAAATTCATCTAGATTTTATAAAAATGGATGATATGATAACTAATTTGATTACTGGAAAATAAAAAATATATAAACAAATGAATAAATGAGTATAAATTGTAAGATGATCAGCAATCATACCCAAATGTTTCTGAAACCCTCTTCAATTTATGAAATAAAAACCCATTCTCCAGAAGCCATTGAAGACCATAATAAAAAATTAGACTATTTATGTGTAAAATTAATTTACGTCGTATGAATGTGGAGATAAAATCACATTATCTAAGAAGAAATAATTTTAAATTAGTTTAATTATCAATGAAGTCAAAAAATAAATTAATAATTAAAGAGAAACATATTTCTTATATAAAAACCACATAAGGAAAGAAAAATAAATTAAAAAATTTAGTAAAAGTAAAAAAAAAAAAAAAAAAAGGTCAAAAGACTTAATTTAAAATTGTATTTTAATGTATTGTAATATATTTATTTCTTATATAAAAACATTTTTGATAAAAAAATAGTTGAAGACTTGAAGGCAATTTCCAGGCTTACAGGTCTAATTTTGTGTTGCCAATAGATTCATTGATAGAGAGGCTCCATACTTTACGGTTGCAATCGTGCGGAACTTCTAAATTTATAAATTGTGAAAACAGTAAGATTTTAGAGCCGTAGCGATGTGGGATTAAACACAATTTGTTTTGTGCTTTCAAATTTTCAATAATGGCAAACGTATCATACTTATGCACGTAAATTGATTAAACCAAATTTATATATAAATTTAATAATTTTATTAATTATAAGACTGAATTCGGTTTATTTGGTTATGCTTAATTGGTTTATTTGGTTTTGAACCGATCTATTTGGTTTATTTAGTTAAATCTAGTTTGTTTAGTTTTTAACTAAAGCGAATCGAAATGGGTTGAAATCGGTTCAGTTAACGGTCTTTCAAATTATGTTCAGTTTCTTTGTTAGTTGTAGATAAACTCAAAACCAACTAATTTGAACAGAAGAAATCAAATCAATAAACACCCCTACTCGTAGGTTACCTCTAAACTATATACTTTTTGACTGAAGTTAAGCTTATCACTTCTCATATAAAAAACAGTACCCATAGCAAGTAAAATGACGGGCTAATCACGTGTTTTTAATCTATAGGGCTGGAAGAACTGATGGCCACTGGTACCATAGCTGACGATAGTTTGATTCCGTCATCAAATTCTTACATCTAAAAAATGAGGTCGAAGCGGTGGTGGCACTTCTTGAAGGTCCTTTGGTTAACCTTTTTAACCTTTGGTCCCATGGACTACACCAGAAAATGAGTTCTGATGGTCATCCAAGGACATGATTCGTCCGGTTCTAAAACTACTATAAGTCTATAACTATCAAAATCAACCTTGGTCCATCCAAATCGACTTGTTATTACTTGTAATCATGTTGTTCTATGCAGGGACGGTCCAACCATTTCAGTGGCCCTTGGTGATTGAAAAATTGAGGCCTTATATAACAATATTTTTATGTTATCAAGTATAAACTCTCATCTTTTCAGTGCTGGTTAGACATTTAAACTATAATAACTAACAAAACAAGCTTAAACAATTAACAAGAACAACTGTGCCGGATTAACAGCAAGGGAAACAAACAAAAATTACTAAGCAGGATTAACAACTAACAACTAACAAATCAAGCTTAAACAATTAACAACTAACAAAATTACTAGCAAATTAAATACCAATAGGTGAACAAATTACTAACTAACAAAATTAACAACTAAACTTCTAATGTATCACAAGGTCATTATAAATTTCTGATACGTGTCATATTGATCAGCGTCTAATGCAGCCATGCAGGTACGCAGTAACGCAGCCCGGGAGCCGTACTAAATTGGGCCAAGAATTGGCTTTTGGGCCCTAATTTTATCCTCAATAGCTAAACCCAATAAACATCACAATTCACATGCATGGACCATCATGGTTGTGCACTTGTATTTGTACGTACATTGTAATATTTTAAAATCATTTTTTGAATCTAAGTAAATAAAATCTGTACATATGAGTATATGAAAAAGGTAACTGTTATTAAAATATGAAGTCTAAATCATAAAGTGTATATCGAATAACTTATATATTAATTAACAGTGTTTATGTGAACACTATAGATTGGTTATTATCAGAGTAAATTACATAAACCGTCCTTTACATTCATCATTTTATGAATGACGTCCTTTGTTAGAAATAGTCGCATAAATCATCCACAAAGATGAAAATTTATAATGGATTTCATTATTTTTTTTAATATAAAGGACGACTTATGTTATTTATTAAAGGATGGTTTATATAATTTTAGAGATGAAATCCATTATAAATTTTCATTCTAAGGATCTTTTCTGTAACTATTTTTAATAAAGGATGTCATCTATATAATGAGTGAATATAAAAGACAATTTATGTGATTACTCTTATTATTTATTATTATTGAACCTTTCCACAAACATTTCTTGAATTGTTTATATATATACATATATATATATTGACGTCATTCTTTTAGCAATATCTTACACAATCATCTAAAATTCCTGAATCATAATATATATTCTATACATCATGCATGTGAAAACAATAGTATTATAATTTCAAAATACCTTAACTCAAAATATAATTTATAATTTTTTAAATTCTTATTACTAAGTATATAACATTAAATACGGTATCCAATGTAGTATATTAATATAGTCATATAAGGTATTGTTAGCATCTTCTTTCTTTATTCAAAACTTTGAATACGTTTCAAACCCCACTTATTAAACCCGACATATTGTAGTCATAATTTTTTGGTTGGGCTTCGTATTTATCTATCTATCTATCTATTTATTTATTTATTTTTAAAAGAGGTTGTATCCAATAAGGAGTTTACCAACCCATGAATTATCTTGAAAAGGTAATTTTAGAAAAAATATATAAACAAAGAAATAAAAATCCTTTATCACAAATTTGGTGCGCTAAACCACAAGAAAAATTCAAATGCGTTTTCGATTAGACTTGTCTCTCTTGGCCCACTTGAAAAGTTTTCTTTTTATAAAAGTAATCATATAAATAGCCACCTTAACATCCTTGAAAAGCCATACATGAACCCATAGCAAATATGTGATCACACACCTTTAACTTTCAAACCGATCTAGCCAATGGAATGAAAGAAATCAGCTGGTTAAGTTGGATAAAGTTGACTTACGTGTTTTATTTTTTGACCAATCAACTAATCAATTGTCGGGTACTCCGTACGCGGCTACCAATGGCTAAAGGATGCTCAAGCTGGCCACTAGTCCAGACGGACGGAGCCCTTAGCCCACCAACCACCAATTCCCTAGGAAAACCCGACCCAAACACCCGCCCAAAGTTGATAAGTTAACCTCCATTTTGCATTTTGTGAATATGTGGGGCCAGCCCATAATTTATAAGAAACAGGCAACAGCATATGGCCTCTTTACTTATGGGCTCCATTTTTGCACATGCTATTGAGTTGAATGGTATAGAGGGGGCAAAAACCGGAACCGGTCTTATCCGAGCCAAAGGGTACATGTGGCTCTGGTTTCTCAAAAATCGTAACCGAAATCGGAATTATTATAATAGGTTGCACATTTTCCGGTCAAAACTGGAACTGGAACCGGTCAAAACCTTGTAAAAAACCCTACTCTAACCGGGGCCTCTATTGTGGTATGCAGGATTCGACTCAACCGTTTTGAAGGTTGTAAATGAAATAGAAAAAATGTAACCATTAATTATTATTGTTAAAATTGTTATCTTTTTATCTTGGTATGTGATCGACATTCGACAATAATAAACTAAAGTTCAAGTAGTAAAATCACCAGATTAGTAATAAAAAAATCCAACTAGTCAAAATTTTCAATTAACCAAACCAACTAATTAATAAGACAATAATCCATGTAAATAAATTAACTGAAAACATTAGAACATTATAACATACTATCTTATTTTCAAATCTGATAAAGTTACCATTTTTTGGATCTGTATAATGATAAAGTTAAAAATAAGAAACCAGAGTAAGATATGTCACACAAGCACGTAACTCAGTCATTGCATGAAGATACTAAATCACACCCACCAATTAAAATCAAGATTTAAAAAGATAAAATTTGAATTATCACCGAATCACAAATATACACGTTAAGATTTAAGCAGTTTTACTAGGTTATAATATCCAAATATAAATTATGCAACCCAAATCACGTATATACTAATTGTTTTATAAAAAAAATGAGGCCCCAAAGGTCCTAAAAGGATACCTATGATTAAAAAGATAAATATTATGCTAATCACACGATAACTCTGATAATCTAATTGTTGAATAAACTGGGCCTTGTAATAATTATGATAAGGAAAAAAAAAGATGATATTTTTAAATATTGTTTCTTTCATTTTTGTATTGGATTTCACCAAATGAAAATGACTCATTTAATTTTAATAAATTATTACTTTAAGAACTATAAAAAGTATTCTTAAATATAATGATTAGAAGTGCTACTGATACTAACGATCCACAAAGAAGATCCACATAGCTCAATGTCATAATACTTATGTGCATTATTAACCACTCCGATAAGTACTAATATTTTGGGCTTGTGTATTTCATTTAAAAGACCCGAAGTAACAAGCCTCGGGTAAAAATAGTACTACCGCTCTAGTATACTTGAATTTATAGCTGTCTATTTCTCTTCTTGTTCACCTAGCAAACTTGATGTAAAGGGCGATAATCATTGTGTGTGTGTTTTTTTAATATAAAAGGCTTAAAAATGATACACAAACCAATAAAATCTTACTTTTATTGTAGTGTTAGTTCTCATTGATTATGCAAACAAGTTTTTTCATAGATTGAATTCTTTACAACTAATTTCACAAGATTCAGCAACCCATTGAATATGCATCAATACATTTGTTATTTGTTAATTAACCATTTTTCATCATTTATATATGAAAATAATACAAACTAACAAATTTGGGGTAAAATAGTCCCAACTTCCCAAACTTAACATTTTTAGCTGGTTAGCTAGCCAACTCAACCAAGCTTCTCAAGTAGTTTATCGTTATGTAGAATGATAATTAGTGGTGTGTTGTCATCGTCTTTTTCTACAAGCCCACACCGCCTTTACATGGCTAGATCATTACGCGACCATGATTATAGTGGTTGAGTTTGCCTTTTATAAGATAAAATGATTAAAACACGACTCGAACGTGATGATTCGGACCCTAAAGAATCATATTATCTTGTCTATATTGCCTTTAAGTGTACGTACCATAGGGTTAATTATAAGTTCTTTAAATTTACCTTTTATTCGAAGTTGCGTGAGATGTTTGACCCTAGTACGATACAAGGACATTGATAAGAATAAAATGTAGCCCCCAAGATAAATATGGTGGAGCTTTTCATGAAAGTATTTTTTTTATAATATTGTTAGGCATATTTGAACATGCATTGGTTATTAAATAACTAGTACTCTCCAATAATATTTTAAATATTTTGTGATAACTTTTACATTCTACTTAAAATAAATATATATGAATATGATGAAATCATCCTACTATAAATTAATGTAATATTATCTTGGAAATTTGAGTCATTATTTATATATACTTACTTTTTAAAAGGGCCGGCTCAAGATTTTTGGTGGCTTAAAACGGAGTGAAAATCATGATTTTTTTATACTATATATAAAACTCTTATCTTTTCTATAAGCTTATGACAAAAAAGATATAGTTAATCAAAAAGGAGAAAGTTACAAAAAACATAAACCACAAACAAAATATGAAGATTAAATAAACTTAATTGTGTTGATAATATATTTGAAAAAGGGTTTAGTTCTATTATTTTTTAATCGTAGGTTTATGACTTACTATTAAAATAAGATAAGTTTTATTTATTCTACGTATGCATGTGTATGTTTTATTAAGTTCATCAACTAAATAAAATATATATGGAGTTGAAAAGACACCTAAAGCTTATGTATTATCCCATATATAATAAGAGTTTACAATATGGAGAAACATAAAATAATTATTGAAAAAAGGTCTTGTTGAAATTAATATTATATGTGGTCTTAATATGACATCCACGTGACTACGAATGTCGAATGTGACCTTAATTCATATATTTTCTGTTTAAACATGATTTAGTGGTTTGTAGGTTCTACAAACTCACAATAGTTGGTGGGTGGTGGACCCCAAAATAGACACCCTCAAATCACTTAAAATTGAAGCCATTTTACTATCATAAAACTCAATACATATCAATTTTTACATATATCCCCATCTAACAATCATTATTAAATATTTGTCAAATCATTAAAATCAATTACATATTTTCTACTACTTTATTTGAAGAATAAAATTTATTTTAATAACATAAATATGTAATTTAATTTTTTATTTGAATATATATGTAATAAATAATATTAGGAAAGGGAAAATACATAAATGCCCAAAAACTTATGAGTTATGACCCTTGGAAATAAATTTTTGAAAAATTACCTTTCATCATTTACATTAACTATATAAATAGTAACTAATATTTTTAATTTAAATCGTTGAGATGGTTTAAAAATTATCGTATGGTCTCAAATATGTCTGGCAAAATAGACAGGTTAGGTTGGGTTTAATGGATCGGTTTTAAAAATATCAATTTAATTAAAGTTAAAATGAGATGTAACTAAACAAATAATTTATTTTACTACTTTTCTCATGAAATATATTATTGGTCATTCTTACATGTTTGAATACATTATATTCAAATAAATTTTTAAGCTACCTATCTTGGCTCGTATTATGTTAAGGTGTTACCTATTTAAGCTATTATATAGCCAACATCCCTTACGTACTTTGGAATGCATATGGCTGGTTTCAATCTGGGGTCAAAACAAACTAGCTTTGATCACAATAATACCAAGAAGGTATTCTACAACACATTTACCACTATATTGCAAGTAACATCATGTAATGTATAGAAACATTACCACCTGGGACATATCGAACACAAAGAACGTGAAAAATCAAAGATGGCTTTGAAGTATATTAAATAACACTTTTCAACGAGTTCAACGACAAATTATCTATCGAAAAGTGATATTTTCCAACGCCAGTCAAACCTAGTAAAAAAATCCTTTATAATCCTATCTTTAACGTTTGAAAAGAATCATCGATGTTGTAAATTTCAACTTACTTGACAAATGTTGAAAACTCTAATATAAAATCTCATTGAAAAAGAAATTGTTTTTCTATCATGTAATTACCCATCAATGATTACTTATGAATGTTAAATATTACTTTTGTTTTTACGGTATATTAATTATTATAATACTAGCTTTTTATTTTTGTCATGCATTTTTCTGTTGGGGTTTGGTTTATCTAAACGAATATATCATGTTTTTTGTGTTATTAATGTTTTTCATCTCATTATCATGCTTTTATTATTTTATTCATGTGTTCTAATGTATTCTAATTATATATAGAAGCATAGGAAGTTGGTCACAACAACTGTGCTAATTCGTGTAGGAAATGACATGCTTTATCAAAATATTAAATATTTCACAAGCCATATATTCTTCTTTTCACAACGCAAGTGTTGAAATTTAATCACATTCTCGAACGTCTTCTTTTTTTTAATTAACAACTTGTTATTTACGATATTTTATTTTTTTCTTAATAACATATATAGAAACTTGTTAGTCAAGAAAATGAAAATCCTTTAAAATCATTTAAAAGAATATTAAATAGAACTCTGCTTTTCTTTTATAAAAACATGTTATATAAAAACAGAGTTCGATTCTTTTAATTTTTTAAATTGCCAAGGTATACAAGAAGTAAGATGCTTATAAACACAACTATTGTGATAAAATAATGTTGTTTACATAAATAAATCTTATTTGGGATTCTCACATTAATATGTATTACGCGATTAGTTATGAAAAATCCATCACGAAATCACCAGCTTTGAAGAAAACTCAACACTTAAAAAAAACTCACTTGTGAGATTCAAATGTTGTTAATACATCAGGAACCTATAGGTGTTATTAGAGGATTACTAATTTAGCATAATCATCTTTACTTTATTATCCACATAGCAATTTAGCTATTTTTAACTGTATTTAAAGAGCCCTATTAAAAAGATATATGTTTATCTTTCATCCACACCATAATATATATCTCATAAAAAATACGACATTAAACTATTAAAATACTTTTTTATCCGGGCAAATTTATATGATCTTGTGGTCCAAAGTCATTTGCATTTAGTTTTATTTAATGATATAAGACAACTAGGCTATTCTAGCATATTTTACTTAAATTTATTTCAAAGAAATAAAAGCTATAAATTCTATTATTTGAATAGAGGACACAAATTTTATGATCTAAGCATGTATCTAAATTGTGTACATGAGTCTATAACCTAGTCTTGTTAATAAATCTTCTGCTAGAGTAATTTAATGTTGACAATTACCATCAACTGTAGCGAGTGATTTTCATATGCATGTCTTTATTGTTAAGGATTCACATATGTTTACCTTTGCAGACGGGACTACTACATAAACTCGATAAAAATATGGTATAATTTCTCGACCCTAACAAGCTTGAAGCTTTGTCTCTAAAGCCAAGAAGCGAAGAAACCATGTTTGAAATTTCGTAATTGCTAAAACCGAATAAAAAAACGTACGGACCCTAACCCTAATGGACTTTACATTTCAAGAAAATGATGTGATGACTAATCCAATAGAGAATTTTCTCAATATAATGGCTTTTACTCAAAGAGGTTAGTTTTTGACCAAAACAAATGTATTTTGAATTTTTGGTCAACATTAAGACAGTTCCAAGGACACAAATGTAGATTCTATGTCCTATACAAGTAATAAGATACACACACATATATAAAATTTCAATTTGTTGATCTATTCGCATGGGTCAAGTGAGTTTGTTATTTTTTTTCAGATTTGTAATTATATTCAAGGTTGAATCATTTCGACCTAATTAGAAGTGTAATGTGTTAGTAAGTAATTATAATAATTGGGTGTCGATCTATTTAGTCAAATAAACAAATCTTGCTTTTTTTTATTTGTTTAATTCATTATTATGATATGATTGGCAAATTAAATTGTGAGTGGTTCACGACATGGGTTTTAATTTAAAGAAATAAATTAGGTGTGAGTGTGTGTATAGTATTTTTTTTTAACATCAAATTTTTTCCACATTTGTCTACTATGAGACTAGAACCCTTAACCTATTTTACGGAGGACACCTTTAACACATCTTGATACTATTGTAACAAATGCCCTTTGGTGTGTATAGTATTTAGATCAAATAATATGACATCTTAATTGTGGTAACTCAATTAATTCTGTTAAATTTTTAATTTTTTTTATTATCTTTATTATAATGTATAAGATTATTTTCTTTTATATGTTTATACAAAATCATTTTTTAATCAACATCCATATTAATTATTTGGAATTTTTTTATTTAATTTAACTTTTTTATTAAAGCATGGTAAAACAAGTTGTTTACAATTACACTGGGAGTGTTTTAAAAAATCAAAATTCAAAAAACTCCAAAATTCTAATCGTACCCGAAACCTGAAAAACTGATCCGAATTCTTATTCAGGTTGTTCGGATATATTTGGATCGGATATCCGAATTTAGCTCGAATAACCCAAAAACCCCGTTTATTCAGGTTATTTAGGTTCTTCGTGTTATTCAGATGTAAAAATCAAGTTTATTAATTTGGGTTATTTGGATAAATGCAGATTATATAATCATGTTTTTTATTTGGATTAGGCAAGGTTTCGGATAAAGTCTCAAAATTTTCAAATATAAATAAACCGAACAAACCGTTATTCTACCCGATGGACATCCTTAGTTTACACATGCACACATTATACATAAATTAATTTATATGTGTGAATGTAAGTTTACACATTCCTATATACTTAAAACTGAAGGTCGGTGGGCGACGTGGATAATCAGAAAAGCATACACGTGGTTGCTGAACAAATGGTGGGATGCATATAAATATAACTAGGTTAGCATCCCGTGTATAACACGGGCTGAATGATTAAAATATACTAAAAATAATTATTAATGAAAATTTAAATAATATAAGATTTTTTAATATAAAATATGGCTAAAATTTTGTATGATTTAATAATTTAAGTAATAAAATAATTATATTATTTCTTTAAACAATATTTTTTTTCAAATATTGTTTCTTATATTTTTTTTAAAAATACTATTTTTAAGAATTGTATATTTTATGATAAGTTGGATATTTAAAATGTATTTTTTAATATTAATATATTTCTAGTGTATTATAAAATATGTTAGTGTAAAAATGTAAAACAAAGTATTTTATATTTAATATTATTATTTCATATAAGTTGTATTTAATAGGAGAGAGAGAGGCGAGAAATCAACGATGATGTGCTCTAGAATCACGCCATGTGTCTCTAAAAACCTTAATTTATTAGAATAGATAGATTGTTGGAGGCTGGGATAAAGTGGGTGCTGGACTAGGTTAACTAATACATACACCACAGACAACCAAGGGCTTCTAGCCTAATGGTTACCCTCTTGACTTCCCTATGGGAGGTCTTGGGTTCGAATCCGGGCTGAGGCATATTTGCTGAAGCAAGGTCAGGGGGTTTACCCAGTTGTGGGGTTCCTCCTGGGGTGGGCTCGGGCATACGCCCCAGAGCGTCAAATCCGAGGGGACGGTTGAAATCCCGTCTTGGGTGTCGTTGTACCAAGCCGTTCAAAAAAAAAAACATACACCACAGACGATTTTAGTTGGGAATCTGGACGTCGTCCCCAGCATCAACGTTTCTTTTTTTTTTTTCTTTCGACATCAATTTTTTATATTTTAATATATTTTTTTTTAAATACCAAAACCTAAGTCCAATAATTTTTATTTGGTGTCGACACCACTATAAACGTCTTTTAACTTTTCTGGATAATCAGAAAAACATACATAAAAATTTGATATGTGTCATCAGGGTAAGGGGTATTATGGTTCATAAGCGATCAATTGGTTATAGTTATGGAAATGGATTTAGATTTAACCGAAGTAGCGATTTTGGTTATGAAAATGACCGTAACCGAACCAAAATGAACCGCACCATGCACAACCTCTAGAATTTATATACATTTTCATTTGGTCTACTTATGGCGTGAATTTTGTTCAGAGACAAGTTGAGTCAAATATAATATTTTCTTATTCGATAATATAAAGTCAAATATTATATGTTTTGATGCCGCGCAACGCGCGGGTAACCTTACTAGTTTGTCTTAAATCAAACCTTTGGAGTCAAAATTATTAAACAAATCATTATTAATTTGACACATATCTACATTATTTAAAATCTAACGCTTGTAAACATAAATTACACATGTATAGTTAAACTAGATCTTGAAAGGGAAATGACATATAGATGTAATCAAAATTTGTCACATGTTTCAATTAAGTCTTTAAAACTTGTTTGCTATTTTAAAGCAATTAAACTTTAATTTATTGTTCTTATAGTGTCTAATTATCAGGCCATTAGGTTATCATTTTTTTCCCTAATTTTTTATTAATGTTTTATAGTCTTTTTTAGCATAAAACATAAGCCATACTTATTTACTAAAATAAGTGATTTGAAAAGTGTTTATCAAAATGAGTGTTTATTAAAAATTTTATTTTATCACTCATAAAGATGAAAAGTTTAAAAATTTAAGATAAATTTCTTAAAAAAATAATTTTTTTTGTCAGATTGTCATATTATAAAAAAGTTCTAGAAACTTTTTTATTTATTTATAAATTTTTTATTTAACACTTTCGTTTAAATATTTTTTATAATTGAATTGCTTCTTAAAACTTTTTATTTTATCAAAAAAATTACGAATTGTTTTAAAGTTTTTTAAAAGAAATGTTTTGTAAAACTGTTTGATTCTTAAAATTAAAGTGTAAAAATGCGGAAACAAAAATGTCAAGATTTGTTGAAATTAATTTAGTAATATTTAAACAAAAATTTTGGTACAATATTTTCCTCCATCCTCGTTTTCTTATGGTATTGTTGTAACTTAATGTAGAAGTGAACTTCTTACTTGTTTTAAATTAGTTTAGGTTCTAGTTTTCTTCGTTTAGTTTTATTTCACTGTCTGGTTCGATTAGGTTCTACCTTTAGCCAATGGGGGCCGTGTACGGAGTACCCGACGTTTACTTAGTTGGCCGTTCCAAAAAAAAAAAAAAACTGAAAACCAAACCAAACTTTTTTATTTGATATTCGGTTGGGTTAGAACATTATACAAATCATTTTGGTTTTCAATGATATCATAATAAAATCGTAAACCTAATAACTAATGAACATCTCTAAATTTATGTTAAAATGATTTTTCGTATTTAGTTATATAAAATTGTTTTAACTGCATTTAAAAAACAACACAACATTTATATTTTTTGTAATTAGATTAAGAGTTATTTATAAGGGGCTAAAAGCATTCAACGAAAAAATATTTAAAAATACAAAGATAAAGAAAACATTCTCAAATAACTAAAGACATTAAAAAAACAATTAAATTTAATAAACATCTGTTTTAGTAAATACATTTTAAATAACACATTTTGGTAAATAAGTTTTCCATCTACACTTATTCAGAAAAAAAAAACTACATAATTTAGTCTTGAGATATTTATAAGTTTTATAAAACAATATTAATTAATTTAGTGTTGCGTACTATAACTCTATTGATGCCAAAATCATCACGTTAAAAATTTCAATACCTCAATGAGACACATTGATTAATAGCTATCATGATAAATTTTCATCTATTCAAATATGATATTTCTTTGTCATATAAAAAGGACGACCATTGTTATCACTGAGTCACCTAGCCTATAAATAAAAAGTTACAATTATTTAGAAAATGATTTTAAGCGACAAATTGTTATGTCTATAAATTGTTTTTTACAAAGAAAACAATATATTACACTTTATATATTCGAGAAATATATATATATATATATATATATATATATATATATAGGGACTTATTCAACTAAGAACCACTAAATATGAAAGAACCAAAGGAACTAATTTTGAACCATATGTTTTTAAGGGTATAAAAGTAATTTTCTTTTAAATTAGAGGAAGTTACTATTTTACCCTTTTAAATAACCACTCTATGTACAAAACTTAAAGCATAATGTACAAGTGTATTATGTAGTTCTCAAGTTCCTAACATAAAAGTGGTTCTTAATGGAATACCTCCCTATATATATATATATATAACATTTTATACTTTTTCAATAATGTATAAATGTACGACCGATGATTATTTTTAGAAGAATATATAAATGGCAAAATGGACAAAAACTCAAATTACCGTACGAGTTATACGCGTGTCTAAAGAAAAAACAAAATACTTAAATTAATTTTTTACATGAAACTTGATACTTTTTTTTTTCTTTATAATTGTTGAATATTAACGAAGGTGTCTGCTATCAACACACCAAAATTCAAATACTTTTTTGTAAAAGACCATTATACTATGTTTTTATCACAAAGTAAATTATTTCATGAGAGTTGTGTTCCATGTACATTAAATTTAATAGAGTTATATAAAGCTAATAAAAACAAATCAAAATTTTCATTATTCGATGCAATCAAGGTTGGTTTTTCTATAGATCCAATCTCTCATTAAAAACGTCTGAAAATAATGCTTAAAATGAACCCGGTTGTAAACAATTCGTCATGAATTCGGTTGATTTGTAAATGAGTCAAATTCGAGTTGAATTTGCATCGCCTTGTTTTCGAATTTGAGTTATATTCAAATTATAATGTTTTATTTGGTTCATTCTTACCCTTACTTGTCCCGAACTAAATTTCTTTTTTCTTTATTTCACTTCTCTAATGACCTAAAATTTGATCAATAATTTGCCACTAATGCGTTTTAGTGCGAAGATTGATGCTATAGTTTCATCTATTACTTGTTTTAGTAGTCTGCTTTAATTATTATACTAGTTTTAATATATTTTTAGTGTAATTTATTCAAAAAGTATGTGATGTAATTATCATATGATAACTAATATTATAAATTAATCTTTAAATCCATTTATATCAACTAATTTTATATCATGAAAAGATGTGTGATTATCAACATTAAAATTGATTTTTTTTAATTTCAAACAAAAAAAAAAAACATAAGCCTTTTTTTTCAGAATTGAAAATGAATGGTCAGAAATATGTTTTATGGTTAACTCATTAATATTAAGTTATTATATGATAAAATTTAAGATAAAGTATTGTGTTTAGGTTTATTTTAATATTGGTTTAATTATAAATTGTATTTAGTTTAAATCAGGAGATGTTAATACATCTTATCTTGTAATTATTTACATGTTATTAAAGGTTCTAGTTCTTTGGATGTTAATTTAAGAATTAATATTTTGTTGAGAAAAAAAAATAATCATTAGCTTTTTTTTTTTTAATTTTAAAATTAAATAGATAAAATTAATTTGACTATAAATCTATAATAATTCTTAATAGTTGTAATAAAATATTTTGATTATTGTTTAAATGGATCTCTAATATGTTGTTACAAATGTATCAAGCGGTGAAAGATAGACTCAATGAAATGATTTTGTTGAGTTAAAGAAAAATATACAAATAGCTCAAATCGAGTCGGTTGTGACTTGTGAACGCCGGCTACTGGAGTTCAAGGTAACTATTTATAACCCTTTAAAAAAACTGTTAAAAAACTTTAAAACAAGTACATTCGTAATTTCAATCACTTGATGTCGTAAATAAATTATACATATTTTTAGGAGATAATGTCACATTATGATGAAATTTATAAAAAAAACATGCCTCTTTCCTAAAAAATATTAATAATTTTTATTAATAAAATTATACAATTAAATATTAATAATTATAAATCTTCATATTAAAATATTTACTAATTTACTAAAATTAATTAAATATCATATAATTCCAGTTATATATTATATGTATGTATAATTTTAAAATTATTAAATATATATTATAATTTTTTATTTGGTAGTTTTTAAATGTTCATATTTTTTATTTAATCACAGTTGACATATGTAACATATAAATGTTTATACAAACATTGTTTATAGCATATTATATTTGTTCAAGCCATGTAATATATGGGTTTCTAGGCTAGTTTGTTGAATATTAACGAAGGTGTCTGTTACCAACACACCAAAATCCAAATACGTTTTTGTAAAAGACCTATTTACTATGTTTTTTCTTCACAAAGTAAATTACTTCATGAGAGTTGTGTTACATGTACATTAAATTTAACAGAGTATATCAAGTCATTAAAAACAAATCAAAATATTCATTAATATTCCATGCAATCAGGCTTGGTTTTTCTATAGATCCAATCTCTCATTAAAAACGTCGACTGAAAATAATGCTTAAAATGATTCGGTTGATTTGTAAATTAACCAAATTCGAGTTGAGTTTGCGTCACCCTGATTTATTTTATTTGAGTTATATTCAAATTATAATGTTTTATTTGGTTCATTCTTACCCTTACTCTTCTCAAACTAAGTTTCTTTTTTATTTATTTCACTTCTCTAATGACCTGAAATTTGATCAGTAACTTGCCGCTAATGTGTTTTAGTGTGAAGATTGATGCTATAGTTTCATCTATTACTTGTTTCAGTATTCTGTTTAAATTATTCTACTATAGTTTTAAACTTTTAATATATTTTTAGTGTAATTTATTCAAAAAGTATGTGTTGTATTTATCGTATGATAACTAATATTATAAATTATTTTTTAAATCCATTTATAGTCACTAATTTTATATCATGAAAAGATGTGTGGTTTATATTATCAACATTAAAATTGATTTTTTTTATTTCAAACAAAAAAAAATTCTAATATAAGCAATTTTTTTTTCAGAATTGAAAATGAATGATTAGAAATATGTTTAACGGTTAACTCATTAATATTAAGTTATTAACTTATTATATGATAAAATTTAATATTGTGTTTAGGTTTATTTTAATATTGGTTTAATTATAAATTGTAATTAGTTTAAATCAGGAGATGTTAATCCATCTTATCTTGTAATTATTTACATGTTGTTAAAGGTTCTAGTTCTTTGGATGTTAATTTAAGAATTAATATTTTGTTGAGAAAAAAAATAATCATTAGTTTTTTTAATTTTAAAATTAAATAGACAAAATTAATTTGACTATAATAATTCTTAATAGCTGTAATAAAATATTTTGAGTATTGTTTAAATGGATCTCAAATATTAAGGAATACAAAAGAATTGTTATTGATACACCGATGTACCAATATCAGAGTCCTTTCCAAAAACATAAGATTCGTAATCTTCTAACATAAAAACATAAAAATATTTCACAACAATTGGATTATTTTTAGTTTTTCACCCATAGGTTAGTTGCAGGCTGGTAATTTCAGACACATATACATTAACATGACACGACATGACTTTAAAATGTTTTGTGTTTACTTTTAATATATTTCGTGTTAAAAACAGGTCGACATATAAGACATATTTATTTTTGTGTCTAAACATATAAAGCTCGTTAATACCTGTTTATAACTTAATATAAATAAATAATATAATAAAATATACGAGTATCATATTATTATGTTCGTAATATGATGTGAAAAAAAACAAACAAAAAATTTTTTTTGGATCCAAATTATCTTACGAAACAATCTTTCTACCATATTTGTGATAAGAGTAAAGTCTGTAGTCATCCTTCCCTTATACCCAACAAAGTGTGATTTCACTGGTACGTGTTGTGAATAAAACAGGTGGGTAACCCTTTTAAAGTCTCTAATTTACAACCATAGTTCCTTAATACGCCATTTAACATGTCTTTAACATATTATTTAATGAATCATATTTAATGTTATCTGTTAACATGTTTCTTAACGAGTCACTTTCTGTTTACGTGTTTTAAACATGTCGCATTCGTGTTTGAATAAACATACATGATACTTTTTCTTGCCTTATTCGTATTTATTCATTTCATGTTTCGTGTTTTAATATGTCGTGTCTTAACGGGGTGAGTTATACGAGACTCCTAACAGGGACCAAGTATGTCAACATAGCAAAAATACGAGGGCCAAGGAGTACATGTACTTGTACCAGCATCGACATACACACGCACTTTCAGTCTCTAAAAGTACTCTCTTTCTTTCTCTCTCTCTCACACACATACACCGACGATGCATTCTTTCTCTCTCTACTTCTACTACCTCTGTCCGCTACTTCTACAAACCGACGAGATATTCCCCGCTGTCAAAGATTCCCCCACCGGCCCCCTTTCTCTCCGAATCCCCAAAATCTCAACCCTCACCCTCTTAATCCCTATCTAACCCTTCCAAAATCCCCAATTTTTTTGCCGCTTTTTGGTCAAAAATTGAGTCTTTTTCATCAAGATTTTGGGTATGGGGTGTGTGGGTTCGAAGCCCGACGAGTCGCCGGCGGTGGCGCTGTGCCGGCAACGGTGCACGTTCCTCGACGACGCGATCCACCAGAGATATGCTCTTGCGGAAGCTCATATAGCCTACTGTCACTCTCTCAAGAACGTCGGAGTTTCATTGCATCGGTTCTTTGATGTCCACTCCGCCGCCGTGCACGGCGGTCATAGCCCGCCGTCTCCGGTGCTCAACCTTCCTCCGCAACGAAAAGGGGAGTCTTCTAAACCGGTTCCGGTGGCTGTTCATGGTCATTCGCATTCCGGTTCCGGCGATTCTCACCTTCACTTTCACACCGATTCCGATGAAGATTCCGGTGACGATAACGTTTCTCTGCACTTGCACTCCGTTGCTGGAGAGTCTTCACCTCTGCATCAACACGGACAATACAATAATTTGACGTATAATGATCCTCATGAAAACGCAGGTTCTTCTTATCTTCCCCCTTTTTATCGTCCCACCGGTTATCCTCCGTCGGAAAATCCCCTTTCCGGTTATCCTCCAGCCGGATATCCTTCATTAAATTACCCCCCTGCCGGTTATCCCCCTGCTGGTTATCCTCCTGCCGGTTATCCCCCTGCCGGTTATCCTCCGGCAGGTTATCCACCGGCGGGATATCCGCCGGCTGATTATCCGACCAGTCGTTACACAATGAATTTTATGAGAAAGCAACCGACTCAATCTGTAGTGTACCAGAAACGCCCTATGAGTCCGGAGACGATACATTACGGTGAAGCTTCTTCATCATCCTCATATTATAACAGCAATAATAATTATCGAAACCCTAATAATTTCTCATACAACAACAATTACTTTAATTTCGGTGAGTATTCGGGGTCTGTTTTTCAGCAACCATCGTACGGTGGTGGCATGTCATCACCTCCCCCGTTTCTACAGACTGAAGCATCAACTTCAAATTCAAAACAACCGCCTCCACCGCCGCCTCCGCCGGCACCGAGCTCCACTTGGGACTTTTTGAACCCATTTGAGACATTCGAAAGCTATTATCCACCGTATACACCTAGTCGGGATTCCAGAGAAGTTAGGGAAGAAGAAGGTATTCCTGATTTAGAAGATGAAGATTACTACCAACAAGAAGTCGTCAAGGAAATACATTCTTCACATCCAAGATTCGTGGATGCCAGTGGTGCTGGCAGTGGTGCTGCTGCTGGTGGAAATGGTGGTGCTGCTGGTGGCGGTGGTGGTGTTGCTGGTGGCGGTGGTGCTGCTGCTGTTGGCGGTGGTGCTGCTGCTGTTGGCGGTGGTGGGGGTAAGGCAGATTCAAAGAAAGCAGCAGTTGTTGATGATGATAGTGAGAAAAGCTCGGTGGTTGATCTGCATTACAGAGGTGGACCGAGTGTACCCGAAGAAGAAGAACCCGTTGAGTTCGAAGTTCATGTAGTTGATAAAGGAGAAACATCTAGAGGTGAAAAACCTATTCATGAGTTTCATAATGATTCTGAAGTTGTAAAAGAAATTCAAATTCAATTTGATCGCGCTTCAGAATCTGGAAATGAACTAGCAAAGATTCTTGAAGTCGGAAAGGTTCCACACAACCGCAAGCATGCTGCATATCATGGTCCAATTTTTATTATAAATTCAGTTATTTGCATATTAATATCTCAAAAATTGTACATTTTTACTTAGAAATAACAAAAGTTGCTGATCTTTATCATGATGTGTATCTATGAATCAGTTCCTTCAAAAATGTTGAACGTGTTTTCACCAGCAGCAGCTTCTAAAAACTCTGATCCTGCAAACTTAGATGTCGATGTAGAGTTAAGAACCAGGTCTAAAAATCTTTCATCTACTTTGCATAAGCTCTATTTATGGGAGAAGAAATTGTTTGAGGAAGTCAAGGTATGCTAACTTTAGTTTTTACCATTAATGGAAATATATAACTTTGTTTTATAAGCAATCGACAATTGTTATATACGGTATAGGTCGAGGAGAAAATGAGATTACTTCATGATGAAAAGGATGCTAAACTAAAACGCTTAGATCAACGAGGCGCAGAGCAGCACAAAGTGGATACAACAAGAGCTTTAGTTAGAAGTCTTTCAACCAAAATTAGAATAGCAATTCAAGTTGTCGATAAGATATCCGAGCAAATAAATAAATTGAGGGATGAAGAGTTGTGGCCTCAACTAAATGAATTCATTCAAGGGTAATGTTAATGTGTTTATATATAGCTAACTACACAGACGGTCCTTGTGGTTTGCGGAAAGTAACATGTGTTTAGGTTTCATGTTTTCAATTTTGTAGCAAGTATGAGGATTAAGGCTAACTTCTGTTAAAGTAGGGTGAAATGACCAAAATACTTTGCATTTGACTTTGACTATATGAAAAGTCAAATGGTATTTTGGTCATTTCACTTTAATTTGATGGAAATGCTGGCGAAAATTAGTTTTAATAACGATACAAAATTGAAAACATAAACCTCAAACCTGTTAATTTAAATCCTTAGTACCCAAACCTGTTATTTTTTGCAACTGTAGGGACTATCTGTGTAATTAACTCCAATATTAAATATTAGAATTTATGATTTACTTTGTGTCTTTGTGAATAATTATGGTCTGCAGGTTAACAAGGATGTGGAAGTCAATGCTCAAGTGCCATCATAGTCAATGTCAAGCCATTGGAGCTGCTAAACGGTTAGATGCCATTGCTTCTAGCAAACACTTTTCTGATGATAGTCTTGACGCAACATTGCAATTAGAACATGAACTTTTAAACTGGACCCTTCGGTTTTCATGTTGGTTTGGAGCGCAAAAGGGGTTTGTGACATCATTAAACAACTGGCTCTTAAAATGTCTTTTGTATGTGCCTGAAGAAACCGCTGATGGACCGGTTCCCTTTTCTCCTAGCCGAATAGGTGCACCAACCGTGTTCATAATTTGTAACCAGTGGGCTCAAGCCATAGACCGGATTTCTGATAAGGAAGTGGTGGAATCAATGAGGGATTTTGTGAAAGTCGTTCTTCAGTTGTGGGAACGTGATAAAAATGAAATGAGACGGAGGCTAGCAATGCATAAAAACATGGAGAGAAAAGTTAAGGATTTAGATAGGGAAGATCAAAAGATTCATAAAGAATTGCAAGTGCTCGATAAACGAATCGTTGTTTCTTCTGAAAAAGATAACGTTGCAGTGTTTCAAAGCGAAACCATTAAAAGCATTAGTGCACAAACAAACCTACGGCTCGTTTTTGAGGCCATTGAAAGATTTACAGCTGCATCTTTGAAAGCTTGTGAAGAATTATTGCAACGCATAGAAGAAGATAGAATTTCACGAGAGAAAGAGCGAGTTTCATAAAGAACCATGAATAGAACGAATTCAAGCCCATCTGGTCAATGAAGCTATTGAACCGAAAGGGTTGAGCCATGGCTCTGCGAGTGTCAAGGCCGTCTGACCATGTTTCATGAGCTCAAGCCCATCTGGCCAAACAAGTGCATCAGGTATCAGGTTTGCATATTTCATACACACGACATGATTCAATCAAGGCTCATAGCTCACAAGTCACAACACCACATCTGCTGCATGTTGGCATGCGACTGTTTTTGAGGCCACACTTTTGTAAGTGGATAGTTTTGTTTTTCTTTCTGGTTTAACATATATATAGTAGATGTTAGGAATTAGGATAGTGTATCTCCATTTTTTGGGCCCGTTTGTTCTAGTTAGCTTCTCGTTTTCATTTTAGCAGGCCTGTTTATTCGATCCGCAAAATGAAAATGTGAATGGGCTTAAACGGAACTCATCATTTTATAAATATGATTCTTCATGTAAATAGCCGTTTTTGTTTCTTGTCTATTCCTTGAGCTGCTTCCTAACAACTATAATGTGATTCCTCTTTACATTTATTAAGATTCTTTCTCCATGAAGTTAATAATATTATCCAGCTTACATAAATGACAATGATCATATTTTTCTTGATTGCATTAACCATACCACTAAATTTCACTCATCGCAAAGCTATTGATAGGGTCTATGGGATGCACGCAAACCGTACCTTATCTGGGGGAAGAGATAATATACAAGAGAGGACACTGACTCTAAAACATACAACAGACAAATAAACTGTTTCAAGCATATAGACGAAGTGGTTTTAAGTTGATTATATTTTACTCGATTAATCAAGGAAATTAAGTACATTGGCACATGGGGATGGTGTGAAAATGAGATCTTGCAGACATGGACTACGCGACTGTGAATCTTGACACCAATCCATGTCAGTTTTTGGTAGTCTGAGCTCCGATAACTCCTTCGAATCTATTGGTAGTTTCAGGCTTCGTTCTTTGCTTGCTTCAGATGCCACATGTCTTGATCTTATTGGTGATGGTTCCTCCAGGTTAAGATGTTGATCATGAATAGAGTTTGATGGTGATGAAGAGTCTGCTTCTTCCATGGCTGCCCTTTGTTCCAACACCTTTATGGAAGTTGCCTTTCTGTATATTTTACATAGCACGATATCCTGTCATTTGTCGATCAAATTCAGGTATTTATCATATTTAACAGATCTGATAATCATATCTTTTATATGTGCAATTGTTTAAATAATGTTGTATACATTACTACCTTTGATAGCGGACAAGAATCAGGTAGTCGGTATTCACTCATGACCCAATCGGTCTTTTGGCCTCCGGGTGCCCTCCCTGTGTAGAACACTAAAGTCTTCTTCAACCCGAGGTGCTTTTTCGTGTCTGACAAAGAGAATATTTTACGATCCGATCCAGTTGCTTTCCAGAACCCGTTTATGGTGGTTCGGTTAGGTCTCCCATTATGACCATATTTTTTGCTCCTTGGAACAAAAAAGTACCACTCTCTCTCCCCAACCTTCGACAGTTCTACAAATAGAACAATATGAGGTCAACTTTCAAGTGTGAGAGCCCGAACCGATGAATGAACCGCTTAGTCAGCTTATGCATGATTACTTGAAGGTTGTAAAAGCTTGGTTTAATTTAAAAGGGTCATCATTAAAAGTCTATTGAAACACACATCAACACCATTTCAAATCAATTTGGTTTCATTTGACCTAAAGAAAATGAACTGAAACGAGGTTTCAGTTCATGAAAAAGTTACCTGGTAGAATCCAAGGATCGTAGAGGTATATGTTCAAAAATCTGATGACTTCAAAACATGTGTTGTTTCCTAAAACCATCTTTTTGAGGTAAAATTCAAGCAACTCTTCCTCGGTCGGGTGGAACCGAAAGCCGGGCAAGTCGAGCTTCGACAGGTTCATCTCCTTGTAGAATTCTTTTGTACTGCTAATGCTCATTCATTGAGCTTGTTACTTATAAATAAAGGTATGTAGGGTCCTATTGACTCCAAGTCTTCGTAGAATTTTAAAAGTCACATGATTTGTATTTTGTAATTGAGTTGGGAAATTTGGTGAATGGTGGATCTTTCTCTTCATGGGACCATGTTTTATAAAAAATATAAATTATTTCATAAGTTAATAGTGTATTCATAGACAAACACTATCTATACTTTAAACTTGATATACTCTTAAATTATCACAAGTGCTTTTCCCATGATTTAAAATCACACCCAGTTAGTTGGAGAGTGCACCAACTTACCAATCGGATCTTTTATATTTACAAATATGTGGTCACGTTAAATTAAATAAAAATATTATGGTTTGAATAAAATAATATTGTCTAATGTGGACAACATATTATTTTCAAGGTTTCAAATGGACAAGATAGATATGTTTAAAGGTTCTCTCTAACATTGAGTTTTTACTAGATACAATTCCCACACATACACACACAAAAACATTTATATATCGATTTTAAAGAGAACCCTTAAATACTATTTGTGATTTCCATTCAGGCTCCTAGAAAATAAGTATGTGGTTCATACTATAAGCAATATTAAAATTGATTTGGTTATTCAAAACCAAATTTTATAATCAAGTTTAACATGGTACATATATTTATTTTTAAAATTTCAAATTGACGACATAGATATGATTTAACGGTTTTTTATTCTTTAAAATTGGGTTTTTACGTAATAAAATTTTTGTACACAATTTTTGCTTTTATTATGTCCAAAAACTTACCATGTAGTATATAGGATTAGGATGTGAGAGTGAATTATTTTTTAAATTAAAAAGGAAAAAAAAATGAAGTTGCTTTTGCCTGGAATTTGAACGAGTCATTTGTGGACCCTAGAATTATGTTATAGCAATTTCCTCTCGTCTCTCAATACCACACCATTGAGGCATTGATGCATTAACTTAATTTTCTCTTGTCTTCTCAATACCACACCATTGAGGCATTGACTCAAAGCATTGACCTATTTTATTGTCTATAAAAGTTGATTTTCTTGTTAATATTTTATCTACTTTTTGTTTAACTAAAACAAAAGATTTAGTTCGACACACATATTTAACGACATGTCTGTACCATCATAATTTTATACAAATAATAATTGACAATATAAATGATATAATATTAGGTGTCTTGAGAAACTAATCCTTGTAAGATCTTCTAATACACTTGATCCTAAATTTTTTAAAAACGAAAAATCTGCAAATATATATAATAATGCTCTTAAGATACACCATAACCTATCTCAAGCAGATTTTATCTTACCTTCAAGATGTTGCCGTTTGATCCCTAAATGTCGTTAATTGAAAAGAGTAAAAAGTGTTATCAATAAGTGTTGTTTTAAAAGATAACATTGTGTAATATCATGTCTATAAGGATGTGTGTGATATGTGTGACACCCACCATTGAGTAACAAGTTATGGCGAATGCATCATTCATGGCATGGCTTCTGACCACCACATCCTTGTCAATAACTCACCATATGTTAATGAGTCAAGAGTAAGTAAATAAGGTATGCATTTGGTGTTCTTTTTTTTTAGGGTTTTAGACTCTTGCTAGTCTCTGGTGAAATAAAATTTAGCTGTTAAAAAAAAAAAAGAAGCAAGGTATGCAATATAGACTTACAGTACTATGATTTATCACCTTAGTTTATACTTGGGGCTTGTTAACCCAAGATTTTTCTTTCATTTCCGTGTTAATGAGTGTCAAGCCCAAACCAGCAAAAGACTTGTGTGATACTTCTCAAACATAATGATTTCTTTATATCATAGTATTAATATTAAAGGGTAAATTTTACAGAGTAGCAGTCCGACCAACCATGTTGTATGGAACTGATTGTTGGCCGATCAAAAAGATTCACGAAAGGAAGCTAGAAACGGCAGAGATGAGGATGCTTAGATGGATGTGTGGGCACACGAGACTTGACCGAATAAGGAACGAAACCATAAGGGGAAGAGTGGGGGTAACTTGCATTTCGTACAAGGTTAGGGAAGGGAGATTGGGATGGTTTGGTCACGTGAGGAGAAGACACGTGTTGGCTCCGGTTAGAAGAGTAGAGAACCTGAGTGTGGAGGGGAAGAGATACAGGGGCCGACCTAGGCTGACATGAGAGGAACAGATTCGTCAGGACATAATAGCATTGCACCTCTCTGAGGACATAATCAATGATAGAAATTCATGGAGGCGTAGAATAAAGGCTAGAGACTACTAGAATGATAGGATATATGTTAGCAGCCTTACTTAAAGGTAGAGCCTTAGTTTTTACAAACACATGCTTGCTGATTGGTAGTGTTTACTCTGTGTGTTTTTGCTTATTTACGTGGTTTATGTCCTTAAATTATATATGGCTTTGCATAGGTTGCATGCGTATTCGGTGTTTATATGCCTTGTTTTTAATCATACTTTCTTTATATATGATTGTGTATATGACCACCATATGATTGAGATAGGTGTATAGTTTTTCTCTTTCTGACTGCCATATACTTCTGTAGTTTTACCAATACAAGGTTTACTCTTTTTTTCATAATAAAATATGTCTTTGAAAAAAAAAAGAAAAAAAAAGAAATTTTTTTTGAGCTAGGGGTCTCTTCTGAAGCAGCCTCTCTACCTCTTCTTGGGGTAGGGAAAAGGTTTTTTTTTCATCTCATCCTTCCCAGACCTTACTTAAAAGTGGGATTTAAACTGGGTACGTTTGTTTGTTATAATATTAATATTATGTTATGATGTAACATTACTGTACTGTCTATACACATTGATGAGGAAAACTTTTTTATTTATTTATTTTTTTGATGATCGGAACATACTTATGTGGTAAACCCGTAGGTCCCTTAATATCTGACTAACTGAGAGGAACATGTAAAACACAACCACAATTAACCAGGTCAGAGGTTTTTTAAAAAAATAAACTTAAGTAATAATTAAACTTGAGAGTTGAGACCTTTAGGCTATCTCTTATTCATTTTATGATAAACATGGTAATAAAAGAAGTTAAATAAGTAAAAATAACATCATTTAATGGTGAGTTGATTTATTATTATTATTATTGTATTTTTTTATTATTATTTTTTTGTTTTGAGTAGATATTTGTAATTGGTGTTTTTGCAATAAAGAAATGTTTTTGCAATCTTCTAATCCTAATAAAAGAGTAAATCCAATGCCACATGTCATTTTACTAGCATGTACACATCACTAAATGCCACATGTCACTCTAAAAGTATTGCCACATAAGACTAATGTACAAATATCATCATCACAATAAAAGTTGAAAATCCTCATTATCATAAAACACAAATTTATTAGCATTAATTGTATCATAACTTACTATTGTTTTAAATTTAAAAATTAAACAATAATATATTATTAATTTATTAAAGATAATAGGTATAAAAACTAAATTATTCAAAGTTTTTATTAATTTATTATTAAACAAATTCATTCAACTTTACATTCCTCAAAATATAAAACAAACATGATAACAAATCCATCTACTTTATGTTTTTTATAAAATTAAAAAAAATTAACGTATTTTTTTAGTAGAATGACCTCATATTTGCAATGAATAAAATTTCATGTAATACTAAATCTACATATTATACTATTTTTACATATAATTATTTTTAAGGTTTTATATTATTTAAATTACGTATAAAACATTATAGCAATTTAAAAAACTAACATGCACAATAAATTAAAAAACTTTTAAAATTCTAAAATTCAAATATGAAATAATATAATAAACAACTTATTTTTTTTTCATTACTTAAATTTATCTTTATTGATTATTATTTCTCTTATACTATGTCATGCAAAACTATGAAGATATGATAGCATAAAGCTAAAAAAAATAGTAATAATTGATTTTATAATGTTTTACGTCAATTGTAATTATATTATTTTATTAAACTTTTTTGTGAATTTAATCTTAACTATATATCAACCCGTGTTAAAAACCTAGTAAAGAAATATACAAAGAAAAGATAAAAAAAAATGCAAACGAAGAAGGTCTATAAAGTCACTCCACAAAACCCAGGGGGTGCTAAGTGAAGATTTTTGCAACAGTAATTCTGAATTGTAACGTGTGGTGTCTGCATTTCCACCCATTCGTTCTACTTTTACAGCTTTAGATCATCTTCTGCCCCCTGTCACCACCACTACCACCACCACCACCACCTCCGGCGATCTGTAATTTCATAAACTTGTGATGTGTAGGAATTCACTCACCTGAATTCTCAGATGGCATCTATAATATAGCGGAAAATGTGTTGCGTCAGAATTTTCTGATAGATTGACCGATCCATCAGATTGGAATCTATGATATGGCTGGGAGTGTATCTTCGTCGAAAGAATATAACTACAACAATGATTCGAATAGTAGTAGTGAGAGATGTGGCGATGAGAGCTACAGTCTCAGCGCTGACGTCAGCGAATCTGAAAGTTCCGGCAGTTTCTCCGGTCGCCGCTACAACCACAGAGCTGCTTCTGGTTCCTTGACTTCTTCTCCTTTCGGTGCTTTCCGTACAGTTTCCGTCACCGATTCCATATTTCCGTCGTCTCCGTCGTTTACCTTCCCGCCGTTTGGCGGGAATGATGATGTGATGGTTTGGGAAAAGAAACAACCTCGAAAACAAAATGATACCGATATATCTGGTTTGTATACATCTCTTTCTGTATGTGTATATGATGAGATTAGGAGACAGTCAAATTGAACACATTATATACATATCATGTTTGAAGCAAGTACACATCAATTTAGCAATTAATTAGGGGTTTTTTTAAAGCATGAATTGATCTTGCATCTAGCCTTAGTATCTGTGCATATTGCATAATTAAACTCAAAAACACAGTTGTGTTCCTGCTTTAGATCTAATGATGTGCTCGATTTTCATAAATTTGCAGAGATTGACATGATGAAAGAACGGTTTGCTAAGCTACTTCTTGGTGAAGACATGTCTGGAGGGGGCAAAGGAGTTTGTACGGCCCTAGCAATCTCAAATGCCATAACAAATCTGTCTGGTTAGTGAATTTTCAGTTTAATGTGTCAACTCTAATCGTTACCTATATGTATGGAGTCCATCACTCAAATGTGTATGCACAACAGTCCACCTTTGGTTGAACTATCTGCTTATGATTGAAAAATGACAGCCTCTGTTTTTGGAGAATTGTGGAGGTTGGAGCCACTGGCCCTGCAAAAGAAGGTAATGTGGTGGAGGGAAATGGAATGGATTTTATCAGTAAGTGACTCCATTGTAGATCTTGTGCCTTCCATACAACAGTTTCCTGGTGGAGGGACTTATGAAGTAATGGTCTCGCACCCACGTTCAGATCTGCATATGAATCTCCCTGCTTTGAAGAAGATTGATGCTATGTTAATTGCAATGCTAGATGGGTTCTGTGATAGGGAGTTCTCTTATGTTGATCGGGGGATAGCTTTACCTCAAGGTGAGAATTGTGATGCATATCCATCATGTAATTCGTCAGCTAGGCCTTCTGTTAGACAGGAAGAGAAGTGGTGGTTACCTTATCCTAAGGTTCCTCCAAAGGGGTTATCAGAGGATGCTAGAAAGAAATTGCAGCAGTGCAGGGATTGCACCAATCAGATACTTAAGGCAGCCTTGGCAATAAATAGCAATGTTCTTGCTGAAATGGATATTCCAAGTGCTTACTTGGAAACATTGCCCAAGGTATTGTTTCAAGTCATGGATAGTTAAATATTAGACATATTGTTCTAGGTAGTTCCGTAGTTGCTATTATTATGGTGATTGTTATCATGCATGAAATAGTTTTTTTTTTTCTTTTTTTGGTTTTTGGTTGAGCATATCTACCCATGTCGTTTTTTTTTTAAAATCTAAGTTGTCTAAATTATTAGGATAGCAGATTATAGGAAAACCTTTTAAATCATGTGTCTACAACATAATGCATCTTAATCTTAATCTAAGTTCTAAATTTTGATCTGTAACATCTTTTTTTTTTTTGGCAATGGGCAGGATGCTCGGCATACATGATAATCATTCATCCTCATAAATTACTATCATTTCCAGCTTTCTTCGTTCTGATGATTTTTTAACTTCATATGGTCAATACTTGATTATATTGCTTTTTAATTATAATGTATTTATGGGTTTTAACGTCAATGAGGCAAGCAAAATTGATGAACTTGAGGTGTGTATACAAGTATAGATATTCACATGCATATATATGTATATACACACACATATGCATATATACATAGGAGTGAGTTCACATGACGAAATGAGAACAATTAATCATCTTACTGCCTTTTACTTTGACCGTTGAGTGCATGAGTAGGGGAAGAACATGATTCACTGAGCGGAAGAGACATAATTGTCTAAGATCTTAGTTATCCATTGAAAAATGATTCAAAGGCCAAAATTGGTTTTGTTGGTTTCTAATTATTTAATGGTTTAAAATTCCCTCTAAACACACACATACACACCTGTTGTAGCATACATTGGCAGTTGTATACTGCCACTAGAAAGTTTTGCAAATTTGGAAAGCATGTGACACTCATTGGGCTAGTTTGTTTTAAACGATGTTTAAGATGACATTATCCTTATATTTTCTAAGCTGTGAGTTAGCATTGTATCATGTTCTGGATAGAGTTTTTGTTTCCTGCAAATCACACTCATTCTTGCCTATCTAAAATTCAAATTTATATATGTTAGTTGCATAACAAGACTGCAAGAGTGATATGATATATTGATATGCTTGAGTAATTATGATGTACGCTTTATCTTAAATTATATATAATTTGTTTTTTTTCTCATGGTTGCTCACAACTGAATGATGGTTATGTAATTTAATCTTCTTTACATAGCCTTTGGGTTGATAACAACCACATTCCAAATAAAGTTTATTAAGTTTTTTTTTGAAAATTAACAGAAATAGTTCATTCTTTAGTAGATCTCTTTCAACACACAATACTATATACCTTCGGGTTCAAATCCCTCTATTCCCCCTTGTTGAAAGTTGATAACACGGGCACATACATGCATGAAGACAATATCTACTTGGGATATTGTCAGTTTTCTTTAGCATATGTAGAAATGTTATGTAAAGACAGTACTAGTACAAGTCAAAAACTATATCAATTATTCAGTAAATCTTTTTACTTATTGCTCCTTACATATATGTGGTCCAAGAATTGATCTTGTTTTTTTTTCCTTCTACTGCATGAAAAATATTAATGCAGAATGGAAAAGATTGTTTGGGTGAAATCATCTACCGTTACATAACCGCAGAAAAATTCTCTCCAGAGTATCTCCTTGATTGCCTAGATTTGTCATCAGAACACCATACTCTAGAAGTAGCCAATAGAATTGAAGCCGCCATCCATGCATGGAAGCTAAAAGAGCATAAAAAGCATCCAAAAAGCAAACGTTCCTCGTGGAGTGCAAAGGTTAAAGGCTTGGTTGCTGATGGTGATAAGAATGCTTGCTTATTTCAAAGAGCAGAAACCCTGCTACGTAGCTTGAGACACCGTTTTCCTGGCCTTCCACAAACTTCATTGGATATGAGCAAAATTCAGTATAACAAGGTATGTATACAAGAAGTCTTATATACATTTTCTATGGGAACCTTATCAATCTATGTTTATAAAGCTTGTCTACTCGTGAACAGCTTCAAGCTTAAGCCCGAGTCAGGCTTTGCTTGTTTATTATTTGTTTAATTATTTTATTTATACATATATAATTGTTTTTATATTTATATAGCAATAAATTTATATATAACATAACATCTATATTATTTAGTTATTTCTATCAAAGTTTGAGTTTTATGGAAACAACAACATACCTAGTAAAATCTCACTTTTCTAGGATCAACCACTTTTAAATAAGCATATCATATATTTCTTAGAAATTTTTTATAGAAATATAAAAAATATGACTTATAATGTAATCATATTATTACCAAATTGAATAAAATCATCACTATTTAATAGAAGAAAGAGCTTAGAAAAATTAATATTTGAAAAATGTCACATAAATATTTTATATGAGAGAGGGGTGGAAAACCAATTCTAAGATGCTTTAGTAACATAACATGTGTCTCTAGACAACTTTATTTATTCAAAAAGTTAGATGGGGTGCCCGTGTGAGTTGACCGGTAAAAAACACTTTGGTTGCTTATTTTGGCTTGTAAAAAGCTTAAATCTTCTCGTTGGGCCAGCTTCTTTAAATTAATTAATTATATTTAACTAAATATAACTATTAGACTAAAAAATCCAATTTAAAAGGTCAAATGGTGTCAAAAGAGGCAAATGTGTCAAAAGGGTTAAAAAGTGGTTTATTTGATTTGAGATTAATTTTCTCTTATAGCTACTATATCCCTCTTTCATTTGTTAAAGACATGAATGTGGGACAAACTGAAAAGTTAAAAAAAACCTATAGTTTTAAGGTTTTCAAGCTTTGTGAGTTATAGTCCATGCTTAAGAGTTGTAAAACTCTTGATTTTAAGTGATTTGATCAAATGATCATTCATCATCATGTCCTTCCAATATGTAATATGGTATAGTATAGATTAAATAAAAATTAATTATATTTTTATAAATAATAGGGCTTGTTTTGACTCATTTTCCTGATGAAGCTCGGCCACATGCTCGTTCATTAAGTGAGCTCCTATTTAGACATGAGCTTGGATCGAGCTTGTTAAAGCTTAAACTCGATTCAAGTTTTTAGCTAGATGATATCAAGTAGTTCATAAGCGGCATAGCTCGTTTGCACTGATGCCTAGTTTCTTTGACATGCAACTTGTTTCTTTCTATTGGTGTATTGGTTGCAGGATGTTGGTCAATTGATTCTTGAAAGCTATTCAAGGGTGATGGAGAGCTTGGCATTTAACATAATGGCAAGAATCGATGACGTCATCTTTGTAGACGATGCCACCAAACGTTGCGTTGCTACAGAATCCTTGTCGGTTTTCAACCGAGAAGGTTTACATAGCCTTCCTGTTCAAAAGCGGATGTCTCCGAGCCCCTTTTCACTCCAAAATTCACCTTATTCTTCTCCCTTTGCCACTCCAACATTCTGTTCATCTCCACCTGTCCCAGGTCACATAAAAGTTGCTGACGTGGACATGCCATCATGGACATATGCTGCTGGGAAAGTATCTGTCAACGCTCCAGAGCGTGATTAGTTATATTTTGACGGGTCGGTTAGGTCACCACGCTCTGTTATTCGGACGGAAGGATGATCTATTTGCCAAGGTGATCCCGGGTAACTGAGCGTTTGCTGTTCAAAAACAAAAAAAAAAAAGTTATATTTTGAGGTTTTTGCATCCTTGTTTTCTTGTTACTGTCTAGGGTATATGATGATGTTGATGTTATCATGAACACATTATATTATATTGTTTGAGTAGGTTTAAGTTTGATACCACTATGTGAATTATTGTTTAATTGATCTTGTGTTCCAATGTGTATGAGCACACCGCACACGGAGCATCTAAACTGATATTTTAATGTGTATCGAGAACTGGAGGAATCTTTCTTGGTTGTTTGTTGTTAATAGCAGGAACATATACCTTACTTTAAATTTAAATAAATGAATTTAACCACTTTTATTCCATTAAAAATAAAAATAACTTTGACTTTCTTTTTATTATAAAATTTCAGTTACTTGTTTGAATAAAAAAATAGAGTTACTTCAGCTAAATCCTTTTTTAAACACGAGTACATGATTATATTTACAATACACACACATATATATGCATATATATATATATAATAAAATTTTAATATTTTAAAAGTACATATTATAAAATTTACAATCATTGTGATTGGTATGGAATTACAAAAAAAAAAACAAAGAAAGAAAGAAAGAAAAACCGTCTAAGACCAGTACTATAAAAGATATAAGATACCTTCAATTAGAAAATATCCACGACAAAAGGCTAATTTGTGAAATTGAAGGAAAATATTGCATGTAATAAAGTAAAAATACCATTTACTTCGTGTTCTATAACTTAAATGATGACAAATAAATTCAAATCATTTCCAATTGAAAAATATACGTTTTGAGGACAAGAATGAATCTATGAAATAAATTAAGCTCAGGATTTCAAAAGGTCCATGAGTTTCAATCATCGCATGATTTCATCGTCAACAAAACATCCTTCTTACTAAGGAGCATACTGTTATTATAAATAATTTCATATAAATATTCTAAAACACAACAATAACTAAACATATTCATAAAAAATAATGATAAAATTCATTCTTATAAAATTTTACGGGCCGTATGACATTATAGTGTTAAAGCGGTATCGGTCGCCCAAAAAGTATACGACCCGTGTGATCTTATACAATTAAAGTTTTAAGTTTGCCAACAATTCTAGTGTATGGTTTTTATCAATTGACGGCTAGCGTATGATTAATGGAAGGTTGTTTATGCTAACAGTGGCAAACATTCACAAATAGACAAATAGTTATGTAAGTTGTAATATCAAAATATATATATTTGTGATGTTTTTATTTTTATTTAGGTTAGTAAGTCAAATATAATAAATTTTGCTCTTAAATTTTAAACTCGTACCCAATATAATTTTTTTATTTTTATTTTTAATTCAATGTTAATGTTTTTTACGTTATTTTTTAAATTCTATTTACTATTTTGACTACTTTATAATTATTCTCACATCACTTATAAATTCAATTTAATGTCGATTAATTTTTATATTCAACAGATAACAGAAAATAATAAAGAAAGAAAAAAAATGAGAGGAAAAAGAAAAGAAAGAATAGAAATATTTCCTTAAATTTATTTTCAAATCAAAAGGAAAAAACATAAATAATTTTGTCTAGTTTTCTTTTCATTTTCTTATTTTCTTTTATTAATTGAAACTTGAAAACACAATATGTTTTATTTTCATTTCCTTTCTTTCTTAAATAAAATTCGGAAACACAAACGCGTTTCTTATTTCCTTCTACTTTATTTTTTCTCCTTAAATGGACTCCGAAACAGAGCGTAAGAACTGCTAATCGCATCTTATTATTTTAAATAAAATTTTATTTATCTCGAAAACATATCCTAATGATTATGGCTCTCACCTTCTAATATGGAGGTCGGGGGTTCGAATTCATCTGGAGGCAAGTTTGAACAACACCAGGTGAAGGGTCAGCTTGGGGTTTATCCCATGTTTGATTCTGATGGGGGGGAGATTTACCTATTCAACGTGATTCCTACGCATCAGGGGGTATGTGTACTTACGGCAATTGGAGGAGTCCGATCTTTGACGATCGCCCCCAAAGGGTAGTGAACACGTGCGTCGTTCAAAAAAAATTATTATTTACACTTATAAAAAATTAAAAATGTAAAATTATATCACTAAAATTGGATAAAGTGTACAATATTTGCCCATCAAAATCTTTTTCCACCACTTTGTTTTGTTTTGTTTTGGGAACGTTGCGTCTCATTTTCATACATCATCAATGGCAGACTGGTCTCAACTTCCGAGAGAACTTCTCGACGTCATATCCACCCATCTAATCTCCGACACCGATATCCTCCGATTCCGATCGGTATGCACATCATGGCGATCATCCATCCAACCCTTAACCTCTCGTTTTCCGATCCTACCTTACGCCGGAATCTCCGACACCACCTGGGGTTTCTACCTCTCCAAACGCACAATCTTCCGGGTCGGATTGCCCGATCCTGATCCTAAACAAACCCACGTCCCATGGCTGATCAAGGTCGAAAGAGACAACCCGCAGAAAACCCATTTGATGAATCCGTTAACTGGATCGGAATCCATCCCCCTTTTGCCCAATTTCCCTAGATCCCTGAGTTTGTTAAATTTTAGGGTTACGGAATTAGGCCAAGAATACGCGTTGCAGTACATTAGTTATCGGCCTAACGCGAATTCAATTGGGGATTCGGTTACCCTTTATATGGAAAAAGTTGCGTTTTGCAGCTCCGGTGTTGATGGGTTTGTGTTGTTGACTATTCATGTTTCTGGAAAATTGGCGTTGTTGAAGAACGGTGACGTGAAATGGAACATTATTAACGATCTGCCGTCGCCGTACGACGATGTAATATTCTTCGACGGGCAGTTTTACGCGGTGGACAACACTGGGAGGACGGTGGTTGTTGATCCTGAAACGACGTCGTTGAAGGTTGTGGCGGGTTCGGTGTTTGGTGGGGATAAGAAGTTTTTGGTGGAATCTGTTGGGGAATTGTTTTTGGTTGATAAGCATTTGAGTGTTGGACCGGATAATGATATGGATTATGATGATGAGAATTATGAGTTTTATGAGGATTTTGATTGCTTCATGAGTGAAAGGACTGTGAAACTTGAAGTTTATAAGCTGGATAAAGAAGAAGAAAAGTGGATTGAGGTGAAGAATTTGGGTGATAGGATGCTGTTTTTGGGTGATAATTGCGGGTTTTCGGCTTCTGCTTTGGATTTCCCGGGTTGTAAAGGGAATTGTGTGTTTTTTACAGGGCAAAATAGGGAAGATGATGGGTTGAACAAGAGTAAAGGTGTGGGTGTGTTTGATATGGAAAGTGGTAGCATTGGGGCTGTTCCTTATAACTCTGGTTATTCACAGTTGTTTTGGCCTCCACCTCATTGGCTTTATCAAGATCCATTGGCTTTGGAAGTAAGTCTGTTCTTTTGACTGTATCTGGTTTCGTAATTATCGTTTTGATTCAAGCCGACTGTTCTTGTAATTGGTCACGCCTAAATGGACTGAGAAACTGTTAAACTTTTTTAGTTTTAGGTTTACATTTGAGATGAAGCTTTGATAAATGAAATAGAACAATGCCATCATGATATCATCTGTTTAGTGTTTTCTGACCTATATCCAGGCTTTCCCTTTGATCATTCATGAATGTCTTTAATTTAACTTAGTAGAGGTTTGGATGTGTGATTTTTAAACTCATTGTTGCAATTTGAAGAATTGGAGGCAGTTAATAAGATAAATAAGTTTAGATAATATTATCGTTGTCCTTTTAAGTTTTAAGACAATAATCAGTTTTCTTACTGTACTAGCTTCTTCAAGTGTTGCTATTGTAGATTATCAATACATCAGAATTACAAGGGATTAATTGCATCAAAATATGAAATAATTTCACCCTTTTGATATTGTATGCTACATACTTTGTTAGTTTGTTTAACATGTAACATTCTTACATTTAGAGTTACAACACAATCAAGAAAAATTAAATTTTTTTAGATTTTTATCCAAGGTCAATCAAAAAGTGAACTTAGATTATGAAACTGCACACACAGAATCTTTATAAGAGCCGGGGGGTCTCCAATGAAGCAGCCTCTCTATCTCTCTTTAGTGTAGGGGTAAGGTTTGTCTTCATTTATCTCTCCGAGGCTCTACTTAAGTGGGATTTCACTGGGTATGTATGTTTGTTTGTCATAAGTGTTGGTAGAATTTTTATTGCAAGATAACTAGATAAGATTCTTGAATTCTGGCTGATTTGATGCATGCAGAAAAAATGCCTTAAGAACTGAGGAATCGACGAATCGTTATCTCCTTCTTGTAAATCTATACAGAACGCACAAAGATATTATATCTAATACTGGTAGGCATGTTTAGTTTCCTATAATAACATCATGTTATTTCCTTGATAAGATTATGAAAACTAAAAAGAGTTTTAGGATTTCCATTTTGACATCTGATTGCAAATGTTGTCATGTAGTTATGCATAAGCGCTTGTTGATCACATGAACTTGCAGGATGGACTGGATCATCTTGCCATATAATCGATTCGGACAAGAAGGCACACGATGACACAACTCGAAACATTAAAGTGTACATATCTTCTTTATGGCTCGTGATCTTGTGCTACTAGTTGTATAAACCTGCGCATTTAAATTTCATTTTTTGAAAATAATTCACTCTCTTTCAATACTATGCTGATGCTGGTTTATTATGGCTGCTTTACATTTCTTTCAGCTGTTTGAATTAGGCTCAATAAAATTTTAAATGTGGTCGGTTTGGTTTGTTATTTTACATTTCTCATCCGGAAGTCATTTTCGTCCTCAAAATGTAACTCTGGTCATAAACTCTATGTCGTCCTTGAAACCCAGTCGCTTAGGAGCTCCAAAAAAATGAGCTATAAAAAACCAAACACAACCAAGTAGTGATCTGACACCTCCAAAAATTAACAGATTTTTTTTATACACATTCTTTATATCTACTTTTTCTAAACTAGATTAGAATCTCGTGTCTTACATGAGTTATATAAATGAAATATCTTGATAATAAAAAGGTTGCGTCTTTAAAAAAAAACATGTATATTACATTGGTTAAATATATCATGTATTAGACTAGTTGAATAAAATATAATGCAAATTGTTAATATGTACAACTGTTAAAAAAATGTTTTTATGTATCATTTCTAAACTAGATTAGAATCTCGTGTCTTACATGAGTTATATAAATGAAATATCTTGATAATAAAAAGGTTGCGTCTTTAAAAAAAAACATGTATATTACATTGGTTAAATATATCATGTATTAGACTAGTTGAATAAAATATAATGCAAATTGTTAATATGTACAACTGTTAAAAAAATGTTTTTATGTATCATACGTTGATGTGATAGTTACAAATGTTGTAAGTTTGATTATTTTTAAAAAATTTCAACTTGGTGTTAACTTTTTATTTTGTATGTGATAAATGGTGTTTCATCTAAGTATACTTAGTTTTTTAAATATTATTTTAGCATATATAATTTAATTTCAATCACAATTTATATTAATACATATAAAAACTTAAAACTAAAACTTGATTTCTTAAACATAACCTATTTTTTATTATTTTATAAGTTTTATTTTTATAATTCAAATCTTGCAAAAAAGTTAAATGTTTTTTTTTAAATCAATCATAAAAAGAAAGTATCATTATTCTTTTTCTTAAAGAAATTTTAACAATGAGCATTTACATATTTCTCTATTTTAATACCATTTATTATAAAAAAGTTAATTACATATTTATTCTTTTAAATAATGTTTACTCTTCCAAATAAACGAGCTAAAATATCTAATTGTTTTAAGAGTTGGATAGATATTTAATAAATGTTTTTATTAGAAGGATATATGTAAAAATTCTTTTTAACAAAATAGTTTGAAGCTCATAGTATTTAGAAACTTTAAATATAAGTTGTTTAAATAAAATAAGTTTATTTCAAAACTTTATAATTAATTCATATTCATAAATTTTATGATGCTATACCAACACATGGAAACTAGATAATGATTTCCTTCTTATTTATCTTTTATTGGGAACCAATTTTATGTGACGTTATTTTTATTGTTGTGTTAGTGTACATTTGAGTTTTTTTTTTTAACAATGACCGGTTGGTTGTGAGTCGAACCGGTAGTTAAGAAGCGATTTTTGAAAAGTTATATTTATACACACTTTACGCCCCATTTATGGTGCACGCATATAATGTATATATGTGTGGGTCCTTAAGGGACAAAAGTAAAAGTGCACTAATTTTAACGTTATTTCAATTATTTTGTGAAAATAACATTAAAATCATTGGAATTATCAACTTCAAATGATAACTTTGAGCCGGGGACTCTTTCGGAGCAGCCTCTCTATCCCAATTGGGATATGGGTAATGTTTGTATCTATCCTCCCCCAGACCCTACTGAAAAGTGGGAATATACTGGGTAAGGTTGTTGTATATTTATACACACTTTATTTTTATCAAAATAATTTATGATTAACTTTAAATTCATAACGAAAATATAATCTTTTCCGTCATTTGTTCATTGAAATACGTTCGAGCGCTAGAATCCTAAGACGCCAATTTGCTTACGAGAAACTTGAATTATCAAAACCATGTTTTATAAAATTGGATGCTTGAAGCCAATAGAAAAAAGATATATAAAATAGACTTCTTGAATTTAAGTGAAAAACTTAAAGGATTAATCCAATAGCAATAAAGCATATGTTGCAGCGTATAAAATATTTGAGAGTGGTGTTTTAACCTACAAATTCCTTGATCGATCTTTCCTATAAAAATATGCTCTAAATGTTAAAAGAAAAATAAAAAAGAGTTTTTTTTTTTTTTTTTTTTTTTTTTTTTTTAAACGAGGATAGATTGAAAATGTATTTAACAAAATATGTGATTTTATTTTGTAGCTTACATATATCATCACGTGAATTGTGTAGGATGTGGAATAGGTTTTGGATTTAAATGAAACAGCTATCACTACTAGCAAACATTATACTAACATATCATTAAACTATTGTGATTTTTTTTTTGAGTGATTTTGTTTCGAAATTTTTTATCATAACCAAATCCTTTTTGCAATATACACTAATTCATCAAAAAAATTTAGAAAACTCTGAAAAAACTATCAAAATTTAAATAGTTTTACTCAAAACTAAATTAAAATTTACTCTAAAACCGCATGATAGATTTTAATGCAATATTTTGAAAACCTGACCGGACCCGACCAGCCGGTCGGACCGGAAACCGGTGGGTGAACCGGTCCGGTTAGGGGTTCTGGGCCGTTTTTAGGTGAACCGGCCGGTTGACCCGGCGAATCGGTGATCGGACTGGTTTTTTTGTTTATTTTTTATTTTTTTGATTTTATATAATGTTTATAAAATCATCTGGTTCAACCGGTCGGACCTTTAACTGGTAAGAAAACCGATTCGATGTCCGATCCGGATTTGAAAACGTTGTTTAAATGTACTAAATATCAATTTAGTTGGAAGGCCAAAATGCTTCAAAAAAAAAAAGGAAAAAAGAAGAAAAAAAGAAAAAACGAACTCTTTCGAGTTTTAACAAACAAAATCATCGTTGACAATAAAATATCATCTTCATTCGACCGGAAACTTGATTTTCCGACGAATGATCATCTGATCGGTTGCATGCCGTGAAGAAATTTCATTCGATGGATTTTAAGGGATCAATCGGATCCCCTCGCGCCAACAAGCACACGCGAAAGAACTCCGCCGGTGCCGGCGACGACTCTCACATCTCTCACCTCTCCGATCACGAAGCCTCGACTGCTCACTCTGATTTCATTGTTAAAATCAACGGAGAAGATAGAGACACCAACGGAAACAATGCGATCAGATTCCGACGTGATTTAAGTCACCACAACGTTCAAAGAAATTCTGGTGGCATGGATGATCCGCCGTCGAGGCTGATCGGAGAGTTTTTGAACAGACAGAAGGATTCCGGAGGAGAAATGACGTTAGATATGGATATGGAGATGGATGAGCTTCGTCACGGAAGTAATTCCGGCAATTCAGTTGATCGAAAGCTTCCAGACAGTCCGATTAAAGGTAAAATGAATAGCGAAAGCATGAATTTGAATCCTAGGGTTCCAAACTCGAGAGATTTGAAAGTTTCGTTTCAACAGCCTCATCAATCGTCGAAAGTAGTCGATATTGTACCGGAACGAGGCGATCAAAAGAAACAGGATACAGAATCATCAGACGATGATGACTTAGATGAAATTCGATTACCGGAAATAAGACGAAAATCGAGTAATCTGAACAATATAAGTCGTGTTAACGATGATAAAGGTCCGTGTGAGGTTTTGAAATGCACCTCGTTTCAAAGGAGAGCCACTATAATGCGAACCAGAACACAACAATCGAGATTGATCGATCCGCCAGAGGTTGAGGTAGAGGTTCCATTATCAGGTCCAGCTGGTAAATCAGGACAATTTAAATCAGGTTTGTTATTACCACGAACCTCAGGAATACAACCAAGAGGTGAAGTTGAGGAAGAAGATGATTCCTTGTATGAAGAAGATAATCCAGATGATTTCAAACGGGCGAAACTCAATGCATTGACGCTAATCCAATGGATTAGCCTTATTTCAATCTTGTCTGCTTTGATTTGCACCCTTTTGATCCAAAACTGGAAGCAGAAAGTAGTCAGGGGACTGCACATTTGGGAATGGGAGGTTTTAGTGTTGGTTTTGATATGTGGTCGTTTGGTTTCGGGTTGGGGTATAAGGTTTATTGTCTTCTTTATCGAGAGAAACTTCCTTCTGCGCAAACGGGTTTTGTATTTCGTGTATGGGATCAGGAAGCCTGTTCAGAATTGTATCTGGTTAGGTTTGGTTCTGATTGCTTGGCATTACATGTTTGATGAGAAAGTTGAGGGTCATAACCGGTTCCTCATGGTCATGAACAAATTGATGGTGTGTATGCTTGTGGCTACTTCATTGTGGCTTGTCAAAACCCTGATGGTTAAAGTACTTGCGTCTTCGTTTCATGTTAAGAAGTTTTTTGACCGGATTCAAGAAGCATTGTTCAACCAGTATGTGATTGAGACCCTTTCAGGCCCACCATTGGTTGAGATCCAGAATAACATAATAGAAGAAGAGAAAACAATGGCGGAAATCAACAAACTTCAAAATGCAGGTGCTAACATGCCTCCCGGGCTTGGGGAGAATGTGTTTCCAACAAAAAGCGGGAGGGTGATCGGGAGTGGAAGATTACAAAAGCCGTCTAATGCCATTAAGATTGATGAGAAGGAGCAGGGGATAACAATCGATCATTTGCATAGGCTTAACCCCAAAAATGTATCTGCTTGGAACATGAAAAGATTGATGAGAATTGTTCGTTTGGGGACATTGAGTACATTAGATGAGCAGTTACATGACATGAGTACACAAGAAGATGAATCAGTTACTCAAATCAGAAGCGAAATTGAAGCCAAACGGGCTGCGCGCAAGATTTTTATGAATGTGGCCAAGGGTGGCTCCAAGTATGTCTTTATATCCATTTCAAAACACCTTTAGTCATGATTTAAAGATGATGTCACATGTTTGAGATTCTAGATGGGAAGTTTGTTGTTTACAGGTTCATCTACCTCAATGATCTGATGCGTTTCTTGAGAGAAGATCAGGCTGTGAAAACCATGTCTCTTTTGGTAGGAACACCTGGAGATGAAAAAGTTAGCAAGGCAGCTTTAAAGACTTGGGTGGTAAGAACTTGAATCAGAAAACCTCAAATCCTTAACACTTAATTATGGTTTTTGTATTAGCTATTTACTATTGTGCTCAAAAATAATAAATTATATGTTGCATTTGATCAAAATTTTCAGGTTAATGCATTCAGAGAGCGAAAAGCACTCGCCTTGACACTAAATGATACAAAAACAGCAGTTAATAAATTGCACCAAATGGTGAATGTGTTGGTTGCTATCATCATTGTGGTTATCTGCCTCTTAATACTGAACATTGCAACAAGCAAATTACTAGTTTTCATAAGCTCCCAAGTAGTGGTGGTGGCGTTTATCTTTGGCAATACCTGCAAGACCATATTCGAGGCCATCATTTTCTTGTTTGTCATGCACCCTTTTGATGTCGGTGATCGTTGCGAGATAGACGGAGTTCAGGTGCCGAAAACATGTTAACATTCTGCATGATATCCATGTCTTATTTTCTGAATCATTAATCTTTTTGTAGATGATAGTAGAAGAGATGAATATCTTGACAACTGTGTTCTTGAAATGGGACAACGAGAAGGTTTATTTTCCAAACAGTACTCTCTCAACCCGAGCCATCAGCAACCATTACCGCAGTCCTGACATGTGGGATTCAATCGATTTCTTCATCCATATCACTACTCCTGCTGAAACTATAGCTGTCATGAAACAAAGAATAGTCAAGTAAGAAATCGATCTCTTGTATAGTTCTTGTCTTCTTGAGTCTAGACAAATATCACGACTTTAACAATAGAGTAAATTACAGTTTTAGCCTTTGTGGTTTAAGTGTTTTAACTATTTCGGCCCAAAATAGAATCTCTATCAATTCAGCCCCAATAGTTTAGACAACTATCGGTTTTGGCCCCTCAAACTTAACTATTATAACGGTTTTGGCCCAAAACCTAACAATGGTTGGAGGCCAAAAACGTTAATTGTCTAAACCACAAGGGCTGAATCGATAAAAGATTCTATTTTGGGCTGAAATAGTTAAAACATCTAAACCACAGTGACCAAAACCGTAATTTACTCTCTACAATAAAATAAAGAAATTATAGATTGAAAAATTTTGGGAAAAGTTTTTACCTTTGGACACATGATGGTATTTTGGTTTTACAGTTGGGGCAAACCGTCTATGACTGTTTTTACCACATGATATGGCATGTCAAGAATTTGCATCATTACTTATGACCATGTAAAAAGTAGCACTAGTTATGTCATTTTTAAGTTTGTAAAAATTACTTGATTTTTTATTTTTTTTTTGGCAGATTCATCGAGAGCAAAAAGGATCATTATTATCCAAATGATATAACAGTGGTTTCATTAACCCTGGTCGAAATAAACACAATCAAGTTGCACATTTGGTGGAGACATAAAATAAACTTTCAAGACATGGGTGAGAGGTACATACGAAAAGGTGCGGTGATCGATGAAATGGTTCGAATCTTTAAAGAACATGATGTCGAGTATAGATTGTACCCGATTGATATCAATATCCGAAGCATGCCTACACCTGGTACCACCAGTCGGGTTCCTCCGACATGGTGAGAAGGAGCGGTTAAAAAGCCGAGGTGGTACAACTTTGAATGCAAGGCGTACAAGTTTACAATGCTTCCTTAAGAGTTGAAACATAGAGTCTAAGCATTGGGGAAATCTAGTATGCGGATGTGCGCACAAATTGCATGGAATAGTTTTGAAGGGCTGCATAGAATTAGTTTTGAGTTATAGAGAGAACACAAGTGATTACATCTTTGCATATGGCTGAAATTGGGATAAGCTTTTTGGTATGTCAAGTCTTGGTTTTCATTGCTTTTCAAGATAAATTATTTTCAAATTTGAATTACTATATAGTAACATTTATTTATATATTTATGATATATTTAACACATGATCAAAAAAATTGTTTATAATATTAAGAGGATATGCAGTCGACTATGTTGGACGCCCATATCTGTTGCATATGATCATCGAAATCCAACATACCAATCCATTAGGTAGCTAATATAATAATCTACAAGCCATATCTGTTGCATATGATTTTAGGGATTGAATCCCAAAAACAAATATATTAAAATATAATAATAGTAAAAAATAAAACCAATACGAAAAATAACTGTTATATTTTTTTAGATAAAATCTTGCTTTTATTTTACTAATGCATATAATAATGGAATGTGAAGTTCATATCCCCTAAAAAAATTCCATTTAAATTCAAAATTCCATGTTTATAAAATAAACATTCTAAATAGAACAACTCTTGTCATGGCAGGACTTACGAGTAGAGATGGACAAAAAACCCATTTTGGAACCGATCCTACCCAAACCGCCAGATTTTAACCTGGCAAAAAACTCTAAAAAAAATCGATTTGTCCACCTCAACTTACGAGGGCCCATTAGTTGGTGGATGTAAAGGAGCAGTTCTTCATTTAAAATAAAATTTGTTGTGTGACAAGTAAAGGGACCAACTGTTTGATCAACAATTGTATTTACTGAATTTGATGTTGATTCTGTCCTAGGGCACTATTATTATTAGCGCATGGCGTGCACAGTTGCAATTTGTATGAGATTCAAATGGATATATTTCAAGATCATTCTCGTATTCTATTGCACACCCCTTGTAAAAAAAATGCTTAAAAATTGAACTCGTAAAATATTAAAAACTGGCCACATGATAAGAAAAAAAAAAACAAACAAACCAAAAAACCCAATCTTTATGGTATATTATAAGGCCTAAAAGAAACAACAATCTTTATAGTTGTAATCATTTTTATCTCAAATATGTGAAAACAGATTTACGATGTCGCGTGTCATAGAAACAATCAAAATCAGCGACGCCACAGCCGTCCTTGTTGCTTCTGCTCCTGCATTTTCCTGAATCGTCACAAACATACATCTTTAGACAACATTAGTAGCACATCTCTAGGGAATATACCCTTCAGTTGTAACAAAATAACCTTTTTTGGCAAATTAACGTCTGTGAAAATAATTGATAGCTAACGAGATAAAAAGTAATCTATAATTAGGCTTGAAGGAAACAGAAAAATTACATTGATCTTGGAATGGAGTGAAATTCTTTCAAAGCATAGTACTTTCTAATACAATTTCTAAAAGTCTTGTAGTTCTTTTTTGAATTTAAAAGATGTAGTAAAGGGATTTTTCTCTGATAACTAATAATATATATGAGTAAATTACTGAGTTGGACCCTATGGTTTGCTTGTATTTCACTCTTGGTCCTTAAGTTTATAAATTACACATATGGTCCCAAACGATAAACATTTGTAACACATAAAGTCCTTAGGTGAGGGTAATTTGGTCAAACATGTGAAGATAATTTGGTGACCTAAGGACTATATGTGTTACAAATATTTAAAGTTTGGAACCATATGAGTAAATTATAAAACCTAGGGATCAAGAATGATATATTAGCAAAAATTGGGACCATCTTGGCAATTTACCCTATATATAATAAATCTACATATATAGTTTTGTTAGTTTTTTTCCCCTTCTATATTTTGAAATGAAATTAAAACCGACTTGTATCCAAAATAAATAATTCGGTCTCGTTATATCCAAAATATACTTTATGCTTGATGCAACTTAGTTTGCAATAAAATCTATGTTCAAATGTAGACAGGCTGCATATTTAGATTTATATTGAAATATTTAATACTTCAAATTAATAGAGAAAAACTGATATTATCTTGAATAAAAAATTAAAAACAATGAAAAAGTTGATTCAAATCTGGGGTTACTACACTTTAAAAATGCAAAAAAAATAAAATCGCATTAATTCAAGATATTGTCATGAAAACTACATACCTTCGAAAAAAATACATAAAGAGATGATTAGATCACGACTCATAAATTGGAAATAAAAAGAAGCTAAAATTTACCTCTGATGTTCTTTAGTACGTTCAGCGAACTCTTTGGCTATATCACATCCTTGATATGAAGCTAGTACAGGTCGAATATCAGCAGGCCTGTGACGTGCAACATCTGCAATTAAAGGACTAACAAAATTCAGCAATTATATATACATCAGCTTCTTATTAATATCCAGTGCTTACAGTCAAGAAACGGTATTAGATCCAAAAGTGCTGTGTCATCAGCTTCACATTTCCATGGTTTTATTGGCACACAGTTCTCTGGTTGTAGACAACTCTCAAGAGCATTACCACTCACATACAAAATCCTTGAGGGATCTCTGTTAAGCTTTGACAAATCCTACAACAGAAAACGACATTTCATGCAATAATACATTTTATGTGAATACAATGTGGTAATCATTTAAACTGAAACATTTTCTTATTTCTGGAAAAATTTCATGTTAAACTTCCTTATTTCCCATCTTGCTTTTAACTGAAGGCTACTTCAGATATTTGAAATTTAGTAAAACTAATTTATTAAACTATGTCTCAAGTTAGATAATGCAATTGTAGCATGGCAAAGAAAATAACAACTTAATCATATTGGCTTTGAATGGTTAAAGATCAGGAACATATAGTGCACTAACAAGTTTATGTATTTAAATATTTCAATGGCCAAAACCTCTGAGCAGTTTAAAAGTTTCAGATAGCCAATAAATGGAAACAGATCCCCCCTAAAAATTTCGCTTAATGTGCACAGTATCTCATGAATACGTCGCTATAAACAAGTTTTTATTTCTTTATGATTCAGATAAAAGGTGGTTTTAACTCCAATACTTTGGATGGATTTGGATTCATTTGTCTCTAACAAGTGAAACTATAAAAAAGTAACTGAAAAAGGAAACATATCCACCAATGGCTGAGCTTGAAGAAACTTAAAGGAGGGGCAGAATGTTTAAAAGGGGAGCGAAATCAGTACCAATAAATAATTTTAACCGAAAAATTAACACTACGGACGGAAAAAATGGGGGTCGGTTTCCCCCCGCCCAAATAAAGCTTTGCCCTTGAACGGGTAGAAAGCATGGTTGTCAAAGGCACAATGCACACTCATGGTTCAAAGGATAAACTTTAGGGCTAGGCACAAGGCTATAAAAATGACGAGCGCCTCAAATAAGCAATGCACATAGCATATACAAACCATTTTTAGGGGTTTTACTTTTTAGACATGCTTTAGCTTGTTTAGACTTTAGAGCTAGCTTAGAATAGAATAGGCAGATTTCAAGGTATTTTTGGAGTTTCTAGCAACCTTTGTTGAATTTTTACAGAATTTGGCCAGAAACTTGATGGCTCAGGCTGAAACCTTTGCCAAAACTTTGTTGGCACTCACCCGAGGCATGGAGGGTCGCAAGGCGTATTCACTGTGCTTCACCTCACCTGAAAGCCTAGGCGCACGCTCAGAGGGCTTTGACAACATAGGTGGAAAGTTGCCAAAAATGTATTTCCAAAGCATAAAAATCCTCTTATATCAATTTATGCTATAGAAAAAGTATTTTTGTTCAAACCCATCTCGATTCAACATGTATTTGAGAATACCAGTTTTGTGAATGATTAATAGCCCACCCATTCGTCACCTTCGGTAGAATTGTAGAAACAATAGAAGAATCCAGTTACAAAAGAAGCATACAGCTCTAAACAAAGGACATGCAAGATAATGTCTAATAAAAGATCAACTGTAGTGACATACTCTATAGTGTTTCCCATCTTGATATCTAGTTGCAGCCCTTGATAGCCTATACCTTATGCAGTGGTTTCCATCCAATCTATCAACAATAGGATCAACATACTGCACACAAACAAAAGCCAGAGATGGTAAAGAATACAGCCTAAATGTAAGACAGAGAGAGGGCAATACTAGAAAATACCATAGCCTGCTGATCAGAATACACAATGATTTCATAAAATTGAGCTAGACGCTCCAAAAAGTCATCAACTCCTGGCCTTTTAAATGTCCTCCAACCTCGATCACGCTTTAAGCACATACATGATAGAAAAGGAAACGTCAACAAATAACCCATGACATTAAAGAATAAGAGTAAAAGTGCAAAAGCAAGGATGAAATGCACTATATACCTTCCAATCAGAATAGAGTAAAGTTTCATTAAGATCCAAAACCAATGTGAACACGTGCTGCTCTTGTGGATGCAAATCTGGAAGAAGCAAGTCTGATGACGGTTCCGTAAAGCCCTACAAAAAACGAATTACTTGAGCAGGAACCAAGGAAAAAAGAGCAGTTGACTTAATCAGATTGAGGAAAGAGGTAAGTATGATAATACTTAAGTTTGAAAGAATATATACACACCCGGACATGTTCTTCTGTAGCAGCACGCAGATCCATATAAAGTTCAACTAACTTGGCAGGAACTGAAACACCGGGTAGTGAAACCAGAAACATAATAAGTACAATAAGCTAAAAATGTATTAAAAAAAAAAAGAAGAGGACACATAGAATGCTCAATTGTTCACAGATTGGTCATGTATTTTTTTATGTATCAAATATGGAGACTCATGTTTGACAACCCCAAACAAAACAAACAAACAAACAAACATACTTACCAAGTATATTCCCACTTTTCAGTAGGGTCTGGTGGGAAGGATGGACACAAACATTACCCCTATCCCAATTGGGATAGAGAGGTTGCTCCGAAGGAGTCCCCAGCTCAAAGTTATAGTTTGAAGATGATCATCATCATCCTAACACTTTTAACGTTATTTTCACAAAATAAGTAAAATAACGTTAAAATTAGTGCAATTTTACTTTGGCCCCTTGAGGGCCCACACATATATGCATTATATGTGTGCACCGCAAATGGGTGTATTTGACAACCCCAGACATCAAAATAAAAAATAACCAAGCCATGTAAGATGTATGACAGTTGACACCCTGATGAAGATCCAAATCAAACACACAATAGAAATAGGAATTACAATTGAAAATGATAGGAAGAAGATAGATATGATGATATTACTGAAATCCAAATTACATCCAAATGACAATGAACAATCAATTACATCATCAGAGATGACCCAGGGTAAACCCTTCTCCACAAGGAGCCAATATTCAGTCTCAATAATATTCCTCTACCCTCTACTCATAACCCTTCTCTCTATTTATAACATACTAACTAGTAACTACTACCCATAATATCACTTCTAGAATATACTATCATTTACTAATTACTTAATAACTCTTTTACTAATATTAATATATGATAATTCCTATCACTACTCCCTCCTTATTAAAAAGTCTTGTCCTCAAGACTTTGTCCCAAAACGCCGCCCAAGGAATCCACAGAGCCCAATGAGTGATTTGGTCAACAACAAGACCAGGCAAAATTTTCAAGTGAGCTAGCGAGTGAGCCACGTCCATCAATCTTTCACCATATTGACAAAATGCCAATGATTTTGTCCATGCCAGGATTGATGGTAAATCTATGGCTGTGTCGCACACCATTGAGTACTCAATTAATGTTGGTCCATGTGTTAACTTGTTCCCCTCCAAATCAGTAGGTTTTGCATCCCGTTCAACTTCTGTTAATTTATTCCCCTCCAAATCAGCAGGTTTTGTATCCTGTTCAACTTCTGGGGCTTCCAAAACACTTTTACTCACATCCACTTCATCATGAATAGATGAAAAAGCCAAGGAAGGGGTTGAAATTCCCTCCACATTGGAAGGAGACGGAGTCTCGGGATTATTAAAGCGATGGAGGAGTTTCAATTGAAATTCGGTCCACGAAATTCCATCATAGATCTGAGTGATAATCTTGTACCAGTGTTGAGCCACCCCGACCATACTTAAGTGAACAAGACGAATGCGAAGGTTGTCCGGAATGAAGTTGATATCGAAATAGAAATTGGTTTGTTGAAGCCAACCTTGAGGATCGAATCCAGTAAACTTAGGGAGTTTCACCTTCTTTACCGACCAAGGGAGACCCGAAAAAGGGTCCGATGGTTCTGAGGTCAAAACAGAGGAGGAAGAAATAATACCTGAAATACCAGAACCAGGCGACTCATTGACTGGTTGTTTCTCATGTCGTTTCATCCAATCGAGCATGAACTGCCGAAATTCAGCCTTTGCAGATCTATCGGCTTCCAATTTCTTCAGCAACACCTTGATTTCAGTCACATCAGCTTGAAGTTGGTTAATCTGAGCCTCATGAACATCCAATCGAGAAATAAACTGTGTATCCATGGAGATAAAGGAAAGATGATATCCAACAGAATCAATGAAATTGAGTTAACAGAAATTGAGTCCAATCAGAATTGAAATTGTAAACAACGGAAATTGAAATTGAATCCACAGAAATTGATATGGAAATTGAAATTGAAATTGAAATTGAGATCGTGAATCGATTAGAAATTGAAATCATGAAATCGGAAGCACGCAGATGAAATTAAAAGTGGCGAAACCTACAATTAACGAGGAATTGGATGGCGAAGGTGGAAAAACAGCCAACAATTGACGAAAATTTAGGCGACGACCGCGATTAAGTATGCGGCTGTTCTGAAATCGGCGACTACTTGCAGCGAACCAGAAAATCAACAAAAAAACTTACAATCGACAATGAATTTGATGCAAATCCAGCGATTGATTCCTGAAATCGGCGCTAATTGGACGACAAATCTGGGAAATCAATCGAGAATCGTCTGAAATTGGGAAACAACGGCGACGCTGAAATCTGTAATTAGTCGACGGCAAAACTAGACAATCAACAGACAACAAATTGAGATGAAATTGACGGGAAGCAATGATGAAATTAATATGAAATTGGCAGGTCTGAGGCAGGTCGGACCATTGATGAAGATCCAAATCAAACACACAATAGAAATAGGAATTACAATTGAAAATGATAGGAAGAAGATAGATATGATGATATTACTGAAATCCAAATTACATCCAAATGACAATGAACAATCAATTACATCATCAGAGATGACCCAGGGTAAACCCTTCTCCACAAGGAGCCAATATTCAGTCTCAATAATATTCCTCTACCCTCTACTCATAACCCTTCTCTCTATTTATAACATACTAACTAGTAACTTCTACCCATAATATCACTTCTAGAATATACTATCATTTACTAATTACTTAATAACTCTTTTACTAATATTAATATATGATAATTCCTATCACACCCATACAATAAAAAGAAAAGGAAGACCCATAATGACCTCCATCCTTCTAATGTAGAAAGGTGAGGGGGTTTTGCCGGTAGCTTACACCATGATTATTATAGTTCCTTTGGATCCTGAGAACTCCTTTCCTACCTCTAATTATTCAATCTGAAAATTTTAATTGCATTCTCCAATCTCAAGTCACTCCTCTCATTCAATAGGTGCTTAATGTATTAATCTTCCTAGTTTATTCCAAGTTGCTACTATGGTCCAAGACATGTGTAGACGCTATGTGAACTGCATCATCATCATAATCAATGTTGAGAAGGCAATATAAGATGCTTAACATAAATTTTTTAAACATCTTGCACCTTATCGTTAGATCAATTGCCATCAGTTCATCACTTGCATCAATTTCAGCATAATGTAATGTCCATCACAGTATATGTTAAGCATAAACAGAAGCATGAGATTTTATGCAAAAATGGAAGCAAAGATGAACCAATAATTATGCTAGAATAGACTTCAAAGAATTGTCCATGAGAAACAACATTAATTAATAAATTCATGATTGTGTTCCATGTTCAATTGGCCCAACACAATCCAGAATAATGAGCATGTGGCAATAGCATCAAAAGAAAGCACTCATAAGTCATAACAAACCTGTCATTGTAGCTGATTTTAGCATAGCTTGAAATTTCTGCATTTAAAGATAAGTACATGCGTTAGAATTTGAGGCTGCACATTCCACAATCAATTAATCATAATATGATGGCTAAGATGATTAATAAATAAACAACGATGTAATCCTCGCATTTATCAAATATGTGGTTTAAAAAAATTCAATCAAGTGAAGATAAAAGATGTCAAAAGAATACATTCACTTTATACTATCTCAATATCTATCTCATTTCATGATTTCATGGATCAAACTTCCTTTAATATCTAGATCAAGACAAAACTACTACCGTAAGAAAACTACTTTCTTTCCTAGTGTTATTTTAGTGCTCGGATCCATAGCTCTAGGAACAAGAAATTTCACATCAACTCTAGCCAACAGACTCACATGGAATAGCCTTTAGTAGTTCCATCTTCTGTAACATATTTTTTAAACAACATGGTTTAACTGTATCCATAATGTTAGCAATCAGAAAAGCATAATAGCCATATCTAAGCAGAAACCGCAAATAAATAAAGCATGCCTAGCCGGATCCAATCAACCCATTACCAAGCTACAGACCCACAAAGCAGACTCTCATCTATAAGTAGCAGGCCAATATGGTCCTTCAGCAAGCATGAGAATCCTATTTGAGAAGGCTAATGACTGAAAAATGAAGAGCTGACAGTAAGATGTTTACTCAAGCTTCAAATTGAAGCTTGACAGAGCATTCAGGTATAAAAAAGCTATAACTACTTTGATCTAAACCATATTTTAATTGTTTATTAAAGATGTGGAACTATTTAAAGGGAGAGCCAACTAGGTAAACCGTACACACACATAAACAAGTTGGAAGTTAGGAGCATAAGGAGCACTAGCATATATGTCAACCCTGCAGCAGATATTTCCTATTATCTAGTCCAACATCCTTTTCACCAGCTAAAAACAGGAAAGAAAAAATAAAATCAACTACGAAATATACTCTTGAATCTTGATGCAATCTACCACCATACATTCAAAGCAGCTTCATCATCATATACCACATAGGTATCAGTAAACCTATGTACATATAAAAATGGAGAAACCATACAACATATAAAGATTGAGAAATTATACTAAGCACGCACATCAAAAGAAGGCATATCATCGTCTACAGAAACTTTTGCTGAAGCACGCAAAGCCTTTGTCTTCTCATCAACTTCTTCTAAAGTGTATGCTGCAAAAAAAAAAAGAAATACGTGTATGGTTGATACAACATGAAGAAGAAAAAGAAGAGAAAACATACTAGTTGCAATAAGTATGCCAGTGAGCATCCACCTCAATTCTTATCCCAAACAAGCAATCATTATGCCAAACAGTATTTGTTGCATAGTTGTAAAAGCCCTCGGGCGCTCTCCTAGGCGCCAACAAAAAACCAGGCGCATGAAACGCCTCGTGGCATCCTAGGCGCCCTCCGGTGACTTTTTGGCAAGATTCCAGTAAAATCTTGGAAAATCCGGAAAAGTTGGAAAAAATTTAACCATTAACCAGTCTAAAACAACCATAAAAAGGTTTTTATATTTTAAAAATTATACATAACTAGATTGTTAATTGTTTTATAGTTAGACTTCATATACTTTTTAAAGACTTTTAAGCCTAAAACATAGAAAACCTCTAAAAATGGTAATTTAATACTATGCACTAGTTCAAAAAAGCCATTGCTTTTTATGCGCCTAGGCTCAGGGCGCGGCTTATGTGCCTTAAGTATGTCTTGCGCCTTTGACAACTATGATTTGTTGCAAGAAAACCAGGAGCAGAACCCAAATACTAGCAAAAATTCAGCTATGTCACCAGTTATTTTTTGTAATGCTTTGGTTCAAAGGCTCTTAATTGTTATTGACGCTGATTTTCTTGTATATTTTCTCTTTCAATTTAAAGTGAAAGAAACGACCAGGAGTATTATGCAAATTACTAGTCACTTAAGATTTTGCAAAAGATACTTGACAACTTATGAATAATGAGATTCACATGTATAAAGGGAAAACACATACCGTAGGTTGCATAACCAGCAGTGGCAACACCTCCAGTAAGAGCCGCAATTAAAGTATACTTAAAGAAGCTCCATGGTTGTCCACCAGCTCTGTCAGCTGCTGCACTTTCCGGTGGTGGTGGCGGTGGCGGCGGCGGCGAGGTTGAAGAAGTGGGCTGGTTACTGAGAATAGAGGAGGACATGATTGGTTCACTGGGACCATTGGCAGAGACACTTGAATATAAGCGAGGATTCTTGTTGCTCCTCTGAACAATGGAGAAAATTCGTCTAGATCGTGCAACTATCGACATTGCTTTCTATATGGTAATCTAACGATCTAAGAGTTAATACTCTGTCATGATCATTAAAGAAACCAATAGTTATTGACGATGAGGTTTTGTCAAACCATGCAAACAGATAAACTTTTAAAAACACAAAACAATTGAAATATAATACTTTAATGAACTATGATGATTGCACTAACTGTTCTGTACAACTAGAACTACTAGCTGTTTGATGCTTTTCATTTTATAAATAAACATACTCTATGACAAGTACAATCAGATTGATTATCTTGTGAATCGTAGAGCTATAAGAAATGTCTTAAGAATTAAGATACATAATTACAGTTATTATACATTTGTAGATGTTTGCACCGCTCTAAGTCTCTAACAAAATGTATCATACCACTTGAGAATTTTCATCACAGTTCACAAAACAACTTTGCAAGCATTAATAGAAATTAGAAGCAGAGTATTCACACAAGCTAAAATGGATTGAAAATCTAAATATACAATGCGATATTATCACTATGGCATATGCATCAAGCTGTCATACAAAAGATATGCGGAGCATCAATTACGATTACATCTCTAACAGCTACTTATATCCTAAAATCATAGGTCAAAAGTTAAACCTCAGATGAAATAGCTGAAGGAATCACACTCGAAGCTTGTAAACAATATCGAAATTGAAATTTCGGAAGGAAATCGAACGCTGATTTGAACCTACGAACAAAATCAAGCCGGAAATAGAGACACGCAAGCAAAGTAAAACCTTGATTCGAACTTCCAAACCCTAAATCCTCTGGGCTTGTGTGTCTAGCCGGTTTGAAGGTGGTTGCTGGTTACTGATGATGTGTACATGTGTGCCTCGTCAGACTTAAAACCTACAAAAACCTCACACTTGTGAAATCGCGAACGTTGAAAATCGAAATGAAGGGTTGAAGGTGATGGACTGATGGCGTGTTGTGTTTAAGCGGTAAACGAATCGAACGGTTAGCGAACATTTCAGGAACCGTTCGGCGACAAGTCTGTTTATGCTCGTTTGTTTAATAAATGAACGAACACAAACAAAAATTTTGTTTGTTTAGTTAAAGGAGCGAACATGAACAAAGCTCGTGTTCTTTCATTTGTGTTCGTGAACGTTCGATGACATGTTTATTTACTTTCGTTTATGTTCGGTTAAGTTCATTTATATGTGTTGTATATTTTAAAATTTTAGTTTAATACTATAATATTTAAGTTATTTTTATTTTAATACTATAATTTTTAATTTATATATTTATAAATGATTGTCTTCAATACTTTAGATTAAAAATATTGATTTTATTATTTATATAATATATGTTCTGAAAATCAACCCAATGGTCAGGGCTCTTACCTTTCAATATGAAGGTCAGGAGTTTGAATCAATCTGAAGGCAAGTATGAAGAACAACATTGAAGGGTCGGCTTGGGTTTATCACAGAGTTGATTCCGATATGGGGTGAAGTACCCATTCAACGGGGTTCCTATGCATCAGGGGTATGGGTTCTCATGGCAGTTGGAGGAGTTCGACCTTAGACGATCGCCCCCAAAGGGTAGGGAACACGTGATAACACCGTCGTTAAAAAAATGGGGTAACACGTGATAACACCGCCGTTAAAAAAATGGGGTAACACGTGATAACACCGCTGTTAAAAAAATGGGGTAACTTCATATAAATGTAACTAACTTTTCATTTTGTTCTAATCAAGTCATTCAAACTTTTTATTGTCCCAATTAAATCATTCAAGTTATTTTTGTGTTCAAATTCTATGTTTTTAACATGAATAGTAGGTAATATTACTAATATATGTTGATATAAGTTTGAGTTAATAATTCTATGTTCTTATTGTGTTAACCGAATAACTACATCTTATTACTTTGGGCTCACATTAATATAAATCTAAAGGTGTATGTTTTTCTTATTTTTTAATTAATGTAATAAATGTAGGGCTCACTTACATTAATAAAAAATAAAAAAATACACCTTTATATTTACTTTAATGTGAGCCCCAAAGTAATAAGATGTAGTTATTCGTTTAATGCAATAAACATGGATTAACAAAGGAACCACACCCTATACACACACACACATATATATTAAGCCAAAGGTGGGCAAAAAAGGGAACCGGTCATACCCGAACCAATGGGTACATTGGGTCCAAATTTTTAGACAAATTAGGGCTGAAACAAGAAAAACCAGAACTGGTTCCACTTGTACCCCGCCAAAAACCGAACCGGAACCAGCAAAAAACCAATCAGAGCCGGTCAAAACCGGACCCAAAATTGGTTATTAACTTTGTTGACAAGAACCAGAACCTGAACCAGTTCAAAAAAAAACCTGATTTGTGCAACTCTAAGCCAAGATGCTCTACAATGGATGTGGTCCAGGTCATTTAAATCTACCATAAATACTTTGGTTTAGTAAAAAGTGAAAGGTTGGTAGAACGCATTTCATCTGCAGATACGTAAAGTTCTTCACGAATGATGAATGCATAAGCTGTTTTCACATTAAGGATGAAATCCCACTTCTGTTTATTAGTAGCATTAATTAACCTTATAATACAAGCCTTTTTTGAGATTGCTTATTTAACTCAAAAAGACTTTTTGTTAAAAGTGCTTATTAACTCATGACGTTTTGAAATGAAGTTTTTAAAAATGTGTTTGATTAGCTTTTTCAAAATAAAATTTTAAAATGACCAAAAAGGACATTTTTTTATTCATATCATTTTAAGGTTATTAGGTATAAAGTAAAAAAGTGAGGTAAATTTGTAATTTTATGTTAATAAGTCATAAGTCATTTTTAAAAGTTAGAATTTTTAGTTTTTAAAAAACAACTTATTACCCTTTTACAAAAAGTCATTTTCAAAAGTATTTTAAATTTGACAAACAACTTATTAACTTATTGACCATTTGAAAAAAACCAATAAATCAATAAGTTATTTTTAGATGAAATCCCAAATAAGACCATAATATTGTAACCCGATATCATTGTCAAAAATGAGTTTAAAATGAGTTAATTAATTCATTTTTTTAAAGTTTTTTACGCTTATTTCAATATGAGCTCTATGTCAAAAGTTTTGTTATAATACATGCGACTAACAGTGGCTTGTGAGAAATGTATTTGTCGTTTCTTTTTATTAAAGTGTTTTTATTGCCAATCGGCATATATATGGTTTTTGCATGTCACAAAATTGTTTCAGCACAATCTTAGTAGTATAATACATGGTTGTAAAAGTCGCTAAGCGCTAGTCGGGCGGTGAGGTACCGCCTAGGGATTAATCGGGATTAATCGGCGCTAGGCGGATTGGAATTTTTATATGTAATTTTACAAATATATATTATATACATACATCAATATCAATAACTTAATATAATACTTCAAATAATTTTAAAAAATATACTTAAATATTTTAAAAAAAAGTACTTTAAAGTGCAAACTTAAACACTGAGTTCAAAGTTTAGAGATAATTTTCGATGTTCACTGCTTGGATTCGATGTTTCAGAGACATATTAAAAATTTTTAATTGAGAAATATTTAAATAATCATGAAATTGGTCCATTTTTACCATAAAAAAAGCCAAAAAAAGTCAAAAAAATGAAAAAAAAATAAAAATCTGATCGGGCCGCCTAGGCCGCCTGGCACCGCCTAGGCCAAAAATTACACAGCAGATGGGCGCCTAGCGCCTAGGCCGATTTTTACAACACTGCTATAATATCGTCACATCATGTCATCATTATCACTACACATATTTGTCACATAAACATCCAACACCATCACCTTAATCACTTCATATCAGTGTTGTAAAAATCGGCCTAGGCGGCCGCCTAGGCGGCGCCTAAGCGCTAGGCGCCCGGCGCCCATCTGCTGTGTAATTTTTGGCCTAGGCGGTGCCTAGGCGCTAGGCGGTGCTAGGCGGCCTAGGCGGGGTCTAGGCGGCCCGATCAGATTTTTATTTTTTTTTCATTTTTTTGACTTTTTTTGGCTTTTTTTGACTTTTTTATGGTAAAAAGGGACCAATTTCATGATTATTTAAATATTTCTCAATCAAAAATCTTTAATATGTCTCTGAAACATCGAATCCAAGCAGTGAACATCGAAAATTATCTCTAAACTTTGAACTCGGTGTTTAAGTTTGCACTTTAAAGTACTTTTTTTAAAATATTTAAGTATATTTTTTAAAATTATTTGAAGTATTATATTAAGTTATTGATATTGATGTATGTATATAATATATATTTGTAAAATTACATATAAAAATTCCAATCCGCCTAGCGCCGATTAATCCCGATTAATTCCTAGGCGGTACCTCACCGCCCGACTAGCGACTAGCGACTTTTACAACCATGCTTCATATCATCATCATCACATTTGTTATCATTAAGTGTGTAAACGAATCAAGTTGTCTCGCGAAATATTTGGGATCAAATCGGTAAAAAACTCGAACGAGCCGAGCCTAAATGAGCCAGAACCCAAGCCCGAGCTCGAGCTTGAGCTTTACATAAAATATACTTTGTTAATTATATTAAGTGTATATTTATAAAATTAATTATTTTTATATATATAATTTATGATAAATATATTTAAATTTTATATTTTATGTTAAATTTGGAAAGTAAAATTATAAACATATATTAAATTAGTAATTAAAATAAGTAAAGTAAATAATTAAAATATAAATGAGTCGAGCCGAACTCGAGCCTAAAAATTTTCTAACGAGCCAAGCTTGAGCCTTAACGAGCTCGTTTACACTCCTAGTTATCATCCCCCTCCTGGCTCACGTCGGTGCCCTCACGCCGATGGTGTAGTGGGGGTTGCGGTGGTCATGCCTCACTACGAATGGCATAATAAACAAAGATATTAATTTGTCACTTGTCATATTTTAATACCACATTGCCACTTGTCAAATGTTAATGCTCTCACTTAATTATCTTTCTTATTAAATAATTATAATTATATTAATAATAACTAATGATCTCTTACAAATAAAAAAATGGTTTTCAATAAATTGAAATTCAAATGATTTTATTAAAAACATACTTTAAAAAGTTTATAAAATATATATATTCTTTAAATCAAAATTTATTAAAAAGAAGAAATATTCAAATCATTATTAAGAGAACCCGGAGTTTTATATGTAAGTGGGTTCTCACGATTATATAAAAAAAAGAGAAAAAAAAAAGAGAAAACGTGTTTTTGGGGCAGTTGGATGGAACTAAATAAAAACTGCAGCATTGATGTCATTTTTGTTTCATTATACAGCAAGGGGCCTGTTAGGGAGACACCCGAGTGGATCAATGGACACCCGCTATACGGCCCGTAAAGCCCTTTACGGGTCGTATGAAACGAATATTTCTGACAAAAGCTGACACGTCAAATCATAGGGCTGACGCAGACTGACACGCAGTACATACGGCCCGTAAAGGTCTATACGGCCCGTATTGAACGCCAATAATTTGACCAGCGCAAATTATTTACATTGACGTAATAGATGTATGCGTAAATTAAAATCGTTTGATATATATCTTGATGGCATACGGTATAATGGAACACATTAATCAAAAAAGAAAACGCAGACAGGAACAATTTGATTTTCAAAACAAGCAGGTTTTGGGGTTCTTTAACAAGTTCAAACTCATAAACGTTTAACAATGTCGATGGGAGGCAACAACTTCGGTGATGAATATATGTGTGTCTATGAAACTGATCAGGTAATAAACTTATTCGTTTAACGGTTGTTAGTTTATAAAATCTTATACATTTTTTTTCTTTTCAGGTGTTTGCCGGTGTTGATGAACTTGTTGATTGGGCGAAACTCCAATTCAGGTCCTTTTTAGCACATTGCAAAGAAATAATTTTATTTACCAAACGCAAGACGATGCGTCGACAGATGTCGTGGAACAGATTTTTTTTATCCACCAGACATCTTATAATATTTGGCGAGCATTTCCTCATGTCTTGTTAATTGACACAACTTATAAAACGAACAAATACAACATGCCATTTGTTCAAATAGTTGGTGTCACATCAACACACAAGACATTTAGTGTTGCACATGCGTTTATAAGTAAGGAACGTGAAGAGAATTTTGTCTGGGTGTTACAAAACCTAAAAGATACACTTCAACAGTGTATGGAACCACGCGTTATTGTAACCGATAGAGAATTATCTCTTATAAACGCATGTAGAAGAATATTTCCTAGTGCTGCCAATTACTATGCAGGTGGCACATTTTTGAAAACATATCCAAACACTGCAGGCCTAGTTTTTCGCAATCAGACTGGCAAAAGTTTGGATATATGTGGTCGGTTGTGATTGAATCTGCAACTCCCGATATCTACGAGTATAATTATAGCCGACTACATGAATGGTTATGGACATCTCATCAGAGTAATGTTATATTTCTCATTTTTAATTGTTTTTGAGTTGTATGAAACGTATTAATATGTGTTTGTTTTTTAGGGGTTATCGGATATCTACGCGTAGACGTCGTCGTGAGCCGTCGATTTCTAGTTCATCCGAGACTGGTGGCCGGTGATTGGTGACGAGCCTTTCGTTAACAAGGCTCGTGCCAGTAGCATTCGTGATCCGCTGCACCGATACCTACATCGGTGCATCGCTTGCACCATCACCGGCCGCCGATTGAGCCAGGAGTGGGTCACGCAGAAGGACCTATTCTTCCTTTATTGCCTTATCAGTGGGCGCAGCTGCAACCTTGCATGGTTGCTAGCTGATTATTTTGCTAGCTTTGTTAGCCGTAAGGCTACTGGAGCTATTACGTGTGGCTCTTTTATCACACGTATAGCTCGACGTATCGGTCGATTTTCGACCGATATTAGAGATAGCATGACCGTTACTTACGCCTCGACACTGCTTGGGCGATCCACGGTCATGCTAATGGGTATAGCGGCCGAGTTCCCCCGCGTCGGTCTGCGATGGTCGCTGGATCGGCGCACAGAGTGGGTGCCGCCAGTCCCTGCTCCACAGCAGCAGCCGGGGGCACAGCCGCACGTACAGGAGCCCCCAGCAGACCACCAGGATCCAGCCGACCAGCCACCGCCACCGCCACCGCCACATCGTGTCGTTGTTCGTCAGCCACGACTGCATCCGGCTGACGCGACGATCTTACGCGACCTTATTGGAAGCGTACGCGACCTTTCTGGACGCGTTGATCGCTTGGAGGGGATGATGCGGTGGATGATGGAGCGTATGGCTGCATCTGCTGGCATAGATGTTCCCGTCTTTCCAGGACCGGGATATCATCAGGATCCGCAGGATCCTGGATCCTGGTGGTCATGCTTAGTTATTTTTTTTATTTTGTTTTTTCTTTTTTGGATTTTGATGTATGGACACTACTTTAGCATTCGGATGTATGTATTTTTATTTTGTATGTATGTTGTGTATGGCGTGATTGTTTGTTTTATCTTTTGTTATATAATTAAAAAATGTGCGTGATTGTGAAATGAATAATAGATAGTTAACAATTTTTCTTAAAACCGTTTAACGTTATTTACATTCTGATAAATATTGTTTTAAAATCATTAAACACGATTACGTTAAAATAATTTTCAAACAAAACATTTAAATTTACGAAAATCATAACTAATTATGTTTAAAAAAATTGTTATTTATATTTAAACGTCACGATGTTAAAAATATTTTTCAAACAAAACAAATAGTCAAATAGTCAAAATAATTAAATAATAACGTTAAAATACTTATTATTTTACAACAAACGATTAAAAATGGCTACGTTTTAAACACGTACAGTACGTGTTGAATTTAACAAATACTGGATTTCACAACAAATTACGATTATACGCTATGATAAACATATATTATTTATAACTTAAAAATTAAACAACTTGACGATATGATATAACAATTAACGTTAAACGCGTACGTATACCGGAATACAAACAACGTGCGGATTTTATAACACGTATATATAATAATATATATATATATATCATATATTTAATATATTATATAACGTTAATAATGTACGTATAGCGATTAAATATAATTACGTTAAAATATATGTTTTAACCATTTAAAACAGTTAGACAATTACAATGTTACAAATAAGTTAAACACGTACGTATATCGGGTAGAAAAACAAAACTTAAAAATTTTCAGTTTTAAAAACTAGTCGTATAGGCCTTTACGGCTCGTATTACGTTTTCAGCCGCCAGACATCTCACTGACATTTTCTGACACACTCTGACTTCTTTACAGCCCGTAAAGCCCTTTACGGCCCGTATAGATGAGATAGGTGTTGACTGATCGGTAGGGGGTGTCCAAATAACGCGCCCCTACAGCAAACTATCCTAAAAACTGCAGTGTGATTGGAATGCGTATCTTTAATTTGGATTGTGCAGTTGAAAAATAAATACTTGTTGGACCACCACCGTTCTTAAAGGATACACCTTCAGTTTTATACGGTAAACGACCCGAACGTTCAGCTAACAATTTATAATTAAATTGTTTGGTAGGAAATCTTATCTTACCTATCTAATAAATCAAGGTTTTCTAGGGACACATAGCGCATCCTAGAGCACCCTTGTCTCCTTTTCCCGCCTAACACATATGGGTTAAAACCTTTGTATATGGGATCAAATATCTATACGGGTAACCCGAAAACCATTTCCTTTCCCAGCTTCTCAAAACACAAAAACCCTAATTGATCACTTCTCCCTTCCCTCGTACAATCTCCTCTCGGTCGTCCTATTCGGATCTGCACGCTTCCTCCTTTCCGATCTTCTCTTCAGATGTATAGCTTCATCCTCTCCGATTGTATCTTCATCGTTTTGAACCCAACCTCACAGCAAACTCTGACATTCTTCGATCCTCTTTCTCTATGTCGTGGACTACGGAAGCAGCATGAAGAAATAAACATGACGAGGTCCATATCCAAATCAATCAGCTTAGTAAGTTTATGTTCTTGATTACTTGCTTTTATTCCACATTTTCACTAATTAACCATACGAGGTTCATGATTTTAGAGGAGAAGAATTGATCTGTTGTTCAAAACACCACCTACTAATTCTTGAAGGTGCGAAACCGTAATATGTGATTTTGTTCCCTTTTTTTTTTACGATTTTGTTTCTTTAATGTCAAGTTCGTTGTTATAACTGAAAAATGTTGGATGATTTAGGAACACTTGAGATCGGAGGAATAGTCCTATTTCAAATTTTTTGGTTGTTCATGTTCTTGGTGAAAATGAAAGTTCTCAGAAGGCTTTTTTTTTTTGTGTTTGAAATTTTAAATACTCAATGATGTCATCTTACCTTGGCATTCCTCGAATGGGAGATGAGGTGTATGGAGGTTCTAGAAACATGGCCGTGTCACAGTTGCAGCTCAAGAGCCCATCAGACATGCATTCTCAGCTTTCACAGCTTGTCACCAATCTCCATGCTTTGACTCTTGGGTTAGTCAATTGAAACTTGTCTCGTAGTTTCTTAAGTTCCTTCTTAGCTTATTCTTAGGGGAATGCTATATGGGCGGATCGGGAAGATTGGCAAATAAGGTGAGTTGAAGATTTAGAATATACAATAACAACATACGATTACCAAGTTTATCTATTTGAATGATGTCGACCCATCTGGCTCATTCGACCCTTTAATCTGTTTTCATATCTAAATAATGTAGCTTAATTCATGTGACAAGTTAAAATATAAAAATCAACTCATTTGTAAGTAGATGTGTTGATATTGCCATCTTTTCTGACTGATCAAGTTTAATTATCTTTTATATATTTATGTTGTAGATTTACACATCCTTGCATAGGAGAAAAAAAAATGCAATTTTCATGTTTGCCTTCTGAAATATTAACACTTCTCAATATCAGTGTACCCTAATGAAGAAATTTCCACTGCTGGAGCAACATTGAGTTATACCTTGCACAGTGAGATTTTACATTGCTTAAAATTTTGCTCAATGGTCAAATAAGTTGACTTATATCTTACGGGATTGCAGATTTGGTGAGTTTAACAAAATTACAATATTAATTCAAATATAGGTAGTATATTAACATCTTTGTTCAATATTAATTCGAATATTATAGGCTCTTTGGTGTTGATATATAACATATAAATTCAATGTAGTGCTTGGTGACATCTTTGCCCCTTGAAAAGTTAAATACATTTATTACTTCTGACCAGAGGAGTTATATATTTTCAAAAAATTATAGTTCAAAATGTTCAAAAATTTAAATTTGAAAATTAATTAATTAATGTACCTACTATATTTAATCAGTTAATTTTGACTAACATATAGGCAAATTAATGAAAATACTTTCCTAATTTCAAATTTTTAATTACAAAATAAATTCTCTTTAGTTACAATAAAAGCTCCTAAATTTAAATCACTCTCTTATTTAACTTTCTTATATAATTCACATATTTCATGATTTTCATCTCCTATCACTGTGTAAAATTGAGTACTCACAGTTTTGAGGTAAACATCCCCACTTACAATTTTTCCTATTGATTTTTGTGTTTTCATATCATAAAAAGCATTTTACTAATTTCTGTCATTAACATGGATAGATAATAGATACTCAAAAAATTACTTTGTTGAAGGACTTGGATTTTTAAAAGATGATTATACATTGAAGGTTCGCATCATCCGACTTTGGACCAAACCTATGTTCAAAGACTCAACAAAAATATACTCTTATGAGATGATTATCATGGATGACACAGGTATCCCTACGATTAAACTATCTTGAGGTTTGGTTTTTTAATTCGAAATAACTTACATAAATTGATAGTATTTAATTATTTGATTTTTTTTAAAGGGTACAAAATTCAAAGCCAGTGTTACAACAAGGTATTGTTCCCGTTATGAAAACATGCTACAAGAAAAGCAGTGTTTATTCATTCATAGGCCAACCTTAGCTGAAATTAGATACAAATTTATGAAAAACAAATCAACTTTTCTTAAAATGATTGTAATTTGATGATTGTCTCAATGTAAAATAAATTGATTATTTAATTATGAATTTAAGCTATATACTTGTAATGATATATGAATCTTTTTATATTCGTGTAACACACGGGTACTAACCTAGTTCATTTATATAACGAACATGAACAAAAAGTTTCATTCGTTTAGTTAAAGGAACGAACATAAGCAAAAGTTGTGTTCGTGATCATTCGGTAAGGTATTCGTTTATGTTCGTTGACGTCTGTTTATGTTCATTTGTTAAATATGTTTTATATTTTAAAATTTTTTCATTGTAAGTTTAATTCCATAAAATTTGAATTAAAAATCTTGTTATGTGAAAATTATATCTTAATAAAAACATATTAATTTGAAACTCATATCTTTCAAATATTAGTTTAAATTAATTTTCATTACAATTATTATTTACTATATTTGTTCTTTTTTAAAAAAAATATTTTTGATTTTTATAATAAGTGTTTAACTTTAAGATGATTATTTTAATATTGGAGATTGAAAATGATGTTTTTTATTTTTTAAAATAATGTGTTCGTTTATATTCGTGAACCGTTCGTGAATAATTTCAAATCCTTGATGAATGAACATGGACATGATTTTTCGTTCTGCAAGTGTTCATAAACCGTTCGTTAACAACTAAAATGTTAAACGAACGAACACGAACAAGTGCTCGTTCGTTTTCGTTCGGTTAAGTTTGATGCAGAGGTGTTGCAACATGGTGGCACTAAATCCCTATTACTTTGAAAACTTGTTGGTGATATTTAATGTGAAACATTCTTCACAGCTTGGCAGGAGAAACAAAATGATGTAAAATTTGTTTAATGTATCATAAACGTCCCCTATTGAGACTCATCGGGGGTATGCCCAACCATCATGAACATATCTAGAGGTGAACAAAAAAAACCGGTATTTCATAGTTCTCAAACCGGTTCCCAAACCGCCGGTTTGGCATATGTTTGACATCCTCATCTCTCAAACCGGTTTTGACCATCCATAGACCAAACCGGACCGGTTTCTAAACCGAACCGGTTTGGTAAAAAAAACCGATTTGAGCAACCCTAAACATATCAGAATGACTATATTATTCGCATAAAGATTCAACAATATACGTTATAATTCGGTTTGTCATCAATTAAGCATGATATTATGAAACATATTGCGAATTTAAATCTTAGAAGCTAAATTAATTGTTAAAATAAACAAGATTTTCATGGAAAATAAATATAAAAGATCTTTCCTTCCCACTTACTCGTAACAAGCTTTCTCTCTGTAGAAGACTAAGAGAATCTTTTCTATGATCAGATACAGGAAAAGTCCTCTCAATGCTCTAACGTCCACACCGAAATTAACGATTACGTAGAGATACTAACGATTTTATGTGAAGTTTGTCTATACATACGTTATTTAGACAGAAAGAAAAACTTGTTAGAGAGAGAGAACAAGTGATGCTCAAATCTAAGTGCTGATAGATAACCAAGGGCTTCTAGCCTAATGGTTACCCCTTTGGCTTCCCTGTGAGAGGTCACGGGTTCAAATCCCTCCCAAGGCGAAATAGGGGTCCTTGGGAGGTCAGGGGGTTTTCCGGTGCGGTTTCCTCCTGGGGTGGTGGTGGGGTCTCAACGGAGGTCATGGTAACTAGACCTTGGTGACGTGGCCTGGAAATCAGTGGTTCACACGTTGAGATCAAATGCCGTTCAAAAAAAAAAGTGCTGATAGATGATGCTAACTCACATTCGAGAACACCACCCTTTCCCCTCACTCAAGCGAGCATTATAAAAAATATTGGCACATAAATATTATGTAAATTAGTAAGTGCAAGCAAAATATAAGTGTAATAGTTAGTAAAAAATAATGAAAAAAAATAGAAAGATAACATGATATAATTGAACCGGTGAAAAATAAATAAATAAAAAACTCAGCATTCTCTCTTTGTGACTATAATCACTTGGGCATCCTTACGCCCAAGCTTACATGGGAGCAAGGATGAAGCTTTTAAGAGGTCGGGGGTGTCCCGAATTCTGCCGTTTATTCGTTTAGAAGAATTCAAGAAAATTCTATAAATATTAAGTCTAGTATTCTCCGTTTTCTTTTTAAAAATTTTTGGCCCCCATGATTAAAAAAAATCCTAATATTAAGCTAGACTTTTAACAATACGTTTAACGGTTTATAGTTTGAACTTAATTAGAAAATTCAAATAAGTAAATTTGTGAAACTATAAAACGGAATTTATAATAACATTTATTATAGAGAGTTATATGTAACATTTTAGTTAAAAAAACATAAGAAGACTTTTGCAGTCTTGTCTAATCCTAATTGCTTCCATTTCCATCTGAGTTTGGGGCACAGAAAAAAAATATTAATCAATTTGATTTCAAGTCTGTAATTAATGAATTTAAAGAATTAAAAAGCTTGTCAGACTAAGTAGTAGTTTTTCTTCCGAATACTTATATTTTCATGTTAAACATTTTATGTATTGTTTGTTAAAATTATATTTAGTTTTTTGAATGCAAGTAAAATTAGATATTTAAACTTTCTAAATGTTTGACTCAACCAGAAACATCAATCCAAATATATAAGCTAAAACATATAAAAAAACTTTTGGCTAGTGACTTTCAATCTTTAAGAGGGGTGTGGTGGAGCATGACAAGCCTGGCTGGCTGGTAAAGTTGTTCATCGGATCGAATAACGGTTTATTCGGACCGAGATGTTCGATTTTGAAAATTTTGATAACTTATCCGAAACCCGACCCGATCTGAATTCAAAAATTCTCTATATGATCCGAATCTATCCGAAAAACCCGAATAAAACTTATTTTTCATCCGAATAATCCAAACAACCCGAAGGGTTATTCGGATACCCGATTCGAATAAAGAGGATTTTGGATACCCGATATCCGATCCGATCCAAATTCGGAAAACAGATATCCGATCTGAATCTATCCGAATATCCAAATCGTTTATTCGGATCAGTTATTTCGGGTTTAGAATAAGATTCGTATTTCAGATATTTTCGAATTTCGGATTTTTTGAACACTCCTGCTGTCTGGCCACTCTCACGTAGATTTGGTCTTAAAATAAAATATTAAAATATTTGAAAGAAACATTTATAACTTTTATGAAAGAATGAATATAAATGTGTAGTTTGATAGATAATAAATAAGTTGTACGAATAACGCTAATAATTAATAACGAGACACTCAGACCATCATAAAAAGCCCACACGCGACCACCCCACGCTGCCACATCCTACTCTCACCAAATGGAGCTCATCACTCTCGTCTGCACCGTCTCCCTCCTCGCCGGCGGCCTCTACTGGTTCATCTGCATCCTCGGCTCCGCCGAACAGAAAGGGAAACATGCCGTCCAACTCTCCGGTGGCTCAATCCAACGAGAAAACGTCCAGGAGAATTACAACCAGTACTGGTCGTTCTTCCGCCGTCCGAAAGAGATCGAGAAGGCGGAGAAAGTTCCGGCGTTCGTTGACACGTTCTACAATCTCGTCACTGACATCTACGAATGGGGATGGGGACAATCGTTTCACTTCTCTCCGGCGATCCCGGGGAAATCGAACCTTGAATCCACCAGAATCCACGAACATATGGCTGTAGATCTGATCGGAGTTAAGCCAGGACAGAAGATTCTAGACGCCGGATGTGGTGTCGGGGGTCCGATGCGTGCGATTGCTGCACATTCAGGATGTAACGTCGTCGGAATCACGATTAACGAGTATCAAGTGAGCCGAGCCAAGGCGCACAATAGGAAAGCCGGGTTGAATCATCTGTGTGATGTCGTTTGTGGTAACTTCCTAGAAATGCCGTTTGAAGACGCGAGTTTCGACGGTGCGTACTCGATCGAGGCGACTTGTCACGCGCCGAAGCTGGAAGATGTTTACAGCGAGATTTTTAGGGTTTTGAAGCCTGGGTCGATGTATGTATCATACGAATGGGTGACAACCGAATTGTACCGTGCAGATGATCCGGAACATGTGGAAACCATTCAGGGGATCGAGAGAGGTGATGCATTGCCAGGATTGAGGAGTTATTCTGATATTGCTGAGGTTGCGAAGAAGGTAGGGTTTGAGGTGGTGAAGGAGAAGGATTTGGCTAAGCCTCCGTCGCGTCCATGGTGGTCGAGGTTGAAGATGGGGCGAATTGCGTATTGGAGGAACCACATTTTGGTCATGGTGCTCGAGACCATCGGTGTTGCACCGAAAGGAACGGTTGATGTGCACGAGATGCTGTTTAGGACTGCCGATTACCTCACCAGAGGAGGAGAAACCGGCATCTTCACCCCGATGCATATGATTCTCTGCAGAAAACCGGAGAAACCACATGAATCTTGATCGTCTTTGATGAGGTTTATTCTCGATATCAAACGTTTGTTTCTGCGCACTTTGTTTTCCTTTCAATCCAGGCTCTTTGTGTTAATTTTAATTATTAGTATGATTTGATGTGTTTAATTTTATCACTGATATCTATTAAGCTTGAAAAGGACTGAATCTCACAGAAGCTGCCATTAGTTTTTACTTCTTTAATCAAAGTAATGCAATTCTGTAAATCATGGTCCTGGTGGTACCTTATTTACTTTCCAAAATTAGATACTGTCAAAGTTAGTGCCATTAATCTTATAATCAATTACTTGGAGTTGAATGAATGGGTTTCTTGAATTAATCTTATTAGATTTGTCGTCATTTTCACGTGAGATTTTGCAGAAGTTTGCATTGGTCTAGCTCAATATCAAAGTCATGAAGTTCTTGATGCTTTTATAATTATTTTTGGGGAATTAGGTATTAGAAAGATTCTATCTTTTGAGCTTGAACTGAAAGATTGTATCTTTTGAATTTGAAATAATAGCATAGAGTTGAAGATTTGTACTCCTTTTCGACTTGGAAATTGTAGAAGTTTGTATTCATCTAGCTCCATATCAAAGTTGTGCGGTCATGAAGTTCTTGATGTTTTTTTTAATTTAGAAATTAGGCATGCGAAAGATTCTGTCTTTTAAGTTAGATCCTGAATATTTTATCTTGAGTTTGAACCCTGGGGTTCTATATCTCATGTTTGAGCCGAAAGATATAAGCAGCTCATGACCTGTTTCAAATTGTATGAAGTAAATTCAATGAAGGAATCATGATATTGTGTTTCTCTAAGGGTTGAATCACTTTTGAGCATATAATTTATGGAACCCGACCCATGTAAATGAATTGCTTGGTTTACTTATTTTGACTCCATTTTTCTGTTGGGGTTCCAACTTTGGACATGATAATCACATTGTAGATCTGGTTAGACTGGCATTATAGCTGTAAGACCAAAATGCCAGCAGTATGTTCGGAAAAAAGATTCTCACTTTCTTGTAATCAGACCTTTTGAGTCTAAAATATGAAGTTGGAGGAGAAAGTCACGTGAGAGTTGAGCTTAAAAGTTGGCAGGTCATGTGATGGTTTTGAGCAAAGCAAGTATTTTGAAATCTCACATGACCAGGATTTAGATCCAAGCTGAGTTTGTCAGAGGCTTTAGTTTAATTTCTTTTTAAATATATGTCTTAGGACATGTGTAGTGATAGAACCCTCGTCACTTTATGTAGGCGCTATATAAACAACTAACATCATTACCCCATCATCTGCTCTTTTTTCCCCTTCTCCTCTCACGTGGTGACCACCCTCAGGGCATTGTGTGTTCCTTAAAGGTGTTTTCTTCAGGCGTCGTACAAATGATGCGGGTCAAGATTTTAAAAACACCTTAAACGACTTTAGGTACAAAATTGATGTACTAAGAGAAGTTAATTGATTGAATCATTGAATTCAACATAAACGCTTGAACAATATCGTTAGTTGTAATCTTGTTGGTATGTAGATCAAAGCAAGTGATCAATCAACCCTCTTATGCTTATTCAAATAGCATTGTTCAATGCAGTAGCAACATCAAGGAGGTCATGATCTTGGGTTGATTGTTAGATTATTATTATTATTTTTTGAATAGCCAACGTCCGGTCACCCAGGATCATACTGGTAAATAGATCATCACCCTTTCACCTAAATAACAGAGCGTGGTGACCTGACTCACCCGCTCAGGAGGAAACCTACGTTTTATCAACATTGTTGGCATTATATGCTTGAATGCAATTTCTTGTTTATATATATATATATATATATATATATATATATATATATATATATATATAGTATAAGGTTTTGCTAGAAAGTCTAGAAACCATGAGAAGTGTGAGAAGGAATCTCAACCATTAGATCAATTTGTTTTGTGGTTGAGATTAATCTGGTGGTATTTTCGTAATTAATTATAAGTTAAAACCATCAGTAAGGGTATAATGGGAAGATCTAGCAAAAAATCTGCACATGCAAGTCACATGCATTTTCCTCCATCTTTTTTAAACGTTCATAACTTTTTTATACGTTATTATTTTTTTAAAAAAGTTACACAATAAAATCGAGCATTTCTTTATCTTTATAACGAGTATAATATTAATTGTTTAAAAAAATTAACAAAACTAGATGTTCATAAAACTTGCATTTTTATGGCGTTTTTGAAACACTAATAGCAGAACATTAAACACCACATTTTATGGCGTTTTTGATATGTTTTAAGAAACTGTTTTTTATGGTGTTTTTTCGTAGGTTAATAAAACTTAGCGTTTATGGTGTTTTTTTGAATGCTCATAAAACACTTTGATGTTTTTCACTAAATAAACAAAAATGTTAACAAATGTTTTATGGTGTTTATTTTACGTCACTTCTAAATTTTTCTCAGATAACAATATTTTATGGTGTTTTTATCTTGGAAATACACATGATGTTTTCATTCAGCAAATGTACATGTTGTTGAATATATACATTCGTTTTATTTTGTAAATCAATGTGGTGTTTTGCGAATTTTGGTGTTTTATCGTAAGTGCATGAAAACTAAACATTTTATGGTTTTTTTGATGTTCATAAAATTACTTGTTTTATAGTGTTTTTTAATGAATAAACAAAAAGAAAAATGATGCTTTATGGAGTTTTTCTATATGTTTTTTCGTAAGTTCACAATTTTGTTCGAATAACAATATTTTATGGTGTTTTATCTTTAAAATACATGCTGTTTTTTTATTCAGCAAATACACATAGAAAACACCATAAAATGCCCCTATGTAAAATTATGTAGTTTAAAAACACCAAGTGCAAAATTAAGCGTTATTATTTTGTTTAGTGCTCAAAAACACCATAAAACATTTAGTTTCATCCTGCAAAAACACCATAAAGCAAAAACAGCATAAAATCAAGCATAAATGTGCTTTATGGCGTTTTTCAATATATTTTATTCGATAATACCATAAAACGAAACTTAAAAAACACCAGGTTTAAACTTAAGTGTTTATGGTGTTTTTTGCATTCAAAAACACCATAAAATGCCCTGTGGTGTTTTATGTTATACTAGTAGTGTTCAAAAACACCATAAAAACGCAAGTTTCATGAACATCTAGTTTTGTTAATTTTTTTAATATAGCAATATTATATTCGTTAAAAACGTAAAAAAACGTTTGATTTTATGGTGTAATTTTTTTAAAAAAATGTTAACGTGTAAAATAGTTACGAACGTTTAAAAAAAAAAGGATAAAGTTGCATGTGACTTGCATGTGCAACCTCCTTTTTTATTTTGACATTTATACCCTTTAATCTAATGTACACATGTCACTTCCTTGTTGCTTCTCACACTTCTCATGGTTTTTAGCCTTTTTAAAATATCCCTCCCCTATATATATATATATATATATATATATATATATATTTGACAATAACTTCCATATTTTCTTAGATAAAAGTATAAAACCATAACAACTTATACCGTAAGAAAGTTTGAACCCGATCATTTGGTTGGGGGTATGTCATTTATTTTTTTTTTTGCATTAATTTTTGTTACAATTTATATAAACTTGCATTTTAATAAATCACTAAGAGGTATATTTGGCGCTATGCAGTGATAAATTTATATATTATCTTCACACAAAAATTGTTCCATAAATATTTGCACGTAAACATATTAATGGAAAAAGAAAATCATAAAATGCTATTATATCGTTATGACGTTATAGATCAACCATGAAAATATTCATTTCATCACACAATAAATAAATAAATATGTAATTTTCATCTTAGTCGATAGTCAAATGCGTAAGTATATTCCAGGGATGTCAAATAGCTGGATTTTACATGAACACAAGGTTTACAAAAGGATGACTCAAATGCAGCATAAACTGAAAACCTTTTATTAAGTAAAGCTGATTGATAAACACGTCAGGTTATCTCAAAAAAAAAAAAATGTTTACCATGAGCCAACTCTTTAATTCATATGTCAATCAGTAGCATCCTAATTCTTACGGTTTGTCTCGACGCACTTGGATTCTCTTAACACCAGACATACATGCTTAGACGCTATCAGCTAATATGGTGAGTTCTAACTTTTCTTTATCATAACCATCACATGTTAAAAACACTTTCAATACAAATCGTTTTGCATCCAAATCAATATATTATACAAATTCTATCGTAATATGACTATTATACAGTATTATTATTTCCAGAATACCCTCACAAAGTTAACGGTCCCTTCTCCGCTAGGGGATATGCTAAAAGAAGATAAGCACTCCGCTATATCTTTTAAACGTTTATTATTAGGATACTATTTGTTGTCACAAAATATTCTGTGTCAAAAACTTTTAATGGCCTCAACCTAAAACATTTTTTGCCAAAGACTCCCATGTTACGTCTGGGTTTACAGTTTACTCAATCATCTAAAATCTTTCATATGATCATCTCATCTAGACATCACGTCTTTTGGTCTCATGACCATAAATTACTTACCAAAAAATGTATCTAAAAACCTTTTTTCCATGAATGAACGTTAAATAACATGGCATACATAAAAACATTTCAACATATGTATCAACCCTCAAATACTAGAAATACAAAAAGGGCTTCAAAGAAGGCAGTGAGACTTGATCAACTCTTTACCTCAAATATACAAACAAACAAAACATATCGAATAAATCCTACTATCCTAATGTCTTTTTATCTCTATTCCATAGGACAAAATGACTGCACACAAGAAGACCCCCGACTCATGAAAATTGATGGATCTTTTATTTTTTATTATTTTTTTTCCTTTCAATGCTTGAGCTTTTTCCCATTGAAAGCAACGATGTGTGATTGTAGATCCAATTAACGATCTACATTCAAAAATTCTTAACAGCTTATAACAATATTAACAGTTTATTTGCCCAAGCAAGTGATTATCAAAAATACTTTGATTATATCAAATCAAAGTATCTAGGAAATTCTGTCCGGAATTAGCTGTTATCACAGCCACAAGAGAAAACACATGAAATCCCATCTCATGTAAACAAAGCATGGTCTACTTAATCCAAAACAAAACAGTCTGATTTTCTGAATTTAAATTCTACATATTGAAACAGACAGTTATTACCTGAATAATTGCCACAATCAGAAATCATCATCATCTTCCTCAGCGATATGCTTTGCAAGCTCTTGTTCTTGTTGTTGTCTCTCTCTCCTCTTCTCGGCACTCTCTTTTTCCTTATGAGAGTTAGGAGGGAACCGAAGGGCCCGAACCGCCTCATTATGCATATTTAGACAGAAAGCAATCCTCGAGTTGAAGGCCTGTTGTGGCTCGTTTGTGGAGTAAATGTCACCGGTTTCCTTAGACACCATCCATCCGTTTGCATGATCTAGTGTCGCGTCTATCGCGCCATCACGGATTGCTTTTGAGACGATGCTCTCGGCATCTGCCACAGGATTTGGTGAGTCCAGTCTCAGCTTCTTTGCCACATCAGCAAGAGAGATACGGGAGTAGGAGATGCTGATGTTGCGTAGCCCAGTTCTTATCACGTTGTGGCGTAATCTCACGATCAAGTTGTTGGTCCTGTCTGAGCTGAATGTAGTGGAGAATTTCTCTGCTACCGTTTTGAACAACTCTAGATCTCCGATTCTAACTGCCTGAAAATCAAGAAATTGTGCTTTTGTTCACAAATTTAAGTAAAATTATAAACCTACGAAAGAAACTTATGATACGGTCGTGTTTCATCTCAAATTTGTAAAATTATAAACCTATGAAAGGGTTGTAAGTCGTTTTATTCAAATATTTAAAATTATTATTGTAAGAACGTCTTTTCTATGTGGTATGATCATAATTAACAGTGTTTAAAATAATCATGAAGGATTATTTTATATATCCCCCTCAAAACCTTGAATAAAATCTTATTTACCCAACAAAAAATCATAATATTGAATATACTATTTTCATAGTTATCACATATACGCCCCAACCTTAGGTAAAGATTTAGGTTATGAGAGTTTGAAGTGTAAGGAGAAGGATATAGTAATCACACTAAAATATGTATGTAATGAAATGAATATGAAATTTTAAGTGTTTTGCATGGGAATATTGATATTAGTTATTTTGGTTTGGTAAATATGATATGAGGCAAGTTTTCAAGGTATGTATGAAATTTCCCCAAAAAAATAAAGGCAAAAGCATTTGGGGTTCAACTGAACATGACTCACCCCAAACCGAAAAGTGTGTTCCAGCCTTTTGACAAATTAGTCAACCCATCCAACCCACCCATTTAGCCAGTAGCCACCTCTAAAAGAAGGCATGGAAATCATTTTTGACTGAAGGGTAGAAAAGGCAGGCCTTTGTGCACCAAGGCTCGTGTGGTTTTTGATGTATTAATAAGTAACCTTACTTGTTGCTTCAATTTTTGATCAATTAATGAAACTATCAGCCAAATAAACATGTTTGAGTAGAAACAGCTAGAAAACAAAAGCTACATCTGATGCAATATTGTAAGATGAAAAACAGACTCACATTTGTCAGCTCAAAGTATGGCCTCAAGGCCTTCTCCATGCCTTTTTGCATAAAAACGGTTCTTTCAGGGATCTCTCCAAGGAGTAAGCGCACAATCACAGCCCACTTATTGCATTGAACTCTAAAACCAAGAGCAGCTACAGGTGCTTTACGAGCAGCTTGAAGAAGCGATTCTTTTGCATCAGTGTATTCCAGCTGAATCGTCCTAATCTTCCCAAGGTAAAACAAGTACCTGCAAAACTGGAAAAAAATATACAGAGAACACGAACTTAATATCACATAATTTATTTAAGATTGGTCATTGGTACAGCACATCAAAAATCAATATGTAACTAAAAAGTTGATGATTTATAGGAATACCTGCTGATTCGAATGAGCTTCAAAGCGTGGTGCCTTTGACCTCAGCTTTTCTGCTTGATCATACAGATTGTAATGAAGATAATTACGAAGTAGCAGGTTGAGAAGAGTTTCCTGCATATCAAAGTCCCAAAAATAAGAACTTATTAAATGACAATTATAATGATGATGATGATGATGATAATAATAAGAATATGAAGATGAAGACAAAAAATAAAAGCATTCCTAACAGTAACAAGATCCAAGAAACAAACCTGCCCCAACTCATCATGGCGCAATGTGGCAACTCGGTGCAAAGAAAGGAGATTACTGAAAACAATTTGAACATATAAAATTGATTATGTACTGACTTACTGAGACGTTAATAAACTAAGAATGAGAAACCAGCGCAGCGCGGCACGCACCCCCTGATTTCAGAGAGTTCATCAGTAAGTTCATAGCTAAGAGAGTAAAAGAAATAGAGCCTGGATGCCAGAACATCAACTGTTCTCCTGTTCAAGTTCTTTAGACGGGCAATGCTTGCTGAGGAACAAGCCTTAGCCTACATGATGAGTAAAAGCTGTATGAATGGGCAATGCTATGTAACCAACAATAAACAAAAATTAAATATATGAAATAAACAGGCTGACCTCATTGTATTTTTTCTGGTCGATTAGGAATATGAGCACAAGCAAGTAACAGTAGATCTCCAACTCAGGAGAATTTTTCACAGTAGCTTGAGTAGCAGATGATGCAGTATCAACTTCCATATCATTTTGATCATCCTTCAAATAATGTAAAAACAAAATCAATACCTACCAAGCTACGCATACACTATGCATAAAATGAGTATCATAGTCCAAACTCAATTCAAGCCTTCAAGGTATAAAGACCCACCCTAATATACATCATCATATCTTAACATACTGACAAACAGTTAGAAGTTATAGAAAGATACAGCTGATAACAGAATAATGAGAATATGTGTGTGTGTGTGTATTATACAGCACTCAAGCTTCATGATGTTTATGAGTTTTTAAGTTAGCTAGCTTCAAGTAATACAAACTATGAATTTTTGCAAGCAAGATTTACGCAATAAATTTGATTTATTAGAGGATCGCTGCTAGACTGAGCCATATGCCAACCAACCTTTACCTCTCTAATAAACTCCTGTTTGTACAGATTTTTTTCTACTAACCAAGTGCAATTGAAGGTATAGTTCACCAAATGAACTCCTGTTTGTAAACTTGGAACAGTTCATAGAAATGAGACCATTGTAATTGTGTTTCCTTCGGTATGCTTGTTTGCTTATTATGGAATTGCTTAGGGAATAACCAGGCTTAGTTAAAAGTGGAATGGGAACAGTTATGAATTTGAGCATGAGCTCTGATTCAATTGATTGGTTTTAAGGTTGGGTACTTGGGTTTACTCCAAACAATGTCTTTAACTCCCAGTCTCCCAATCATGCCAACATTTCCCTTTGGTAATTTATCCAAATTGATCACATCCCCTTTAATGTAGATCAGAAAAGCAAAACCAGAGATATACTCGTATGCTTTGTTAAAAAAGGTGTACCTAAGCTCAAGGCAACCTTAGGCACAAGGTTGGTCGCTTTGTGTAACATAAGACGCATCCTATACCAAAAGCCCACAAGAAAACTCATTTTTCGCCACGCGGGGGGGGGGGGGGGGGGGGGGGGGCATTGAGGCGTGCGCTTCTTGTCAGGGGTGTTTTCATGCTTCAAGGTGTTATACATTTAGCTAAAAGATCATACATGTAGGTAATTTATACATTAAATCATATATAAACCTTATTTATGGCTATAATTTGTGTAGGGGTTGATTAAAACCTATGGGATGCATGAAAAGGAATTATATACAGTTATACACCTTGTGCCTAGCATACGAAAAACCTGCAGCTTTCGCATTTTGGTTTTACATCTTGACGCTTTGGTGCACTTCTCACTTTTTAAAACTAAGCTCCTATGGCAACATCAACACTAGTTACAACAGCAGATGACCTGCATCTCAAAACTATGCTCCTTATAAAATTTCCAAATTCTACTCCATGTCATCAACAACGTGATTATACAATTGTATATATGAAGCCCTTGCTAGTAGTATCAAGCTAACAAGGTTTTAAAAAAGATTTTCATGCGTGAAAAAAAAAAACAGAAAATTCATACCTGACAAGAAAGAGATCGTCATAAAGACCATGAGTGAAATTAAGAAGAATCTACTACAAGGCATGACACTTAGTTTGAGCAACAATGTTTGAACCACATAATCATGTTGTATCCTAGACCAAAACTATATGTTCCTTATTTTGTGCAATCACAGAAGTTGTCATTATTGCTGATGTTCCTTAATAAAAAGTTCAAGAGGTCAACATAAAATCATTGAGTTTCATTCTTTTCAATTATCTGAACTCTTGAATTTAATCCAATACACAAAAGCTTATAGGCAACAGTATGGGAGATGCAATCTGATGTTTTCTTTCTTTCAAGTTTAGACAGTTCTATTAAAATTACAAAACCATACACGTGTCAATTGAATAGAACTCAATAATCAAAATCATGATTGAAGAATTCGCTAAATGTTGCCATACCGATCAACTAGAAAATTGCAAGTACTCAGCCTAGACAGGGGTACTAGGGAGGATATAGTAAATTATAAATAAATTAATTTTTTGAAAATTATATATATGTCAAATATCATAAATTTACTAAATATTTATACATAATAAAATGAATATCAATATAAATAAAAAAATACATGTTCAAATTATAAAATTTTTCAAAATTTAATATTATAGACATAGTACTCATATAATTCTCAAATCCCAATGTATGTCTATTAAAAACCGCAAAAATCAAACAATAATCGGTAAAAAACAGCGAAAATTGGTGAACAACAGCTAAAATCCAACTTGACCGAGTTGGTTCGAGTTTGATCAATTCTAGGTAGAGTTGACAGAGTTGAAGAAAATCTTCTCTGCCAAGTAATCACCGTCGCCGCCTAGACCGAGTTTTACAACACTGATAAAATTCATTTATGAAACTCGAAAACCAAGGTAATCTTTTTATCACGGAACTCTCACTTTAATGCCTACTTCCAAAAACACTGATTGACACATATGCAGCAATCTGAAAGACAACCACTAACGTCTCTCTCAATGTTCAAAGCTCTGAAACTCTATGTGAGCAAATGTTAATAGGTTCCTTTTATGTTAGGGTACATTTCTTAATACTTTGGCTAAGGGTTCATCTGTAGGCTACTCCAATAGACAAAGGATTCATTTCATTATTTGTAGTTCACTAGTTCTAATAGACACGTGCATTCAACAAGTTTTCAAGAAACGTGTAGATAATGTAATTCTTAACATCTAGAATCCCATCACACAGGAAATTTTCCTCTAAGCATATAATGGATGCAATTAAACAGAAGAAGATAACCTTTGGGAGATACGAAGATAGCCGTTGGTGTGCTTCCGATCCAGGAGCAAGAGAGAAACTGATGAACGAAGAAATCACGGAAGCCTTTAACTTCCTCCTCAATGCAATTGTCAGCCTAACAGCCCTCAAAATCCGACGAACTTCACGTGCGTAAGCCCCCGTCTCAATCAATGCCGCAATTTCTTTCAAATCTGAGTATCAAATTGAAAATAGATTCCGCACATTAATTCCAAAATTTTCAATAAACATTGTTCTATTTTCATCCAAACAGTAATAAAACAACTACTAACATTCATCGGTTAAAAAAACACTCATTCGCATCCACTGTCCATCAATACGGATTCAAATTAATTTCGAAAAAAGCAGGATTATATCTATAAACATGCTACCAAAAGAAAAGAAAAAAAAACAATCAAAACTACACAAAATCTCAACGATTCATACGCTGCAAGACAGGAATTGTAGATGAAGTGGAATTCGACGGAGCTGCTGGGACCTGCTGTTCTTTCATCTCAACATCCTGAGTCATTTTGTCTGTAAAATTGTAATCAAGATACTGATTATATAACGGAGTAACAAATTTCAAATTATGGAGTTCGATTGAAAGAAGATCTGTTGCAATCGCTCGATTCTAAAATCAGCAGGAATATTAGGGCTGCTTTTGCCCCAAGTTAAGTATCAATACTTACTTTTTGGCCCCTAGTTTTTTAAAAATGTTGACATACAGTCCCTGAACTAGCAAACATTCATTTTGAACATTTATATCTCGTTTGATCGATTTTATATACGAAGTTAACAACGCTAAAATGCCTTCTTTCATCATCTGGTTGTGTTATTTATTTCCTTAAGTTTGCATATTCCAACCCTGATCAACTGACAACTTAAAGCACGCTTATAACTACAAAAATCGTTTATCACTTTATCTTGCTTAAAAATAATAGGCCCATCTAAATTCTAAAGGCATTGCGCAAGGCCTAAAATGGTGGTGTTAAGGTGTCTTTACTTCTAGTTAATCCATAATTTCATTTCCTTTGTCGTTTTGTATTTTTCAATGTTTAATTTTTAGATAACTAAGGATTTATGACGACACGTGCATAGAAATGTAAAAAAAGAGATAATTTTAAGAAATAAACTGCATATTATGCTCAAGGCCGGCCCCAAGAATAAAAAAAATTCTGGGTCCCGGGGCGAAAAGAAAAAATGGGCCCCTCTTAAAAATATTAACTAAGTAATTTTTAAAGCAAAAAGTCTCGATCATCTATTCAGTATCCATATTTTCTAAGATGACGATCTCAATAGCAATCATTGTCAATCCGTTAAGGCAGTCTTGTGACATTGACAATCATAAATAAGACTTCAACAACTTCAACTTAGAAAAACTTCTTGACTTCTTTCTGCCAATACCAAAGTTACCGGATAGTTGACAAAACTTAATATGCAATTAATGCATGCGGAAAAAACCCAAAATGGTTCAACTTGTTTGTACTTTATAGCATCAAAAGGGTGATAATTTTTTAACACAAAATGTCTCAAACAACTTCAACTCAAAATAAAGTTTATCCGCATCAATATCTAATTGTTCTTCATACTTCAATGTGTGGCTCGTTGAAGACTGCAACCAAGGTTGTGCTCGATGCCTCGTGGCTATGCAATTGAAGCAGTGAAGACTGCAGTGGATCCGTTTTGTTGAATTTGGAAGGTGAGACTAGAGGGCTGGAGGGGTGGAGTTGGACGTTGGTCCTGCTGTTGGAGCACGTCTGGGAATTGGAAGAGTGGAAATTAAAACTAATTTGGGGGAAAGTTAATAGAAAGCTAATATATTTTTAAATATGTGAGGCTTTTTTTAGGGGTAGTTCATAACCAATTAGACTATTTCATTCTATCAAATTTGTTGGACCCTAAGTTTTATAATTTTTTTTAATAATATATAACTTTTTTGAAAAAATCCGGGCCCCTAAAAACGCCGGGCCCAGGGCGGTCGCCCACCTCGCCCTCCCCCAAGGCCGGCCCTGATTATGCTCTTTGATCTTGATTACTGGCAAACTAGACTCAACAAATTTTGGTTAAATTTGTTTGCTTAGTTTAGGCTTTATGACTAATTTGTAAATTTGTTTACTTGATAAGTTTATTTTCTTAAATCTATATTCTTTCATCTATTTTTGAAATTGTAGATAACAACACACTTTTTAAAAATTTGTATTATTTAATGTACTGCTGAAATTTTATTTTTCTCATATTTTTCTAGCGTTTATCCCATATATATAAATGGTGAAAATAAAATCAAAGGTGATATATATAAGTATAACAAACAAGTATATCAAATCAAGTTTTACTTTTAAGTAAAGTCTGCGAAAGACGATATATACTAACTACGAAAACTAAAGTCATAGGTGATAGATGGTGAAGTAAGTAATCAACTATTTTCTATCATTTATAAGTTAGGGATTTCTATATTTGTCTTCTTTTTTCATGCCTTTTTAAGTTACAATTAATTAGTGGAGTGGTTAAAGGGTTAAAGTTGTTTCAACTTTCAAGATAACCAAATGTTCTGTTTTTGAACTCCATTTGAAACCTTTTTTATTCCTCTTTCAAGTACAAGTCCCTTAAGCTACTTGGTCTTTTTTTGTATCACTTTAACGTAAAGGAACCTGATTTAACAAAATTTCACCAAAAAGGTTATGACCTCAGTTAAAAAAACTTATGAGTTAGTAACTACTCAAAAGTTAAAAACCTATATGTGTTGGTTTTTTAATATGCAGATGAATTCATGGTTTAGACTACTCATTCTGATTTTTAAACATTGTTTCTTTTTTAGCTTGTTTCTCATATAGTCATATATTACGTTTCCATTTAGTTGATACTGTAAGTTTTTATGGAGATATGTATTAGCATAAACAGTGAGTATTAGTTATCAGTATTATATTATAATACATTTAGACAGTATGAAATTATTTTTTACATTAATTTATATAAGTTTAAGGGGACAAGATTTTCTGTTATATATGAATTTAAATTATATCATTAAATATATAAAAAGTAACTAAATAGTAATAGATATAAACATCAGAAGTTAATGATATGATTTCATAATCACTTCATTTTATATTACACCTACATTTTAAAATTTACATTATATTTCACTAACTAATTCTTCAAGAGTTTTATCAGGGTTTAATAAGATTTATGATAGGATGCTGTATTTTCTGCTATATCACATGAGCATTCCTCTAGTAGATGAAAACGCACATAAGATGTGTCCTTGAAGTATCAAGATGTATATCTAAGATTTACTTTAATAAGCTTGAGGATTCAATGTCTCACTTAAACAAATATGTGAAATTTAAAGTGTGAGTTTTCAATTATGAAGAAACATTAATCAGAACATCCTACAACAAGAAGGTTGTTAATATTCCTGAAAAAAAGTGGCAACCTACGATTTAAAGCATGCGAGTGGAAGACGCTAAAACATCAAATATTTTTTATAAAAAATTAACTGTCCTTTAAAACGCTATTTTTTTTTACGATGGCCACAACTTAAAAACATTCTTACATTCTCTAATCATACCAACTTCGTATGTAGTTTTTTTCATAAAACTATTTCTTATATAAGATATTTAGTTTTCTATTTCATATTATTCAACATAAAATAATGTATTTATTGCGTCATTTTTTGTGGTGAATTTTGTTGGTGAGGTCTATCAGCAGTGGCGAATTCAGGAATTTTTTTCACGGGGCAAAAAATGAGTGGTAAAAATGGGTTTGGATAAAAAGTGGGTTGTCGGGTTAGTTGAAAACACAAAACAAACCTACTGGTCAGGGTAAAAAGTTGGTCGGGTCAGTTGAAACCACAAAACAAACATATCAAAACTATTTAAAAAACAATTGTTTAAGTAATCAATTTCAATGTTACATCACAGATTTATATTCGTATAAAATCTATGAAAAGAACGCATTTTTCATTATTCACTTCCAATTATGCCATTTGTAATCAAGTTTGTGCCACTTGTAATCACATTGATATCCCTTGTAATCAGATTTGTGCCCCTTTTGATAAGATTTGTGCTCTTTATTATAACATTTGTGCCCATTTTTGTTTCAAAATTAAGCAAAATTATTTAAAAACAATACGTTTTAACATACGCTCGCGAGGTCCTACGGGGGGCCTATCCCCCCCCCCCCTCCCTCCCATTGCTTTGTATCCGCTACTGGACTATCAGAGATGATAAATGATGGTGAATAACTAAAATAATGATGAGAGTGATAGCCAAGGGACAAAGGTGGCTGGCCGGCAATGGCTGTGATAAACGATTGTGTTTGTGATTGACTGCGGTTAGCCGGTTAATATGATTGAAGAACATCAAAACATCAAGTATTCTTGGTGAACACATGGATAGATTAATAACTCAATAACTCTCGTCTAATGGCTAATCTAAAAGTAAAATGCATCAAATCGTGACACTTGTCATCATTCAATTTTTAATAATAAAGGGTATTTAAAGACATTTTATACTATTTAAAATTGTTAGATTTAATATAGTGCTCACATGTGTCACAAAGTATTATATTTTAATCAAATTATTTTTTTATTCAAAGTTTACCCATCTTTATTTTTAAACATTCATAACTTTTATATACTATTTTATTTTTTTTATAAAAATTGCACCATTAAACTCGTCTTATTTTCTTTTTAATTCGGTTATAGTTTTGACTAGTTTTTATATTTTTTTCCGGATCCCTATATTTACACCAATATAACATGACTTAAAAACATTTCATTTACATTATATAAAAAACTGTTTACATTAATGTAATAACAAGTAATAAATTTTAGTTCAAAAATCAACTAAAAATTATTATGTCTTCAATTTGTAACGAATTGTAACACATTTTGATTACGTTGATGTAAAGTAAAATCTTGCTTACGTTGTATCATTTATTTTGTTACAGTGATGTAACAAATGTGTTAGAATAACTTTATACATTTGGTTAATTATAGTGATGTATTTTGAGTTTAAAGTCAACTAAAAATTTTGTTGTCTTAATTTTGTAACTTTTTATAACCCATTTTGCTTTACGTTGCTGTAAAGTAAAATATTGGTTACGTTGTAACTTTTATTTTGTTACAACGATATAACAAATGTGTTAAAATTACATTATATCATTTATTTAATTACAGTGATGTAATCAATATTGTCAAAAAAAATTTTAAAAACTTGTATGCTGATGCTTGTTGCATTGATGTAAATACAAAGATACGAAAAAAATTAAAAAATACTTATTACAGACTATAACCGAATTAAAGATAAAAATGAGACGAGTTTAATGGTGTAATTTTTATAAAAAAAACAACATATTATAAAAAAGTTATGAATGTTTAAAAAACAGAGGGTAAACTTTGAATAAAAAATTAATTTGATTAAAATATGATACTTGGTGACACATGTCACCACCAAATTAATTCTAGTAAATTCAAATGGTAAAAACGTCCTTAATTATTAAAAAAAGTAATCATGACACGTGTCATGATCTGATATATTTTACTTTTTTATTAGCCATTAGATGAGAGTTATTACGTTATTGCTCAATCCATGAGTCATTATATAATCTTAATCCTAGATATATATATATATATATATATATATATATATATAGGATTGAGATCAAATAATAACTCACTCTTAAAGCAATAACCCAGACAACTTTGCCAAGATTAAGCCAAATCTTGGATTTTTTTTGAACATCATTGTAACACATTTAGAATACTATGTTCTTTTATGAGTTTGCAAACATTCATCACCGTTTGAGAGTTTACATCGTTGTAAGTTTTGGGTCTAAAACAGCTACAATGCTATAAATCAAAAACTTACAACGATGATATCTCTTAAACGGTGATGAATTTTCACAAACTCATAAAAGACCATAGTGTTATAAATGTGTTACAATAATGCTCAAAAAAAAAATCTAAGATTTGGCTTTACCTTGGCAAAGTTATATGCGTTATTGCTTTAAGAGTGAGTTATTATTTGAACACTTCCCTATATATATATATATACACACACTAGGTTACTATCCTGTGTATTACACGAGATTACTAAACAATATATTTAATTAAAAGTTATCAATAAAAATTTAAATTATATAAGATAAATTTTTTATCTAAAATATGATTAAATATAATTTCATAGATTAAACAATAAAATAATTATATTATTTTTTAAACACTAATTTTTTCAAAGTTTGTTTCTTTAAATATTTCGTTTTATAAACTATTTTTAAAAATTCTATATTTTATAATAATTTGTTTTATTTCAAAATTGTTTTTTTATATTAAAATATTTTAAATGTATTAAAAATGTATTATTTTTAATTTTAAAATGTGTTAAAAGTATATTTAATATTTAATATAGAATATTTTTATTAAGAGAGAGAAGTGGGAAAAAGAATATCAATATGCTCTAAGAATGTGCCAAGTGTCCCGATAAAACTTTTATTTTTTAGTTAAGTAAGATTATAAAAACTACTTTTCATTCAGAATTAATTTAATGTTAACTTTCTTGGCAATTTGAGTTAGACCCTAGGAAAAAGATACTGAAAAGAAAATTTGTACCACATAAAATCTTATAAGATATTATATCATGTTTATTTTTATGATTCAAAGAATGAAATGACAGCAAAATACACAAAACTTGTCTTCTGCATAATGTTAGGAGACTTGTCATAAAAGATGAATAACTAACTGCGGTAGATTGTTTTCATGATCTAACGATTGTTTCGGTAGACTACTTCCGCATCAATGGTGTATGGTAAATAAAAACTCGTGTGTGCAAAACAAGTGACATATAAATGCTATTTCTGTACAATATGTGACACTACCCAGTATATCTGTAAATCAAACAAAAAAAGATAGTATTATGTTAAAATAAAATTTAAAAAAAAAAAACACTTCAAATGATGTGCTTTTGGAAAAGAATTAGGTTTAAAATCACTAGCCCAAGTTTGTGTTGGGTCTGAGATCCGACCGGTTCCAAACATACGGTGAGCAGTATTTTCAATTTTCAAACTTTCTGTCCCAATCTGAGTTTGGGCAGTTAGACCCTATTTGAGATTTCATCTAAAATGACTTATTGACTTATTGGTTTTTTCAAAAAGCCAATAAGTCAATAATTTGTTTGTCAAACCTAAAAGGACTTTTGAAAATGACTTTTTGTAAAATGGTGAGAAGTTGTTTTTTAAAAGCTAAAAATTATAGTTTTTCAAAATTACTTATGACTTATTAACATAAAATTACAAATCTACCCTACTCTTTACCCTTTACCCAATAACATTAAATAGTGTCGATAAAAAAATATCCTTTTTGGTCATTTTGAAAATTAATTTTGAAAAAACAAATCCAAACACATTTTTAAAAACTCCATTTCAAAATGTCATAAGTTAATAAACACTTTTGACAAAAGTCCTTTTGAAATTAAATAAGCAATCTCAAACAGGGCCTTAATCATCCTTAACTTTTTATGTTTCAAAATGCCCTAAAAACAAAATAAAATATTTTGTAAACAATTGAGGAGTTTAAAAAACATTTTTTTTAAACTAAAGTAAAAAGTCTTGTTTATGAAATTAACGTAACAAAGGATACCCGAGGGTTGAAATTCGCAAATCTGAAATATACTATAATAAAAAACATATATGAAAAACATGTTAATTTGTGGTATCCTTTCAGTTTTGTTTACCAGTATATCTCTTGTATTAAATGAAAGAACATGCGAATGTCAATATTAGAATTTTAAATAAATTTAATTATAAATAATTATTATATTTTCTAATTAAATGATAGTGTATTATTATATTCAACCATGTAATACACAAGTTTTCTAAGGTAATATAGCATGTATGCATGTAATTTATTCTAGTCCTATGTTTCATGTTTTTCTCTGTTATTAAATGAGTACAGATATGTCACTTTCTTTTGTATTTCAACCCTTACTTTCCTCACTTATGCATCTTATTAAATAGTTATATTAAATAATAATAAAAAAGTATATTTATATATATCCAATAAAAATTATCAAATATTAAAAAACCATGTTTATTAATAGTAACATGTTTATTATAAAAGAACATCTTTTGAGCTCAGAACTATATTTATCATTAATTAAATTTTTCAATCATTTTATAATTTCTAAGTTATCGTTATGAATTACTACGTAATTTTTTATTCAATATGTATAATACATGAATTCACTGACCTTGTGTATGTATAGGGATGCCAGTGTAATGCTACTGGGAACATAAAATACTAACACGGACACCAATAAACTGTTTGAACAATTAATTGGTAAAGTATCATACAAATTCAAAAGTTTAATCAAGGTTTTAAAATAAAGTTATATGAAATCATATATTTAGTTATGTAGTATTTATAATCATTAATATTTAGTTACATTTTGCCTTAAATGAAATAATTCAAAATCATAAAAGAAAATTGTGTCCCAAAAAGTTGTTTTTAGTAGAATTGTATTTGCAATTCAAAAGGGGGTTACGGCGCAACTAGTTGCCCTCCTACCTGCCAATTTATTGTAATCTTTCACTTTTGTTAATGAAAACCAAATATTTAACTTAAACTCTTAAAAGTTAATTTAAAACTGAATTAGTATCTAAGATAAATATTCTTGGGAAAAAAACTAAACTAAACTTAATTGTTATTGATTTATATTAAAAATTATCCAATTATCAGGAAAACCAAACCATATCTTTAAATATTAATGTATTGTATTTGAAATTTGTAACTTTGAGGCCGTGTAATCCTGGTTACTTTAGTTAAAAAAAAAACAAAATTGATTAAATTAGTTTTAAAACTTGTTTAAGAAACTACAATAGCTTAAACAGAAAAGGTTTAACAAAATACTTACAATGTTATTCCGAGGAGCTTTCCAATAGAATCCTTGAACTGCAATAACAATCAAGTTTGATGTAACGAGAATAAAAATACTTAATGAATGTTTCCCCATCCATTCCAATCCGAGCGCCACACGTCTCCAACCGTAAACATCGACCTGTAATCATACGGAATAATAAAATATGTAGATCGTTTTAGCAGACAAAAATAATGATAAAATTGCCAATATAATAATTTAAAGTGGCTGCACTAGAGGGTCAATTAATTTGGTAATTTTTTTTATTTGATATATGCACCTCTGTTTACTATGCGTTTATGAGCATGTGTTTATGTGTATGTGTTATGCGGTTATGTGTTTGTGTTCGATTAAGTATGTTACAATGTTCATAGTGTTAGATTAAGTATGTGTTATGCGGTTTGTTAGTGTGTGTGATTTAATTTGTTGGTCTATTCATATATAAAAAAAATATGGTACTTACGAGGAGATATAATGCACAGAATGTGATTCCTGCTACTGCTGAGGTTACCAGCATGTAACTGATAGTGTATAAAGATTTATTCAAAGGGATGCCTGAGAAAAAGCAAGCATATGAGAATAGTTATACAACTCCTCATTCAACAGAGTTTTTATAAATATTATTAGATTTTGATTTAAGCATCAAGGTCAAAGAGAAATAATTCTAAAAACTTTTGGAGGATATTGATGTATGTGGTTACAAAGCTGCTATGCGGATTTTGAAGCAATAAACATTAATATTCTCCTTCACGTCAGTTTTGTGAAAATTATGATATTAAAAAATACATACCTATGAGAGTAAGTATGGATCCAAGAATCAGAAACAAAATTGACATGAAAGACCAGTTGCAAAGTCGGTCTCTATGGCCCTGCAAAAACAATTATACAACTCTCGTTATATTAAATTATGAATCTCCATGTTTTTAGGTATGGATAACATGATAAGATGTTAAAAAACAGCAAAAAATGGAGTTTCAAAGCTTCAAATACTGCTCCATGACATGCTGAATGCCTGAATTACAACACTTCCAATACCAAAGTATTGTTTTTTTTTTTAATTTACAATGACTAGTAAACTATGCTCACCCCAGACTTTACAGATTAGTGAGACTTTATTGTATATGTTTGTTTAATAAACTATGCTTTCAGAAACTATTTTAATCAAGATGAAATAAAATACACCTGTAATTCGGTCAAAATGTGACCATATTGAAGTCCAATTATGCAGGCCACAGAAGCTGTTAAAGAACTGCATATCCACGATGCAAACAATGTTATTGGTGTCACAAGTTTCAATTGAGACAAATCATTTTTTTAGAGTTAATAATTTAATATCATCAAAACCAGTATACTTTTGTTTTGTTTCTTTTCACAAAGAAGTTCCCGAATCTAATTTTGATATTAATTCCCTCAACTTGCAAAAAATACACATAAAGCTACTGAACAAATTTTTGTATAGTAAACATAAATGACTTGTTAACTCTTAAACTAGTCAAAATAAAATGATATAATTTTTTTTTTCAAAAATTTTTGGTGTCACTTTATCAAACTCAAAATAAAAGTTGAGAAGTCATTGTTTAAAAAAAAAATATGTGCATTTAGATAGGGACTTTAATACACAAAAGTGATTTTAGTGACTTCTTTATGTAAATTATACAAGTGGAGGACTTTAATATTGTAAAATTAGGTCAGAGATTTTTTTAATGAAAAATAAGAAAATATATTTATATGATATTAACCCTTTCTTTATATAAAAGGCGTATGGACTGAAGTACCAAAAAATATCAGTTTGGTCAAAAGTATTGATTGCACGATCAATAAGTGCAAACAGATATTTTAACCATAAACTATAAGTTTTATTTCTTCTTTGATCACAAACGTTAAACTTGTATTTACCTGAGTCACAATTATAATTTGTTCTAGCATAGTTTTATTATCTGTATTTCGGTATTATAATTACCTTAAAAGGCCTTCTGGTTCAAACGGGGCATAGCACCATGAAGGTGGAGATTCTGAAAGTTGGCTGCCCTTAGATAATTTACAATCCTGTACACGTATCATAATAGTTTATACAGTATATATATCAAGAACCAGAATCCATGCAGTAAAATGAATACCTTCATGTTTCTGTAAACCGGCTTTCGATATAAATGATCAATGCCAAGAACAAACCGGTCTATCATTCCAGCAGCATTACAGGCAGGCCCGAGATCACCTCTAACAGAGCATGTCACCTATACTCAACACCACATGAAAACATTAATCAATTTTTTTCCAAAGACAACAATCATAGAACAAGAAAAAGATTAATAGAATGATCATACAGTATGAATAGTAGTTCCATTTTCTGAAACTAAAGAAGATAGTGAATACAAGTCATTGAACTGCCAATCTGCAACGTATAAGCCATATGTCAATCCAGCATAGATGGCACACAAGAAAAATACAGCACACCTACACCACAAGACCACGCAGTTTCAAATAGTTATCAAACACACACAGTTAAAATTTATTATTAATGGAATACTTTGATGAAATTATGATTTTTTGACAAGCGCCTATAAGCACATGCGTATAGTGAAATAAAGAACAATTGTATTGTATTAATTGAATGTGAGGGTAGCCTATGTGTTCTCACCAGTGCCAGATATAATTTCTTAAAAAGGCTTCCTTTCTCCAAGTTTGACGAGGAAGCCATATTTCAGAGACTGCTGCAACAAAGTATCCAATTGCTATCCTCTTGAAATGATCATAACAATTGAAAAAATTCAGAACAGGAAAAAAAGGTTCCAGTTACTGTGAGGTATAGAAAGTACAAAAGTTTAGCAAGTGAGCTTCATAATTTTAACAGATAATTGCATGAGAGTCAGATGAATGCTGATAATATATTGTAGCATGTTAAAGGATGAATCAGTCAACATGAACCTCACCTGTAGGATTCCGAGCAGGCGTATTGTTTCAACATCAACTCCATATGTTAAAGAAGTAATCCCGTGTAGGTAACCACCTGAACAAAATTATGGGTGATGAAAACATATGATATACTTTGTGATCAATGATTCAATGGTCTGTACTGTTCTGCAGAAACATTATAGATAAGTTTACCTTGAAGAAAAACACCAAGAAGAAAAAGTTTCACTGTTCTTACTATTGCTTTCCATGTTGCTTCATATTGGTTTTGAACTTTCTGATGTTTACAAAGAAAGAAGAAGGCTTCAGTTCCAGGTTCTCAGTTACTCTCGTGATAAGAACACATGCTACATATTTATTTATTATCTAAATATGATACCATAGCTAGCTTTACAAATCAAACCTAAGGCTGGTACTGTATGTCTGTATTAGAGAGTAGCTTCTGGTTTATTGATGAATCATATGTATAAGCCGGATGATGATTGAAAAAGCTTCGAGGACAAACATCATACGAGCTATGGTAGGTGACATCTCTAGAATTAAATATACTGATTATGAATTCAAAATTTCTGCAGAATTTGATGATTCGCTACCTTGTATACAATTGCAAGAGATACTCCAGCAGCAAAAAGAAACATAGGCATGACAAAGTCCGCTAAGTGTAGACCATTCCATGGGCCATGAGCAATAGCAGGTAAACTAGAGCCAGCATAATCCACAAGCACCATAAGCTGAAAAAAGAGACAGATTTCACAATATGGATGAGCCTGCTTTATATCGCTTGAATAGTTGAATGTCATATAACAATGCAATATCTATATTGGTCCTCCTCAAGGATATGTTCAGAATAGGGAGCATTCTTTGTATCTTGAACTTAATGATCCATTTTCAAACTTCAGGTATATTTTAAAAACTAGTATAGCTTTTTTGCCCTCCCAAGCCAAACTACAGTTGGTAAATTTAAGTTAGTCTTTCATCTCTTACTTGAGCCAACTTGTTTGTTTCTACATTGATAGGGATCTGATTCAAGCGTTAACAAATTCATATTTGGAGCAACCTGCCATAAGCAAGTAATAAAGAAAAAACAGAAAAACCTTTGATCTGTCTGGAGTTTCGAGCCCGGACGAAAATGGCCAATGTGTTGGACTGTGACAAACTGCTATAGGCAGTTCTGGACTGTAGGACCCAAATTTCCCTATATGGAGTCCCGCCTGCTTTTGACTTTAATTGTTCCCCCCAAATTTAGTCATTTAATTTCAATCCTCACTGCCTATTTGTAACATTTTTTTTCTTTAAAGAGTACATGTTTTATATTTTGTTATTCTGCTCCACGTCTAATGAGTATAAATGCATTAAATACACAAATCCAATCAACAAAAAGAGCACAGATGATTTCATTCTTGGTAATTGTTATCGAAAAAAAAATATACACAAGGCAAACATCAAATGAGTTGAACTTTACGCAACTATATCCAACCAACACGAATTTCCACTACACATGCAACTTTACTAAATCAAAAGGCCGGTTCGATCCTGAAATCAAACAACTGACAATAAACCTGAATCCAGCAATATTATTTTAATCATGCGCTTCTAATTAGAAATAAATCAAATCAATTCTAAGCAATCATAGCCACTAACTAAGCCGTCTAGCGAAATTCAATGATCGAGACTCAAAACAACAAAATTAAGATAGTAAAACAGATATAAAAATTCTTACAAAGATAGATAGACCACGAAAAACATCGAGTGAAGCGATTCTACGACTACTGTTCTTCTCTGCTTCGATCTGCTGCTGCAATTCTTCATCGTGTTCTTCATGATTGTTCAGCAATGGCAGAACCTCTGCCATTTTGCGTCTGAAGTTTAGGGAAGATTTAGAACAAACGGATGCCATTTGATACACTGCAAGAGTCCAAAAGATGAACAGGAGATCTGTTGGAAGTTGTTTGCCGAATTATTCGGTAACAACAAACAAAAAAAAATAAATTGGTGATGGATGATATGAAAATTGAAATGGGAGATTATTATGATTTGTGAAGAATGTGTTGTTAGCTGGAGCAACTATATCGCATTCACCGGGCCCACGCGTACCGAAAGCAAAACACTAAAACCGTATAAAATGGAATGCTTAGGTTTTACTTTTTATCGGCATCGAATCAATTCGGTTCGAAACCTTTAACCTTTTTACTGAACCGGATAATGGAAGCCGGACGGGTGTAGCGCATCTTCAGCTTCATTGCTATAACGACTAGACATGCTCTAACCCTTTTACTATACCCAATGGTCCAATAACTCGAGTCGTAAATGTTATTATGGATTGATGATATTTGTAAATATATATTAGAGTTGATTATCATTGGGCTTATAACATAGTGTTACTCCTTGACCACCAGCAATGAGAAGTCTTGGGTTCGAGTCTCGCCTAGAGCTATAAGCCTAATGATTTTTGGCAATTAAATAAATATACATTTAAAAAGGTATAAAGTAACAATTAGTGATTGGGTTATATGTAAGGTCTTTTTTTTTTCTTTTTTTTCGCTACACTTTCACTATAATTGTTATATATATTATTATTTTTGTTTAAGATAAACAAGCAGCTAAGATGATTGAGTGGTAAATCACTTGCATTTAATGAACCATCCATATTCAAACCTTAGCTTACATTAATCTCTTTTTAACTTTAATAAACTCCCAGTAAAGTTGTCAATTTTTTTTTGAACTACGAAGGTCTCAATCGTATGAGCTCACTGTTTACTTATCTAGACCTCCCATGAGCCACCACAACCGACCCAGGAGGAAACCCCACTGGGAAAACCTTCTGACCCTCCTCAGACCTCTTTATCGCTACGGGAGGGATTTGAACCCAAGACCTTTCATTTAAAAGAATCCTGAGGTACCATTGAGACAATATCTCATTGGTAGTAAAGTTGTCATTTAAATCCAAAATATGTATATATTTTTATTTTATAACAGGTAAAACAATGCGGTATATTTATTTAGTCAAACTTCGTTTTTTTTTTATTTTCCTATTTTTGCTTTTATATTTTGCTACACTTTTATTTTTGTACATGTTCTTGACTTTTTGATGCGTATATGTTTTGCAGTATAAATGCTAACTTAAACTTAACACGATACTTTTGTTTTTAGGGAAAACGTCGTACAAATGTAATCAACTTTCAGCTTTGTTCCATTTAGGTCACTCATACTTTTTTTTGTTCCGATTAAGTCACTAATATTTTTTTTTGTTCCGATTAAGTCACTCATACTTTTTTTTTTGTTCTGATTAAGTCACTCATACTTTTTTTTTTGTTCCGATTAAGTCACTCATACTTTTTTTTTGTTTCGATTAAGTCACTCATATGAGTGACCTAATTAAAACAAAATTAAAAGTACAGTGACCTAATCAGAACAAAAAAAAGTATGAGTGACTTAATCGGAACAAAAAAAAAATGAGTGACTTAATCGGAACAAAAAAAATTTTGTGTGACCTAATTGGAACAAAGCTGAAAGTTGATTACATTTATATAAAGTTACCCCTTGTTTTTATGTTAAAAAGTTAGCATCCCGAGTGCCCGACCATGTAACATAAGTTCAAAAAGATATCATTTATTATACACCTCGTAACCAGCACCAGCACCCATCTAGATTCTTGTCACATGATCTTTTGGTTGAGATTACACATTTTACACTAGCACCCACCTAGCCTCTTATCACATGATCTTTTGGGTGAGATTACACTCTTTTATTTTATCTTTTTTAAAACCTATTTTATTTTTGTTTTAAACTACTTAAGCTAATTTATCTCGTTGAGTTTCAACTCAAAACAACAACCACCACCTTACCCAGTATATTCCTACTTTACAATAGGGTCTGGGGTGAAAGATGAATACAAACCTTATCCCTATCCCAATTGGGATAAAGAGGCTGCTTCGAAAGAGTCCCCGGCTCAAAGTTATCGTTTGAAGTTGATCATCCCAACGATTTTAACGTTATTTTCACAAAATAATTAAAATAACGTTTAAATTAGTGTACTTTTACTTCAACTCAGAACCTTCATTTTAAAAAATAATGACTCTAAAACATATACTAGCCTCACATAAGGCCACAAGGAGTCATCCCACATTTTCCCACTTTCCCCATTGTCACATCAGATTTCCCTACTTTTCTTCACTTTTCCCCATTGTCACATTAGTTTTCCCCACTTTTCCCTATTTTACACGGTGTCGTCCCACTTTTTCTCACTTTTCCCTATTTTCAAATCTTATTTTTAATTAATTATTTTAACAATAAATAATAATAATGATAATATTAATAAAATAAAAAAAAAGATTCATTAAATTTAAAATAAAAAAAAAAGAATACAACCAAAAAAAAAAGAAGAATACAACCTAAAAAATTAAATTAAAAAACCTAGAAAGGGCAATGTCATCCCCAACGAACAACAATTTCTCGTTTACGATCGAGAATCGGTTATAGCATTGGTTCTTGATAAATTGTGTGGTCTTTCATCATGAACTCTAAATCTACTGCCTTTTGCTGTTCGTCTAAAGCCTGTTGTTGTCGGCGCATTAACTGGACGCGTGCGTCTTTCTCCTCCTGCAATACACAGAGTTTTTCTTCTCGAAGGCGGAATCTTTGTTGGGATTCCTCTTTGTTGAACGAGTTAAATTCCGCTATTTGTTGACTTAACTCGTCATGCGACGAGGAGGATGCGGCCGATATTTTGTCCTTTCTTGTTGGCCTATCCGGTTTATAGTAAATTTGTGGGCCATCACGATCAAGGTTGATGTTGATGTCTTCGTCATCATCAAGGTTGATGTTGATGTGGGCGTTCGCACTACCTATTGACTCGTTTGGCTTCGGCCTTTTTGTTGTAAATTGTGACTCACAACCTACTGGTGGAATGTCACACCATAAAGGGTTATCGCGAACCATCTCTCACGCTTGGATGTGAGCGAATCCCTTTGACTTGACCATATAAAAATAAAATATAAAAATAAACGTATAAAAAATACCTTGAAATGGAAATTGTTGTTGAAAAGCTTGTTGATCGAATTGTTGGTAACTTTGTTGATCTTGTTGATACGATTGCTCCCACCGATTGAATTGTTGTTGAGTGCCCCGGTGAATATTGCAAATATGGAGCCGGGTTCATTGGATCGTAGTAGAATGTTGGTTGATTCGGAGATGGCATTTGTGAATGATACCCGGGTGTGTTGAACGGGTTCATTTGAGCCGTTTGAACATTTTTTTGTCGTGGTTTTCTAAATTTTTTGGTTGACGACCCACCACGTGATGAACCTCCTTCCATTTTACTTGAAAAGTTTATTAATTTAGTGTATAGATTGTAGAAGATGAGAGAAAAGTGTGAGATTTGTGGTTGTTTTAGAGTTGTTTAAATAGGAGAAAAATTGGATTTTTTTTAAAACCTCAACGGTCGAATCCCTCCAACGGTCGAATCCCCTTCTCCTTCCCACGCTCGGCTTCCATCGGTGAGTAGATCCCGAAACACCCCACCCCGAAACCGGGGGGGCGGTGTTCCCTTCCATTCCCGAACCGGGGTGGAGCTCCCCCTGCTTCTCCCGTGAACCACTCCGAGTGCCCTAATAAAGTTTAGATGTAACCATCTCATTTGAATGTAAACTCAAAACCTTTATTTTATAAAATAATAACTCTAACAAGTATACTAGTCTCACGCCTAGTCTAGATGTGACCAGAGCAGCTGAAGCTGTCAACCAAATAGGTTAGAGAGAAGAACAGTGTTATACGGTCAACATGCCAATAGACAATGGGAGTGAACTGTGAAGGTTTTTTTTTTTTTAACAAACGCTCGGTCACCAAGGATCACCCTGGCAAATAGATCATTATTCCGCCCGAATAACAGAACGTGATGACCTGACCCACATGCTGAGGAAGAAACCTACAACTAGGAAAACCCTCAGACTCAACCCAGAGCAATATTTGCTCTACGTGAGACTACAACCCAAGACCTCTCATAAGATAAGTCAAAAGACTACCACTAGACTAGAAGCCCTTTGGTAACTGTGAAGGGTGGTTGATGGCTTATGTAATCGTTCTGATCCGTCACCAGGGACATAACAAGATAGACACCTTCGACTGTTAGCCGGTTGGTTCAATGTTAAAGGACTTAAAAGTCATAATATGATAAGTTCAGCATAATCCACAACATATATTGTTGAACTAGAAACCAAGTCCTAAGGCTAAAGAAAAGCCCACGTTACACATAGCAGCATCGATAGAAACATATGGTGGTCCTGAGAGTATATGCAATGGGTGTTAGATATTTTAGTGTAATTGGGGTTAATTTGATCGATCAATATGAATTATGAAATCATTAAACAGGTTGGGTGTGGGGTGCACGCTTGTTTAATATTTTATAAATTCAATGGGGGTTCCAAGGGGGCAACGCCCCCTTGGCGGGGGTCCTGGGGCAGCGCCCCCTGTTAGCGGGGTCCAAGGGGCGGCAGCCCCTGGCGGGGTCCAAGGGGCAGAGCCCCTGGCTGGGGTCGAGCTGCCTGGAGGCAGTTTACAACTTTTGATTTTTACGAGCTGCCTGGCGGGGTCCAAGGGGCAGAGCCCCTAGCCTAAGTTGTTATATTAAAAAATCAATAGAAATTTGATTTTTACGAATTTTACATGAAAATTTGGTTTACAACTTTTGTGGCAAAATCGTGAAAAACGAAAGTTTGGAAAAACTGCCTGGAGGCAGTTTCCAAATGTTTTGCGCCCAGAAATGATCGAATTGGTGAGACTATGGTTCATTCAATTTTTACACAGCGAATTTCATACTTGTTCTTGAGCGAAATCGAACTTTATCCGATCAAATATTTGGGTGAACCGCAAATAGTTTGATCTGAAAGTGTGTTCCACGACTTTCGATTCATCCGTTGTTCGTGTTTTTTCTGGAAATTCTCTACAAAGATCAAACTATCTGTTGAAGATGGCGAACAAGAATTCGACGAAGGAAATGACGAGTAAGTTTGACAAACTGGAAAAGTTTGAAGGCCAGGATTTCAGGTGTTGGCATAAGAAGATGCACTTCCTTCTCACGACTTTGAAAGTGGTGTACGTGTTAAGCACTCCCATACCCGAAATACTTGAAGATGGAAACTTGGAACAAATCAGGAAACGATCAAAGTGGGAGAATGACAACTACATCTGCCTTGGTCATATTTTGAACGGTATGTGTGATGCTCTATTTGATATTTATCAAAACGTAGAGACTGCAAAAGTGTTATGGGATACCCTAGAAGCCAAATACATGGCAGAAGATTCTTCTAGTAAGAAGTTTCTTGTGAGTAATTTTATAAACTATAAAATGGTTGACTATCGATATGTCATGGAACAATATAACGAATTGTTGAGGATTTTAGGACAATTTAGTCAACATGATATGAAAATGGATGAATCCATTCAGGTTTCAAGTATCATTGATAAGTTACCTCATTCCTGGAAAGATTATAAACATAATCTAAAACATCAGAAAGGAGAATTAACTTTGGTTGAACTTGGAAGCCACTTCAGAATTGAAGAATCTTTGAGGGGCTTTGAAAAAACGTGGGTAAATGATGATAAGAAACCTGTTGGACCTTCTTCTGTTAACTTAGTTGAAGAAGGTGGATCATCCAAGAATAATCAGAAGCTTAAAGGGAAACGAAAGTTTCAAGGTAAAGACAACAAGGGTTCAAACAAGAAGCAAATCATAACTTGTTGGAAATGTGGCAAAGTTGGTCATTTTAAAAAGGATTGTCGTGTTGGTAAACACAACAAGGAAGCTGGTCCAAGTGGGTCTAAGGACCCAAACAAGCAACAAGGTCAGAATTTAGTACAAAGTTATAATTATGTTTTGAATTATGTATCACTAATTTATGAGGCATGTTATGTGCAGGATGATGATATTGCTTGGTGGGTTGATTCAGGTGCAACAAGTCACGTGTGTAAAGATCTTCGTTGGTTTAAGGACTTTCAACCAATTGAAGATGGATCTGTTATAAAGATGGGAAACGTTGCAACTGAACCAATCAAAGGACTAGGAAAAGTGAAGCTTGTTTTTACTTCTGGAAAATGTTTATGTTTAGACAATGTCTTGTATGTTCCAGGGATTCGAAAGAATCTCTTGTCTGGTATTATGTTGAATAATTGTGGTTACAAACAAGTGTTGGAAAGTGACAAGTTTATCTTGTCAAGACATGGTACTTTTGTAGGTTTTGGTTATCTTTGTAATGGCATGTTTAAGTTGAATCTTGATGTTTCTTTTAGTAATGAATCTGTGTGCATGACTTCATCAAGTTCTAGTAGTAATTTAAATAAATCAGAATTATGGCATGCTAGACTAGGACATGTACATTATAAAAGACTTAAAGAAATGTCAAAAATGAGTATGATACCCGCATTTGAAATGAATAATGAAAAATGTAAAACTTGCATGCTAACAAAGATAACTAGATTACCGTTCACACATGTTCAAAGAGAATCTAAGGTGCTAGAATTGATACATAGTGACTTATGTGATTTTCATGCAACTCCATCTATAGGAAATAAAAAATATATTGTTACATTTATTGATGATGCTTCTAGATTTTGTTATGTATATCTTTTATACTCTAAAAATGAAGCATTAGATAAATTTAAAATATATAAAACTGAAGTAGAGTTGCAAAGAAATGAATTAATTAAGACATTACGCACTGATAGGGGAGGTGAATATTATGATCCAAGTTATTTTCAATCAGTGGGAATTATACATCAAATCACTGCTCCTTACACTCCACAACAAAATGGAGTGTCTGAGAGGAAAAATAGAGTTTTAAAAGAAATGGTTAATTCTATGTTATCATATTCTGGTTTAAGTGAAGGTTTTTGGGGTGACGCTATGTTAACAACCTGCTATTTATTAAATAGAGTTCCAAATAAAAGGAACAAGATAACCCATATGAACTTTGGTATGGCAAGCCTCCAAATTTGAACTATTTAAGAATTTGGGGTTGCAGAGCTGTAGTAAGGCTTAATGAACCCAAAAGGAAAAATTTGGGAGAAAGAGGCATAGATTGCATCTTTATTGGATATGCAGAACATTCCAAGGCATATAGGTTCTATGTTATAGAACCTAATGATTATGTTTCAGTAAATACTGTTGTTGAATCAAGAGATGCAATATTTGATGAGGAGAGATTTTCATCAATATCTAGACCAAAGGATATGATTGTGAGTTCAAGTAACTCTGAAGAAATTAATCATAAAGAAATTCCTTCTACTTCAACTGAACCTAGAAGAAGTAAAAGAGCAAGAATAGCAAAAGATTTTGGTTCTAATTTTCAGCTATATTTAGTTGAAGGATCTAGAGATGAGATCCAAGCTAAATATGAATATTGTTTCAATATTGAGGAAGATCCAAAAACTTATAATGAGGCTATGGCATCTCGGGATGTTGTTTTCTGGAAAGAGGCAATTAATGATGAGATGGACTCTATTATGCAAAATAATACTTGGAGATTGACAGATTTACCTCTTGGTTGTAAACCATTAGGTTGTAAATGGATATTCAAGAAAAAGATGAAAGTGGATGGTTCCATTGATAAGTTTAAAGCTAGATTGGTTATTCAAGGCTTTAGACAAAAGGAAGGTATTGATTATTTTGATACATATGCTCCAGTAGCAAGGATATCCACTATTAGATTGTTGATTGCTTTAGGAGCTATACACAATCTAGTGATTCATCAAATGGATATAAAAACTGCTTTCTTGAATGGTGATTTGGATGAGAAAATATATATGAAACAACCTGAAGGTTTTGTTTTGCCTGGTAATGAGCATAAGGTGTGTAAACTTGTTAAGTCACTGTATGGTTTAAAACAAGCACCTAAACAATGGCATCAAAAGTTTGATGATGTTGTGTTGTCAAGTGGTTATGTGCTTAACCAATCTGATAAATGTGTATACAGCAAATTTGATAATTCTGGTAAAGGAGTTATAATTTGTTTGTATGTAGATGACATGTTGATATTTGGTACAAGCCAAGATCAGGTTGATAAAACAAAACAATTTTTGTCATCTAAATTTTCTATGAAAGACATGGGAGAAGCTGAGGTGATTCTTGGTATTAGAATCAAGCGTGAAAACAATGGAATTTGTATTACTCAATCTCATTACATTGAGAAAATATTGAAAAAGTTTAATTTTCAAGATTGTTTTTCATCTAGTACTCCAATGGATCCTAATATCAAGTTGTTACCTAATAAAGGTGTTGCAGTATCACAACTTGAATATTCAAGGGTTATTGCTTCTCTCATGTATGCCATGATTAGCACTAGGCCAGATATGACTTTTGCTGTTGGGAAACTAAGTAGATATACTAGTAATCCTAGTTCAAATCATTGGCAAGCATTAAACCGAGTACTTAGGTACTTGAAAGGAACCATGAATTATGGTTTGAATTATACAAGATTTCCTTCAATTTTAGAAGGATATTCTGATGCAAGTTGGATCACTAATATGGAAGATCATTCTTCTACAAGTGGATGGGTTTTTCTTCTTGGTGGAGGAGCTATCAGTTGGGCATCTAAGAAGCAAACTTGTATTACTAATTCAACAATGGAATCTGAGTTTGTAGCATTAGCCGCAGCTGGTAAAGAAGCTGAATGGCTAAAGAATTTGATTTATGAAATTCCATTGTGGCCCAAACCGATATCACCAATATCAATTAGATGTGATAGTGCTGCAACTTTGGCTAAAGCCTATAGTCAAGTGTATAATGGGAAGTCTATACACTTAGGTGTTAGACACAACATGATTCGTGATCTAATTACAAATGGTGTAATATCATTGGAGTTTGTGAAAACTCAACAAAATTTAGCTGATCATTTAACCAAAGGTTTATGTAGAGATCTTGTGCACAAATCAGCTAAAGGGATGAGATTAAAGTCCATTTGAAATCTTTACTTTTGAGATACCCAATTCACATCTAACATACATTAGGTGTAGAATTCAATGTGGAAAGCTTAACATCTAAAGATTGGAACACATTAGTAAATTCATCCAAGGTATGTGTTCAGACCTGCAAGTTGAAGAGGTTGAATTCATAATTCTTAATAGTTCTTTTGAAAAATTGCATATGCAGGTGCGAGATAAAAAGAACTACCTATATGAACATGAAGTTTAGCTGCTTCAAGAAGCTGGGACTTGGCTTTGATATGTTTATGAAGGATATGGACATAAGCTAGTAAAAATAATGTCATGTAAGAACTTATAAGTATGTAAACTTGTGTGTATATTATCTTCAGGTATTCAATGTTGAATAGATTAGGTTCAATCCTTAGAGATACCTAATAAATTCGAATATTTGAAATGTGTAATATACTAAGATGAAATTCAATCGTCACGATATTTCATTTATGCATAAGTTTTGAAATTGTTGTGAATTTGTTTTTAAATTAATCAAAGGTTACACTAAAATAGGGGAGGATTGTTAGATATTTTAGTGTAATTGGGGTTAATTTGATCGATCAATATGAATTATGAAATCATTAAACAGGTTGGATGTAGGGTGCACGCTTGTTTAATATTTTATAAATTCAATAGGGGTTCCAAGGGGGCAGGGGGCAGCGCCCCCGGTTAGCGGGGTCCAAGGGGCGGCAGCCCCTGGCGGGGTCCAAGGGGCAGAGCCCCTGGCTGGGGTCGAGCAAAAACTGCCTGGAGGCAGTTTCCAAATGTTTTGCGCCCAGAAATGATCGAATTGGTGAGACTCTGGTTCATTCAATTTTTACACAGCGAATTTCATACTTGTTCTTGAGCGAAATCGAACTTTATCCGATCAAATATTTGGGTGAACCGCAAATAGTTTGATCTGAAAGTGTGTTCCACGACTTTCGATTCATCCGTTCGTGTTTTTTCTGGAAATTCTCTACAATGGGTCCCTCCATCAACCCCACAACCAGCAACGGGGAGAGAGAGACTGCAAGGGGTAGTTTCAACTGCAGATGCTTTAATCATCACAAAGCCAAGAACCAAAGAAGAAAGCATACTCGATACTCGGCTTAGCTCACACCTCGCTTTTCATGATCAGACGCATGTAAATTTACCCAAACACATTTGCGCGAGAGTTTATTTCATATGACTTGCATCCATTTCACAAAGTAACACTTTACTAGTTGCTATCTGCCCTTAATGTCACAAGTCCAAAAACCAAGATGGATGCAAAAACCATGATAGCACCACAATAACATATCCGGTTTATGTAAAAACAAATAAACAGTCAAAAGGCTTTCAATTAAAACCATAAAGATTCATTAGTTCAAGACACTGATTTGTAGCTTCCAAACATCATCGGAACAAAATGCATACCCAAGAAAACAGAAAATGTACCCAGCCATGCAGTAAAAGATGTTCATGGTTTTTATAATACAATCGTGACACCAACAAGAACACTACTGCAAAGCAAACAGACGAGACCTAGATAATTTACTCAAAAGCCCATGCATTCTCCCTACGAACCTCTTCCTCTTCTTCTGGAGTGAAATCATTCTTGATGTTGAACGTCTTGCGAATCTCTTCCGGTGTCTTGCCTTTGATCATGTCAGCAACTGTTTGACAGGTTAGATCAAGTAGGCTCTTGATGTTCAAATAGTTAGCAGCCTGAAACAAAAACATAAACATATCAATCATATGCCCATAACCCATATCAAGAATGCAAGCAAATAGATTCAACAGAAAGAAAAAAAAAATCTTACATCACATAAAGTCAAACCAGATAAAGTGATAAACCACAGTTAAGCACTCAAACCACATTTAGCTGCCTCGGTACACCATTAATACACCAATACAAGGCTATTCATATTATAGTGTTGCACTGAAAATATGAACAGAGGGTACTTAAAGCAAAGAACAGCATTCCAAATATCTGATATTTATTTCATTCCAATCTAAGCATCCTAGAAAAACAAGATAACAAAACAATCTGACCACAAAATCTTTCCCACGATTAAACGCGTATAAACTGTCAATTTCATGAAACTAAACGTAACCCTAAAATTATCCCCCGTGAAATTATCCCAAAATATTAAAACCGGATGAGCAAACTTTGCACATACAAATCAGCATACCGAAACACTAACAAAAAACAATCAAATCGATAACATCAAAAGTAATTTAAAGAAAAAGACGCACCAGAATAAGATCAAAAAGCGTGCCCTGATCCACTTTCACAAAATCCGTATCAAACGCCTTAATATCCTCTTCAGCAACCTTGTCATCACTATTCGGTATCTCCACATGTTTCTTACAGTACTCAATCACCTTCGACAGGATCTTGCTGGTTACGTTGGGAAGAGGGATACTGGTATCAGCACATCCATCTTCAATCATGTGCTTGATCGTCTGCGATTCCACCGCCACCGCCTCATCGACCTCGAATGTCTCACCGTCGGAACTCCTCAACACGATGGTCTTTGATGACGACATGACCGGATGTTAAGAAGACAGTGGTGATTTGGGGGAGAAAAGAAACCCTAATTTGAATGTTAGTGGAAGATAATATGATCATGTTGCTTGTTGGTTTCGGTATTTATAGGAAATCGGGGTTTGAAGATTTTTGAGTTATCAAATCGATTATATTTAACATGTTTAGTCCTCTAGCTTGTATAAAATTTCAAAATTTCGATTAATTGCCGAAAACATAATTTTGTTACAAATGTTATAACATATAATGGGCATTCATAACATGTATAAAGTGTCTTTTAATAAAGGATTAATATTAAACAGAGCTGTAAAAATTATATAAACACTTCTATTTGTTGTTATGTATTGATTGCCTATGTTTCACTCTACAAATATATCTTTTAGAATTTTACATATAAATATAGACCGACCTAGTATGCGTTTATCGTTTGAAGTTTATAATCTTAACGTTTTTATGTATGAAGTTAATTATCTCAACGTTTTTAGCGTTAAATCACAAAAATAAGTAAAATAACGTAAAAATTAGTACAATTTTAATTTGTCCCTTGAGAGCCACACACATATACATTATATGTATGTATCGTAAATGAAGCATATTTATATAAAACATATGCTACAATATTTTCGTAAATTATTAAGATTTTTGATTTTATTTAATAAAAATTAATCTACGTGCGAGTGCATTTTAAAAACAAAATAAAAAAAAAAATGAGTATCAAATTCGGTTAAATACTTTAGTTATCATTTATAAATAGTTATTAAATGATGTACTACATTTTCGTGGTGGTAATTACCTAAAAATCTCATTATAACTAACAGCTTACCAATTGTAACAACATATCATTATTTATCTGAAAAAATAATAACCAAAAATTTTAACAAAAAAAACGAGTTAAGTGAAAAAATAAATAAACAGTTGTAACAGTTTATATTTAAAACCTAGATAGCAATTCATCTCTAAAATTAGAGATTAAATTTGCATTTTTAAAATTAACAAAATACACATCTTAAGCATTCTATATAAATGTAAAGAAGAAGTTGCTATATGCATATGATGGAGGGTGTTTATGCAAATTCCTGGAACGGTGGTCAATTTGTTGAAAAAATGGTAGATATGCATTAAATTGCCGTTCAGAATTAAAAAAAATAAATAAAAGATATGCATTAAATTATACGTGACATCGGATTACATTTGTATAAGATATAAATTAAATATATCTAATGAATGGCTCAAAGCAACCACGTACTAAAATGATTAAGATGTTATCGGGAAATTTAATCAATAAAAAAAAAAGGCAAAGTGGAACATTAAAAAAATGCCACGTTTGAAAATAATATACATCAAGAACCTAAAAAACTATACGAAATTCAACCTAAAAAACTATATATAAGTCAAATAATTATTTTGTATAAAATAATACGTATTATGCTGTACAAGAAAATTACAATCATAAATATAAATAAAATTATTTATATTTTATATAAATAATATAAAATAATTAATTATACAATAATAAACAATCTAACCTAAGTTCAAACGGTAAACATAAAACTTGAAATGATCATAAAAATTATTCTGAGCTAAGCTCAAAATGGTAAAATATAAAACTTAGTAATGATCTAAAGCTTAAGCGAGCCCTTGGCCAGGTCAAACAAAAGGGAAAAAATGGCATCATAAAATCAATTCAACATTCACAAGATCTTATTTCCCCTTATTCCCGTATGTCATACAAAATATCAAAAATACATAATCTAATGAAGCAAATAATGAATTAATTTATTCATACTATCTAACATAATTGAACATAATACATGGATTGATCGGTCCAAACGAGTTGGATCGATTAGATTGTGTATTGAAACAAGCTTATGATCGCATGTGATGCGATCGAATCTGATTGTTTCTTCAATTTATTCTACAACAAGGCTTGATCTGGCGTGTAATTCATCTCGATGTCACACGAGAACCTGCTATAAAAAAAAAAAGAAAGATATCATAAACAAACATAACAATAATAAGCAATGTATTGCTGAGTTAGCTAAGGTTGCAATTTCGACCCGTTTACTAATTAATAGAAAACGGATAAAAAGAAACACTAGCTAAAAGGCAAACAAGTTGAAATCATCTTTTTTTTTCTTCTTTTGAACGGCATAACCAAGGTTCAGCGGCATGCTTCTTCATAACCCAGATTATCTCGGACCCAACAACCCACACGTTGCGATCACAGTCAGCTATCAACTCCCCGGCATCCAACGCCCAGGTGTTGGCGAGCACTGAACCGAACAAATCCACATGCCCCTTAAGAGGAAACACACTATGTGGTAAAACCCTCTACTGATCGCTTTAGCCAGGATTTAAACCCATGACCTCACAAAGCCTAAGCCTAATGAGAATCATGAAGTGTCAGTTTAGCTACAAACTCTTTGACGGTTGAAATCATCTAAAATTCAAATATAATGCTTACAACATCTTAAAACATTTTATTCAGATATAAAGATTATTGTTTTGCATGATCCAATGAGATAATGCTTACACGTTCTCAAGTTCATAAAATAAAAAATAATACGAACAATAGATGCAATAGAGCCTGTTTACCTTTTCTTTTAGTTTTAGCTCCTGAAGAAGGATTGACCCCTACTAGACCATGGTTAGCTCTGCATTCTGGAAACACACCAACCATTGAGCCTTGGTTCCCCAAGCATTGCATAACCTCAGTCTCACAATCATTCACATCAAGATCATGGTGCATCGATGCATTCCGCTGCATATTACACGAATTTAACAAAAACCCATCTGCCAAATTTGGATTAACAACACTTTGATAAGCAGGATGTTGTTTTTGGTAAGGAAACGACCCGATTTCTCCGTTGATTCTACCCCTCATGTCCACAAGCAAACACTTGAGTCTCCCTACTTCTGCTTCTAACCCAGCTTGACTTTGAACTCTCTTCATTAGTTGTTGATTCAATGCTCTTAATCTAACCACTTCATCTTCCAATGAAGCAGCCCGTGCTTTCTTCTTTTCACGGTATTTTCTCACTGCTTCCCGGTTTCCAGGAGGCTTTTTATTTCTTGTTTTCTTTAAGGATCCGGTGCTAGGGGTATTATCGTCATCGCTTGTAGCTGGTAGGATTTTGGTGTGCACATGGTAACATGTGTGGGTGTGTGATGAATCGGGTCCGGGTGGGTTGCATTTGTGGGTGTGAGTACATGCTTGTGTGTCGTTAAAGATTTCATCAAAGAAGCTGTTCATTGAATCACTGCTCGGGATATCACCGACATTTGATCCTAAAAACATCTCACGATTAGAGAAATCAAGTTCTTCATCATCCATCACCATGTAAGAATATGTAAATTTAGCTACAAAAATCTGCCTAATTCATCATTCCGTGCCAGAAATGAGAATGATCTAAATGTTTCGATCAATCAACTTCACATCTGCAGTTCTTCTTGAATCCAAGACCCTAAATTAGATATATGTGAGATGAAAAACAAAAAAAGAACCTAACTACGGGCAATTGAGCTTTTAAATCAACAAAACAGGAAACCTAAAGAACTTTAAACCCTATAAAGATGAATTAATTAAGGTCAAAACAAATGAAAAAACCAATTTGGGGAAACAGAGCTGCATATAAACATAAACCCTATAAAGAAATATCATACATGAGCTTCGAAATCAGTAAAAGTGAATCAAGGCAGACCCAAAACAAATAAACATGGTTTAAACCCTAAAAGGCTAAAATATGAAGAACATATAAACAGAGAAGCTAATTAGATGCAAATTGAGGCGTGAAACATCATCCAACTATATGCGATTTGAAGCAGAATTCAAAATTAATAGGCAAAATGAGGAAAATTGGATCGATCGAAAGAAGAAATTTACCAGTAAAACAGATAGAAGTGTTGGTATATGCTAGAAAGCATGAACAGAAGGTGTCGGTGGTGATCTGAATAGATGGATGAATATTGGCAAAGGGGTTTGGGTTTATAAATCGATGGATGGAATTGATTATTTGATTGATCGAAGAACATGGACCACTGGTGTGCAGATTTACAAAAGAGGTGTCTTCTTTGTTAAAAAAACAGTACAAGATGAACAACAATTTTGCAGATTTTTACATGTTCAGGAGAGTTTTTAATGGACACCATGTTCTATAAAATTGATTGTTCTACAAAAATGATTAAAATAGTAAGGCTATGTACTTTTAACATCTATGAAGATTCTTCCTCACCTATAAAAAGAATATTAAATTTGGACAGGAGGTTTTGGTTCGATCTCAGACAAAAGGCATATTAAATTTAAGAGCAGTATAAGAGTACGATAGATTTGTCGTTTATAAAAAAGAACTGAAACATTACTGTGTAAAGAGTTTTTTTCTTCTTTCTTTAGTTTTAGTTAAAAAAAACACGTTAGAAACCTATTTTTGAGTTTCAGGTCTTTTTTGACCTGTTAGAAATTGATTAGTCATGTTTTGAGTCTAGTTGTTGGATTTGAAGAAACTAGCAGTTCAAACCAGTTAACCGACCGTTTAAAAAATTTGTTTTTAATGTCTAAATAGCCACTTAAAGATTTTATTTGGGCCATTTTGTGCTCATAACCATAAGTTAGTATAAATAGTTAGTAGTTTGTAGTGATTTGATTATATCACTTCTCTAACTCTCTAATTATCGAAAAATATTGCAAAAACATTCAAAATACTTTCTAATTGCTCAACTCTTGAAAAGTTACATTGACGAGCTCAGGGGCAGCTTAATTGATTTTGGATCCAAAATAAACTAAAAATTCTGGGCCTTTTTAGAAAAATAACATTATAAATTCTTCTATTTTATTTGGAATGATTATTGTCTTTTGCTAATAAGAAAGTCAATTCATTAAAACCCATTAGATAGATTATTTAAAGCCCATATCTTATAATTAAAGCTCATTAGGTGAGCAAAAGACGCGGAACCATAATGGATCCTACATGAACCGACGAGTACAAATAGTTACGGTTTCTCAGAGAAATCATAATCGGAACCAGAACCATAACTACCATAATTTAAAGCCCATATCTTATAATTAAAGCTCATTAGGTGAGCAAAAGATGCGGAACCAGAATGGATCCTACCTGAACCGACGAGTACAAATAGTTACGGTTTCTCAGAGAAATCATAATCGAAACCAGAACCATAACTACCATAATTTAAAGCCCATATCTTATAATTAAAGCTCATTAGGTGAGCAAAAGACGCGGAACCAGAATGGATCCTACCTGAACCGATGAGTACAAATAGTTACGGTTTCTCAGAGAAATCATAATCGGAACCAGAACCATAACTACCATAACCGGTTCCACACTTACTCGACCAAAACCTGAACCGGCCAAAAACCAATAAAAACAGTCAAAAACCCAAACCTAACCGAAACCGGTTCTTGACTTTGTTGACCAAAATCGGAACCGATTTGGACCTAAAACCGATTAAAAAAAACCCAGTTTGTGCACCTCTACTCATTTTATGTTTTTTTTTTTTTGTAAAATTAGGGTCTTGAAATTTTTGGGGGTCTTAAATTTTTGTTTGGATTGCTTGGACCATTAGATTAGCCTAACCAAGCTTTAGAAGTAACCAAAGTTTTGTTAGCATTTGTGTATCTTCATCAATGAACCAATCATTTGATGAACCAAATCTACAACGAAGAGCAAGTACATTTTCAACGTATCAACTTATGTGAAATGTCGAATGTTGTTTAAAAGGCTCGATACAAAGTTTGTGGTCCGTTTATTAATGTCGAGTCTACAACTGCTTTGAGAAATCATTTGTCAAGACATTTCCTAACGGTAAAAAAGTACTCAACAAGTTTCAAAATGCTGAACACTTTCTAACAAAGGTTTAAGACATTTTTAACATTTTGATTTATGTAAAATGCCGAACGATGCTGAAAAAGCTCGATTAAGATGTTAATGCTTTGGCATATGATTATTGATCCGTGTTTATGCAGTTGATCCTTAATTATGTGTGTTAAATGACGGTACATATTTTATATAACACGGTCCGTGATTTTATATGAATCATGATAACCTCACCTAAAATAACGTGTGTTAAATTCTGGTGGCTTCGTAACCTTCCTACGTTTTTTATTCTGGTTCAAGAGACATAATTCACATACGATGATACGAGATCTGGTGTCATTTGTCTTAACAGAAATCGATAAATTCCTATAATTTTTATTTTTTTAAATACTTTATATTTTTATGCAATATAAGTATTATTTATCTAGAAAATCATATTGCATAAATATAGCAAACTGATTCCAAATAAATGGAACGAAACCTCAACCACCAACTCAAAACATTAAACCTATCAAACACCGCTACATCCTCTTACACCAAATATCTTACAAATAATAAGGAACTATTCAATTTACACGTTTTCTACCTTAATTAATCTTATGGCCAACATCTCCCAATTTTATCATCATCTTCTTCCTAAAAACCCCGATGATCAAGCACTTTAAATCATCATTAACAACATACAAATTATCCAAAACATGGTATCGAGAACCCGTTCGGCTTTTGTGCTCCTCTTGATCGCCATCACATTGATATTTGTGTCTTCTGACATTGACGACAACGAATACACTCCCGGACCTGTGACATACAATGCCAAGTCTATCATTGTTGGTGGGAACCCGATACTTATATTCTCGGGTTCCGTTCATTATCCTCGAAGCACCCCTGAGGTGTAATATATTAGGTGTTTGTTTGTTTGTTTATTATAATTATTTTGTGTTTATAAATTAGGAAACTGTTTGTGTTTTTTGAATTAGATGTGGCCGGATATCATAAGATTGGCAAAAGAAGGAGGATTAAATACCATTGCAACTTATGTGTTTTGGAATGCCCATGAGCCTCATCAAGGCCATGTTAGTTTTTAAATTAATTTTATTTTTTATTAGGAATTAATTTTGAAAACTGAATTTTGTGTTATTCCTTTTTTGGTAGTTTAATTTTACAGGAAATTATGATTTGGTAAAATTCATCAAACTGATTGCAGCAAATAATATGTATGTAGTCTTACGGCTTGGACCCTTCATCCAGGCAGAATGGAATCTTGGGTAAAATTATTTTTTTTATGTTTTATAAAATTTATGTTGAATTTTAATTTCATATAAACATGTTTTTAATTTGCCATATGTTTTTTTGAAAATTTTCTATGCAGAGGACTGCCCTTCTGGTTAAGAGAAGTCCCCAATATCGTATTCCGTACCTATAACGAAGCATATATGGTTAGTAATCGTTCTTAAACGGGTTTGATGGCTACCTGTAGATGTTTTTAGATTCCGGTTTAATAGTTTGGCTAAAATTTTAGCTTGATACGATTACGTATGGTTTCTAAAAACCACAAAACAAACCGGCCAAAAAAGATTAAGTTCTACTGTTTTAAAAATGTTTTTTTTTTTCCCTCAAAGCACTTGGTTTGTTATAATTTTTTTATAATTAATAGATAAACAAATTTTATAGATGATGGGCTAGGATGGTTTTAGAACTCGTATCAATCTCACATTTTTGTATGTTTTGTAAAGAAAATGACCCGAAAACGATATATAATCACGGCTCTTGAAATGAAAAAAATAGTGAAAAATTTTCGTTTATGTACATAACCTAAGCATTTGTAACTCATGGTAAGTAAAGAATTAAAATTTTTTTAAAAAATGCAAAATTAAACTTTGGTTAATTTTTTTATGTATATAAACAAAAGCAATTATATATAAAAAAAATACAAAAAGGTGAGATTAGTAAGAGTTCATACGGTACAAGTTCTGAAATAACCCTGACTTTATCGTTGATTTGTATAACCACGTATCTCAAAAATGAAAAGGAATTAAATAATAAATGCAAACAATATATCCATTGTACATGAGTGATTTTTTTAACGGCTTGGTACGACGACACCCAAAACGGGATTTCAACCGTCCCCTTGGATTTGACGATCTGGGGCGTACGTCCAAGCAGACTCCAGGAGGAACCTCACAACTGAGTAAACTCCCTGACCTTGACTTAGCAAATATGCCTCAGCCTGAATTCGAAACCAAGACCTCTTATAGAGAAGTCAAGGAGGTAACCATTAGACTAGGAATCCTGTGCACATAAGTGATTTCAAGTTGTGAATAGTAAACTTAATTGTATGAATCTTTTGGATGGCTTCTAAGGTTTTATGAACATACCTATCATATCATATAGAAGCATTGTTAGTGTTTTAAGGTCCATGAATGCTATATATATATCATGATTTACATAACCAAAATACTTTGGATTTCTTAGAGGCATATGAAAAGATACATCGAATTTATCGTAAACATGATGAAAACGGAGAAGTTATTTGCACCTCAAGGAGGTCCGATCATCCTCGCACAGGTATTGGAGGAATCTAATTTTTATTTTTTTATTTTTGCTAAATCATCATCTCTTGACGGTTAATTAATAATAACTGATAATGTTTATTTACAGGTTGAAAATGAGTACAACCATGTTCAAGAATCATACAAAGAACAGGGCATTCAATATGTTAAGTGGGCAGCAGATACATCGACAGCGTTATATTCGGGTGTCCCGTGGATAATGTGCAAACAAAAGGATGCCCCTCCAAATGTTGTAAGTTTTTGAGTCTTGTTTAATTATCGAAATCATTTTTACTTCATTACATTGACACACACTTTACTATTAAACTAAATGTTTTTTTTATTACTTTCAAATTAATAGAGTGATAGTCCTTATAACATTAAAATACTCGGCCAACAGACATGTATAAAACTAGTTTGCATGGCTCTGGTCATAAAATAATAATGAGGTAGTCAAACAATGGTAACGCTAACCTGAAAATAACATGTTTTTAGCTAATAAATCAAAAATACAGCGGTTTGGCCTTCAAGATTGGCATTTGTGTTCTTTTCACTTTATAAACCAAACAAGGTGCTATTTGGCCTAACAAATTGGTTGCGACCAAGCAACCAATTTGCTGATAAAAACATCAACTTTAACACACAAAAAAAATTGGTTTTAACTGAAAATGTAAAACAAGTGACCGCTATCAGTTACTATTTGGCCATGATCTGCTAATATGAGTTAGAAAATTAATCACAATCATTATTAAAAATAAAAACGTTATCAAAATGATCATTTTCTTGATGGTAATTTTTTCCTCTCTATCTTAAAAATTCTGATTGATAACTCAACTATTTGTGCCTAGATAAGTACATGCAATGGAAGGCATTGTGCAGATACCTTTGGTGGCCCAAATGGGCCTGACAAGCCTTCTCTATGGACTGAAAACTGGACGGCCCAGTAAGCTTCATCTATTCTTCAATTTTCACTTAAGATAATCGTATTTTCATTTTCAAAACTTTAGGTGTATTTTATCTTTTATTTATTTCTTTATTTTTTCTTGTTGGCCTTAAAGATACCGGGTTTTTGGAGATCCACCATCTCAAAGAGCTGCAGAAGATATCGCATTCTCGGTTGCTCGGTTCTTCATGAACAATGGAAGCATGACTAATTACTATATGGTAAGAAATCGCGTCTAATTTATAAAACTTAAAAGTATATCATAACTTTCTTAGTCTCATGATCGGTTTTAGTATCACGGTGGAACCAATTTCGGAAGAAGTAGCTCAACCTATACGACCACTCGTTACTATGACGAAGCCCCTCTTGACGAATTTGGTGAGCATTGTTAGTTAAACTGCACAACTGAATATTCAACTCTAGTTAAGCTAAAATTTAGTTTGTAAAAGGCCTTAAATTTTGTTAAAGACCTTAAAATAGGTAGAACAATGAGCATCTATTAAGTGTTACAAAAAGTAATTCTTATTCTCCAATATTTATATAATTTATTTGTTGTATTATGTTAGGGTTGATAAGAGAACCCAAATGGAGTCATCTTAGAGACCTTCACAAGACTTTGAGATTGACAAAGAAGCCCTTTCTTTGTGGTACTCGTAAAGTACAAGATATTAACCAATATGTCCAAGTAAGCAATCATTTTTGATATATTTGCGCGCGCGCACACACGTGTCTAGTACCCGTGCGTTGCAGCGGGATACAAAACACTTAAGTTGGATGGTTTTAAAGGATTGCATGATTCGTTCTTGAGTCATAACCATAATCACTTTATCTCACTTAAATTGTTAAAAGGTAGCAATGTGCAACAAAGTGAAAACACACACAAACATTTAGATTAGAATAAAAATGTTGTACCATATGCAATAAGAGTTGTAAAACTTTTAATTTTAATATATTTAAGCAAATTACTATTTTGCCCTTCTAATATGCATTATATAGTAGTATAAATATAGATATACGTGTGTGTGTATCATTTGCATCAAATAATAACTCACTCTTATTGTACTAACCTAAATAACTCAACCAAGATCAACCCGAATCTTTTGTTTTTTTTCAAAATCTTTATTTTTTATGTACAATAGTATGCTATTTTATTTGTTTGGGCAAATCTTTTTTCTTTTGAAATCTTACATCAATGTAAGTTGCTTTAAAACAATGTAAATATTGTACATGTAACATAAAGATTCTGGAAAAAAAAAACAAAAGATTCAGGTTGATCTTGACGTGGTTATTTGGGTTAGTATAATAAAAAGGGTTAACAACATATCCTACTCCTACATACACACACGCACATACACACACATTGAATGCATATGAGATTAACTAAAAAACATACATTAAAAGACATAAAATAAGGCAAGCTAGCTTATCACCTTGTTGTTTTGCAGATTGTAACTTATGAGAAACCCGAAAGCAGGCTTTGTGCAGCTTTCTTGAGCAACAGACACAAGAAAGTTCATCGAACGGTTGATTTTCGAGGAAAACAGTACTTCCTTGCTCGACGATCCGTTACCATCCTTCCCGATTGCAAGAATCTCGTATTTAACACGGAACTTGTGAGTTTTAATCATACTATACTATACTATACTATAGCGGTTGTTCATAAAGCCTAACAGTGAAACTAACTTGGTTCATATGTGAAACAAGAACAGATAACTTCACAACATAACTCAAGGAATTTCATCCCTTCAAAAAAAGCCAACAATTTTAAATGGGAAAGCTACAGAGAGTCTATTCCAACAATTAACGATTTACCGGTTCAAAGTAAAACACCACTCGAACTCACCTCCATGACTAAAGATACCACAGATTATATGTGGTATGGTACCAGGTAACTAACTACTACACATAAATAATAAAAACTAAATCACTTTGATATTTATTCTATAATATATTATCAAACTAGTTATTGATGTACACATATATAGAAGAAAAATCAAATAATAAGAGATTTTTGTTTAAAAAGATTATGAACTAATTTGAGTTTGACACGCGTTATGATAATTTAGGTATATCTTATTTTATGCACTAGATATTTCTTTTTTAGTACAAGATTCTTTTTTTGTTTTGTTTTGTATTTTATACTGTATTTTGTTTTTTTGCACTATATTTTTATTATTTTGTACTAGATTTTTATTTTTTTATTTGATTTTTATTTTTTTGTACTGGATATGTATTTTTTGTATAGGATTTTATTTTGTACAAGATTTTTGATTTTTTGTACTAGATTTTGTTTTTTTTTTGTGATAGATTTTTTGTACTGGATTTTATTTTTTATACTAGATTTTTTTTATATATATTTTTAGCATGTCATATGTAAACTCCTATTAGTTCTAAATCTTCTTAGTTAAAATTTTTTTTTAGTGGATCCAACCCCTATATATGTGTGTGTGTATGTTTATATCAGATAGTTTATGGCCTAGTATCTTAGTGGTACCATCTTGACTTCTCTTATAAAAGGTTTTGTTCGTCATAACATAATTTTATAATTTGAGACACGTGTCTTGTTCTCGTTATATGTATTCATCGTAACATTGAATAATTCAATAAAAAACCAATAATTGTTCGAGTAAACATGTTTGGTAATATGATAATCGTGATTTAAAATCAATAATCGTCTTATTTTTCTAAATATTTTTATACATTGCAGCTTAAATCTTGATAAAGATGATCTTCCTATGCGATCAGATATCATGCCGGTTATCAGAATTCAAAGTCTTGGAGATGCATTATTAACATTTGTTAACGGCCAATACGTTGGTACTAATCGATCAGACTCATCTATCTATAAACAAACATAAAACTTAAAGAAATTAAAATTATTTACAACCATGCAACATTATCTAGGGTTTGGACATGGTAGCTTCATCGAAAAACCGTTTACATTCTCCAGACCTGTGAGTTTGAAGCTCGGAGTCAATCATATATCCGTTTTAGCAATGACAGTCGGGCTACCGGTAACTTCATAACATCATAACATGTTACAAACTGATACATCTATAAGCAGTGGCAGAACTAGGATTCTAAATCCGGAGGGTCACAACTTAACATTGTATATTCGTTGATGTGTATTAATAGATGAAACACAAAGAAATAATAGTAATCAACATAAAATTTTATTCATAAAATAGTTAAATTAAAATTATATTGCTTCCTGATCAGAGACCAATATAGGTGATAAATAGCAAGATAATATTTACAAGTGGCTGTAAAAAAATTAAATCAATAGAGTAAAAATGATAGAAATTAAAATCAATATAATATCAAAAAGTATTAGTGGATATTGGGCCTGTTTAAATAATATTGACCCAACGTTTAGGTCATCATCTTCATTTCCTCTTAAATTTAACACTTTCATCAAGCACTTAGACTCACTGAGTAACACATAGTTTTGCCGGCTGGAGGGTCAGTGGACCCTCTTGACCCTCTTGTAGTTCTGCCCTCGTATATAAGGGTCATATATATCTAATGACCAATCGAGGTTATTTGTTACGTGGATTTTTAAATGTTGTTGTTTTATGTATGGTTTTTATGAGTGAAGAACAATGGCGCATATATGGAGAAAAGGTTTTCAGGTATTCGAGCCGTTATGCTACAGGGTATGAACAGCGGGACTCTTGATATCACACTTAATCAATGGGGGCATAAGGTATGTGCATTTATATGAATCAATGGTGTAGAAATCGCTAGTCGCTAGTCGGTCGGTGGGGTGGGGACTAGGGATTAATCGGGATTAATTGGCCAACTAATCGGCCTAATCGGATAGTCGGGCCTAGTCGGCCTTAGGGGACTAACGATTAATCTGCCTAGTCGTGGATTTTTACAACCATGATATGAATTACACATGCTTTTCTATATGTTGTATAGGTTAAAATACAAATGAAATCTATACATGAATACTTGGGTACTAAATTTCATTACGATTAGGTTGGCGTCGAGGGTGAATCCCTTCAGTTATTCACTGAAGAAGGATCAAAGAAAGTTAAATGGGCCCCGGCTGGCGGACCAGGAACACCCATTACATGGTATAAGGTAACAAATGATAATTCATTTTAAAGCGTACATCTGATATGATAATGTTAACCAATTAGATTTGTATTAGTTGATTTGAGTTATACATGTTAAAACATTGTAAAAAATAACAAAAACATGATAAATTATTAAATGACTACTAACTTTTTATATAAAAAAAAGGATAATTTACATTATTCGAGCAAAACAACATTGTACAATAACATATTTACAATGTGACTTAGCCTGACCTAATCGTGAACATTTTTTGAACGATATTTCATGTTGTAGACGAATTTTAATGCCCCAGAAGGAAACAATCCAGTAGCGATCAAAATGGAAAGAATGGGAAAAGGAGTGATTTGGGTCAATGGTTATAACATTGGTCGTTATTGGGAAAATTATCGCTCGCCTCTTGGAGCACCTTCTCAAACTGAGTAAGCATCATAATTAGCTCAAATCAAAACGAACATACATAACTACACATTTAACACATTATGTGCATCTTCGTTTAGGTATCATATTCCTCGTTCGTATTTAAAACCAAGGGATAACCTTTTGGTCGTGTATGAGGAGAGTAGTGGAACAATAGATGGTGTTGCAATCAACACTGTGAATCGCGATATCATTTGTAGCTTTATGTGTGACGACTATCCACCAAATCTCGACTCATGGAAGATGGAAAATGACGTTCTCAAGCCCGTGGTCGAAAAGCCTAGACCAGAAGCTCGACTCGTTTGCGACTCGGATAAATTCATCAAGGAAATCCAATTTGTTAGCTATGGGAATCCTTGGGGATCATGTGGTAACTATATGCAAGGAACATGTCAAGCTTCAAATGCCAAAAAAGTAGTTGAAAAGGTAAAACATGATTCACAATACTAACTAACATAGCTATTTTTGTTATATATACAGGGATATATTTCCCTAAAAAGTTTATTTTGTTTAAGAATGCTAAAAAAGATTTTCAAAAACTTGAAAACCGACTCAAACAAACTTTGAACGGAATTATTTTTGTGTCATTGGAACCGACCTTGTCGAACCCTAAACCCTGAACGTTAAAACCCAAACCATAAACCATAAATACTAAATATAAACTTTAAAAACCAAACATTAAAGCCTAAAGAACCTAAAAGTCAAAAATCAAGCCTTAAAACCTAAACTTTATACCAAAACGTTAAATCTAAAACTTAAAAGCTAATATTATAATGTTTCACGATACGGTTCTAATGTCATTGAAATGAGCTCAATCGTAGTTCGTTTTTGAAGGTTTAAAAATCATTTTCAACTTTCTTAGGCAAAATACATTTTTTATTTGATCATACCCTATATATATAAATCTATATAACATGCTTATTTTTAAATCAATAATGTTCTAAAAAAACATAAAAAACTGCATAAAACAGGAGTTTTTCATTGTATAAAAAAGATAATCATAAGTAGTTAAATAGAGAATCAAAGATGATTGCATAATTGTCTTGTTTACTACATTTCAAAGCAATGCTTACAAATATAATATGCAGTTTTCATGATTTTACAAATATTGTTGTCTTTGAAAATAAATGAATTTCAATATTTATAGAATATGTCTTGAATTAATTGTTTATAAATTTACTAAAAACTGAAACAGGCATGCTTGGGGAAGAATAGTTGCAGTGTGCCACTTGATAAAGCAATTTTGGGTGATCCCACCGGTGATGCTTCTTGTTCTCAAGAAAAAGTAAAAACACTTGCTATTCAGGTAAGGTGTGGGAAGAAGAAAGACATATAGATAGAGTTGAAACAAAATTTTTGATATTTTAATATATGTAAATTAATTAGTGTATTGTGTAGAATATAACCTCGTCATATTTTTTTTAATAATTTTTATATTTTTCTAATTTTTTTAACAAACTTTACTTTATTTATACTTCTTTAGTTTTTTCATTCATGGTCTATCTATTCATATAATAATCTACAGTTTATGGAACTAATATTTTGATATTTTGTGTTTGAAAGTTATGGTAAGTTAAACTTTGAGATATTAATCTTAAAATATAATTATATAGGGGCCATTTTTTTGTAGAGAGGATCATTTGAGTAGGAAGGTATAAAGAATGTGTGATAATTAACACGTAAGGTTTAATTGTTCTTTTGTGATAACAATTGTTTCTGGGTAGTAATTATCAATTTATCACGAATAGGATAAGGTTATTCAGCAAAATAAATTTGTGTAATTATATATTAATTTTGCGTGATAAATTATCACCCAAAATTGTATTCTATCAATTGTGTGATATGAAAAACATGCATGTTGGGTAACTCAAATAGTAGAACCGGCAAAACAAACACATATAAGACACGATTACGTATGTTTAACAAAAAAATACATTAAGTAATTTTATATTTTTTTTAAATAATAAAAATTAGGAAATTAAATTTCTATCATTTCTGTTTTTTGTTACATGAAACATAGAACTGTCACGATTAAATCTAAACCAAGCGTTAAACAAGTCGTTTTTATGTTTTATATTTGGTAGGGCTGATAATGTCATTGTAATTTACGCGTACATGATATTTTCACGTTCCTTTGTACGATCTAAATATTAACAAATGCAACTTAATCTTCATGATACTTACGATCTAAATATTTTCGTGTTCCTTTGGAATCATCTTGGAATCCCTGACGCAAGGCGTGACGTACTGAATCCTGGCATGACAAACAATTATGGCACAACACATCCGAGAACTTTTACAAATTAGAATTTAAAACAATAACAATAAACAGATTGGCAACTTACGTTCTAAATATTAACAACTTACGATCTATAACAAAATCAAGATTAAAATTAACAATAAAGTTCAAAATCTAAAACAACTTGCGATCAAACTAATAAAAAAATAGGCAAAAATATTATAGCAAAACAATTATTGGAAAACACTGTATGCTTCACAAAACAGATAAGCAAGGACTTGGATGCAAGAAAAAAAAAAGAAAGAAATCTGCAAAATAATCATCTTAAACATTGACTTAATTATACATTTAATTTTAGCTGATTAAGTATAAACCTAGTCTATAGTCACTAATTGAGCCAGTTATTAAGTTGAACAACATGTGGGTCATGGGTTCAAATCCCTCCCAAGACGAAATATGGGTCCTTGAGAGGTCACGGGGTTTTCCGGTGCAGTTTTCTTCTGGTAGTGTGGTCTCAACGAAAGTCATGGTAACTAGACCTTGATGACATGGCCTGAAAACCAGTGGTTCACACGTTAAGATCAAATGCCGTTAAAAAAAAAGACTTTGAAAGCGTTGACCAAGTATTTAAAAGACATGTTGACATACATTAAACCTCAAAAAAGTGAGGCTTATCCCACTATGTTGAAGCGTATGCTAAGCCTTTAAAAAAAGGGTAACTTTATATAAATGTAACCAACTTTCAGCTTTGTTTCAATTATGTCACTCATATTTTTTTTGTTACGATTAAGTCACTCATACTTTTTTTTGTTTAGGTCACTGTGCTTTTAATTTTGTTTCAATTAGGTCACTCATATGAGTGACTTAATCGGAACAAAAAAAAGTATGAGTGACTTAATCGGAACAAAAAAAAAGCATGAGTGACTTAATCGGAAAAAAAAAGTATGAGTGACTTAATCGGAACAAAAAAAAGTATGAGTGACTTGATCGGAACAAAAAAAGTATGAGTGACCTAATTGGAACAAAGCTGAAAGTTGGTTACATTTCGTATTAAATAACTATATTATCTATCCTATTAAATAATTATAATATTAGTGATTAATAATATTTTTTGCTTTTTTGTACTAGAAAATAGTTTTTGATATATTAAAAGAACAAATGTTTTTATTAAAAAGAAACTTTAAAAAATGTATATAAAATATGAAATTTTCCAAAAATCAATTTTGTAAAAATAAGAAATATTTTAAATTAGTATTTTTATAAAATAAAATAAACTATAGATCAAAGTTTTAACATAATGGGATTTTTATAAACAATTCTTAATATCTTAAAACAAAATGTTTAAAAAAAATAATTTCTTTAAAAACCAAAGTTTAACAATAATAGGAAATTTAAAAATTTAAGTTGTTTATGTTTAATGATATTTTCAAATGAGTCATTTCACTTCACTCTTTATGTAATATGTATATTATTTTATTGATTAGCAACAATTATTTTTATAAAACTAACTCAAGTTTTTACCAACAGTTAACATAAAAATCATTATTGTTACAAATTAAGAAGGTCAAGTAGATTTCTTTATTTATTAAAAATTAATACTTAAAATAATTATTAATACATAATTTAATCAATATTTAACAACATATTATATTATAATTTTTAACTTTATATTACTAATTATTTAATATTTTATATTTAGTCCGTGTAATACATGGGTAATAACCTAGTTTAATATATATAGAAACTGAACTCTATACTAAAGCTATTTATTTAAGGTTTTAATTATTTATGTTTTGGTATTTAAAGTTAGAATTAATTTTATTAATAAAACTTTGGACAAATTATTCAAGTAAATTGAAATCGAATCAACTCGAATTCGAATTTTGAATGTGTGCAGAATCGAATTTCGAATTTGATATTGAATTTGAATTGGTTTATTCGAATTTATTTCGAATTCGAATCGATACGAATCTTACAAAAAATTTAAAAATCAAAATTATTGGATTCAATTTATTTGAAATATTCGAAATTTAATCCGTTGAACACCAAATAATGGTAACCAACTATCAAGTGAGTATGACAAATAACTATATAAAACTTTTTGCATACTTCTAATATTTAAGATAAAATTAAATAACAACATAATTTTTTATATAAAAAACAAAATAAACAAAATAAATTGTATTACACAATGATTAATACATATTACACAATATCATAACGTAAAACACAAAGATAAAAATATTTACAACACAAGTATCTGAATGACGTGTTTTCTAAATAATCGGTTCGAAAAAAATGATGAAATAAAATAATTATATAATTTTATAAGGTGAAACATAAAAATTAAATAACAACAAATTTATTTAATATATAAAAGCCAATAATAAAACCACGAAATGAACTAAAATGTAAACACAATATGTAAAACACAGTGATGAATACATATAGTTTGATAATCTAAATGTAAAACTCAATGATAAATACATATTACACAATGATCTAAACTTAAAAAATAAAGATCTGAACGTAAAAAACAATTATCAAAATGTCACATTTAAAAAATTAAGATACATACATACATAATAAGCTAAAGTGTGAGTTTTTCAAAATAATTATTTATGAAAAACACAATGAAGATGCATTAAACAATGATTTGATACATAAAACACATGCAATAACCAAGTTAACTTTTTTAAAAAATTAATAAAATATCACTTGTCACTAACACAATCATTCTTATAATTAAAACAGTATAGTATACACACAATATAATAATATTATATAGGATTGGGATCAAATACTAACTCACACTTAGAGCACTTACCCATTAACTCTCTTTATCCAATCATAATTAAACATATGGATTTTTCTTTTATTATTTGATAAGGGTAAATTAGTAATTTGCTTTATGTACTAACTTACCCCCTCATTTTTTTATACATCCATAACTTTTTTATACTATAATATTTTTTTATAAAAATTGCACCATTTTACTCGTCTTATTTTTCTCTTTAATTCCGTTATAGTCTTGACTATGTTTTTTTATTTTTTTTTGGATGTTCGTATTTACACCAATGTAACAAGTATAAAAATAACAAATTATTTGGAATGAGTTGTAACGAATTTGGGGTTTACGTTGTTGTATAATAAATAAGGTTTACGTTTAAGAGTGTAAACGAGCCAAGCCGATTCCAAGCTAGTTAATTACGTTATATTCTTGATTAGATTTTTTTATTTTTTCCGGATACTCCAAAATTCGTTATATCTACAAGATTCTAAATACATTTTAATACTATAAAAAAATTATATCTACAAGATTGTAAATACATTTTAATACTTTAAAAAAATAGCATAGCATTTTGTTGATAAAAAACAAAATTCGTTATATCTACTAGATTGTAAATACGTTTTAATACTTTAAAAAAATTATATCTACAAGATTGTAAAGACATTTTAATACTTTAAAAAAAAATAATATAACATTTTGTTGATAAAAACAAAATTTCGTTATATATACAAGATTGTAAATACGTTTTAATACTTTAAAAAAAATATATCTACAAGATTGTAAATATATTTTAATACTTTAAAAAAATAATATAACATTTTGTTGATAAAAACCAAAATTCGTTATATCTACAAGATTGTAAATACATTTTAATACTTTATTAAAAAAATACTATAACATTTTGTTGATAAAAAACAAAATTCGTTATATCTACTAGATTGTAATACGTTTTAATACTTTAAAAAAATACTATAACATTTTGTTGATAAAAACCAAAATTCGTTATATCTACAAGATTGTAAATACATTTTCATACTTTAAAAATTATATTTACAAGATTGTAAATACATTTTAGTATTTTAAAAACCAAAATTCGTTACAAAATCAAGAATATAACGTAATTAACGAGCATCCGGAAAAAATAAAAAACTTAGTCAAGAATATAACGTAATTAACGAGCTCAGGATCGGCTTGGCTCGTTTACACTCTTAAACTTAACCCCTATTTATTATACAACAATGTAAACCCAAATTTGTTACAACTCGTTACAAATAATTTGTTAGTTTTATACTTGTTACATTGGTGTAAATACGAACATGCGAAAAAAAATAAAAAAACCTAGTCAAGACTATAACGGAATTAAAGAGAAAAAAAAAGACGAATAAAATGGTGCAATTTTTATAAAAAAGTATTATAGTATAAAAAAGTTATGGATGTATAAAAAAAGATGGGGTAAAATATTTAATATAGCAAATTACATTAATACCCTTATTCCCTTTTCTTTCAAATCAGTTACATTATTATATTATAGTTTAATATCAACCATTAGATTAGCATCTTGTAATTTGATCATTAAATATGGTGAGGTTAATGGGTTATTGCTCTATCATAAGGTTAGCATTAGAACCCTTCCCATATTATATATATAGGGGGAGGATCCACTAAGAAGAGGATTTATCCTAAGAAGGATAAGAACTAATCTTAACCCTTGATTAATTAAATCAAGGGTCTTAATTAATTATGTACTAAACACTATAAGAAAATTAGTGATTATTAAACAAAAGGGTAAAATAGACAATTTACACATATTATTAACCGCCAATTTCTCTTTCTCTGGAAACAAGTCCGTGATCGATCAAAACCATTGGCGAAAACCTAAATTCTCTGAATCCTCTTCTCTTCAATTGAGAAAACCTAAATCCTCTCATTCATCCGTCAATTTCATGAAATTCATCCTCAAAATGGATAAGAAGCAAGCAAAAGAATCCACTGGTAAATACGAATTTGATTTTATTTTAATTTTCAAATCAAATATCTGAAATTATGATTACTTTTTCATCAATCGTACTTGTTTTTATGTTTACAGGAAAGTTACGAGATCTTCGATCAAAGAAAAACAAACAATCAGTTCCAAAATTGCAGAAGACAACTACAAGCAGTACGAATTTCTTCGATTAACACAAAAATGTTTCGAATATTTTATTTATTTTAGTATAACAGTAATACGTTTGTACTCTAATGCTTAAAATCTTTTATTCTACAATTTTAGTTACCGATTTTTAATTTAAATTAAATTTTGGTGTACTACTTAACAGAAATAGTTATTTTATGATGACTAATAGTTGTAAATAATTAAGTTTATTTTCCTATTTAGTGTGTGATTGTACTGCATTTGTGATTTTAGCACCTTAGTAGGCTAGCGCATTCACATGACTTATTTGTGTGCTGCATTGATTTGGCATAGGTTTGTTTGATCACTAAGAGTTGCAAAATGTTAAGTTTATTTTGGTCTTTAGGCTGTAATTGTACTGCATCTGTTGTTTTGGTGATCCTAGCCTTTTATTTTGTGATGCTTGTAAGTGTAAGTTGCGTGTCCTGTTCATGTGTTGCATTGCTTAGGGACTTAGTAGCCTAGCGCATTCACATGACTTACTTGTGTACTGCATTGATTTGGCATAGGTTTGTTTGATCATTAAGAGTTGCAAAATGTTAAGTTTGTGTTGGTCTTTAGGCTGTAATTGTACTGCATCTGTCTTTTTGGTGATCCTAGCCTTTGATTTTGTGATGCTTGTAAGTGTAAGTTGCGTGTCCTGTTCATGTGCTGCATTGCTTAGGGACTTAGTAGCCTAGCGCATTCACATGCCTTACTTGTGTGCTGCATTGATTTGGCATAGGTTGTTTGATCACTAAGAGTTGCAAAATGTTAAGTTTGTGTTGGTCTTTAGGATGTAATTGTACTGCATCTGTTGTTTTGGTGATCCTAGCCTTTGATTTTGTGATGCTTGTAAGTGTAAGTTGCGTGTCCTGTTCATGTGTTGCATTGCTTAGGGACTTAGTAGACTAGCTCATTCACATGACTTACTTGTGTGCTGCATTGATTTGGCATAGGTTTGTTTGATCATTAAGAGTTGCAAAATGTTAAGTTTGTGTTGGTCTTTAGGCTGTAATTGTACTGCATCTGTCTTTTTGGTGATCCTAACCTTTGATTTTGTGATGCTTGTAAGTGTAAATTGCGTGTCCTGTTCATGGCCCCGAGATCATTCAAGAAACGACGGATAAAATTGCACAAATCAAAGACCGAATCAAAGCCGCCAGGGATCGTCAGAAAAGCTACGCCGATAACCGAAAAAAACCATTGGAATTTGCAATCGGCGAGAAGGTAATGCTAAAGGTATCACCATGGAAGGGCGTGGTGCGGTTCGGGAAGAAGGGCAAGCTAGCTCCAAGGTACGTTGGACCTTTTGAAATTCTCGATAGAATTGGTCCCCTAGCCTACAAGCTCCAACTACCGCAAGAACTTAGTGGAGTTCATGATACGTTCCATGTATCGAATCTGAAGAAATGTTTATCAGACGAAACAATGATAATTCCATTGAATGAGGTCCGACTCGACGACAAACTCCACTTCATCGAAGAACCGATTGAGGTCATGGACCGAGAAATGAAGACGTTAAAGCGAAGCCGCATTCCAATTGTTAAAGTTAGATGGAACTCTAAGCGAGGACCTGAATTCACCTGGGAAAGAGAGGATCATATGAAGAAAGAGTATCCTCAGTTATTCACGAACGACCCTACCTTGGTAAATAAAGACTGAATTTCGGGACGAAATTCTTTTAACCGGGGGAGACTGTAACATCCGTGAAAAATCCAGGTAAAATCCATATTAAGATCTTAATTATTTAGTCATTAACGGACAAAAACCAAGTTAATACGTATGTTGAGTCGATGGTATTTAAACAACTAAGAAAAACATGATCAGTCATGGGTTTTCAGATATCGTAATGCGTATGAAAATAATCAAGGATTAACGGAATAACTATGAGAATTTGGAAATATTTAATAACGCAAATTATATTATAAACTACTTATAAATATCCCAAATATTAGAATAAATTTTATGAAAATTTTGAGTATATTAATAAATATAAATTCATAACTATTTTAATATTTAAATCAATGTTTAAATAATTATAAAATTTATCAAACAAGTTCAAAGTTGTTCATAATGTAAAATAAATATTTAATAAGTTCTTTTAAATAAATATGAATCAATAAACATTTTCAAGAAATTTTATAAATTTTAGAAATATTTTAGTACTAAGTTCTTTTAAAGTTCTTTATTTTATAAATATTATTACCCATTTTTTTATAAAAATTCAAAGAACTCTTTCCCTAATTAAAATTTAATCAAAATTCCTAATTAAACATAATCATTTAACTTTTTAACCTATTAACCTACACCCCAACATCCTTGTCTCCCCCAACATCTTTGTCACACTCACACACCCTCTCCCCTCTCCCTTCCTCAACTATAAATACCCCATTACATCCTTCCTAAATCCTTTGCACCAAATCCATTCTTCTTTGGATTTCTAATTCTATCTCCCTAAACCACCTCTCTTGGGATCTTTCAAGATCTCCAAGGTAATAAACACTTAAACTAAATGCTCTTACATTACTTATGTTCTTCATCTTCTTCTTCTAATCCTCCAAATTTTAAGTTGTTACCATGCTTGATAACACAAAGGTTTGTGTGTTGTAAGGTTTCCTAATAACTTGTCTTATGACAAGTAACCTATGATCAACCCATACACAAACATACTTTCAAGTCATGGATTCTTGCAATATTGATAACAAAAAGGTTTGTATGTTTGTTCTTTACCAAACATCCAAGCATACCTTCAATATTTGCCTTATTATTTTGAATGTTGATAACACAAAGGTTTGGTATAATTATGGGTCTTTAATCAAAGATCAACAACTATACAAAACATACTTTCAACATTTGCCTACTTATACATATATTTGTAGAAACTATAAATCAAAACCATGCACTTGTTTATATTCAATTATAATAATTGAATGATATTAAAATATTTTGAAATTTACTTTAAAACCCTCATTCACTAATATTACTTCAAAGTAATACCCTAAAATATCTAATACTATTAAAACTTGATTATACGCATTACAAACTTTATTATTATTAAACCATCCGTGGTGTCATTATCATTAAACCATCCGTGGTTTCATTCGTAATTTGGTACGACTCAAAATAAAGAGTCGATTAAAATGCCAAATTAAAAAGCGAACTGTGTTATGGCTTAGTATCATTATTAAGTTGGAAGATGACAAGTTCGAGTAACGTATTATCATTTCTTTTATGACTTAAGGAAAGTCATTACTTTGCAATAACCCCAATCTATTAATCGGGTTAACGCATCTCTTATATATATACTAAATATTAAATCCATCGTAAAACTCAACAAATGTATACTTTCCTTATTTTAGGGGTTTGAAGTTCGTGACAAGGAACAAGATCTTAATATTATCTATCTTCTAGCATCCTACTACTAGTGAGTTTCATAGCCCCTCTTTTTATTTAATATTTTGGGGTGGAATACATGCTAGATACTAAAACTTTACATCCATACGTGTTTAAATGAAATAGGCATTTTAGTGATTACTTGAGTATACGTGTTACTATCGTTTAAACTTCTTTAATATTCATGATGTACATTAATAATATTTTGAGTGAAGTATACGTTTGACATCGTTTAAACTCATAATCATAAAATGCATGCTTTATTGTTAAACATTATGGGATGTATGTTACTATAAACTTCTTTTTTTTTTGTAATCATGCTTTATCGAGTCATAAACCTATGGACTCACCAACTATTTTTAGTTGATACTTGAGCATGTATTTCAGGAAATTAGCTACATGGATTATATTACAACAAGAAGATTTTGAAGATATTGTTTAATTTAAATTAGACTATATGGAGAAATCTTATATTGTTGTATCATTTTGAATCATATCATTTTGTAAAACTATTATCGATATGTTATTTGAATCTTTGTAAATCTCTTATGTATGTTATTTGGATTATGAATGCAATTTAGTAAGTTTCTTTATAAACAATCTATTTGTAATCCGATTTCGTCTCGCCCTCGTGATTCCGCTTTAGCGGGGGTGTGACAGATTGGTATCAGAGCCATTGGTTATAGAGAATTAGGTTGCATGAAACCTAGACTATAACTTATAGCTCATCCTAGGACTTACATGGACTTTATGTGCTACCTTACTTGAACTACTTGTTATCACCATACGTGCTTACTTGCTTGTTTGATAGAAATAAGATTTCCTTAGAATTTAAGTATTCCATTAAGAATGCCTTAGATTATAAAAACCTTAGTTAAATCCTACGACCTTTACTTTTCCTATTATATAAAAATTTAAAACACATAGTATGTATGTATGACAAAAATATGTTTGACACTCTCACACTCAAAAATTTTTATTCTGTTCTCGTTAGAGCTAAGTTTGTATAAACGGACATGTATTAACTGGAAGGGCGAATGCCGGTAGTTGGGACTCCTGTCTAGGAAAGCGATTCGCATAAATCCCCGACATACTGCGGGACCAGTCTAGCTTTCCTGGGGATTTCCGATGAGAGTATTCTAACCTATAGGCCAAAGCATGTTATACCAAACGTTGTACGAACTATACGGCTCTAATAAGTCAACGGCAATCCCTTTGGATTGCCATTCCGCTTCACTTTGAAGCCAACTTCATTGATTTATATAATTTCCAAGATGATTATTTTCATACTCGTATTCGTATGTCAACCTAAAATAGCAAGAACCAAAATAATCATGCAAGTCAAACTACCATTACGAGTGCACACGTAATCGCCATTTGAAATGCATGAGAGTTTTGGCAAATTCTATTTTAAGTTAACAAATAACACGGGTTCCTAACCTCAAGGTTTCAAAACATTGGTTATGTCCAACGGGATAAACCCGTTTGATAAAAGTAGGGTCCATACTTTTGCACACACGAAAACTCAAATCAAGTATATATTGAATAAATTACTACATTAAATGAAATACTAAACCATTTCCTTTTAACTTCATAGCTAATGGCTCCAACAAAAAGAGGGCGAAAACCAAAGGATAAGGGACCAGTTGACAATACAGATACTACTATTCCAATGACACCCAACGACATCGAAAAACTAGTGGAAGCTCGAATAGCCGCAGCCATACCCGGCATACTTGCTCGAGCAAACTTGAACTCAGGAAACAACAATAACAACCACAACACCAATAATAGCAATACCACCGACCCCGAAACCAGTAATGCAAGAAAGGGCTGTACATACAAACATTTCATGTCCTGTAAACCGAAGGATTACTATGGCAACGACGGAGCCATAGGACTGCTAAAATGGATAGATAAGATCCAAGCAGTTTTCCGTATTTCTGAATGCCTTGAAACCCACAAGGTTCGTTATGCTGCAAACTCCTTCCAAGGGAAGGCCTTGAACTGGTGGAACAACCAAATACAGGCTCGGGGTGTTGAAGAGGCAGAATCAATGGGCTGGGAAGAATTCAAGGCCCTATTACTAGAAGAATACTGCCCCATCAACGAATTGCAAAAACTGGAGAATGAATTCTGGCACCTTACCATGAAGGGTGCTGAACTGATGGCCTATAACGACCGCTTTCACGAACTCTCGAGCTTACTACCACACATGGTGAACTCGGAAGATCGAAAAATCGAGCGTTACATCTGGGGACTTGCACCCCAAATTGGAAGCATGGTCACCGCTTCTAAACCAACCACGCTCAAAGGTGCCATTCTCTTGGCTAGTCAACTTAGGGATCATCTGGTTAGAAACAATGCTTTCGAGAACAAAAACTCGGGAGAAAAGAGGAAGATTGATAACCCCACATCCTCCAACCACACCAACCAATCCAACCAGTCCAACCACTCCAAAAGACACAACAACAACAAGAAACCCACAACTGCCCGTAACTATGGGGCAGTTAACCAAGACAAGAGGAATCAACATGCACCTAAGTGTGCCAAATGCAACTATTTCCATTTTGGAGCATGCCTTGTCTGCTCCAAGTGTGGGAAACCGGGGCACTCGAAGCAACCCCACTCCACGTGCTTGCTATGGATGTGGAAGCCCCGACCACATGCTCAATGTTTGTCCCAAAAGACCCCAAGGATCTGGAACTGTCAACGACCCACCTCGGGGAAGAGCTTTCGTCATGGGAGCTCAAGAAGCCCGTGAAGACAACAACGTCGTTACTGGTACGTTTCTTGTAAACAATCGCTTTGCATCTATTTTATTTGACACGGGTGCTGATAAAAGTTTCATATCAACTAAGTTTGAGCATGTAGTAAACCAAAAATCTACCCCTTTAACTGAAATCTACACCATAGAATTAGCCAACGGAAAACTATTAACTGCACGAAAAATCCTCAAGGGTTGTGTCCTTAGTTATGACGGCCACTCATTCTATCTAGACCTCATTCCCATCCAACTTGGAAGCTTCGATGTAGTCATCGGAATGGACTGGTTGTCCAAACATCAAGCTGAAATCCAATGTCACCTCAAAATTGTTCGGGTTCCATTACTAAACGGCGGAGCACTAGAAATTCAAGGAGAAATAGCAAGTAGGAAACTACACCTCATTTCTGCTATGAAGGCACGTAAGTATCTGAAGAAGGAATGTCAAGCCTTCCTTGCCCATATCAAAGTCAAAGACCAAGAAGAGAAGAAGATCGGAGACATACCAATAGTCCGCGACTTTCCCGAAGTATTCCCCGATGAGCTACCTGGATTACCACCCGTTCGACAAGTGGAATTTCGTATCGACCTGATTCCAGGAGCGGCATCGATAGCAAAGACACCCTACCGTCTTGCACCATCCGAAATGCAAGAGTTATCAAGCCAATTACAAGAACTCTTGGATCAAGGATTCATCCGACCGAGTTTCTCACCATGGGGAGCACCCATTCTATTTGTCAAAAAGAAGGATGGATCTTTTCGAATGTGCATCGACTATAGGGAGCTCAACAAAGTAACCATCAAAAATCGCTATCCTCTTCCTCGGATTGATGACTTATTCGACCAATTACAAGGGTCTAGGCACTTCTCAAAGATAGATCTTCGGTCAGGTTATCATCAATTAAGAATCCACGAAGACGACATCTCAAAAACCGCATTCAGAACAAGATACGGGCACTACGAATTCTTAGTAATGCCTTTCGGACTCACCAACGTCCCTGCGGTATTTATGGACCTAATGAACCGTGTATGCAAGCCTTACCTCGATAAGTTCGTGATCGTGTTCATCGACGATATCCTTATATACTCACAAAACGAAGAGGATCATAAGCAACACCTAAAGCTAGTACTCCAACTCTTGGCAAAGGAGAAACTATATGCCAAGTTTTCCAAATGCGAGTTCTGGTTAAAGGAGGTTCACTTCCTTGGTCATGTGGTTAATGATAAGGGTATTCAAGTCGACCCAAGCAAGATTGAGGCGGTAGAGAAATGGGAAGCACCGACAACCCCGACAGAAATCCGACAATTCTTAGGGTTGGCCGGATACTATCGTAGATTCATTGAAAACTTCTCAAAAATAGCCAAACCATTAACCATGCTCACCCAAAAGGAGCAAAAGTACAATTGGGGAAGAGAACAAGAAGAGGCTTTCCAATTACTGAAACACAAATTATGCCAAGCCCCGATCCTATCACTCCCCGACGGCACTGATAACTTTGTCGTATACTGTGATGCATCGCACCAAGGTCTCGGTTGCGTGTTGATGCAAAAAGACAAAGTTATTGCATATGCATCCCGAAAACTCAAAGTGCATGAAAAGAACTACACCACTCATGACTTGGAGTTAGGAGCCGTTATCTTTGCTTTAAAAATCTGGAGACACTACCTCTACGGTACCAAGTGTATTATATACACCGATCACAAAAGCCTCCAACACATCCTTGATCAAAAAATGTTGAATATGCGTCAAAGAAGATGGGTTGAATTACTCAACGACTACGATTGTGACATACGCTACCATCCCGCTAAAGCAAACGTGGTGGCTGATGCACTAAGTAGAAAAGAGAGGATCAAACCCGTTCGCGTACGCGCCTTGGGTATGACAATACAAACCTCTCTCAAAACCCAAATTCTTGAAGCACAAAAGGAAGCTCTAAAGGCAAAGGAACTCAAAGAAGAACTGCTATGCGGGGCGGAGAAGAGACTAGAACTAAAGGAAGATGATGTGTTGTATTTCCAAGAAAGAATGTGGGTTCCCGAGCTGAACAACATCCGAGAGCTCATTTTTCATGAAGCCCACAGATCCAAATACTCCGTTCATCCGGGCGCCGACAAAATGTATAAAGATCTCAAGGAATACTATTGGTGGCCCGGAATGAAGAAAGACATCGCTCTATATGTCGGAAAGTGCCTAACTTGTTCTAAGGTTAAGGCCGAACATCAAAAACCATCGGGTATGCTACAACAACCCGAGATTCCACAATGGAAATGGGAGCAAATTTCCATGGATTTCATCACCAAACTACCACGTACCTCTAGTGGTTATGATTCGATATGGGTCATCGTTGATCGATTGACAAAATCTGCTCATTTCTTACCCATTAGAGAGGATTTTAAGATGGAGAAGCTTGCTAAACTATACATTACCGAAATCATCACTAGGCACGGGGTGCCCATGTCAATCATCTCCGACAGAGATAGCCGATTTACCTCCCGATTCTGGCAATCCACGCAAAAGGCACTCGGAACTCGTCTTGACCTTAGCACCGCGTATCATCCACAAACCGATGGGCAGACTGAAAGAACAATCCAAACCTTGGAAGATATGCTTAGGTGTTGTGTGGTAGATTTTGGTGGAAGTTGGGATAACCATCTCCCACTAATGGAATTCTCTTATAACAACAGTTACCACACAAGCATCAAGTGTGCACCATTTGAAGCCTTACACGGACGAAAATGTCGATCTCCAGTATGTTGGGCAGAAATCGGGGAAAGTCAAATAACTGGCCCCGAGATCAGTCAAGAAACGACGGATAAAATTGCACAAATCAAAGACCGAATCAAAGCCGCCAGGGATCGTCAGAAAAGCTACGCCGATAACCGAAAAAAACCATTGGAATTTGCAATCGGCGAGAAGGTAATGCTAAAGGTATCACCATGGAAGGGCGTGGTGCGGTTCGGGAAGAAGGGCAAGCTAGCTCCAAGGTACGTTGGACCTTTTGAAATTCTCGATAGAATTGGTCCCCTAGCCTACAAGCTCCAACTACCGCAAGAACTTAGTGGAGTTCATGATACGTTCCATGTATCGAATCTGAAGAAATGTTTATCAGACGAAACAATGATAATTCCATTGAATGAGGTCCGACTCGACGACAAACTCCACTTCATCGAAGAACCGATTGAGGTCATGGACCGAGAAATGAAGACGTTAAAGCGAAGCCGCATTCCAATTGTTAAAGTTAGATGGAACTCTAAGCGAGGACCTGAATTCACCTGGGAAAGAGAGGATCATATGAAGAAAGAGTATCCTCAGTTATTCACGAACGACCCTACCTTGGTAAATAAAGACTGAATTTCGGGACGAAATTCTTTTAACCGGGGGAGACTGTAACATCCGTGAAAAATCCAGGTAAAATCCATATTAAGATCTTAATTATTTAGTCATTAACGGACAAAAACCAAGTTAATACGTATGTTGAGTCGATGGTATTTAAACAACTAAGAAAAACATGATCAGTCATGGGTTTTCAGATATCGTAATGCGTATGAAAATAATCAAGGATTAACGGAATAACTATGAGAATTTGGAAATATTTAATAACGCAAATTATATTATAAACTACTTATAAATATCCCAAATATTAGAATAAATTTTATGAAAATTTTGAGTATATTAATAAATATAAATTCATAACTATTTTAATATTTAAATCAATGTTTAAATAATTATAAAATTTATCAAACAAGTTCAAAGTTGTTCATAATGTAAAATAAATATTTAATAAGTTCTTTTAAATAAATATGAATCAATAAACATTTTCAAGAAATTTTATAAATTTTAGAAATATTTTAGTACTAAGTTCTTTTAAAGTTCTTTATTTTATAAATATTATTACCCATTTTTTTATAAAAATTCAAAGAACTCTTTCCCTAATTAAAATTTAATCAAAATTCCTAATTAAACATAATCATTTAACTTTTTAACCTATTAACCTACACCCCAACATCCTTGTCTCCCCCAACATCTTTGTCACACTCACACACCCTCTCCCCTCTCCCTTCCTCAACTATAAATACCCCATTACATCCTTCCTAAATCCTTTGCACCAAATCCATTCTTCTTTGGATTTCTAATTCTATCTCCCTAAACCACCTCTCTTGGGATCTTTCAAGATCTCCAAGGTAATAAACACTTAAACTAAATGCTCTTACATTACTTATGTTCTTCATCTTCTTCTTCTAATCCTCCAAATTTTAAGTTGTTACCATGCTTGATAACACAAAGGTTTGTGTGTTGTAAGGTTTCCTAATAACTTGTCTTATGACAAGTAACCTATGATCAACCCATACACAAACATACTTTCAAGTCATGGATTCTTGCAATATTGATAACAAAAAGGTTTGTATGTTTGTTCTTTACCAAACATCCAAGCATACCTTCAATATTTGCCTTATTATTTTGAATGTTGATAACACAAAGGTTTGGTATAATTATGGGTCTTTAATCAAAGATCAACAACTATACAAAACATACTTTCAACATTTGCCTACTTATACATATATTTGTAGAAACTATAAATCAAAACCATGCACTTGTTTATATTCAATTATAATAATTGAATGATATTAAAATATTTTGAAATTTACTTTAAAACCCTCATTCACTAATATTACTTCAAAGTAATACCCTAAAATATCTAATACTATTAAAACTTGATTATACGCATTACAAACTTTATTATTATTAAACCATCCGTGGTGTCATTATCATTAAACCATCCGTGGTTTCATTCGTAATTTGGTACGACTCAAAATAAAGAGTCGATTAAAATGCCAAATTAAAAAGCGAACTGTGTTATGGCTTAGTATCATTATTAAGTTGGAAGATGACAAGTTCGAGTAACGTATTATCATTTCTTTTATGACTTAAGGAAAGTCATTACTTTGCAATAACCCCAATCTATTAATCGGGTTAACGCATCTCTTATATATATACTAAATATTAAATCCATCGTAAAACTCAACAAATGTATACTTTCCTTATTTTAGGGGTTTGAAGTTCGTGACAAGGAACAAGATCTTAATATTATCTATCTTCTAGCATCCTACTACTAGTGAGTTTCATAGCCCCTCTTTTTATTTAATATTTTGGGGTGGAATACATGCTAGATACTAAAACTTTACATCCATACGTGTTTAAATGAAATAGGCATTTTAGTGATTACTTGAGTATACGTGTTACTATCGTTTAAACTTCTTTAATATTCATGATGTACATTAATAATATTTTGAGTGAAGTATACGTTTGACATCGTTTAAACTCATAATCATAAAATGCATGCTTTATTGTTAAACATTATGGGATGTATGTTACTATAAACTTCTTTTTTTTTGTAATCATGCTTTATCGAGTCATAAACCTATGGACTCACCAACTATTTTTAGTTGATACTTGAGCATGTATTTCAGGAAATTAGCTACATGGATTATATTACAACAAGAAGATTTTGAAGATATTGTTTAATTTAAATTAGACTATATGGAGAAATCTTATATTGTTGTATCATTTTGAATCATATCATTTTGTAAAACTATTATCGATATGTTATTTGAATCTTTGTAAATCTCTTATGTATGTTATTTGGATTATGAATGCAATTTAGTAAGTTTCTTTATAAACAATCTATTTGTAATCCGATTTCGTCTCGCCCTCGTGATTCCGCTTTAGCGGGGGTGTGACAGATTGGTATCAGAGCCATTGGTTATAGAGAATTAGGTTGCATAAAACCTAGACTATAACTTATAGCTCATCCTAGGACTTACATGGACTTTATGTGCTACCTTACTTGAACTACTTGTTATCACCATACGTGCTTACTTGCTTGTTTGATAGAAATAAGATTTCCTTAGAATTTAAGTATTCCATTAAGAATGCCTTAGATTATAAAAACCTTAGTTAAATCCTACGACCTTTACTTTTCCTATTATATAAAAATTTAAAACACATAGTATGTATGTATGACAAAAATATGTTTGACACTCTCACACTCAAAAATTTTTATTCTGTTCTCGTTAGAGCTAAGTTTGTATAAACGGACATGTATTAACTGGAAGGGCGAATGCCGGTAGTTGGGACTCCTGTCTAGGAAAGCGATTCGCATAAATCCCCGACATACTGCGGGACCAGTCTAGCTTTCCTGGGGATTTCCGATGAGAGTATTCTAACCTATAGGCCAAAGCATGTTATACCAAACGTTGTACGAACTATACGGCTCTAATAAGTCAACGGCAATCCCTTTGGATTGCCATTCCGCTTCACTTTGAAGCCAACTTCATTGATTTATATAATTTCCAAGATGATTATTTTCATACTCGTATTCGTATGTCAACCTAAAATAGCAAGAACCAAAATAATCATGCAAGTCAAACTACCATTACGAGTGCACACGTAATCGCCATTTGAAATGCATGAGAGTTTTGGCAAATTCTATTTTAAGTTAACAAATAACACGGGTTCCTAACCTCAAGGTTTCAAAACATTGGTTATGTCCAACGGGATAAACCCGTTTGATAAAAGTAGGGTCCATACTTTTGCACACACGAAAACTCAAATCAAGTATATATTGAATAAATTACTACATTAAATGAAATACTAAACCATTTCCTTTTAACTTCATAGCTAATGGCTCCAACAAAAAGAGGGCGAAAACCAAAGGATAAGGGACCAGTTGACAATACAGATACTACTATTCCAATGACACCCAACGACATCGAAAAACTAGTGGAAGCTCGAATAGCCGCAGCCATACCCGGCATACTTGCTCGAGCAAACTTGAACTCAGGAAACAACAATAACAACCACAACACCAATAATAGCAATACCACCGACCCCGAAACCAGTAATGCAAGAAAGGGCTGTACATACAAACATTTCATGTCCTGTAAACCGAAGGATTACTATGGCAACGACGGAGCCATAGGACTGCTAAAATGGATAGATAAGATCCAAGCAGTTTTCCGTATTTCTGAATGCCTTGAAACCCACAAGGTTCGTTATGCTGCAAACTCCTTCCAAGGGAAGGCCTTGAACTGGTGGAACAACCAAATACAGGCTCGGGGTGTTGAAGAGGCAGAATCAATGGGCTGGGAAGAATTCAAGGCCCTATTACTAGAAGAATACTGCCCCATCAACGAATTGCAAAAACTGGAGAATGAATTCTGGCACCTTACCATGAAGGGTGCTGAACTGATGGCCTATAACGACCGCTTTCACGAACTCTCGAGCTTACTACCACACATGGTGAACTCGGAAGATCGAAAAATCGAGCGTTACATCTGGGGACTTGCACCCCAAATTGGAAGCATGGTCACCGCTTCTAAACCAACCACGCTCAAAGGTGCCATTCTCTTGGCTAGTCAACTTAGGGATCATCTGGTTAGAAACAATGCTTTCGAGAACAAAAACTCGGGAGAAAAGAGGAAGATTGATAACCCCACATCCTCCAACCACACCAACCAATCCAACCAGTCCAACCACTCCAAAAGACACAACAACAACAAGAAACCCACAACTGCCCGTAACTATGGGGCAGTTAACCAAGACAAGAGGAATCAACATGCACCTAAGTGTGCCAAATGCAACTATTTCCATTTTGGAGCATGCCTTGTCTGCTCCAAGTGTGGGAAACCGGGGCACTCGAAGCAACCCCACTCCACGTGCTTGCTATGGATGTGGAAGCCCCGACCACATGCTCAATGTTTGTCCCAAAAGACCCCAAGGATCTGTTAGGTGCGGTACTTGCTGGGACTAGCCTCGTTTGCACCCTCCCAGGAGTCTCCATTTCAATCTCCTCATCCACCGGTTCCTCCTCAACTTCATCAACCGATGGAACCACACTCTCGCTCTCCTCAACCTCAACTAACACGGGTGGCATGAACACCTCTCCTCTACCTCCTCCAGAACGGGTAGTAACCGCCTTAACGTGGGCGTTTGGGTTGGTTTGGGGCTGACCCGGGAACTGGCCCTGAGGTCGTTCATCCAACCGTTTGGCTATGTCACCAACCGTTCGCTGTAAATCCAAGAACGCAGATTGCTGGTTCTTGAGGAGAACATCGTGTTCATGTAGGATCTTCTGTGTAGTGGCATCTTTTGCCACTAACTGAGTCAATAACTCCTCTATCCTACCCAAACCACCACCACTACCTGAAGTACTACCCTGATTACTACCACTCGGCTGACCCTGCCCCTGGTTCTGGTGATAACTATGATGAAAACCAGGGGGATTACCTGAAGATCTATAGGTTTGGTTCTGAGAATTTCCCCAACCGGGGTTATAAGACTGCCCAAACCTACCCTGTCCTCCTACAAAATTAGCCTGCTCCTGGCTCACCAAACACTCAGAAGTGGCATGACCACCTCTGCAGATCTCACATCTGTCTACTCTCATCTTCAAATCCTTCACATCCCTAACTAAAGACTCAAGAGCAGCAGCAACACTAGTGTCCGTGTTCACATGGTGAACACCCCTCATTGACGAGGAAGAACTAGTAATAGGAATTGAATTCCTATTTGCAGACCGCTGCTCATACTCGGCCTGAGCGAAGCTCTCAAAAAGATCATTGCATTCGGCCACATCCCTCTTACCCATGAGGTGGCCTCCTGCAGAAGTGTCAAATCTGGCACGAGTCTCGTACGTGAGCCCATTGTAGAATTTCTCTACAAGGGCCCAATCAGACAAACCATGCTGGGAGCATCTGCTAAGCAAATTTTGGAACCTCTCCCAAGCAAGATAGTAGGGCTCATCAGGGGCCATTCGGAATGAATGGATCTCATCTCTCAGGCGGGCGGCCTTAGCAGGTGGGAAATACTTTTTAAGAAAAGCATCCCGAAGGCTACCCCAAGTGGTGAAAGTGCCTGGAGGATGAGAGTCAAGCCAAGTGGCTGCTCGCCCCGATAAAGAAAAGGGAAACAAATGCATGAAAATCGCATCTTCAGTGGCACCTTGAAGATTAAAGGTACCACAGATGCGTGTGAGCCGAGCAAGGTGTGCGGGTGCATCTTCATCATCACGACCGCTAAATTGAGCATTATTAATAGCGGTCATGATGTATGAAGGAATCTGCCACAAATTTTCATTTGGGATCGGTGGCGGTGTAATGGGGTTGTTAAGCCCCGTGAAACCCGCAGTGGCCTGCTGATGCACAGTACGACGTGCCGCCATGGGTGGAACAAAATGAAAACGTGGGCTAGAATGGGTAGAAGAACTAGAAGAAGAAGATGGTGTGTGCTCAGAAAGGTCAGCAGAAATAGGAGTGGAAGCACTTACCTCACTCGTAGAACCTTCAGAAAAGTCCCGCGAATCGCTCCTTGACGGCAATGAAAGCTCAGGTGGCGGTCCGTGTGAGCGTAGGTGTGGCATACACTACCAAACCTGCAAACAAATAAAAATAAATCAAAAAGAAATAAATAAAATAAAATAGAATAGAATAGAACTAAAAATAAACAAAAACACAAATATGCACAGATAAGAAAAAAAAAACTAGTAAGCACAATCAACTAAGAAGTCCCCGGCAACGGCGCCAAAAACTTGATGTGTGCAAAGTAACTTAACTAAAACTAATAAAAATTAAAACTATCCTAGACACTAAGTAATAATCTAGACTCTCTAAAACCTAAGCTACTGACAGGCAAGTGTACCTATCGTATGTAACAAGACAAAAGTAAGTCCGGATATCGAACCCACAGACTTCTACAGACTGTACTAACTAGACTCTATGACTTATCTATACACAATTTGGACTTAAATAAAATAATATTAAGAAAGGGGGTTTTTACTAACAACTAAAATACTTAATAAACACTTAGAAATGAAAACAGACTAACAAACAAAGACTAAATCAGAGAAGAAAAGAAGCACTACCTAGGCTTGAATCATATACATGCTTGACAAGGTTCTCTCAGGATGGAACTAATGTGATACCGGGATCTTTTAATACTAAACTCAAAGGAAACCTAGAGCACCCTCGACCCTTCTCAAGGATAGTCAACTAAGGGTCCTAAAAGCCGTTAAACCACCGGTTAAATGGATTTCCTTCACAGGTCATCCAACTATTTATGATATATCCACTAGATTATCTACCTCACAGTACAATAATCTCAAAACACCTAAGAAATAACTGTTAGACACTCTATCTCACGGCGCGAAAGTCACAGTTCACTTAAATGCTAGGGAAAACTTGGGTTTTCCTATTGGACTCGATAAACATGATTTGATAGACTAATCAGGCTGATCTTCTCACGAAGCCTCTAACCTAACAAGCTAACAACCAAGACTTATCGACAACTTCTCACCTCACGGCTATTAAAGTTGGTTGCACATCTTAATCGTCTAAATCATAATAGAACACTCCTATGAATCACTCGGCCAAAGTAACTCATCCACTAATAAAAAACACACAGTAATTGATTCTAGCATGCACCTATTATGTGACAGACAATCACCAAGACACATGAGGAACATAATATCAATCATTCAACAACCACAGACATACATACACATCCAATATTCAAAACCAAATCTTTAAATCGTAAATCCATCACATCATATTGTTCCAAAACCGAATCAAACCGAAATCAAACATGCATAATCATCTAACCTAGATAGTTCTAAGAGTTTAGCCAATAAACATTGTCAAAACAGAAATCATAACAAGTTTACAAAGCTTGAAACACATAGTATTTAGGAATGAAACAAAGAATGAGTAAACCGAATGGTTAACACCCGAAAACACAATCCCGGGGCTTCAATCCTTCGATCTCTCGCTTCAAGAGCTTCCCAATCGCTTCCAATCGCCTCTGGCCGTCTCTAGCCTCGTCCTAGATCGTCTGATAACGAATACCCTAGCCTCCAGCCGTTTCAGAAAACATAAACTGAAAATTCTGAGTTTTTAACCCTGTCGCGTACCGCGACAGACCCTTCTAAACCCTTCGCGCTACGCGAGGGGTCTTACTACCCGACAAAATAGTCGGGTCAACCGGAATCATTAACTTGAGGGTACTTTGGTCTTTTCCACCTGTCGCGTTACGCGACAGGGTTTCAAGTGTGTGTCGCGATACGTGACAAGGGTATTTTTCCAGAATTCATCTTCTTGTGTCTTGGATTTGTTCTCGACTAACCGGCAGCTCGTTTTCTTGATCTTTTGCATCAAAATGACATGTTTATTACCTGTAAGCATCAAATTATAGAAATGTGAAGAACCAGCATCAATCGACTCTAAGGTTAAATAAAACTGTACAAAAACAATTAAAAACAAATAGAAAAACAGATGTGTTTTGCAACACATCAATTTGGCATAGGTTTGTTTGATCATTAAGAGTTGCAAAATGTATAATTTAGTTGTGTTCTTATGTATGTACTTTTTTATTTTAAGTTTATCTAATGTAATGTTGTTTGATAACTTTATATGGGATTTATGTATTACAATTGATTAGTTTTGGTTTTATATATTTATTTTCAGTCACTTCATCAATACAACATAATTCAGAGAATGATTTTGAGTCTCCATTACCAAGGTTTTTACAATATGACTTACAGAGAAGAATCCGAATACGCAATTCTCCTCTTAGTCTTTATACGTTTATTCAATCTTTAAACACAAAGCAAGAGACTGCTGTAAATAAAATTGGATTTGGTAGCATTTTAGAGTTAAAAATAACATCTTTACCCACTTGCTTGGGGTATTGGTTGTTAGCAAATTATGATCCAACAACCTGCAGAATCAACTTGGGATCACATGTTATAAAGATTACCCCAAAATTGGTCAAGGAAGTTCTTGGAATTCCAATGGGATCTACAAAATTAAAGGAATTAGGTAAACCATCAATAAGAGATCCTGTTGTAGCAGAGTTTAGAAGCCAATTTCCTGAAGATATTGTTCTACTAGATATTAAAGATGTAAGAGATTTAGTGATAACTAATGGAGATGCTGGAAGATTTTTTGAGCTGAATTTCCTGGTGATATTTTACACTGTCATTGGAAAGATGACACAAGGGTCAAAAGTCAACACAGAATTTCTTACTTCATTAAAAGATGGTGCTGAAATAAAATCTTTTGACTGGTGCTCATATATTGTCAGCTGCTTGAACAAAACAAGAATAAAATGGAATGGTTATCAGTATTACAATGGCCCTCTTACATTCCTACTGGTATGCACTACATTACACTATTTTTGTGCTACATTATATTATACTTTATTTTCAACATTTGATGTTAAAGTCTAGTACAAAATCCACCATAACTTTTTAAATATAAGTACAAAATCTTAAAAATCCAGTACATTTTATGAAATACATAACTTAAATACAAATATTTGAATACAGTACAATCATGTCTAAAAACAGTACAAAATATTTAAAATTACTAATTATTTGTATCAATACAGTAAAAATATTTGAATACAGTACAAAATATTTGAATACAGTACAAAATATTTAAATACTGTATTTTAAATATTCCATAATAATTAATGTGACTTTTTATAATGTATAACAAAAGTTTTCATTTTGTTTTTTTTTAAATTAAATAGTTGGTGTATGTGCATGACGTTTATCAAAGACAAAATCCTAAGAAAAAGAAAGTTCCAGGCATTTCTTTCAACACCAATGAAAGCTTGAATGAGCTTGATGCGCAGCTGATTGATGAACAAAATATCATCAAACAAGAATCAACTGATTCTAAAGTGAAAGGGAAAGCTAATGTGGACAAAGTTAAGTTGCCATTAACACTGGTTAACAAAAAAAGGAAGAAAAGAAATGATGACCAAGAAGATTTGCAGGTCATAAAAAAGAAAAAGAAAACAAAAAATGAAAATGAAGAGTTGATATCATCTTTCATTGTGAAAAAGAACAAAACAGAAAGGAGCAAAGGGAAGAAAAACAATGTTTACAAAAAAGAGAAAAAAACAACTACTTCAAAACCAAAAAGTGCAGAGGTATTTCATTTGAACACATATATGTTGTACTCAATATTTCATATTTGTATAATTTTTATTTTCTTTTAACATATGCTAGGAATGGGTTGTTACAATTGAAGAAAAGACAAAAGAGTTAGACAACTTTGTTAAGGATGTAGAGTTCTTAATCATCAAATGTTTTAATGAAATTGAAGATGATGATAAAATATTGCCACCAATTGAAGAATGGATGTCAAGACTTACAAAATACAAAGAAATGAGAAAAAATGAAGAAAAAGATGACAATGATGCTACTGTAAATACTTTCATGGTGGAAGGTAAAAAACAGTACAATTCTAATCTAAATACAGTACATATTGCATTTGATTTCTTAAAAAAACTCAAAATTTAACTAATTATATATTGATGCAGGAGATCAAGTTAAAACTGATGATGATGTTCATGTTGAAAAGGAAATGGAAGAGAATCAAGAAAAAGGAGAAAAGATTGAGGATGTTGTTCAGATGCAAGGTAAAAACAGTACAACTCTAACCTAAATACAATACATATTGCATTTGATTTCTTAAAAAAGCTCAAACTTTAACTAATGATATATTGATGCAGGAGATCAAGCTGAAAATGATAATGATGTTGCTGTTGAAAAGGAAATGGAAGAGGATAAAGAAGAGGGAGAACATAATGAGGATGCTGTTGAGATGAAAGGTAAATATAGTACAACTCTAACATAAATCTAGTACATATTGCATTTGATTTGTTTAAAAATCTCAAACTTTAATTAATGATAAATTGATGTAGGAGATCAAGCTGAAGATGTTGATGATGATGTTGATATTGAAAAGGAAATGGAAGAGGATAAAGAAGAGGGAGAACATAATGACGATGTTGTTGAGATGAAATGTAAATATAGTACAACTCTAACATAAATCTAGTACATATTGCATTTGATTTGTTTAAAAATCTCAAACTTTAATTAATGATAAATTGATGTAGGAGATCAAGCTGAAGATGTTGATGATGATGTTGATATTGAAAAGGAAATGGAAGAGGATAAAGAAGAAGAAGAACATAATGAGGATGTTGCTGAGATGAAAGGTAAATATAGTACAACTCTAACATAAATCTAGTACATATTGCATTTGGTTTGTTTAAAAATCTCAAACTTTAATTAATGATAAATTGATGCAGGAGATAAGGTTGAAGATGTTGATGATAATGTAAAACTTCAAAAGCAAATGGAAGAGGATCAGAAACAAGGAGATAAAAATGAGGATGTTCTTGAGGTCCAAGGTACATACAGTACAAATATTAACCTAAATACATAACATATTGCATTTCATTTCTTAAAAACTCTAACCTAAAAAACAGTACATATTAATTTTGATTTGTTAAAAACTTTAACTTTAAGTAATAATACATTGATACAGGACATAAAGACAAAAATGAAGAAGATAAAAAAGAAGATACTGTTAAAGTTCAAGGTAATACAGTACAAATGTAACATAAAATCCATATAGTACAACTCTAACATAAATCTAGTACATATTGCATTTGATTTGTTTAAAAATCTCAAACTTTAATTAATGATAAATTGATGCAGGAGATAAGGTCGAAGATGTTGATGATAATGTAAAACTTCAAAAGCAAATGGAAGTGGATCAGAAACAAGGAGATAAAAATGAGGATGTTCTTGAGGTCCAAGGTACATACAGTACAAATATTAACCTAAATACTTAACATATTGCATTTCATTTCTTTAAAACTCTAACCTAAAAAACAGTACATATTAAATTTGATTTGTTAAAAACTTAAACTTTAAGTAATAATACATTGATGCAGGACATAAAGACAAAAATGAAGAAGATACTGTTAAAGTTCAAGGTAATACAGTACAAATGTAACATAAAATCTAGTAAATATTACATTTTATTTGATAAAAACTCAAACTTTAAACTCAAAAGGAAACTTTTCAAATTCAAGGTAAACAGTAGATAAACTTTCAATTAATTACATAATTCATTTTATTCAATGTAGTACATTTTTATTTTTATTTTATAATACAGAAATGACTGAAATTAGTCCAACTTTTCTTGGAGAACTTATACAAGCAGTAGAAAAGGTTGAATCAGAACACAATAAAGTTGTGAAAGGTATTTCTATTAATTTTAAATGATTTAGGATTAATTTTTATAATCCACTAACTAAAGTTTAAATCATTTACAAATTACATTTTATTTGTTTTTGAAATACAGAATTGAATGAATTGAGTTTAAGTTTGGTTGATGAGATGATTGAAGCAGTAGATAAAGTGGAAGGTAATTTTAGTTGTGATTTTATATAATTTATGTATTGTATGTATTTTAAAGTATATATCTTAAGCTTATATACTTTCATAAACTTTTAAATGCATGTTTTAAGCTGATCTTGAAGTTAAAGTTGATGAAGATGATGATAAAATTGGAGATCTAATAGCGAATTTAGAATTTCTTTCGTCAAATGAAGCTGATTGTCAACAAACAAATAAGAAGAGCAATGAGGAAAAGAAAACAGATGATGAAGTACTTTTTATAAAAGCAGAAAAACCAAAGAATCCGGTTAATCGACAAAAGCGTATAATCAAGTTGTCAGATGCTCTAAAATCACCATACAGACAACGGATTGTACAACTAAATGCTGAAAGGGTTAAAATTGAAGAACGAATTTCTGAATGGATTTTTTCTGCTACTGGAGAAGTTTGGTAATGCATATAAATTTCTATATCTAAAAAAATAAAAATATGAAAACTAATGAGTTTACCATAATTGCAGGGAAATACTCTTTGATACTTCAATCAATAACAAGTTTGCAAAGATATCTTTTGAATCATTTTATCCAAAACAGTATATTCATATTGGTGTGATGAGTTGTTGGTCAATTGTATTAAACCATGAAGAACAATTCAAAAGCAAAGATTCAACTTCAAGGTTGTTTTGCACATGCAATATGCTGGTAAGTTCAAATACTATATATTAATATTTATTGCATTATAACATAATATGTAATTCAAATCCAGCACATACAAATCAAGTTTATACAAAATCTTGTACATGTACAGAATTTGAAAAGAGAACCAAACCAGTTATTTAATTTATTAATTCATTTAAAAACATGATACTTATTAAGTTCAATACAGTACAATTTTTTATAAGAATATATGTTATGTATTTGATGATATAATACACAAAATGTAATCCAGTACCAATTAATTAAAATCTTCAATTTTATGCAGGGAGAAAACAATTTCAAGGCTAGAATGAGACTTAATGAGTTGTTGATGAATTTGGAAACCAATCTTGAGTCGACTCTACTAACTTCAATTTACAAAAGTGTTGAAGATGTAGACATATTGGTTGTGCCAATTTTGCAAGATTCACATTACTATCTCATTTGTTTCAATTTCAAAAATGAAACAATTGATGTCATAGACAATATGAAAGGGAAAATGAAAGCGAAACAAAAATATCGTGTCACAAGAATGGTAATATTCTTTAAAATTAATTTTTATATTATATTAAATGCAAAATATTGTTATAGTTAGCAAAGTGACAAATTGATATTGAATTTTTTTTTCATTGCAGACACAAGTTATGTTAAACTACTTGGAAAACCATTTCGAAAGTTTACATAACAAACTTGATGGAGTTGTTCCAACAAAAGTAAACTTGCCTAGGCAAACAGATAAGAATTTTGTTGATTGTGGTGTCTTTGCAATGAGACACATGGAGACATATAAAGGACAACCTATAAATGAATGGGCAAATGATTGTGGATTAAAAGAAGAGGCTGAGCAGTCTTTAGTAGGCCAATTAAATGATCTGAGGATAAAATATCTTTCAAAGTTGTTGTTATCAGATGTAAATTTGCTGCGTGATAAAGTGATCTCACAACTAGAAGACTTTGAAAAGATTGACATATCTAAAAGGGAAATGTTGAAGAAAGGTGCTGAAAAAAGAATCAACAATAGGATAAAGAAATATTATTGAACATCCACTAGTACTTTTGTTATAAAACAATAGTAGTTTTATTAATGTGTAATTGCCAATACATTGGATATTGTGCTTTGGTGGATTATGTGAAATGATCATTTCAAATTAGTAAATATTATTGTTTTGTTTACAAAATGCAGAACATATATTTCTAAATACAGTACACAGATCAAGTATTTTTCATGTACTGTATTCTGGTATATGTAAAAATGCAGTATATTTACAATTATCATTACATTATCCAGTACATGTTCTTCATAACAAAGTCATTAAATTCACTATTAATTTCATATATATTTTTTTTACAAAAACACACTGCATTTGTTTATTAACTACCAATTTCAATTGATAATAAAATGCAGTACACATAAAACCAATGCAGTACATATAAGAAGTCATCTACTTTATCAGGTACATGATGATGTTCATGTTGAAAAGGAAATGGAAGAGAATCAAGAAAAAGGAGAAAAGATTGAGGATGTTGTTCAGATGCAAGGTAAAAACAGTACAACTCTAACCTAAATACAATACATATTGCATTTGATTTCTTAAAAAAGCTCAAACTTGAGAAGTCTCCAAATGTTCTTTTGTAGTATTTTGGTTGATATCAGCAACATCTCTTGTTGTCGGACAACTACGTTTGTTGTGGCCTCTCCTTTTACAAATAATACATACACGTCCTTTTTTCTCTTTTTGAACAGATGCTAACTCACGGTAAGATTTCAGACGTTTTGAGAACCACTACCTTTAGTTCTAATCCCAATGGGTCTTTTAATAGTAACAGAAGAAGGCGTATCTCCATGAACAATATTTGAAAATCTATCATTTTTACTCAAAGATTTCTTCTCAACAAAAGAAGAATCAACCTTTGAGATCATATCTTTTAATTGATCCCTGTTTTATAAATAACAAAAGTCAAGCACAAATATTTGTACAATAGAATGTATAAGTAATATAAATTTTTAAGTCAATACATACCTATACTGTGATAATTCATCAATGTCAGTCACAAGTCGATTAACAATGTACTCATTCGAAAAAAGGATGTCACGAACAATGCTACCAACATCTTCAACATTTTTACCACCAAAATTGCGACCAAACATAGAATAGTTAGACTTGTTTATAACAACATCTTTTGTCCATCTTTTCAAAACATATTTCTCAGGAAATTCTTTTATTCCACACATACGTAAAACATAAAAGATATGCCTACACAACAAGCCGTACTGCTCATACCTTTTGTAACTACACTTGATTTCTATATCTGTTTTTCTAAAAAAAACCTAAAATAAAAGAACATTAAGATGCAATTAATACAACACATAAATAAAAGTATAACAAAAAAAATATATAAACAGTACAAACATGTTTTAAAACAAACAATACATGTACTATATTATTAACTTATATAACTAAAAATAGTACATATTTAAAAATACAGTACAGTATATAAAATTTAGTACTGTATTTTTATAACACAAACAAAATACATATTTAAAAGCAAAACAATATACCTCAAATGGATCACTAAAAAGGGGACCTGTCTCCATAATGAGATACTTGGTAAAGTCATCAACAGCACCATAAGACATGCACACGCATTCGTTAACAGCCGCATGAATTTCAGTTTGAACATCCTTAAAAATAGATCTTGTATAAATCTTAACTGCTTGATGTTCAAGCTCATAATTGGTACACATATCTGGTGTGGTGTACCTAGTGTCATGATCATTTTTTCTATGTGTAAATCTTTGAGATTCTATTGCAGTTTCAAAATGAGTAAGAAACTCAACCAAACTCAACTTTGTGTTCGTTAATTGCCCAAAAAAATGATTCTCGCTCTCTGACCTAAATGTTGTACGCATAAGTCCAGACATATGCTCATGACGATAATATGCTTGTATCCAATTAAATCTTAATTCAAACATATCAGAAATCCAATTGTTATGATTTAAGTTGTATTCTGTCATTATTTCAATCCATTTTCTCTCAAAAAAATCAGGTTCAATCGCATCTGTCCAAACAATGTCACATAACTTTTTCTTAAAATCAGGATCATGTGATAATTTAATACCAACCTTATCAGCAATCTTTTTCATGATATGCCACATACATAATCGGTGTCTACTATTTGGAAAAACATCCTTAATTGCAACTCGCATGGCATTGTCTTGATCGGTAACGACAACTTTAGGTTCCTTACCAAAACATTTCATAAATGATTGAAGTAACCACCTATATGAATCTGCAGTCTCAGAAGCTAACAATGCTGCAGCAAATGTGACATTTCGATGATGATTGTCAATCCCAGTAAAAGGCACAAAAACCATCTCATACCTGAAATGTTAAAACATATTCAGCATAATAATCAAATGCATCACATTAATGAAATGCAGCAAATGAAATGAAATCTATAATGCAACACATGAAATACAACCATGAAATGTACACATAATGAAGCACAATCACAAACATATGCATTTACAGAACTTGCAAAACATCTGAATAATTAAATGATTCATCACATGAATAGAATGAACAATAGGAACTGATGATAACCATTATGAATGCACTACAAATAATGAAACGTACGCATAATACAGCACAATGCAAAAAATAATAACGCAGTAGAAAAAGATTGATAATGAATAAATTGTTTCAGTAAGGGCCTACAAAAAACACAACAAACATATGCAATTCATAATGCAACACATTAATATAATTAATAATGCAGCACAATTACAACCATTAGAAATGTAGTACAAAAAATTTTATAATGAATGATTCAGAAAATGAATGAAATGCATAATACAAACCTATCAGAAACAATTTAAAATGAAGTAGAACTGATTATATGTTGTAGCACAATCCCAAAAAATAGAAATGCAGTACAATAGGATTGATAATGAATGAATTGAATACATAATCCAGCACAATCAGAAACATTATAAATGCATACCTATTAGTGCGATATGTAGCATCAAAGGACATAACATCACCAAATGTATGATAATTTAACTTCATATATTCATCAGCCCAAAATAAACCAGCAAGAGTTTCATTTTCTCCAACAAAATAATCACAATAAAAATCAGGTGAAAACTCTTTCTTACTCAATAAATGCTTGACAGCCATGTCACAATCATATTCTCCAATGAATGTGTTCAAATCCCTTCTAAAGTTCTTACAATCAACAGCCGTAACACCAACATCCTCAAATCCACCATACCTAACTCTCATAATGTTAAAAGCTTTTACTGGACCAATATTCATCATAGACAAATCAGAAATCAATTGTTCTTGAACAACAGACAATTTTCTAGATGCATGAAGAAGATGGTAATATTCCTTATCAACAAAATCATGATTGTGCCTCTCTTCAAATGCATAAATTCGATATTGCTTTGCATCAGTTAACATTAACTTGATTAGTGCCTTGCATCCAGTACGTTTGGAAGCTCTATTCCTTCTATAAAGACACTTATTTGCAGCACCATCATCATCATTTAAAGTGTCAGTTTTTTGACTAGCTTTCTTACCCTCTTTTGAACAAACAAAGTACTTTTTCGTTACAATACCATGAATGGAGCTTTGAGTGGTTTTTCTAACGGTAAAACCAGCTAACTTAGCATACTTTTGATAGAAGATAAATGCCTTATCAAGTGTATTAAAAACCATACCCACCCTAGGTTTAGATGGACTTCCAACATTTGGTGTATAAAAGATACCACTAAATGTTGGAGTTGATTTTTCACCTAATCAAAAAAATAAAATGATATATACATTAATACAGTACAAAATATAATAATACATTAAACTAACAATCCAGCACAATTGAAAATATTTAAACAAAAATCAATACCAGGGCACTGATTTTCGTTCATCTTGTCACCAATCAAATTCAATAATCCAATAAAGCCCTAATTCATCTTCAAACAAACCCTAATTAATCTTCAAAACATGCAATTGTATGAAATCAGATATAAATTAACAAAAAAACCAAAAAATATAGCAAATCATAAACTACAAAACATATATACCAAATACGTACCCAAACGATTGTTGAAACCCTAAAGACGATTGGAAATGTTTGAATACAGCCAATTTATAATTTAAATCATAAAAAATAGACGATTTATAAAGATTGCATCAAAATTGACGCAAAGAACGATTAGTAGAACCAAATAATTGCATCAATCATTCAATTGAAAAATTATAAGAATGTAGAACCTGTAGAACCTGAAATACGAACGGAATCATGAAATATGAACTTGTAGAACCTGCGTGCGTGAAAAAATTCTGTGAACAACAACAAAAAATCACAGAGAATGTGTGTGTCGATCAATCGATCAGTACAGTGGTGTGGTTTTGCATTATAACAGTGAAGTTACCATACTACCCTTCCTCCTATTTCATTTAAATTGTCACATGTTAAAATCTGATTGATTCTCACATTCTCACCCAAAAAACCATTCTTATTTGAACCTTTGCCTATATATATATATATATATATATATATATATTTATATGTAATAAAAATCGAGTTGAGCCACAAATTTTTTTAAACAAAAATTTTTTCAAGCAAGTTTCGAACGAATACATAGTCGAACTTTTTTAAGCGAGATTTGAATGGGTCTTGAGCGTGAACTTTTTAAAGAGTCTTATAAATATTTATATAAATATTTATGGAAGGAGAATGATTGATTTTACATGGTTGCAAATAAATAACTCAAGGGATCGTTTATTTCCTTTTCTTATGCGAGATTACTATCTATACATAATGAATTCATATGAATAGTGTTTCTCGCGAGATAATCCAACTTCTTACCAAACGAGTGTTTCTCGCGAGATAATCCGATTTCTACAGTGTTTATCGCGATATAATCCAATTTCTCGCGAGATCAGTGTTTCTTACAAGCTAGATAATCCAATTTCTCGCAAGATGAGATAATCCATTTATGATTGATTTCGTTGAGATAATCCATTTTCTCCAGAGATTTTCGCGAGATGCTATGATTTTAGTGTTCATGAGAGTATACTGTGATAACCCACCACAATTTTGTTAGTTCATTTCGAAGTGTTCTATTTTTATTTTGTTTTACATCTTGACTCATAATAGGTTTGTTTCATAGTCACGACTTTTTATACATTAATATTTTTTTTCTTTAGAGTTCATTCCCGAATCAAAACGAGGGTGTTAAATTTGCGCGACAATGCGAGAGAAGCGACATCTAGTTTGAGTACAAAAATAAAATGAAAAAATTCAAATCTCTTGGTGGGCACGTGCCACGTAGACAATCGACCGCTGCTATAACAAATAAAGGACATGTGGACATCTTTTTCTCTTTTATTACAATCGCATCCTTCTTTCTATTATATTCAAAAATACTTCGGCACCTTTTTTTTATACCTGCACAAGAGCTGCGTGACTTGTGGTTTTTCTTTAGAAATTCTTGAGACTTCAAGATTCTTGAAGAACTCAAAAGGGGGCAACTTGCCTATCTGGTTCGATTTGTTTCAAATTATCAATCGAAGAAATACAAATTCTTGAAGATTTGAGATGGGTGTAATCAGTACTTTGTTGGGGTTTTCTGGGTTTGGAATCGGGGTTTCTGCTGGGCTCGTGATCGGCTATTATCTGTTCATCTACTTCCAGCCCACAGATGTCAAGGTTTCATTCTCTCTATTTATGTGTGTGTTTGTATGGGGATTTTTGTTTTTGATTTTCATTGATCTTGTTTATATCGTGGATTCGATGGATTTCTTGATTTTGAGTTGACCGATTTTTGGAGCTTATATGATTGGATAAATGACAATAGATAATGTGAATTGGTTATTGTATAATAAAGTTAACTTTCAGTTTCTTTTTTGATTTAGCTTAAAGCATATGATTGTGGATTTGAATGAGTAACATGAAACTTGATATTCTAGGATTTGCTTAGTTTTTGTTATGTAGTAAGTTGGATTCATCTGTGTTTTAAATATGAAACTGTAGAAACTTTATGGATGTGAGATGGGTATTGATGTACCAGTTGATTTGTGTTTATTTGTTAACAGTCTATAGGTTTAGACTCTTTGATCAAGTACTTGTTCAATTGAGCTTAAAGTGTGTTTTGGGGATTTTTAATTTATCATTTCGAATGGTGAAACATTTGGGCAGGATCCTATCATTCGTCCGTTGGTTGAACGGGACTCTGAAACTCTGCAACGTATGCTTCCTGAGATACCGTTGTGGGTTAAAAACCCAGATTTTGACCGGGTATGAATGTCACCGGTGAACTTAATCTTATGTTTTAACTTTTAAATGATGGCTCAGTTTTCAATCTTGTATGATGTTTTCATGGATCAATGTAGGTTGATTGGCTTAACAAGTTCATTGAATACATGTGGCCTTATCTTGATAAGGTATATCAACAACACAAATTATGTTTATTTCTATGTTTTTTTAGTAACCCTTTTGTATTTGTAGGCAATATGCAAGACTGCAAAGGAAATTGCAAAGCCCATTATTGCTGAACAAATCCCAAAGTTTAAAATTGATTCGGTTGAGTTTGAGACTCTTACCTTAGGTTCTTTGCCTCCTACATTTCAAGGTAATATTGGTCTTCCCTTCATTTCACCCTATAGCTATGTTATGACTATGAGCCTATGAGTGGGTATTGTTGGGTATGTTTGTTTGTTTATTGCGTATCTTATTTTTGACATTCTCATTTATCTTGCAATATTGTTTCTAGACCAGTGAACTTTCTCTTAGTTTTATAAAGAAATTTACAAAGATGTCGTATATTGGGAGTTAGAATTTGAAAATCAAACCTTGTACTTTCCAAGCACAAATTTGACTTGTGATTTTTTAGGTGTTACTTCAAACAAGCCTCAAACATAAGCTTCAATGAATGTAGAACATCCCTAAAATATTAGTTTAAAGTTTAAATAACCTGAATAAAATCAAGAACCTAACTGCTTTTAAAGATTCAAGTGTTAAGTTTGTTATGTTAATTGTGGATTTACGTCTTTATGAGGCCCTTTGTATGTAAAAGGAAAAAAAATGCTATTTTTTTGGTCTATTTTTCAAGATTCTTTTAGCTGGCTATTCCTAAGGAACGTTTTATGCACTTGACTAAATGTCAAACCATAGTTTTCAAGGTACATAGGTGATAGGCCTCACTGGGAGCTAGGCGCAATGTGTTTAAAAAACGAGGGCTTTTTTGAGCAAGGCACATAATATAAAAATACCAAGGATTTTTAGACATTTTTTAGGCTTCTTTAGAGCTAGTTTAGGTTGCTTTAGGAGTTAGGTTGAATTAGACCTATTTAGGGCAGTTTACTTGTTTTAGATGTGTTTAAGCCCCTCTCCAAGGGATGATTCTTAGCCTAATTTTGGTCAGAAAATGAAAATGCGCCCGGTTTGTATCTATCCTTCCCCCCCAGACCCTACTGAAAAGTGGGAATATACTGGGTAAGGTTGTTGTTGTTGTTGTTGTGCATGAGCGTGGGCCTAACCAGGCAAGCCGCATGTGCTGCGCACCATGAGTCAAACATTTATGTTGGATTATGTGCTTGGACAAAACATTAAAATATTGGCAATATTAACAGTTTTGTACATTTTTTAGGGATGAAGGTCTATGTTACAGATGAGAAAGAGTTGATCATGGAACCATCTTTAAAATGGGCTGGAAATCCTAATGTTTCCGTTGTTGCTAAATCATTTGGTTTAAAAGCAACTGTTCAGGTTAATTATTTTTTTTCACTTTTCAAAAAAAAATGTTTAGTGAAATTTTATTTGCGGGTTATCTGAAAATTATTATAATTTCAGGTGTTGGACTTACAAGTCTTTGCCTTACCTCGTATCACACTAAAACCACTTGTTCCCAGCTTTCCTTGTTTTGCTAAAATTTGTCTCTCTCTTATGGAGAAGGTAAATCTGGTTCTTTTGGAAGATTTGAAAACATGTAAAATAAAAATGCTCTATGTTTCAGTCAGGTTTACAACTTGAACCTTAAAGCCTTTAACGTTGTCATTAATTCAGGGAAATTAATTGTGTACATGATTATATTCTTTCTGTTGAGAAACATTTGTGAATGTTTAATCACATAAATTCTCATGTGTAAGGTAGAGGATTCTAATTTCTTCGACTTGTTAATTAATATTACAAAAATTCTCCACTATTAGAATCCCCTATCTATATTAATATGCTCCTTTTGTCGTAAGAATTATAATTTGTGAAAGAGTATTAGAAACATTATGTAAAGTAGTCAAATTCACAAATATCATACCATTATTCTCATATGAACATATCTATTTTACATTTTTTTTTCTTCATTATTTTGCAGCCACATGTTGATTTTGGGCTCAGGCTGTTTGGGGCCGACCTTATGTCTGTTCCTGGATTGTATAGGTTTGTCCAGGTAAATGTAGATTTTATCTATCCTTAAATCGTTATGTGTATGTGTATGTGTGTGTACCACTTTATAACACAACAGTGTATTTTATGTTTTTTAAAATTGGGATCATCACCTTATAATTAAAAGAGCTGTTACGTACTTACATATATTCTTAAGTTCCAAGTTATGTTATGGATACTGGTCATGCCATTTTCCAGTCATAAATGTGATGTTTATGAACACCATGGTTAATTATATTTCTTCATGTCTATCTGTTGACTTCTATTTTCAAAACAAATGATCTTGAAAGTTGTAACAATTCACGTGCAGGAGAAAATCAAAGAGCAAGTTGCCAATATGTATCTTTGGCCTAGAACTCTAGAAGTACAGATATTAGATCCATCCAAGTACGTTTATATAATTGCATTTGTTGTATCTTTGAAATAGTCAACGCCTTGACGGTTTTATTCTTGTTACAATTTGAAGAGCCCTGAAGAAACCCGTAGGAATTCTTCATGTTAAGGTTTTGCATGCAATGAAGTTAAAAAAGAAGGATCTTTTGGGTGCTTCTGATCCTTATGTGAAAATAAAACTCACAGAAAGTAAGCTTCCATCAAAGAAGACGACTGTGAAGCATAAGAATTTGAATCCTGAATGGAATGAGGAATTCAATATGGTTGTTAAAGATCCAGAATCACAAGCTGTAGAGTTCCAAGTCTATGATTGGGAACAGGTATGGTTTTGTCAATTTTTTGGTATTTTTTCTCGTTTGTTTTATTTCAAATTATCAAGAGATCATTTTAATCATCAAGTGAAATCTGACGATCATAATGCATCTTAAGTTTAACAAAATTAGCTAACAATTTATTTTATTATTATTAATTTTTTTTTTCTCTCTTGAATGTTCTGTTTTCAGATTGGTAAACATGACAGGATGGGCATGAATGTTGTACCCTTGAAAGAACTCGTACCTGATGAGCCCAAAACCGTGACACTCAATCTCTTGAAAAATATGGATCTCAATGATGTTCAAAATGAGAAATCAAGAGGCCAAATTGTGGTGGAGTTGCTATATAAACCTTTTAAGGATGAAGACATGCCAACTTTTGAAGATGCTGGTACTGTTCAAAAGGCATCCGAAGGAACACCGCCAGGTGGCGGTGAACTAGTCGTTAGAGTTCACGAAGCTCAAGACGTTGAAGGAAAACACCACACGAACCCGTACGTCAGGATTCTTTTGAAAGGAGAGGAGAGAAAAACAAAGGTGCCATTTTGCAAATCTTATATGTATATCATTGCTTAAATTTATAAATTTTATAAATTATGAGTTTCTTGGCTGCAGCATATAAAGAAGAACAGAGATCCAAGATGGGACGAGGAGTTTAAGTTCAAACTGGAGGAGCCTCCTGTGAACGATAAATTGCATGTGGAAGTTGCTAGTGCCTCATCCAGGATTGGGCTACTGCATCCTAAGGTGATTTTGACTTTTGTGGTCAAACTTTCTATTTTAAGCCATTTGATTATCTAGGCTGATCGATTTCTTGAAACTTCTCTGAGCCAAATTCCACAGGCTCCTCGAGAGTTGTACTTTTTTTTCAGGTCACTGGCTGGGCTGGGCTGATTGGGTAATGAACCAAGACGAGTAATTTTTTTGTTTGGGTTGGGTTGACCTCCTATTTTTTCTCGATTTTTTTGATTATAAATGGTTAAGGCTAATTGCATAAGAGGTAACTAAGTTTACTCAGTTCTATTCTATGAAAAATTTAGTTCTCTCTCTTTCAAACAGGGTACATATTTCTAATTTTTCATTATTATATTTTTTATAGGTAACCTACTAACAATTAAACTTGAAACGATTAAATAGTAAGCAATTTCCACAACCCCAACTAACCAAAATAGAAAAAATTGAAACTTAGTCTATATAATATCTTAGGTTACATTAATTTAGAAAACCAAGAAAATTTAATCACCCCAATTTAGAGAAGTTTAAATGCATTGATTTCATTAATATTTTGAAAATTTATACCTATTTAGGAAACAAAGTATTGTGACTCAAAATAAAGATCTGAAGAAAATTGGTTTTTTTATGTAATCAACCCTATATTAAGGCTAAGGTGATTATGAACAAAAGCGATATAGGAAACTGTAAGCATCTGAATGTGTTTTGAGTTTCCACCCGTTTCAGCTTTTGCTGCATTTTTAACTTTTACTGATTTGAGTTGTTGGAATTATCTAAATCTGCCTGTTTTAGCTATTCAGGTCACCTTTGTTATTGTTACGATTTACATACGTTATCTACTGAACTAAGTCGTAATGATTGGCACTGCTTGTTTTGTCGTACGAAAACAGGAATCATTAGGTTATGTTGACATCAATCTGGGGGATGTTGTGCACAACAGAAGGATCAATGAGAAGTATCATCTTATTGATTCAAGGAATGGGAAGATCCAGATTGAGCTACAATGGAGGACTGTATCTTGATTCCATATTTTTCAGTGAGTGAGAGACATATATACTGAGGCTGGTTCAGTTTCACTTTCAATAATACCTTAAAAGTGGCATCAAATTATTAGTTTTTCTTGTTTGTTGTACAAAACTTGTGTACATTAAATATTTAATGTTTTTTTTTTTATTTTGTTTTATTTTTTCTTCTTGAATTGGTGATTTTGTTCACATTTGGTGACTAGTTCCTTCTTATTGGATGGGTTGTGGTGGATCTTCTTTGCTCTTAGAACTAGTCAACTAGACAAGCCGATCCAATCACGAACTGGCTATGTAACTGGTCTGGTACGGTTGAGTATTCTTGAACCATCTTTATTTGGATAGGCTGGTTATGGGTTGGGTCAATTTTACAAAATTTTGTTTCTTTTTAATATCTCACTAATCTTGTTTACTTGATCATTTGCTAGCTTCATATTTTGTTTTTTAATACTTTAAATTTCTAAAAATTAAGTAGTTTCATATTTTGTTTCAAATTAGTTTTATATATATATGCATGTATTTTAAATTATTTATAACTCCATCTAGTGTCTTGTTATGGAAATATTATGTGGATTTCGATGCTAAGGATAGAGTACACACATTGTCTATCTAAAATGGTAGTGAATTTTACACCAAGATAATATTACACACCATAATAGACAATATAATAATATAAATGCCAAAGAGTTAAATGTCATTTTAGTCCTTGTGGTTTGACAACTTTTGCCATTTTAGTCCCTGTGGTTTGAATTTTGCCATTTTGGTCACTATGGTTTCATTTTATTGCCATTTTCATCCCTATAGTTTGATAAATTTTGTCATTTTAGTCCAAAATTTTAAATTTAATTGGACTAAAATGGCAACAAAATGGAAACCATAGGGATGAAAATGACAATAAAATGAAACCATAGTGACCAAAATGGTAAAATTCAAACCACAAGGACTAAAATGACAAAAACTATCAAAACACAAGGGCTAAAATGTCATTTAACTCAATAGGAAATTTATATATATACAGAAGAAAACTGAATCATTATTACGTAGGAACAGCAAAATTAATTAACTAATAATCATGACTAGTAATAAGACAAACTTCAAATTTAAAGTTGCATTATTTTTAATTTATATTTTTCGGAAACAAAAACAAATAAATTCTAAAGCTCATTTGACAATGGTTTTTTCCTTACATTTTCCATTAAATTGTATTCAATATTTTAATACTTAAAAACAAACAGATGTAATCTCATACGTTTTATTTTAATTTTATGTATTCAACCATGTTTAGAATCTATCACAACAATTCAACTTTAAGTAGTTAGGAACAACATGACCCCCAAAATTTTGTCATTTACACTTTCTAAATTTTGAGAACACAATATTAGAATAATTATTTAAAAAATCTATATAACAAAACAATTATAAATCTATAAGTATTATAATAATAATTATTAGAGTTAATTACACAAATGGTCCCTGTGGTTTATCGGGATTCCCAGGTTTGGGTACTAACTTTTTTTTATAACATTATGGGTCCTTAAATTCCTTAAAACGTTTCACTACTGGGTATTAGGGTAACCTGCCGTTTAAAATTAACGGTTTTAGTCCCATGTGCCTGACACATGAGGGCATTATCGTCCTTTCCACTTCCCTTCTGGTTTTAAATGAAAGAACTAGAAAGTCCAGGGGCTGAAAGTGCAAATCCCCACTTCTTTCTTCATCTCCTTCCCAACACAGACCCCCCCCCCCCCCCGCGCGATCGAACCTCTCTTGCCGGCTCACATTGGGTGACCAAGAAATCGCGCAAGAAAATTCAAAATTTGAACTCGTATACATTCCTAATCAAAAACCTTCTATGATTTTGATTCCTCAAATAAACACCAAATCACGCGGCATTCGGTTCCAAAAATATCCTAATCAATTCAAAGTTAAACCCAATAAATTCCAGTGTAAAACTTGAATCAAATACATTCTAAACCCTCATTGGCTCTGGGCGAAACCTTCTGTGTGAGCAAAAAACAATAACAAAGCCGTTGAATCGAGAATCCATACCAAACCGAAGCAGCGATCAACCTTTACTCGAGCACCATCAAAATCGAACCATACCAGGTAACCACCTATACCATTACACTCGGTTTTAGTCACTGATCATTAGCCCTATGGTTAATGATTCCTAGATTCAACAGATAGATCGAATTGAATCGGAGGAACATTTAGGGTTCATACGAATTTGATGCAAATCTAAAAATCATTATAAGAGTAAAGTGAAACCAAACTCACCAACAAATCTGGGCGTAGCTAACTGGTTACACCCGGTGGAAAGGACGATAATGCCCTCATGTGTTCGGCACGTGGGGCTAAAACCGTTAATTTTAAACGGCAGGTTACCCTAATACCCAGAGGTGAAACGTTTTAAGGAATTTAAGGACCCATGATATTATAAAAAAAGTTAGTACCCAAACCTGGGAATCCCGATAAACCACAGGGACCATTTGTGTAATTAACTCTAATTATTATCAATAGCATTAAACAACTTATACCCAAGATGATGTACGTTGAATGGAGGGGTTTAGTTATTGAAGTTTATGTCGTACTGGTTGGGTTTCACTTTATGACCTAAAGATTATGGGTTCAATTCAAGTAAGAGAAGAAATCTTGAGCTTAATCTGGACAATAGAGGAAAGTGTTTACCCATTCCAGAGGGTTCTCACGCATATGATGTGGCCGTGTCTTACCTCAGTCTGATGGACCCTGTTAAGACAACATACATATCTGGTACGTAGGTTCGTCGTCGTAAAAAAAAATTATTGAAGTTTATAAGTTTTTTCGTAAAATAAAAGAGGATGACGCATACTATATACTTGGTCAAACTACGTTGGCGGACTTTCACACTTTAGACTGGCGGGTGCAGAAGCTTATGATGAAACTCGACCACACAGGATCAAAGCTTCTATTTGAATCTTTAACTTTAGCCTATCTTCATCTTCAGTGGCCCTCAGAGTCCACGAACACACACACAGTTGCACCTTCACTGTGTGAAAATCATCAATGGCGATGCCTATCGTAGACACCGAATACCTCAAACAGATTGATAAAGCTCGTCGGGAGCTTCGTGCTTTCATTGCTAACAAGAACTGCGCACCGATCATGCTTCGATTAGCGTATGATTCATCTTTCTGTTGAATATTTATATGTGTTACTGATGATTGTGTCGCGATTGATGATGATGATGATGATGATGATGATCGTGATGATGTAGGTGGCATGATGCTGGAACATACGATATGAACACGAAGACCGGAGGTCCCAATGGTTCGATCAGGACCGAGGAGGAGTATAGTCACGGTTCTAATAATGGATTGAAGATTGCTATTGATTTTTGTGGTAATTTTGTTAGTTATAGCTCAAATTGAAGTATTTATTTATTTGACTGTCTTATTTTGACGTGAACATGATTTGGGGCTTGTGTTTGCTATTTTGGGCATGATATTTTTGCTAAATGATGCGTTCCTTTTATCAAATTAAGCTTCGATAAACTCATTACTACCTACGTTTCATAAACAGTTCATATTAGGCTTTTGTGTGTTGTGAGGTAGAAGTTTAGAACTAGTTTCACTAACTGCATGAATTAGTAATGTTGATATTGATTTTTTTGGTAAATGCTAACTGTGTCTAGTTAATAGCATTTGTGCTAATTGCTCAAATGACGTAAGTTTGATGTTAATTACTCGAATGAGTTCATATGATTGATGTTATGTTGGATAATTCCAGAACTCCAACAAGTCAGTGGAATCTATGGGCCATAAGTCAGTGCACCCATGGAGTAACTTGCCAGTAAAGTCTATTTGAGTTGCCTCCAAGTTAGGTTTATCATTATGCCTTGGTTAACAACCCACTTAACCTCAATAAATAGGTTTATCATTATGTATTCAGTTTTGAGAGAATTTCCAAGTAGTAATAAAAGTGAGAGTTATTCTCCTTAAATTGTGTGTGTATTTTATGATTCTTTGCTTGATTTGGTATCAGAGCATAGTTCAGGAAACATAATAGCTCACGACTCACGTCTCTATCCTGCATATGAGATATTTAGTTTTGCGATCTCTAAAAGCCAGTAGTAGAAGTTATCATGTAAGAACAAATTCGTTGGTGCAGATTGGATGAAGGCTGGTTAAATTAAGACCAGGGTTCAATTAAGTATATTCAAAGAATTGGATCAACCTTCACAATCTTCTATCACATACAGTGGATGAAATGAAATGAATAATATGGCTGATACATCCATCATTCATCCAATAATTGATCTGCAAACCAACATTCAAGTACCAGCCCTTAACAGTTAACACCATAAACTATAATGTTTAGACCATTAAAATCAAACCTATCTTTCGGGTACATGAGATCATGGAAACAATAGAACCAACAACCACATACGTTTGATGGCAAAAAGAATGACACGACAATTGCTCTTTTCTTCCAAGCTACTCCTGAGGACTTAGTATACAAGTGACTCAATATAAATCAACAAAGGCAATCTAGAGTGCACTCAAGACACGTTTCATAGGAGTAGATCGTGTTCAAGAGGCAAGACACTAAACCCTCCAATCCGAGTTTGAAGCCTCAAGATGTTAAACAATGAAGGTGTTGATGAATTTGCCTCAAATCTCAACAACCTAGCCTTAAATGCAAACACACTTGGTCGTTTGAAGACAAAAAGTTAACTTGGAAGGTCCTATGTTTCACCTCTCAAGGTTCATCTCTTTGGTAGAAACTATTGAGCATTTTGGTGACCTAGATTTGATGGTGTTTAAAGGCCTTCGAAGAAAGAATAAAAGGATTTGAGGCGTCAGTTGAAGAGTAGAAAGTTTTTTTTTTTTTTTCCATAAAAAGTATTTGCCCATGAACCAAACCAAAAAATCTAGAAGTGATCGAGGCCAAAATCATTATATTGAACGCTCTAATCAAAGAAAGGGATGGGGAAGTGGGAACAAGTTGGGGAAGGGGTGATACCGGAATTCAAATAGAGATGATGACTAAGACAAGAACTAAGCTAAACACCATTCAAATCTTTAGTGCTACCAATGTGATCATTCTGCATCCCTATGCTCGAACCATAAAAACAGAACCAATGCTAGTCAACAAGAGGGGATGAAGAGGAATCTCACCTCTGCACACACACCCCAAGAAATTGGTGTGAGGTGAAACCGAAATATAATTGAAACAAATCAAACCATTTCAAGGGATATAAACCAAGACTAGATCAAATGAAAATCTTTGGGTGCCTTGCTCACATAAAAACATCCGAAGTTAACCGAAAGAAACTTGATGATAGGAGCATCGGCTTGGTGCATATTGGAAGTGAACTAGGCTGGAAAGCTTGTCGACTCTTCTACCCAACATCAAGAAAGACAATGGGGCAGTCGGGATGCAAAGTTTGAAGAATACAAGAACAAGAATTGGTTTATGCTAATCAAGTAAAGGAAGAAGCAAACTAATAGATAATGGTTGTATTTCATTAATTGTTCTTTTTCTTATTAATATCATAACATATATATAGATACAAGAAAGATCCTTTATTTTGGGATCTTGATAACCATTCTAAATTACAACCATAATTCCATTCTAGTATCTTCTTATTATAATCCTATATTCCTGAATATATTATACAATACATATTGGTCTAAGATACCCCTGTAGTTGAAATTAGACAAAGGTGAAGAAGGATGTAACCCATAATCATGTATGGAAACATGTAACCTGATCCTTTGCTCGATGGAACCCATAATCAAACTAGACAAGGATGAAGGAGAAAGTGTAGATGCCATTGCCTTCAGGCGACAAATTGGTTGCCTGAGATACCTACTCCATACTCCATTTTAGACCCAATTTGGCATACTCAGTTGGTGTTGTTAGTTGTTATATGCAAACACCAAAACATTCACATTTGATGGCAATCAAGTAGACGTTAAGGTACAATAGGTCATGTGTTTTACCCTGGCAATGCTCTAAGCTCCAATTACATGGTGTTCTCAGAAACAACAAAAAAAAGCACTCTCATTATGTGAAGCCAAATACATGGAAACATCTTTAGTTACGTGCCAAGCTTTTTGGCTATGAGAGTTGACTAGTGAGGTAATCGAGAACCCACTAAAAAGGATCAAGTTAATGGTGGACAACACATCAACATTGGCTTTGGTATAAAATCATGTCTTCCACAGATGTAGTGAACACATTCATATAATAATGGGAGAGTTGCTCAGAGTAGAATGCCTCCCTAATACGGTTCATAAATTAGGGTTTTGAAACTTCCACAAGTCCATGGAGTCTATGGGCCACAAGTCGGTGCATCGATGGAGCAACTTGCAAGCAAAGTCTATTTGAGGATCCTCCAAGTTAGGTTTATTATTAGAATTTGGTTAACAAGTCTGTTAACCTCTAAATATCAAGTCGTGGTTAGGTGTTATGTATTCAATCTTGAGAGAGTTTCTGAGTGCTAATAAAGTGAGAGCTATTTACCTTAAATTGTGTGTGTTTTTATGATTGATTTTGGCTTGATATTATACTGTTAAAGTTTGATGTTAAATTCCCACACAAATCATATTATGATGCGAAGTTGTACAGTTAGATGTCATGTTGATCACTTGGTATGATCTTATTTTCATTTGAACTATGATTAGGGAAAAAATAGCTTTATCTTTTTCAATATATAAAGCTAAAACACCCTTGTTATTGATAGAAAAAATTTTACATTTTTTTTAAAATTTTTGCTAATAAAATTTAGTCTCATACACGTATGATGCTTTATGGATCAAATGCTACCGAGTAATGATTTTGAATTTTTTTGTTGGGCTTGCTTAAGCATGAACAACAACAATTCATAAGGTCTTGTGTTTCCAAAGTTATTTCTTCAATCAATATTTGCCACTGGCACATGTATCTTATTGTTAATAGGTTTTGGCTGTCATTAATTAGTTTTTTGTTGTTTCTGATGTTATAGTCATGAAATCTCCACCCTTGCAGGATATGCTTCATTTAGGCTTTAATAGGTTTAGGATTTGGACAATTGGACCAGAGCCATGCATGAGTGTGTTGTAAGGTTTACATATGGTATTCATGCTGCAAAGTTGAACTGAGTTCAAACATGCATTGTTTCATATAGTTTTTGAAAATATCCAAAAGTGAAAAAAAGTGAGGATGTCCCCAGATGCCACTTCTTTTATGGGTGGAATATGGGAATTCATAGCTTATTGTTCAACAGCGAGTACCTTAAGGGTAATAGAACACTAATTTAATAATCTAAGACTGACTTGTATTGAAATCAGACGTTGCCTAGCCATCTTGAAAATGCACCTCCAAATCATCCTGGGGCGAAGTAAATTTGGAATATAACTTCTTAGACCAAAATTATGCATCAATCCTAGTTAGTTGTAGTTAAAATCTTGTTGTTTTCCAATTTCAATCTTGACAGCGTTCTTCTTGCTAAAATTGATACCGACTCAAATAAACCACTTCTCCTATTTTTTCCTTTACTGCAGAAGAAATAAAGTCCAAACATCCAAGGATTACATATGCAGATCTATATCAGGTGAACTCAATGATACATTGATACAATAGAATTTGTTTCTATAAACTTAGACAGAACGGTTTCTTGGGGATTTAGATTACTAATAAAGAGATGTAATCCCAGATTATTGTTTGTTGTACCTTAACTTCTATTAACATACACACATGCATGACATGTGAAGTTTAATTTTAGTATGAGTACTAACCATGCAAGGCTTTCTATTTGTAGCTTGCAGGAGTTGTTGCTGTGGAGGTTACTGGTGGCCCTACTGTCGACTTTGTTCCTGGTAGAAAGGTATCTCGATTTGATAACATTTTTTTTCAAAAGTTTACTGGTGGCCCTAATGCGAATTTTGTTCCTGGTTGAAAGGTATCTTGATTTGATAACATTTTTTTTCGCTAGTTTTTCTGCTATAATTTCCCCCCCATGTATGATTAGTCCTATGTCTTGTCAATTCGTGCTTAATTGATTTTTAGTTTTTTCTTGGCAAGCACAGATATAAGAATGCAATGGGGGTTATTCCCTGCAATAAGTTTACATCTCACTAAAGTTTTATCTTTTTTCCAGGATTCAAAGATCTCTCCTAAGGAAGGCAGACTTCCGAATGCTACCAAAGGTATTTGATCTTACTATCATACACTAATCATATTCTAATGTAAGAAATGAGGTCTCCTTTAAACAACTTCTTGGTAGTTACAAGTTGTTCAGGAGCAACTTTGAAGTTTCGTTTTTGTTACCAAAAGCAGACGAGCTTTAGCTGATTGCTTATTCACTTGTGGGTTCACATAGGCACATAGTGGTGGAGTTGGGATTTTTATTTAACTAATATATTCTATTACAAACCTAAACTTTTGATGGTTTGAATGCATGGAGAAACTTAGATAATATCTTTTTAGACTTTCTAACATGAAACATTACCAACAACCATACCTAATAGATCCCATTCATAACAAAGCTATGTGTAAGGTCTTGGTAACATGGAACAATATTTTCACAATTTTTCAACAAGTGACAACCCCAAATATGTGATTACATTACCCTTTAGCTGGGTAACTTTGGAATTAATCAAATAATAATATTACAAAAAAAAGTATTTTCAAAAGAAAGCAGAACACTAACATTGGCAATAATAACTGTAAATTCCAATCATTTTCATGTCTAAGTATCATACAAATGTTATTCGTTTACCTCCAATCATTTTCATGTCTTAGTAGCAAGTACTTTCTACAATTTCCAAATTGGTTTGTGAAATTCTTGAAGGCTTTCATAATATTAAGTGTTCATTGGGAGAATGTTTATGTAGTTTACTTACATGTTACTTTCATCAACATGATAGCTTTCTTATGTAAATATTGTTTACATTCTTTTACTGAACTTGTTATACTAATTTAGGTGCACCACACTTGCGGGAAATATTTTATCGCATGGGTTTATCTGACAAGGATATTGTAGCTCTGTCAGGAGGACACACTCTGGTAGGTCCCTCATTACTTGTTAGATTAATACCTTCCCAAAGCTTGTGTTTCACTTTTCTAATTCATAACTTGAAACATGTCAATTATATTGCTTGTTGCTTGCTGAAATTATAATGCTGTAGGGAAGAGCACATGCAGATAGATCAGGCTTCGAAGGCCCTTGGACTAGGGAGCCGCTGAAATTCGATAACTCATATTTTGTGTATAACTTATTGAAGCTTCATTTTTTTCTTATAGCAAAATATTGAATCTTTTTTCTTAATTGAAATGAGACTAATATTGTGGACCAGGGAACTACTGAAAGGGGAATCAGAGGGGCTTTTGAAACTTCCTACAGATATTGCATTGCTGGATGATCCTGTCTTCCGCCCTTTTGTTGAGCTTTATGCCAAGGTATTCTCAGTTTTATAACCAAATTTGATGCCAACTAATAATTTATCTATAATGAGAGAGCACTTGATTCTAATTACTAACTGTTGAGGTTTGTGTCTCTATAATATTAATTTTTGGTAACCGTGAGAATCCTTTGCCAGAAAACTCACAGAACTCCATTACTAATCTGGTAACTAATCAAAGGGTAGGTGGTCTTCAAGGGGGTTAGTGAAGGTTGAAAACCAGTGGAAGCAGCTTAGATTCAAACTTGAGACCTCTATTGGAGGGACTAAAGTACTTACATCTATGCAACCTCCTTGAAGGATTGTTTCTCTATTATTAGGAGAAAAAAAGATATAAAAGCTAGAAATCATTCTTATCTTTTTTATTTTTTGAATGACTAGCACACACCCATCTACACCACTCCTAAATTATATCATTTTCCGAAACTACACTTTTACGATGATCGTACCTAGGTCTCCTCTAAAGAGGCTTTGCCTCTTACCACTGGGCTACAACCCAAGAGTCAGAAACCATACTTATCTTACTAACATATTGCTGATCCTATATAACAAACAAACAAACAAACTTACCCAGTATATTCCCACTTTTCAGTAGGGTCTGTGGGGAAGGATAGACACAAACCTTACCTCTATCTCAGTTGGGATAGAGAAGCTGCTCCTAAGGAGTCATCGGCTCAAAGTTATCGTTTGAAGTTGATCATCTCAATATTTTTAACGTTATTTTCATCATTATTTTCACAAAATAAGTAAAATAACGTTAAAATTAGTGCAATTTTACTTTGGCCCCTTGAGGGCCTATACATATATATGTACAGAAATTACTATAGGTTTTGTAGCACTTGCTCTGTCCCTACAAGTTTGGTACTTCCATAGAAGTGTTCTATTAACTCTGTCAATAAGTTGTGGCAAACCCAATGGCAGATATGTAAATCTAACTAGAAAGTTCTATTATTTAACTATAATTTAAGACAATAGCCCCTCACCTCAACCAACCGTTCTTAATAGGGTAGGTGGCTGCCCTTAACGACTACGTATAAACAAACAAACATTAAAGCCAAAATACAGTTGTGTGATTGGTTCTGCATAGATTGACAGTTAGGACCCATCTGGACCCTTGAGGCCTTGACTACTGGTCTGTTCCCATTCTTCTTTCTCAACTGTCCCCACCCTATTAACTTTGTAATTATAACATCACCCACATGTTGCCAACAACCTTGCAGTGGTTATGTTCTTTTTCAGGTACAAGGTTTGTAATATAAAACTAAATCCTACTGGATAAAATACGATTTAGATTCCATCTCAAACCTCTAGTTGTACAGTACAATAACCTCTCTGATTTATAACAAGAAAAAAATCACAAACATGAACATTTATTTGGGTAAAAATGTCATCTCAAATACTACGTTAAATCATCATAAAGGTCATTGGATGTATTAATTGCCACCTAGAACCAATTTTTACAACATTATACATATTTTTATCCTTGTATATAAGATGACTATTGACGCCCCATTTGCGGGGCACGCATATAGTGTATATATGTGTGAGCTCTTAAGGGACAAAAGTAAAAGTGCACTAATTTTAACGTTATTTTAGTTATTTGTGAAAATAACGTTAAAGTCATTGGGAGGATCGACTTCAAACGATAATTTTGAGCCGGGGATTCTTTCAGAGCAGCCTCTCTATCCCAATCTATCCTTCTCTCCCGGACCATACTGAAAAGTGGAAATATACTGGGTAAGGTAGTATATAAGATGACTATTGCGATATATTTTTTTCACCGTACATGTGCCGACCACATTGTAGGTTGTACTGTATAACAACATCAAGTTATACATCATAAAGTCATAATCCTATGATGCAAGTGACACAAATGTAACAAATGGAAAAAGTTGTACCACAAACCCATGCTCATCAAACATGCTGCTCTAATCTTACATTACTTCCATGTTTCAGGATGAAGATGCATTCTTTACCGACTATGCGAAATCACACAAGAAACTGTCTGAATTAGGGTTCACCCCAAATTCTAAAAAAATAAAGGACAGTGTCATATTGGCACAAAGCGCGGTCGGGGTTTTAGTTACTGCTGCTGTGGTGATTGTCAGTTACGTTTATGAAGTACGCAAAAAAGCCAAGTGAATGAACATTAAAAGCCCCAAATTTTAAACAAGGTACAAATTTCGATGCAGGGGTTACAAGTTTGTGTGCTATTATATCATATCCCTGAATTCTGGATCCACCGAAAGGATTTACTACAATTAGCGTTATTAAAGCTCATACAATTTGACTTTCTGTTTGATTAATTAGTAAGAAAAATAATGGAGTCATCCACACTATATTATTGTTTCCACCATAATTAACGAACTTATATTTATGTGTCGTGTTTAAATGTGGGTCATGTTATTTTCACACTCATCCCACACCTTTTATTCGGCTTGTACGGGCTTATACGAGTCGTATATGAAACAACCAGAATTATTCATTGTTTTAGACTTCTATATGTCTCATATAGAGGCATATACGAGACTAATCATTGTCGAATCAGTGAGTATCAGATGAGGCTATGTATAGGCTTACATGAGGTGTACAATGTCGGTGGTGTTTTAAAATAAGAAAGTTGGATGTGTAAATAACCAAACCCTTTTTTATATTTGAACTTGTGGATCTGATCACATGGATTTTGTTTATTTAAATTTTATTGTTTTAATTAATAATTTTTTCGTTACAAATTATGAGATAATGAATTCTATTAATATACTTGTGTTGTCTGCATTATAATGATATCATTTTGTAATTCAACTTATTTGAAAAGAATGTCCCTAAAAAAAAATAGCGATGTGTTAAAAACTTTAAACTGAAATGATTTATTCAAAGGTTGAGAGGTTGAGCAAAAATAACATAATTATTAGAGTTGACGTGTGATCTTTTGAAATAAAAGATTCAAGTCTCGTGAAAATAGTTTTATGTAAAAAGTTACTGGTAAATAAAAATCAAATGCAAAGAAACACTTTCTAGTAGTAACTTTAATAGTAAGGAACTTATAAAGTTTATTAGGGTTCAAACCATGAGGACTTTAAAGGGGTGGGAGGATGGCCTATGGGGTCCAAAGAACAAAGTTCTTGGTGAGGATTGTGTTGATGAAAAGTCGTCCACTAACAAGTTTACATTTTGGTAGTGAATGTGTATTTCAACATAAAATGACACTTAGGTAGCAACTTGTAATTTGGAAGTAATTGTGATCAATAGTAGCAATTTGTTGTTGATATAATTACCGGGCAATTTACGTTTATAACTGTTAGCTGAAACAATACAGCAGCTGATGTGTTTGTTCTTTTGGTCTAGTCTGATTATGATCACATTTATAGCGAATTAGCTACCACTTGTCTTAAGGTTTAACATAAAACTCTTGTTCTTGATATTTTCCTATTTCATCTTATTGGATTTTCTACAATACCAAACCATCAGCAAAATAATTAAATTTGAAACTTTCAAATACGATTTAAAAAATCTAAAAAATTCACGTACGACAAATCCTGCAATATCTCGTTCCATATTATTCAAATTCTAATTCAATTGATAAACTTAAAATTAAAATCAAACTTTTTTAAATTTCAGTTCTGACAAAATTTTAATCTTTTAAAAAGTTTATAAACCAAGTGCCCCTAAAATTAATACTTATTATTATAATTTGTGAAATTTATGTCTTGTGAATAAATATAATGGGTGTATTCTGATTGAGTAGAAGCAAAAAAAAAGTTCTTTTTCTTCTTCCCAAACACCACAAATAAAGAATCCAGTTACAAGCTTTATGCATAAGTAACAATTATTTAAGATGACAGATTGTTGAATAACAATTTACAAATGTTATTGCATAAGGTACAAACACATGGGAGAAGAATAAACTATGTTGATATATATATATATATATATATATATATATATATATGTATGTATGTGTGTATATATATATGTATGTATATGTATATGTGTGTGTGTGTAAGTTGCAAGGTAGAAAGAAGAATAAGTAACATATAATAATTAAATTAGTTAGGTTATTTGCAAAGAGTGTGGCATGTGCAAATAATTGAATCTGCCAACTTCCATCCATTATCTACCTAAACTCATGCTTTTGGTTTTTCCTAGTTTGGCTTTGTATGTTTTGTCCCTTTAACCTTCCTATTTAAATTTTTGTCATATTTATTCCCTCCACCACCAAAAATATCATCTTTCCTAACTTTCCACTTTCGTTTTCTTTTTAGATACAAATTTAAACGGAAAATCATGTTTGATGTTTTATTTTTTTTTATAAATAAACAATCATTTTCTGCTTTTCTAAATAGACTTATCAACCAACTAGTAAATCAAAACAAAATAAGCAGGCAATGTTGACAATGTTACAACAAACAAGCCTAGAACTGACATGTAAAACTATAACTAAAATAAGAAAAAATATTTTAGTTTATTGTTTTAAGTGTTGTATCTCAGCTTGTTGGATATAAGATATGCGGTTTCTATTGCTGACAAAGACACGTGTCGATCCTCAATTAGTTGTTCTGTGGGTCCCACACAAATATTTGCATTGTCTTCGGAGAAGCTCACTTTGGTCCAATTGGTTGTTGCGAGGATCTCACTTGGATTTATGCGTCTAAGCCAATTTTTTTGAACAACGGAATATTATTAAAAACTACCAAAGAACCATCGAGGTAGCAAGAAACTAGCATTTGGGGAAGATTACAACCAAAGGGATTACATATTACCAAAGTTAATACACCTAGGTGTATAATGCATATGCTATACTATTAATTCATATAGTGCATGATGAAACTTAAATATTACAAACTAATACAGGATATATTTTGTTTAAAGAAATGGATAAGGTGTAATTAAGTAACATCTCAAGTGTGTTTGTGTGTATTTTGAATATCAAATTTTCACTCCTAAATACCATATGATCTTGTTTTTTTTTTCAAAGATTTGAACATATGCTACTTATGTGAGTGACAATCACCAATGCCTACATACTATAAGACTACAAGAATCTTTCATGCATATATCTAGCTCAAGGTCCTATAAGAATGAGCAGAATTCTTGGTTTGAAACATTTTTCACATGAAAAAAAAAGGCTAAAAAGGAACACAACACCATACTAATTTGTTAGCCTTTATATCCCACAACCTACCAATTTGTTGGCTCTCACAATACTTGCCTTTTGATTATTGACAATACCTACTTCCGTCCAACCATGGCCATGCAACTCTTTAATGCATACCTACTTCCACTATTCCCTCATAACTATTGTGACGACATGTCGTCCTATAACCCGATCTATCGCGACAATTCTTGTCATCACTATACATGCTATCTCTATAAGTTGTGATTCTTACGGTGATATGCATAATATAGTCATGATTCATGATCAACTAAGCTAGTTTTAATAACGTGAAGATGAAAAAGAATTGGATACAAAATAATAGTAAGGTTGGTCATGTATATCTTAGTAATTACTTAAGCTTTTCACGTTCATGAAGTTAATATAAGGATAATTATTTATTGAAATATGAAAAATTAAATCACTTTGATTTATATTTCTTAAAATAGTAATTTGAAAAAATGATTGATTTATATAAATATTACCACTTGACTATTACAAATTTTCATTTGTATCATCATGTGTCATCTTCTCATTGGTTATAACGTGCCACGACACCATTGCCAGACATCTTTATATATGGCCACGTGCCATCTCCTTATTAGTAAAAATGTTCGATCGCATCATTTCCATGCATGTTTCCATTTGCATTGATGTGTGTCGTCATACAAATGGACAATTGGTGACCTTTGTTTATTGGGATAATTAAGATTTGGTGTGTACATGTATAATTAATTTGAAGTTGGTCCAATTGTTATAGTTTTTAAATAGTTGGTCAAAATGATTATATATATATTATAGAACCTTAAAAAAATTAATCAAATTGGTTGGTCATGTAATTTTTACAAATGCATATATGATTGAGGTAGCATGGCGTCATTATGATGTCCAAGTGATCAAAACTTGTATATAATAGCTTAGATATGTAAGTTTAACTCTAAATATTTATCAACTCTTTGAGGAGTTTAGAAGTCTAATTTATCTTATTTGGTTTTTATGATTTCATGGATCATTGGATCGTGACAAATTAAGTCGCTAGTTTTTGATAACCATGATAATTGTATACGTATAGATTAATGTCCAAATGAATGATTATAATCGTGTAATACATGTTAAGTTTGCATTTATGATTATACCATGAAGTTTAAGATAAATTTATGCATAAGTAATTTTTTTAATATTATTATTCTATAATTCAAAAATTTTTTTCAGTTTTCCTTTATTTCATCTTTTAATTGTTCGATTTTTTTATTTAATTTTAACTTTCTTTCATTCAACTGTCTTTTTGTTATTTATCTCCTTTGATATTTAATATTTCATCTAGAGTAAATTATCGAGATGATTTATGTGGTTTGCTAGTATTTCATTATTGGTTTTAGGTTTCATAAATTATTCATATGATCTCAAATTTTAAACATTTGTAACACATATAGTCCTTATGTAAGGGTAATTTGGTCAAGTATATGAGAGTAATTTGATTAGTTAAAGATTATATGTGTTACAAATGTATAAAGTTTGTGATCATATAAGTAATTTATAAAATTCATGGACAAAAAATGAAACACTAGCTACCACAAGGAACATAGTAGTAATTTTCTCTTTCATTTATTTTACTCATGTGATTAATACATGAGTTTCTAACTTAAAACAAATATAAATACGTCTCACATTGTCATACTCATGCGATGCATTTCCTACCTTTAACATTCTTTCACTTATCATTTTGAGTGATTATCCACTCATGTTAATTTGTCTAAAATACAACAAATTAATGATGTTATTGTTATGATTGTGACAATATAATTAATATGTAACTCTCATTTTTTTCTAGCTAATATAATTATGAAAGTAGAAAATGCAAAATTACAATGGTTTTTAATCATATGATAGGATTTGGAGATCATGAAATCCAAAGTAATCTTTTTACTCACGCAATGTCTTATGCTTATCACTTGAGTTGTTTAGTTATTATGTATTAGGCACTTTTATTAGGCACTCGATATGAATCTAAAAGATCTTATGATTTTTTCAATGAAAATGCTAATCCATATAAACACATGAATATATCCCAAATTGGCGCTAGGAATTAGGATCATAAGTTCTTCATAGATAGGGCTAAAGATATAGAAAAAGCCACTAGGAACTCATAAAGTAAATTTCATTAACTTAACAACTTCAACATAAAACTTAGAAAACCATTATTAAATAGTTATATATGCTCATTCGTTAGTCGGGTAGCTTCATGTCATAATTGTATTTTTATGCATTTTAAATCAAATCAAAATTTGTTTAATATGAAATTACACATGCAAGGTAAAAAATAATAAAACCGACTATATTAAAACAATAAAAAAATCAAAATTTCATAAACTACTAAAACACGATAACTTATGACATTTCTTAAAATGAATATGTCATTCTACAGTTACATTTGGTAGAAAGAGAACACAAAAAAAGTTCTATATTATATTATAATTGATATTTTTATTGATTAAAATAACAACTATACTTAATAATCTTACATTAGTGTTGTCTTCCTAAAATTTTACAACTATTAAAAGTTATAGCTAAAAAAGTAAACAAAATTAGAACTTGATTTTCAAATAAAAAAGTAGTTATATGTAAAGTATGATAAAAAATAAACGAAAGTAGTTAAGTTGATCGTAACTACTGTTTTATGTCTCAAATATCCATTAAAAATTTATAGTTAAAAGTGTGTGAAACTATTGATATTCATTGGCATTAAACCACTCCTGCCCTATGCTCGAGAATATTGTTTGAAATTTTAATCCAAAAGTATGTGAAACCATATATTGATAAGCGTTGTTTAGTAGGAGATAGATTATATAATTGGTGTGAAATGTTGTAACGGTTTCATAACCTTAAACAACCGGGTTGGTGACCTATAAAGAAAATCAATTTTAGTATAAATTGAACTTGAGACGTATAAGTTGTCTACCCTGTACTTAAACAACTATATCACTTATTGGAGGAAGATATTGATTTTGGCAATAATGGAATTGAGAACATGTAAAGGATTGGCAGATTTCCCTTTTAAGGACCAATGTTTTTCAAGTAAAAACCAAGAGCAAATTTCCCTTTCATTTAAGACAATTAGGCACAACCCACCCTATTGTTTTATTTATTGTTAGTTGGTTCAATATAGGGTTTTGTTGGTTAATTATTGTGATACCAACCAATTCCACTTTAAGGCTACCAAACTTTGCAACATCTTCTTTCAGATTCAACATGATAAGAGTGTTGGTTCAACAAGCAATCAAAGCACCAAGCTAGACATGTTAGCTATTTTGCATTTCTAAACCTAATTCTAATATATCTTATATTTCAACTTTAAAAGTTGTTTTTCATAATTTCCATTTTTAAACACCCAAAATCTCTTATCAAATGTTTATCTCTGACTTGTAGGTTTCTTATTTCACAAATTATTCTCAATAACATTTTGAATTGTGTAGAATTTATATTAAGATTAATGTATATCATGACTATATATGAGATCAATACAAAAGAACAGAGTGTTTCTAAAAGAACACCATTTTTCTTTGTAAAAACAAATTATTAATTAATTTGTGTGTTTAAACATGCGACATCCATTTTATTAGAAGGACTAAATCTTAGTGAAATAAAGAGGATAATATATAGTTGACACTTACACAGTTTATCAGCAAAAACCCTATCCAAGAAAAACTCTTGATATATATTGTAACTTCTTTAGTAATTAATATGGTTGATTATTGGCTTGTTGATTGTAACTAGTTATTGTTCAAAGGAATGTCCTCAAACGCCCACAAAATAATCGAGGAAACAAAGGTCTTTAGTTTTTTATGGCTATGGAACATGAGAAAATTTGGTTGGATAGATTGGAAATCGTGGTGTAACTTTAACTTTTTGGGCAAATTATAAACTTTGGTGTATTATATATGCCAAGCACCTTGCTTGGTTTTTTTGCGCTTAATAAAGCTCTTATTCCGTTCTAAAAAAAAGTAACTAGTTATTGTTGATCACGTTAAATGCTGATAAAGTTGTTACTACCCTCAATTGTTGTTGATGCTAGTTAACACCAACCTACCACGATGATTAGGTCATTGCTGTAAGTACTAACTTACTACGACTGATGATCAGTGGTAACTTACAACTACTAGCAATAATTAAGGTATTAATAATTAAATGGATAAACTATTTAGTCATTTAACATTATTAAATTTTTATTTACTTTCTAGACTTTAAGATTAAAGAGCAATTAAACTCACTCGTTTTTTTTTTTTTTTTTTTGTGTTTTGAATTCAATCTACCTTCAATATGGGTATATAAATCTTATCTTATCTTATCTTACTATTATAATAAACAAAAATCTTCAATTGCCACATGTCACATTTTAAGACCATCATGACACTTATCATTTTTCATGCATTCATTTAATCTCCTCTTATAAAATAAATGATATTATCTATCTTATTAAATAAATTATACTATCTGTCTTATTAATTAATTATAATATTAATAAATAATGATATTATTCATCTTTTAACAAATTTGAAAATAGTTTTTGATATATTCAAAATCAAATCATTTTACTACAAAACATATTTTAAAAATTTATAAATATATTTTTCCTAAATATCGATTTTTTTTTTGAAAATAAGAAATATTTTAATTTGACGGTAATTTCAACTTAGGTTATTTAACCTCAATAATTACAAAAATATTACCTTATCATCTTAAGTTGAAATAGTTAGTTTTTAACAGAAAACTAACTAATTAAATTTTTAAATTTAGTTAGGTTAGTGATCTCAATTATTACAAATCAATAAGGCTAAATGATATTTCTATTTTTATTAAAAATTTTAATTATTGTTAAATGATTTAAAGTAATTATTAATGCACAATTTAATCAATTTATATAAAAATATCGTTGATATAATTTTTAAATTTTTATTATTTATTATTTAATATTTAATCCGTGCGTCAACACGGAGTAATAGCCTAGTTGATTTATATATAACTATACTGGCATATAGAATATAGATCAAATGATAAGATGACAAACCATATTTTTTTTTATAAATATGTCTCATATCTATCTATTTTAATGAATAAATATATATAAAGACTCATGTCTTATATTAGATCACCTTAAAATTGATTTTCCTTTATCTCTTATAGCAAGAAATTAATATTTAATTGTTTAAAAATTTATTTCAAATGCTTGAGCTGATAAGAACATTTTTAAACTCGAACCTAACTCGACTACTCGTTTATTATTCAGTTAGATAATTTATATATTTTTACTATTAGTTTTATGTATATTTATAATTAAAGTTTTCATATGTAACATATAATTCACATGATTTAATTATTTTCAACGTAATTTTATTAGAAAATTCTTTAACATAAATATTTAGTTTATAGATTAAACAAAGTTTACATAAGTAAAAAAGCTTGTTTAAGTTTGTGAGCCAGATCGAGCTGACGAGTTTGATGTGTGAATTTCGAGCTCGACCTCAATAACTAAATGAATCATACTTCAAGACCTAGCTCAGGTTATTTTAATTCGGTTTTTCGACCTTTATTATATTGATTCTATCTCTAATAGCGCATGAGTTGCTTCAATTCGTTTGTAATAATTTGTAAAACATATCTTAAGACAGAACAAAGATGTTAAATGTACATTTTTATATATACGTACACATATGTACATTATTTATATTTACACAAGTTAAAATACCTAAAAAAGATCTAATAAAAAACGAAAATTCAATATAAAAATAAAATCTAGTATAAAAACAAATTCAATAAAAAAAAGGAAAAGTTCAGGATAAAAGAATGAAGTAAAAAAATAAAATAACGTGAAAAATATATATTTTTATGTTTTATGGACAAAAATGTGTTATTTTCTAATGTTATCCTTATATACGTGTGGTTAGCATGCTTAGGGGTGTTCATCGGGTCAGATACGGTTTATTTAGATCAGGTTGTTCGGATTTAAAATTTTAATGTCTTATCCGAAACCCAACCTGATCCAAATTCGAAAATTTTCAATCCTATCTGAATCCATCCGAATAACCCGAAAAACACGGATAAAATTATTTTTTGGTCCGAATAATCCAATCCAAACACAACCCGAATAACCCGAAAAACAGGGTTTATTCGGATTAAATTCGGATATCCGATCCGAATAAACAGGATTTTGTATACCCGGTATCCGATCCGAATTCGAAAAACGGATATCCAATCCGAATCTATCAGAATATCCGAATCTTTAATTCGGATCGGTTTTTTCGGGTTTCGGATACGGTTCGATTTCGAATTTTTTTGGATTTCGGATTTTTTGAACAGCACAAAGCACGCTAGAGAGAAAAAAAAGGCGTGTGTGATGTGGGTGGGGCTTCACAAGTGATGTGCAATTCGGGAAAAATAAACAAAGAAAATGGTGACCAACCTCCCAATTACGAATCCTACTTGTGCCTAAACTTGCATCAAAAGAGTAAAAGAGAGATGATAGACCAAAGCCCACAACCACAACCACAGCCACACTCTTTTCTTTTTTCTTTCAATCTTTTAATTAACCAATTTTCTACTCTTTTTATCTTCGAGAAACACAATAGATAGGTATATAAATAAATAAATAAATAAATAAATAAATAAATAAATAAATAAATAAATAAATAAATAAATACACAACACATATATGTATATATATGCATGACTCGTGACCTGAATATAATCCATCAAACATAAGCATACATGTCATATCGTGTTGGACCCTTTTAAAATCTTAAGTCGAGGCTTGTGATGTTTATTTGCAAAAAACTAAGTAACATACATGTCATATCGTGTTGGATCTAATTGTTTGCTTTGTAATGTATAAAACATAAAAGTTAAATAAAAAGTAAATTTGTTAATATATATTATACGATGACACAATAGTATGAAAAAAAAAAGTTAAATTTAAAACACAATGCATTATATGGTATGGATAATTTGAAAACCACTTTTATTTGTGAAAACCCAGCAAACCGCATGTAAAACATACGTAACAAAACTAAAAAAAATTGTATAAGATACGTAAAAACGTAAAAAAATTCCGTCAGATCTGACGCAGTGTTACGTATGTTTTACAACGTAAAAAAATTTTATAAAATATTTTTTTTTGAAAATATTTCTTCGGCGCTTTTTTGATTTTTTTTTTATAAAAATGTGCCAAATAATGTTACAAACCTGTAAAAAAAATTCAAAAAAAATACGTTCGTTTTACATGAGTTTTCAGGGTTTTCTTACTAAAATAAGGTTTTCATTTTATTAATCCTCTATATATATATATATATTGCACAATAATTTAAAATTAAAACATAATCATTAAAATGTTTTTTTTAAATTAAGAAAATATCAAATATCAATTTAATAATAATTTAATCTAAAAGTTAAGAACTAGTAGTGATATATGTTAATTTATATAAATAATTTTAGTGATAAAGTGTTAATACATAAAAATAATTTTAAAAATATTAAATCAACAATACTTAACTGTTACCAAACTAATCATGTAACATACATTGGATTTAATCTGTTAAACTGTAAACAATTATTCATTATAAAAACTATGTGTAAATAAAGTGCATGACAAAAGAAAAGTTCACCGAAAACAATTTGGGAGTTAGTTACAACAACACAATTAAATAAATATTGATTGTAAATACAGTTGAAGAATTTGGGAAGGTTAGCTAATTACTCTTTATAAGTATTGACCTAAAAGTTGTTCAAAAGGATCACACTTTGTGGCTTGTGCCATCTTTACTTTATTGCCTACACCTCACTTTACACCTACTTGAACCTCATACCTTTTTTTTTATTATCTTATATTAATTTATATGAGATGACGAAAATATATGTTTTATTTATTAATTATTGGAGGGTAGGTTTGATTTCATTCTTGCTGAAATTACGTATAAAACTATTATTGCATCATTTCAAATTAGGATCGAACCAACTAAAATGAGAATTAGATCTTTTAAATACAAATAAAATAAATTTTAATTAAACATCACAATTCATTTTAAAGCTATTTATGAACCAATTTAACTAGTTTTAACACACTTCGGATGACAATCTTTTATCGTATATTTCTTTTGATTAAAAATTGATACCTAATATTTCTTTATGTATTACAGATTATGAATATGAATATAGTTTTTTTTTAGTTAAAATAATATTAATCAAACCAATTTAATACGAAACTAATTATAAAATTTCTAATGAAATTATTTTTTTATCTAATAATTTTTATTTAAGTCTCTAAATATCATCAAATTCAAATTATGTCTATTTAAATGTCTAAAAAAATAAAAGAATAATACTTCTAATTGTTTGTTATAAGTGATTTTTAATGGTTTTTAAATATTTAATGGTTGATTGGATTGTTTGAATGATATAAAAATACAATATTTAAAATAACAAAAAAATAGGTAATTTTAAAATATCCAAGATAAATTTATTATTATAAGTATTAACATAAATTGAAACTCAAGATAGTTATATTATAAAGATATTATAATAATAAAATGTACTTTAATTAAATTAGGTTGTGTAAAAAATTAATAGTCAAGTTGAAAAAAATATTTTAAAAATTAACTTAATATAATTTATAATTGTCAAATTTATTTTGTAAAAACATTTTGCATTGTATATGATAAATTAATAAATTACATTATATTTTATTTGACATATATATTATAGTAGTTTATTTAACCAATGCAATTAATACGTAAAATATTTTATTTATTTAACCTATATAAGACACATTACTCTAACCTAATAGTTTTTAACTTATTGACTTAATGAAAAGGTTTATAAGTTAAAAAGATGTTTGGTAATTTTGAAAAACAATTTTGATTTTAACCTTTTAAGTAGTGTTAAAAAGTCATTTTTAATAAACTACTTTATATAGCTTTTAGAAATGATTTTTAACTTTTAGTGGTTATAATCTATTAATTTTTGTGAGAACTTACGTATCCAAACAACTTATTCACTTACTAACTTTTCATACACAAAAGCTAATCCAATCACATTTTTAAAAGCTTCATTTCAAAAATCTTAACTGAATAAGCACTTTTGGCAAAAATTCATTTTAAACTTAATAAGCAGTCTCAAACATGCCCTAAATATATTTAAAAAATAGACAAATATTATTTGAATATACCTACTCTTCATATGGAAACATTTAGATTTAGAAGGTCTACCAATGAGACATTGTCTTAATGGTACCCAATGATTCTTTCAAATAGAAGGTCTTTGGTTCAAAACCCTCCCGGAGCGAAATAGGGGTCTGAGAGAGGTCAGGGGTTTTTCTAGTGGGGTTTCCTTCTGGGTTGGTTGTGGTGACTCATGGGATGTCCAGATAACTAGACCTTGGTAACATGATCTGGAAACAGTGTGTTCATACGATTGAGACCTTTGTTGTTTAAAAAAAAAAAAAGAGAGCTAGAAGGTCTAATAAATGCAACATTCAATGATGATTAAACATTAAACACTATAAGAAAAATCGGTGAAACTAGTTACATAAAAAAAACTAAAAAAAAAAACATTTGATAGTTGGCCCGATGCTTTAATTTAACAGGATACCATCACTCTCTTTGAAAGTTGAGAATTTTATGTTTAAAATTATGCAACTCTCCATGTTTGTATAGGTAATATATGAAAATATTCATTGTCACCTCCCCCCAACACACACACATGCACCCACCCAAATCTCTAACCACCCCACCTTCCACACCTACCTACTAAAACGGTTCTTGAAAAGTATGTGCCAGCTTAATCTTTTCATTCATTTTTGTATATTGTTTTATAGTTTATAGATTTTCTTACTAAAAATTAACATTATATTAAAATCAATCACTTAGTTTACTTATTTCTACTTGCATTTTTATTAAATTTACTTAACTTTCATTTCACATGTTTTTTATACAAATGGTACATAAAGAGATATTTGTTACGATTTTATACATTTCATTTTATTTATTTTTAATGTATATTTACTTTACTAACTGTTTTATTGAACTTTGGCAATCTAAATAATTTTGCATTGCTACGATTGAGACAAGTTGGAAGTGAAGAAAACAATTTTTTCTTTGCGTTATTTTTTATCATTTTTTTACAATTTATGTTATTTTAATAACTTGTACATAATATATATTGTGTTTATTTTATAACGTAGAACGTGAGGATATACTAAACATGGGTTAAGCATAGCAATCTTCAAAAGATAAGAAAATTGAAACCGTCTAGAAATTGGGTAGTTTATGACCCTAACAACTTAAGAAGAGATTAATTTACAGCTGTCTTGAACCGTTGCTTCGAAAAGCTTTTGAATTACTTATTATAGCTAAGATTTCATATCATGTTATAAACTAATTGAGATCTATTATTATAAACATGAATAAAAATTTCAAAAATTAAATTATTTTTAATGCAAATAACATGCATGAAAAACAAATTTTAAAAATTAATTTAGTTTCATTTATCTTTAAACAATCCAAAGTTTCAGTTATCAATGTTTATACGCATATAAAATTGATAAACTCATTGTACTAACTACCACAAGATTAAATATATATAGCCCTATAAATATATCAACTAAAACTTGAGGATCATAGTAAAACATTTTAGTGGCTTCATTATAATAACATTACCTGTTTTATACCACAATGTTACAGATTAGAATTCTTTCATTAGTTTGCTATAGGATGTTGGATTTAATCCTTATCCGGGTCGGGTTAAACCAATGGAGTTCATTGAATATTTAATTTGGTTTGAGTTTCATTGTTTAAAGATGACTTTATTCTTAAGTTTAGGAGTAACATAATTAATTTATAATATTGGAATTTTGCTTGCTCCAATTCCAAGTAATTGAGTCTTTTATATAGATAGGTTCATATGTAACTTATCCTTATGTGTTTGAAAGCTATTTTCACATTTCAGTTCAATGAAAAACAAAAAGGTTAGTTTGATATCGATTGTTTTCAACAATTGGAACAAAAAGTATAAATTTGGAACAAGTGGGGGAGTGATCGCAAATCGGAACCACGTCGACGGGGTGTTTAACCGATTGCTTGAATCGTTTTCAAGTTAAAAGGTAAAAACAATCAGAGTGTATTGTTACACCTAATGCTGGCCGTGAAACCGGTCGATGAGGGGCGCCTAATGATGGCATTCACCAATTTTTACACCTAATGCATTGCAATCCCATTATGCGAGCCTGATGCACTGATTTTCGAAAGATGCACTCTCTTGCTAGATGTGGTTGATGCGAAGACACAACATGTTGCAAGTTCATGGTAAGGCCTTTGCTTCGTTTAAAAATCACAGAGAAACTTGCAGGTTTCATGGAGATTTTTAGTTGATGGAAAAAAACAGAGAGGAAACAAAGGGGAAATGTTTATTTTATTTGAGTAAGAAAGGACTAGATATGAGAATTTTTGTTTTGATTATGACAGTTTGAAAAAATAATAAGTTTGCCTATTTTATCCTATATCATTAAAGTTAACGACTAAATGAAAAATTATGGATATTGATATTGGTACACTAATGTATCAATAACATCACCTTTTTGTACTTTTTAATATTAAAAAATATTTAAAAATTATGTTTAAGTAAAGGGAAATTTCCGAAAATGTCCATTTTGACCAAAACTTTCACCAAAATTTCAATTTTACTTTCCCTTTTTCAGAAATGTCCACACATTAGCAGGCGCCGGCGCCTGTTTATAAGCGGGCGGACGCCTGTTTAAGACCCAATGAAAAAATGTCATCTACTCGAAAAATAAAATTAAAAAAAAAATAGCAGGCGGACGCCTGTATCATACAGCCGGACGTCTGTTAGGGGGGTTTTTGAAAAAAAAAGTCCACTTTATCTTAAGCAGACAGACGCATGTTAGGGTGTTTTTTCAAAAAAGAAAAATTAGACGCTTGTTTGGTAGGTTCGGGCACCTGTAAGAGTTAACGGGCGTGCGTCAGAGTTAACAGACGCCCACGCCTGTATACGCCAAATGGCATTTTTTCATTGGGTCTTAAACAGGCGGCCGCCCGCTTATAAACAAGCGCCGACGCCTGCTACCCTGTGGACATTTCTGGAAGGGTAATGTCAAATGGATATTTTTGGCCAAATCTTGGTCAAAGTGGTCATTTTAGGAATTTTCCCTTAAGTAAAACTTATGTATGATGTGATTGATTTAACTCAAGTAAGGTGTATAGATGATGGAGATGTTGTATGAATATTAGGACCCAAAATTATTTACAAGATTGTCAAATCATCTCCTTATTTCATGACTTTATGTGTCTGTGTGTATATATCATGGTTAGAGAAGTCGTTAGGCTTTATCAGATCGGTTGAATGAGGAATTACGAGTACTTGGCATAAACGGAAAGTGCTCAGGGAGTGCTTGAATATGATAAATTACAAAAAAAAAAATATTTTTTTATAAAAGTATATATATGTTAAATATCATAAGTTTACTAGTGTTTATAATAGATAAAATGAATATGAATACAAATAAAATATATATATATGGAAAATCAAACAATAATTAGTGAAAAACAATGAAAATCTGACTTGGCCGAGTTAAAGAAATCGGTTCAGCTAAGTATTGAGTACAATACTTGGTTACCTAGGCTGAGTTTTACAACACGGATATATTATACGAAAACTCCCCAAAAATCAATGTTATTTTATATCCTAAAAGCAGCATATATGTGTCACAAAAGCAGTGTTTGTTGTATATATACGTCAGAAAGAAATGGGCATATGTCACTAGAACCCTAATTAACACCAAAAACATGGAGGCATATTTGTGGCAAAAAAGAACGCCGATTAAACTACAGTTGCTTCATAAAAGTATTTGATAACTTGCTAAATATAGATATATATGCAATTAGTAGAGTGAAGTAGAAACCATACCAGAATAAGACACAACTAATGAGAAAACATTAGACAAATGAGAAAAGATAAATTAAATCATATGTAAAACTGCTTGTGAAGTTAAAAGTTTAAGGTTTAGACATTGTTGTCGACTTGACTTTTAATGAAGATCTAGTTCTACACACTTAATGGTATTTCTCTAACAACAATTTAACAGAAATCTTTACTTTTCAATTTCATAGTCATATTTGGATCTTTTGTGTTCTTGGTGTCGGCAAAGAGAAATTGGGTAGAGAGAGCCGAATATGAGTGGTGGCGACGGTGGCAGTGACAATGTTGGGGTTTGGTGTTGCAGTCGGTGGAGGCAGTAGTAGATGTCTTTCACTTTTATATGAAAGGTAGGGTTAAAAAGAGGTTAGAGAGTGGAGAGTGTGTAAAAGATTTTTTCTTTGAACTGCTAATTTTTGAATCACTGACGTATTATTGTGTCACTGACAGTACCACCCAATCATATTCATTACCAAGTTACCAAATCTAGAGGTAACTTAATACTTTATGAAAAACCCTTATAAGATTCGAACACATAACCATTTGGTTCCTAAGTTTTAATCTACCACCAAAATATCGCTATGTTATAATGTCTTTTGGTGAGAGTTTGTAAAAGATATTGTTGTTGTAAAGAGAGTATAAAATTTATATGCTTTTCTTTTATTTTTTTTAAATTCAGAGTTGGAAGATTTTTGTTATTTGATTATATATTTTAATAGACATATTAATAATATTGTCAATAAATCGAAAGAAATAACAAAAATAACCATATAATATTAATATCACATGCAAATCACTTTAATTTTTGGACTAAAGTGGTAATTTTAGTCAAATCTTAGGGACAACAAAAAAGGGTCCAACCATAAAAGTGGGTTGTATTAGTTGGTTAAAATTTGGAGGGAATTTTAGTTATGGAAATATGATTATTTTGGGATAAACTTTGGAAAAGTGTGCTTTGGAATAAAATGCCAGAAAAACAGCCCCTTGCAATCATACACCCTGTTTTAAAATATAATAATAGAATCAATAAGTCCATAGAATTAAACAATTTCTTTTTATAAATATTCATGTAACATGATAAAATGCCAATATCATGATAAACAATTAAACACAAGCCCACCAGCCACTCCCTCAAACCTGTCTCACCAACTCGCATCTAGAAGCAATTATTAAATATATACATACACATCTCTCTCTCTCAATATATAATATGTGTGTATATATATATACACGAAAATGTTCCTCTAAAAAGTTTTTTCTCTCTCTCTTAAGAGTGGTACAAAGGATTTTTTTACATATTCGAAAATCAACCCAAATAAAATCCGATTGAATTCATTTTTACATTATTGTAACCGACTTGGAATTATCTTCAACCTAAAAACCTTAAATCATCAACAATAAACCTCAATAATAAAATCAAACCTAAACCTAAAGATAAAACTAAAAGCTAAAAAAAATGTCCTAAAATCCAAACTATAAAACTACTTAAAGCTAAAACCAAAAAACAAATATTGTAAGGTTCGATAAGACGTTCCAATGACATCAAAATAAGTTCAATTGGAGTTCGTTTATGTCGGTTTTAAAGATTTTAAAAATCATTTTTAGTCTTTTTAGGCAAAATATATTTTTTATTTGATCCTTACCATATATATATATATATATATATATATATATATATATATTCTTTTTAGGCAAAATATATTTTTTATTTGATCCTTACCCTATATATATACATATAGGGGTGGTTCGAATGTTAACTCTTCCTTATTGCGATAACTGAATAACTACATCTTATTACCTTAGGGCCCACATTAAAGTAAATATAAAGATGTAGGTTTTTTTTTTTATTTTTATAAATGTAAGTGAGTCATAATTTAATTAAAAAAAAGATTAAACATACATGTTTAGATTTACTTTAATATCATACTTTAATTAAAAAAAAGGAAAAACATACATGTTTAGATTTACTTTAATATGGACTTCAAAGTAATAAGATGTTACTCGGTTAACGCAATAAACATGGGTTAAGGGTATGTGTTATGGTGTGTGATGGGGGCGTGAGAGGGGCCGGTCACGCCCCAGTGGCGCCCTCCCCCATTACACAGGGGCGTGAAGAGTGGCGTGAGGGGCAACTCGTGAGGGTGGTCACGGGCGTGAGAAAGGAAGGAAAAAAAAGAAAAAAAACCTTATAGCCGTTGGAAAAAAGAAAAAAATAAATAAATAAAACAAAATAAAAATTATAGCCGTTGGAAAATTTAAAAAAAATAAAAATAAATCACTATAAATAAACCATTCCTCTTAAACCAACATTCAACTCCATACAATTCTCTCTAAAATAACCATTATTTTTCTATAAAATAACCCAATTTACAACAAAAAAATGAGTTGGGAGGAGGAAATTACGAAATCGTCATCATCCGACTCAGACGAAGGAGCGTTCATGTTTTTACGCAGCGTTCAAGCAACGGTAACATCCGTCGTAGCAGATATTGAAGAAAACGCTGCACAAGTGTTACGAAGAAAAAAAATAAATCGTGATCGTAAAGGTGGTAACAAACGTCTCGTTCAAGATTATTTTAGTCAAAATCCAACATACGACGAAAAGCATTTCAAACGTCGTTTTCGAATGAGCCGCAATTTATTTCTTCAAATCGTTAGCGATATGGAAGAAAATTTTCCGTTTTTTCAACAGAGGTTAGATGCAGTGGGTGTAGCAGGTTTCACATCATTGCAAAAGTGCAAAAGTGCACAAGTGCTATTCGACAGTTGGCCTACGGCACATGCAGCGATTCTTGGGACGAATATTTACGGATGTCGGATAAAATTTCACGAGATAGTCTTTACAACTTTTGTAAAGGTGTTATCGCATTATACAGCTCGCAATATTTGAGAAAACCGACATGGAGCGACATTCAACAAATCTATGCAGTGCATGAATATGTCCACGGGTTTCCCGGCATGCTCGGAAGCATTGATTGCACACACTGGGAGTGGCAAAATTGCCCAACCGCTTGGCGAGGATCTCATCAACAAGGCGATCACCACCATCCTACAATAATGCTGGAAGCGGTGGCCTCTAATGATCTCTGGATATGGCATGCGTATTTTGGTGTTTCTGGTTCGAATAATGATATAAACGTTTTAGATCAATCCCCAATATTTGACGACATATTAGACGGAGTTGCGCCGGGGTCTTCATTTTATGCTAATGACACCTAGTACAAGTATGGGTATTATCTGGCCGATGGTATCTACCCTGAATATGCTACGTTTGTCAAATTGTTTACATGTCCTCGTGAAGACGATGACAAACGAAAATATTTTAAAAAGGCTCAAGAGGCGGCGAGAAAGGATGTCGAACGAGCGTTCGGTGTACTTAAAAAGAAATGGCATATGATAGATAATCCATGTATGATTCGACACAAAAGTAAAATTCGGGACGCTATGTATGCTTGCATTATTTTGCATAACATGATTTTGGAAGACAAAGGAAAAGCCATTTGCCAAAATTACGAAGAGGTCGACCCTCCGGTCCAAGAGGTTACACCGGAAGAAAGAGTTGAAATACGAGCCGAGATCCGAAGCAGGGAGATACATATCATGTTTAAAGGCGATTTGGTTGAGCATGTCTAGAAAAATCGTGGAGAAAATTTGTAGTTTTTTTTAAAAAGTTTTTAAATTTATTTTATTGTTTTTTATTTAATTATGTAGTTTAATTTTTTTATCATGTATTTTATTTTATTTTATTTTATTTTGTAATATTAATTTTTTTAATAATATTAAGTCTTTTTTTAATTTAATTTATAATTAAAAAAATAAAATTCAAATTAATAGAATATTGAATAAAGGTGGTGATGACGTGGAGTGATTGGGGTGTGATGAGTAACATAGGAAAAGATGATGTAGAGTGATAAGGAGGTGATGGTGTTAGTTGATTATGTGGCGTCTACGTGGCGCCTACGTCTACGTGGAGTGAGGGGGGCTTGATGATAACACATAGCCTAATATTTGATCATCTCCCTCTATATATATATATATATATAGGGAGGTATTCAAATGAGAACCACTTTTATGTTAAGAACTTGAGAACTGCATAATACACTTGTACATTATGCTTTAAGTTTTGTACATAAAGTGGTTATTTAAAAGGGTAAAATAGTAACTTCCCCTAATTTAAAGGAAAATTACTTTTATACCCTTAAAAACATATGGTTCAAAATTAGTTCTTTTGGTTCTTTCATAATTAGTGGTTCTCAATGGAATAAGTCTCTCTCTATATATATATTATATATATCTAGTCAAAAGCTTATCAAATCCATTATCAAGTACTCACTAAAAGGGCCGGCTTATATATATATATATAAATCTTTCTTTATCCATCTCAAAATTTAGAACTATAAACAACAATAAACATGGGAAGATCTCCCTGTTGTGAAAAATCACACACAAACAAAGGTGCCTGGACCAAAGAAGAAGATGATCGTCTTATTGCTTACATCAGAGCTCACGGCGAAGGCTGCTGGCGCTCCCTCCCCAAAGCCGCCGGACTCCTCCGCTGCGGCAAAAGCTGCCGTCTCCGGTGGATCAATTACCTCCGACCTGATCTCAAACGTGGCAACTTCTCTGATGAAGAAGATGAACTCATCATCAAACTCCATAGCCTCCTTGGCAACAAGTAGGTTTCTACACCTTTTTCCAAGATTATTTCTTTAAATTCTTGATTTTAATTTGTTTGTATGGATATGTAAGTCCTACTATAATCTGTTCTTCATGACTAAAAGGTTCAATTAATATATTTCTTAATAAAGCTCTGTTTTGAAATTAACAAATTTGAATTGGGGTTCGGGCATAACGGTAAAAGGGAGATTCCAAAATCAGAAGATTATGAGTTTGAGGGTCATAATTTAGGCCCTAATCGATTAAATTATTAAAGTTAAAGGTGTTTTTTTTTTAATCTTTGAGTGTTGTCAAAGACAGATTGGTTAATGATATTGCTCTTTAAAAAGATTATAATTAAGATAACATATTTCCGGAGGTAAATTAAAGATTGTGTTTATAATAGTTTTCGAGCTTGAACGTTTTGAATGGACAAAAATTCACGGGACCCGAGTACATCTTAATTTGTTTAAACAAGAAAAGGAAACCAATATTGTTGGCAAAAAGTAACATTTCGATCGAAAAATTAACGATACAAACGAATGAAAAGGGGTGACCTTTGCCATTAAACCTAGCTGTTAAAAAAATTAACAAATTTTGATAAAAAAAATTTACTTGGTATGGTTTTGTTTGTTTTGTAAATTTTCGTTTTTGGAATGAATAGGTGGTCGTTGATCGCCGGAAGATTACCGGGCCGGACGGATAATGAGATAAAGAATTATTGGAACACGCATATCAGAAGAAAGCTTTTGAACAGGGGAATTGATCCGGCGACTCACCGGCCAGTTTCCGATCCCAACCATCATCAAACTAATAACATTACCTCACCCGCCACCGCCGGCGACGGCGCCAACTATAATGTTAACTCCTTGCACGACGTTACCACCATCTCGTTTGCAACCCATCATCTTGTTAAACACGAGGAACTAGAAGACGTTAAAACCGTCAGTGACTCACCTCGCCGGAAAATCAAGAACACCTCGCCGGAAAATCAAGAACGGTGCCCGGATTTGAATTTGGAGTTGAGAATTGGCCCCCCTCATCATAATTATCAAAGCAACATCATCCCATCATCGTATATACAACATCATCAACCGATTCAACCCACCGTTGAGTATCATCGTCCGGCGTTGATGACCGGCGGGAGAACTTCCGGCGGTTCCATCATATGTTTTGCGTGTAGTTTGGGGATACAGAACAGCAAAGAATGCAGTTGTACGACCATCTTGAATGGTACAAGTGGTAACAGCAGTGGATATGATTTTTTAGGCATGAAAAACGTTGCGTTGGATTACCGGAGTTTGGAGATGAAATAATATTTCAGTTGGCTAATTATTTTTATTTTTAACAATAATATTTTGTATTTTCTTATAAAAAATATTTTAGTAGATATTTATTAATTTTCTTTTCTGTATGATTAAAGAATATTGGTAAGATCAGTTAATAGAAAGTAAATAGTGGTTAATGCCAAATTTTGTATTATTTCGTTGATTATAGTTTTGAACTTGGTTTAGTTTCAACATTATCTATAAACAACAACTCTGTCTACTTTTTTTTTTAATGATACGATAACAAAGTTCATTTATTTTTCTTTTATAAAAGAGATACCAGATCATGGGAATGTTAATTTTAAGTATTATTAATAAGTTTTAAGGTGTGAAAACTTGAGATTAGATTAGTAAAAAAAACACCAAGCTATATTTTATTGATTAAAATCTATATATAAGAGGGTGAGAGTTATTTAAAGAATTACATATATTACAGGAGTTAGAAGAATCAATTAAATCATTAAGTAGTTTTGTGTATATATCTATAATTCTATCATTTTTATTAAATAATTGTTTAATTTTAATAAGATGTGTTATCTAAAAGGTATAAAAATGATTTAATGTCATTATGTACATAATTAATAATATAACTTGTACAAGAAAAAGTTGGTGTAATAGTATTAAATTTTTGGTAAATTCTTATTTTTATAAATATTCATAACTTTTATATGACTGTAAGCATTTTGTTAAAAAGAATTCCATAAAAATGAGTGTTTTTTATATTTAAAATAAGTACGCAATCATTATATAAAAAAGTAAAAATTATGTTTTTTTAGCTCTTTGTGTTTCTAACGCTTTATTAGGCCACAAGGAGTCATCTCATCCTTTCCCATTTTTTCCTATTGCCACATCAGCGCCACATCAGCTTTCCCCACTTTTCCCCATTTTGCACGGTGTCGTCCCACTTTTCCCCATTTTCAAATCTTATTTTTAATTAATTATTTTAACAATAAATAATAATAATAATTAAATAGATTCATTAAAAATAAAATATAAAATTACATTAAAATTTAAAAAGATATTACACTAAATTAAAAAGATATTACATTAAATGAAAAAAAACCACAACGATTATAAAAAATAAGAAACAACGATTAATGATGTGTTGTAAAACACATCTGTTTTTCTATTTGTTTTTGTTAAGTTTCAGTACTGTTTTATTCAGTTTTAGAGTCGATTAATGCTGGTTCTTCACAATTCTGTAATTTCATGCTTACAGGTAATAAACATGTCATTTTGGTGCAAAAGATCAAGAAAACGAGCTTCCGGTTGAACGAGAACGAACCCGAAGACAAAAGAAGATAAAAGCTGGAAAATAGCTTTGTCGCGTATCGCGACAACCACATGAAACCCTGTCGCGTAGCGCGACAGGTGGAAAATGTCGTTTTTACCCCTTTAAATGATTGCGGGTTTGACCCGACTATTTTGTCGGGTGGTGGGTACCCTCGCGTAGCGCGAAGGGTTACTGGATGCCTGTCGCGTTACGCGACAGGGTTAAAAACGCAGAAAATCGAGTTTTAAGTTTCTGAAACGGCTGGAGGCAAGGGGAGACAGTTTTGGATGATTAGAGGAGACCTTGGAGGCGATTAGAGGCTGGAGGACGAGATTGGAGTCGATCTTGATCATTGGGAAGCCCAAGACGAGTGATCCGAAGGGTGTAACGTGATCGGTTTACTTTGTTTCTCTTGTTTCTCATGTTTTCTTACATTAAACAGATTGTGGTTTGTTTTCATATGATGTTTAGTGGCTAAACTCTTAGAACTATCTAGGTTAAATGATTATGCATGATTGATTTGGTTTATTTTGGTGTTGGAACATTATGATGTGATGGATTTATGATTTAAAGATTTGGTTTTGAATATTGGATGTTTATGTATGTCTTTGGTTGTTAAATGATCAATATTATGTTCCTCATGTGTCTTGGCGATTGTCTGTCGTGAAATAGGTGCATGCTAGAATCAATTACTGTGTGTTTTTGATTAGTGGATGATTTGCTTCGGCCGAGTGATTCATAGGAATGTTTTATCAAGATTTAAACAGATAAGATGTGCAACTTGCTTCAATAGCCGTGAGGTGAGAAGTTGTCGATGAGTCTTGGATGTTGGATTTCTAGTTAGAGCCTTTGTGAGAAGATCTTTCTAGTATGTCTATCATTTATTGTTTATCGAGTCCAATAGGAAAACCCAAGTTATCCCTAGCATTTAAGTGAACTGTGACTTTCGCGCCGTGAGGTAGAGTGTTTAACAGTTGGTTCTTAGGTGTTTTGAGATTATCGTGCTATGAGGTAGATAATCTAGTGGATATTTCATAAGCAGTTGGATGACCTGTGAGGGAAATCCATTTAACCGGTAGTTTAACGGCTTTTAGGACTCTTAGTTGACTATCCTTGAGAAGGGTCGAGGGTTCTCTAGGTTTCCTTTGCGTTTAGTATCATAAGATCCCGGTATCACATTAGTTCCATTCCCGATAAAACCTTGTCAAGCATGTATATGATTCAAATCTAGATAGTGTTTCTTTCCTCCTCTGATTTAGTCTTTGTTTGCTCGTCTGTTTTTATTTCTAAGTGTCTTTTAAGTATTTTAATTGTTAGTAAAAACCCCCTTCCTTAATATTATTTTATTTAAGTACAAAATTTGTATAGATAGGTTATAGAGTCTAGTTAGTACAATCTGTAGAAGTCTGTGGGTTTGATATCCGGACTTGCTTTGCTCTGCTACATATGATAGGTACACTTGCCTGTCGGTAGCTTAGGTTTTAGAGAGTCTAGATTTATTACTTTGTGTCTATTTTAGAGTCGGTTTTTATTTGTTTATTAGCTAAGCTCCGTCGACATCAATTAAATACATTTAAAATACTAGTTATTCGGGTTATTGGCGTGCATGATATTGTTGCGATAAATGCTCCAAATGCTCGATAAGATCGGCTCGAGGGTTTTCATGCATTGTTCTTGATCGTAGCTGATAAAGAATGTCTTCTTCAGGCTGTTTATCGCTAGGAGGGTCCTCTATGTGTTCTGGTGATATTGCTGACCCATTCCATTTTAAAATCATATTATGTAGAATGATACAAGCATACATAATTTTTCGTAAACTTCGTGGATGCATTTGCTTTGCGGGACGATGCAATATATTCCACCTTCCCTTCAAAATACCAAAAGCTCTTTCAACATTCTTTCGTGCAGCTTCTTGTGCTCTCTTGAATCGACAACGTTTTAAATCATTTTCGGGAGGATGCTGCAACAATTTCACTATAGTTGCCCAACTAGGATAAATCCCATCACCAAGATAATATCCAAGCTTGCATTCGACGCCGTTAATCATAAACGGGCACTTTGGGGTTGATCCATCAAGTATGTTGCTGAAAACATACGAACGATCAAGAACGTTGAGGTCATTGTTGGAGCCGGAAGGTCCAAAGAAAGCATGCCAAAACCAAGTGTCTTGTGATGCCACCGCTTCAAGCATCACCGTCGGAACCTTGTAATCACCCCGTGTGTATTGTCCGCGCCATTCAATCGGACAATTCTTCCAAACCCAATGCGTACAATCTATACTTCCCAACATCCCCGGGAATTTGTGTCTTTCAGAATGCGTTTGGTATAGCAACTGAACATACAAACAAATAACACCGTCACAAAAATGGTCGAGGCTTTCACGTGACGTTCTTTCAGACATTTGTAAATACTCATCAAGAGCATCTGGAGCGTCACCGTAAGCTAATTGTCGTATCGCAGACGTGCACTTTTGAAGTGCAGTAAAACTTTGATGACCTCTTGCATCAAACTGTCACACCCCGGGCCGGCGGGAACGGATCGTGTTTTCCCGTCGGGCGGAAGGTTCCCGGGGCGCGATATCTTTGAGTGATAATCAAATGATCAGATTGTTTACATAGCACATGAGATATAAATGAGAAATGCTAATCATGACATGAAATAGAATTACAAAGTTAAATTACATTGTACATCATAATTTAACTAAGTAATCTAATCAAAAAGAATCAATGAGTTTATATCTTGAACTGTACAAGATATACAAAAGTGATTCACTGTTTGTCATCCAAAAGTATGCAATCAAAAGTAAGCTAGGTCTCCTATAAGTCCACTAGCTTAACACTTGCACATTTGTATCTACACCTGTCCGTCACCTGAGAAAACATGCATTTAAACAAAGTCAACACTGGGTTGGTGAGTTCATAAGTAAGTAAATTGAAAACCATTGAATTGATCATGCACACATCCACAATGTCATACTTGTTACTTGTAATACTTGTTTCATCTGTACCACCCAATGGCCTCTCCTTAGTTATATGTACAAGTAATGTATCACCTGATCAAGTATGCTTATATATAGGGAATCCTGAAAGGGTCAAGCCCAGACGCTATCCCACCACATACTCAGTCAAGTTCCACACCACTTGCGATACAACTAAAGATATCCATTTCCCCGCTTATTCATCTCCATTGATATGTATTCAGTTATTGTATTGATGATAGAATAATATATTGTATGGGGTTTAATTATCAAACCGAAGTATTGATAACCCTCGATGTATTAAGGAGTTTTAGATTAATATAATCCTGTCCTTGTATTATTCTATACTTGAGGTGGGTTAACTGATGATACTCTATTAAATATTAAGAGTGTGAGTTAACCCCTTGCAACTTGTTCTTGAACCATAGTGCATAGAGCCTAAAAGGAATCCATTGAAATCCTCACGTAATCAGATTTCAATGCATCCGATTTATCTCTATCACTTTGCATGTCTATTGTCCTCAACGAAATCTATTACTAGTAGTGTAACATGAGAGCAGATCACCTTCTCAACCTACTAATCAATAGGGTTTTCGCTGGATTAATTACTTATCACTGTAGATTAATATCACCATGTGTCGCTTACCAGAACCTGACTTGAGGTCGCCCTGTCACCGGTCATACGTTACCGGCCAATGAATTGTTACGATCAACATACTAGCCCTACATGCTAGAGGTTTGTCAAACCTATGGTACCACTATGCTATCGTCGGTTTAGTCACGTCAAACTAACTGGTCAGCGAATTTAAGGGACTTACATGATCACTTGAACAAATTGGCACATGATTGAAGTGATATAATGCAAACAGGTCAAATGTAACTAATTGTAATTGTATTCACTTGTACTCTTGTTCTCATTGTAATATGTTCTCCGTGATATTAACAAAGTTAAATAAGAACTAGTCTTATTAAGTTATGTTAATTAATTGAGTGAATGATGTTGTTATCATGAGATTATGTTATCATGATTATCATTCCATGTTCCTTGTTCTTCTTGTAATATGTGTTGAGTTGTAAAGTTAAGTGCTATAAGAGCTAGTCTTAATACACTTATTTAACTCTTGTATTGAATGATGTAATAAAGATATATTATCTTTATATCATTCTTGTGTTATGTTCATGAAATCATGTCATCATTTTTCCTTGTAATTGTTGTAATGTCATTTCTTGTAAGAATAACTAAGTGTTGTAAGAGTTAACTTACTACTAAGTTATTCTATTGTATCGATGAGTTATGATATTATAATATCATCATCATCTTATCTTTCATGTATTCTTGAATTCAAACAAGCATGCATACAATGATTTATGATAATAAACAATTTAATATCAACTAATCAAAGTATTAACAATATGTAAGCAAAACTTTTAAGTAATTAAAAGTAAAGCATGTTTCTCAGCCCCGAGAGTTAAAATCAATAAAGATTAAAGTAAAAGGGGCATATGAACTCACCTGGTAATTGTAGGGTTGACTTAGCTTAAGAGAGAAGACACACGCTCTTGATTACACTTGAGTTGGTTTTCACGATCCTGTATTGAATTCATGTTGTATTTGACTCATAAGTATTCATTAGAGAATTTATGTGTCTGTATGTGTTTGCCCTATCTTTGTTATAACCTCTTTGCCTCGATCCTTATCCGGTCCAATACCATTGAAGTAAGATTTATTATTGCTTAAATCGATTTGACTTGAGTTTAATGTATGCTTATACGTTATGATTTAAGACTTAATTGTCATCAATTGTTTAACTACAAATTCATCACTTTTGTAATAAATTTCCTTTATAAGTTGTGAGTTGATTGGACCGAATGGGCTTCGCCCAATTAATAAATATAAGGATCTAGGCAAGTGTTTGAGCTCACTATTTGTGTCAATTATATTTGAATGGTTCGGCTAAACCCAACAAGGAAGCCATGGTGGACCGTTTAACACCATGAATTTAATGTACGTATTGTTTTGGGTCTAATGAGTTTTGTACTTGGGCTTAATTAAATGGGCTTGGGCTTTGGGTGTATATGGGCTTGATAAATGGGCCGTAGATAATCAAAATGGATTGAGCAATTTTCATGGCCACATGTGATTTCTCCAACTAATTAAAATGTTGTGTTATTTTAACCACTTGGTCGTTTAAAGGACTTAAAGCCCGAATAATGGCCTTGGGTTAATGAATTTGTATTGGACCGAGCACTATGTCTATTGGACCCGCTTATTAGTGTTGGGCCATGGGGTTGGGCTGAATAACCACATTTGGGCCGCCTAAAGAACATTGGGTTAATGGATCGAAACACAATGTAATTTGAAGTCGGTTGTAATTGTGATGAATGTTTGACCGAGATAAACAAAGGGACTGAATTGTTCTATTGGGTGTGGTCGTGTTGACTTATAATTATGTGGGCCTTGAGCTGCTAAATGGCCAAGTTAGTGGGCTTTAGGCCAAATTTCACGTGGGCCAACACAGCCATACAGGCCGAGGCTGTGTGATGAGCCACACAAGCTATGGGGCCACTATCATGGACATGGGTCGTTTGTGTATTGAAAAGGTGGAGCCGGTTGTTGTGTTTAAATCACAGAATTTGAAAAACAAAGATTTTATCCATGGCAGCGAACCCTTCGTTCATACTCCTAGGTTTGGCAGATGAGGTTCTAAGGGTTCGGTGATGATGCAGCCAGGGCTCGGTTCTAGGGGTTCGGCAGAAGGGTTCGTTCGTGAGTGGGAGCTTCGGCTAAGGAGGGTTCGGCAAAGATGGTTCGTGAACAGGAGCTGGTTCGGCATGGGGGTTCGCCGGAGTTGGGTTCGTGAGCTGCATGGGTTCGTGAGCTGTCAAGGGTTCGACTCAGAACAAAGGTTCGTTTCCCTTAGCATGGTTCGGCCAGGATTAGTCAACCCTGCAACAGATTCGGCCGCCCCCACCACTCAACCCTCTCACGACCTGCAACTTTCCTTCGAGCTACAACCGGCCATGGTGTTGTTCCCGGACTGATAGTGGACCATAACAAGGTTTCGAAGGTGTATGATGGATCTACACAGATCCTAGCATCGGTTATATGGTTGAGTCGGACAAACAACTAGAAAACCCTATTTTCGTGAACTTTCATGACCTCGTACCTCGATTTCAACTGATGATAAGCTTAGATCCGTTGTACTTCTGTGTAGAGCTCGTCAAGGGCTTCGCGTGGGTTCGAAAATCGCCCAAATCGGTTAAGAAACGAGCTAGATATGGTGGATTGAAGGTGGCTTGGTGGTGGTGGGTTTCTTGGCCGGAAATTGAGCTAGAGAGAGAGTGGGTTTTGATAAAATGAAGAAATGATGCTCCTTTAGGGTTTTTATATTACGCGGGGTGTTCGGGTCCGTTTCGGTTGCTCGGTTCGCGTTTTCGTCGCGTAACCGTAAAATAACGCGTAATTTATTTTAAATAGATAAAATTGTTAATTTAATTAATTTGATGAGTTTCAAAATTGTAAAAATGTTTATTATTTTATTTAATTAATTTAAAATTCGTTTCGTGTCGTAATTCTTTTTCGTTTCGTCGAATCGCGTCACCATCGCGCGTATTCGTTCGAATCGTCATTCGAACGAAGACGACGATGGTTTTGCTTTCCGACTTTTGTTTTCTACTTTCCAGTCATCATTTCAGAACGTTAAACTCACAGATATGTTTGTGTGAATCGTCACCCACGCAAACACACTGTCAGTTCGTTATTCTGAAACGACACTGTAGTTTATGTTTAAATTGTGTTTCCTCACTGTCGGACTCAACTATACATCCTGTTTTCACCTTGTTTTCACATTGAAATGTCGGCCATCTGATTCCTGTCATCTATGGACATCAGATCGCAACCGATTTGTTTCTGATAATTGTTTGAACACCGTTGTTTCTCATGTTTTGTTGTGTTAACTGTAATTAAGTTTTCACTTAATAAACACAACTAATGTTTCTAATGTCCGTTGTACTTAATGTATTTAAGTTTACACGAAAATACGTACAACTGTTCTTGTATTTAGAATCCTGTTAATTCAAAAAAAACTGTTCACAAATACGTATGTACACATAGTTACTGTATGCAAGTACACATACCGTACGGACTTGCCGGGCGGTCGGGTACTAGTTGTCACAGTCTCCCCTTGTTAAAGAAATTTCGTCCCGAAATTTAAGCATAAAGATCGGTCTTTACTTCTCGAACAGGTGGGGATACTTTGCTTTCATGTTGTCCTCGCACTCCCAAGTAAATTCTGGTCCACGCTTGGAGTTCCATCGAACCTTTACAATAGGGATACGGCTACGTTTCAGTTTCTTAACTTCACGTTCCATAATCTCTACAGGTTCTTCAATGAAATGTAATTGCTCATCAACTTGTATCTCTTCCAATGGTATGATCAATGACTCGTCTGTTAAGCACCTCTTGAGATTTGATACATGAAACACATCGTGTACTCCACTGAGCTCATCAGGGAGTCTGAGTCTGTATGCCACAGGACCTATACGTTGAGTAATCTCAAACGGTCCGACATACCTAGGTGCTAGCTTGCCTTTAGCCCCAAAACGAACTACGCCTTTCCATGGGGACACTTTCAACATAACTCGGTCACCCACATCGAATTCCAAAGGCTTGCGCCGTTTGTCTGCGTAACTCTTTTGGCGGCTACGTGTTGCTTGTAATCGTTGTTGTATCTGGGCAATCTTATCAGTAGTTTCCTGAATAAGTTCAGGCCCAGTTATTCTGTTGTCTCCCACTTCGGTCCAACAAATTGGAGACCGACATTTTCTACCATATAGTGCTTCAAAAGGAGCACATCCGATGCTGCTGTGGTAGCTATTGTTGTAGGAGAACTCAATGAGAGGTAAGTGTGTATCCCAACTTCCACCGAAGTCTAGGATGCATGTTCTCAACATATCCTCTAGGGTTTGAATGGTGCGCTCGCTTTGTCCATCCGTTTGTGGATGATAAGCAGCGCTCAAGTTAACACTTGTCCCTAAGGATTGTTGCAATGATTGCCAGAACCGCGAAGTAAATCGACTGTCCCGGTCAGAAATAATAGACAACGGCACTCCGTGCCTCACTACTATTTCATCAATGTATAGTCTTGCTAGTTTCTCCATCTTGTAAGTCTCTCTGATCGGCAAGAAGTGTGCGGACTTGGTCAATCGATCAATGATGACCCAAATAGAATCGTATCCGCTGGAAGTGCGGGGTAGCTTGGTAATGAAATCCATAGCTATTTGTTCCCACTTCCATTGTGGTATTTCTGGTTGTTCCAACAAACCCGAAGGTTTCTGGTGTTCGGCTTTGACTTTGGCACATGTGAGGCATTTGCCGACATAACTGGCAATGTCTTTCTTCATGCCCGGCCACCAATAAAACGACCTAAGATCTTGGTACATCTTATCAGCACCAGGATGAACTGAGTAACGTGTCTTGTGTGCCTCATCAAAAATGAGTGTTCGAAGTTCATCTACTGCTGGAATCCAAACACGGTCCAGATAGTAGATAACTCCATCTTGTCTTGTCTTGAAGTGTTTCTCGGCTCCACAGTCGAGCTCGCGTTTCAGATTGTCTCTTGCCACTGCTTCTTGTTGCGCTCGTAAAATGTGATCTCTCAAACTGGTTTGCACAGTCATTCCCATTGCGCGACCGCGTAAGGGTTTGACTCTTTCCTTCCGGCTCAAAGCATCTGCAACAACATTCGCTTTGCCCGGATGGTATTTGATCACACAATCGTAATCGTTCAGGAGCTCAACCCAACGTCTCTGTCTCATGTTAAGCTCCTTCTGATCAAATATGTGCTGTAAACTTTTGTGATCTGTGAAGATAGTGCATTTGGTACCATACAGGTAGTGTCTCCAAATCTTTAGTGCAAATACAACAGCTCCCAGTTCAAGATCGTGTGTTGTGTAATTCTTCTCATGTATCTTCAGCTGTCGTGAGGCATAAGCAATGACTTTGTCTCGTTGCATCAAAACACATCCGAGTCCCTGATGGGAAGCATCACAATAAACAACAAAGTCATCACTGCCTTCTGGGAGTGTTAAGATTGGAGTGTTGCACAATCTTTGTTTCAATGTCTGGAATGCCTCTTCTTGTTTCTGAGTCCACACAAAAGGTTCAGACTTCTGTGTGAGCTTGGTGAGAGGCAAGGCTATCTTAGAAAAATTCGAGATGAATCTTCTGTAATAACCTGCCAATCCCAAGAATGATCGGATCTCCGTTGGTGTTGTAGGCACATCCCAGTTCTTGATTGCTTCTATCTTAGCAGGATCCACGTGAATACCATCACTGTTAATCACGTGACCCAAGAACTGAACTTCTCTCAACCAAAATTCACACTTAGAGAATTTGGCATAGAGTTGTTCCTCTTTCAGAAGCTCCAAAACTGTCTTGAGGTGTTGCTCGTGTTCCTTCTCGGTTCTTGAATAAATCAGTATATCATCAATAAAGACGATAACAAACTGATCCAGATACGGCTTGCACACCCGATTCATTAAGTCCATGAACACAGCCGGTGCGTTCGTCAATCCGAATGGCATCACCATAAATTCGTAATGACCATATCGGGTACGAAAAGCCGTCTTTGGTATGTCTTCTTCTTGAATCCGGAGCTGATGATAACCTGATCTCAGGTCTATCTTTGAAAAGTACTGTGCTCCCTGTAACTGATCAAACAGGTCATCAATCCTCGGTAACGGGTACCGATTCTTGATGGTGAGTTTGTTGAGTTCTCGATAATCAATGCACATCCTGAAAGTTCCATCCTTCTTTTTGACAAAAAGAACCGGAGCTCCCCACGGGGAAAAGCTCGGTCGGATGAATCCTTTATCGAGTAGTTCTTGCAATTGGTTGGACAACTCTTGCATCTCCGATGGTGCGAGTCTGTAAGGAGACTTAGCTACGGGAGTTGCTCCCGGAATCAAATCGATTCGGAACTGCACCGATCTCTCGGGTGGCAGTCCCGGTAAGTCATCCGGAAAAACTTCTGCAAAGTCTCTCACAATTGGTACATCTTGAATCTTTATCGTCTTCTTGTCTTTCTGAATCACGTGAGCTAGAAATGCAACGCATTGTTTTCGTAAGCACTTGCGAGCCTTCATGCACGATATTATCTTGACACTGCGTTTCGCTTGGTCTCCACGAATTTCCAAGACTTCATTGTTCTCCACAGGAATGCGTAGTAGTTTATCGGAACAGATGAACTCAACTCTATTAAGAGATAGCCAATCCATTCCGATGATGATGTCGAAACTACCCAGCTCCATCGGTATCAAGTCGATGGAAAATGTATGATCGCTAAGTGTCAATGGGCAATTCCTAAATATAGTGTCTACTGTAATCTGTTTGCCATTTGCTATCTCAATAGTATAAGGGGAGTCTAACAGTTCCTTAACATAATTAAGATGGCATGCAAAATCGGATGAGATGAAACTCTGATCCGCACTAGTGTCAAATAATATGGATGCATAGAAGTCAGATAAGAGAAATGTACCCGTGACCACATTCGGGTCTTGACGAGCAGCAGCAGCTCCGATCTGAAATGCTCGTCCTCTTGGTGCTTGAGCCCTTTGTTGGTTCCTCTTGGGACAATCTCGAGAGAAATGGCCTGGTTCGCCACAGTTGTAGCAAGACCTAGGATTTGCAGCAGCAGCAGCAGTAGCTGCGTTGTTGTTTCTGTTTGGAGCGCCCGTGCTCCTGCAACGATTTGCCCAATGGCCAAACTTTCCACAGTTTGTGCATTGCATGCACTGAGAGTTTGGCGCGTGATGATACTGACAAGTGTTGCACAAAGGTGCAGTGCCAGTGTAGGGCTTTCTGACTTGCAGTGGTGGTGGCTGATTAAGTTTTGGGGCCTGAGTAGTGGCAGCAAAGTTCCTTGCCACTTTTTGTTTCTTAGCCGGACGTTTATCCGACTTTTTGGAAGTTCCAGCTTTGGCTGTTTCAGCCTCATCCTTCAAAACCCCAGACTTTACCATCACCTTGGTAAGTTTAGCTGAGAGGGAGATAGCAGCCTCCAAAGTAGCAGGATAAGCAGCCAACACTATACTTTGGATGCAAGAAGGTAATCCCGCCACATAACGGTCAATCAGCTTTTCCAATGTTGGTACCATTTCTGGCACCAGAGCTACCAACTCATGATAGCGAGTGGTGAAGGCCATATGATCAGCTCCCTTCATTACATGGTTCGAGAGTTCCGTTTCCAGCAGTTGCAGTTCGTGTTTCGGACAGAACTCGTTCCTCAGAAGAAGCTTAAATTCTGCCCACGGCATCGCCATCGCCTCATCTCTTCCCTTTGCTCGAATCTGAGCATTCCACCATGTCAGTGCTCGCTTGCTGAATGAACCAGCTGCATAGCGAACTTTATGGTGTTCTGGACAGTTGCTAATGTCCAGAGTGTTCTCCATCTTTTCTAGCCATTGGATCAGTCCAACAGCCCCTTCGACTCCTGTGAAACTTGGGGGTTTGCATCCTACAAAAGACTTGTAGGAGTATTCCGAAGTATGACTAGTGGTTCCACTAGCCTCTCCTGTAGTATGGCCAGAAACGTTGCCGTGGCCTTGAATCTTGTTTATCATCTCTGGGATGACATCTTTCAGCTGGCTGGTCAGTTGAGTACTCAGCAGGGTTGCTAAGGCGATAGTAGCAGGATCTATCATCTGAACATTGCTTGAGCCTGGTGGTGGAGAGTGCGGAGGAGGTGGTGGAGGTGGTGGTGAATGTGGAGGAGAGTCAGGTGGTGTTGGTGTCGAGGAGTGTGGTGCTGAAGTCTGCGTGGTCGGTTGCTTCCTGGGCGGCATTCTGATCATAACCGAAAGAAAATCGGTTAGTGCAGTGATCAGATGCAGAAAGCATATGCAAATAGAATCCTATATCATAAGAACTCTACATGAGGGTCCCTAGGTTATAGTCTAGGCCAAACCGTTCAAGTAATATGACCTATATTTCTCTATAACCATGGCTCTGATACCAATCTGTCACACCCCGGGCCGGCGGGAACGGATCGTGTTTTCCCGTCGGGCGGAAGGTTCCCGGGGCGCGATATCTTTGAGTGATAATCAAATGATCAGATTGTTTACATAGCACATGAGATATAAATGAGAAATGCTAATCATGACATGAAATAGAATTACAAAGTTAAATTACATTGTACATCATAATTTAACTAAGTAATCTAATCAAAAAGAATCAATGAGTTTATATCTTGAACTGTACAAGATATACAAAAGTGATTCACTGTTTGTCATCCAAAAGTATGCAATCAAAAGTAAGCTAGGTCTCCTATAAGTCCACTAGCTTAACACTTGCACATTTGTATCTACACCTGTCCGTCACCTGAGAAAACATGCATTTAAACAAAGTCAACACTGGGTTGGTGAGTTCATAAGTAAGTAAATTGAAAACCATTGAATTGATCATGCACACATCCACAATGTCATACTTGTTACTTGTAATACTTGTTTCATCTGTACCACCCAATGGCCTCTCCTTAGTTATATGTACAAGTAATGTATCACCTGATCAAGTATGCTTATATATAGGGAATCCTGAAAGGGTCAAGCCCAGACGCTATCCCACCACATACTCAGTCAAGTTCCACACCACTTGCGATACAACTAAAGATATCCATTTCCCCGCTTATTCATCTCCATTGATATGTATTCAGTTATTGTATTGATGATAGAATAATATATTGTATGGGGTTTAATTATCAAACCGAAGTATTGATAACCCTCGATGTATTAAGGAGTTTTAGATTAATATAATCCTGTCCTTGTATTATTCTATACTTGAGGTGGGTTAACTGATGATACTCTATTAAATATTAAGAGTGTGAGTTAACCCCTTGCAACTTGTTCTTGAACCATAGTGCATAGAGCCTAAAAGGAATCCATTGAAATCCTCACGTAATCAGATTTCAATGCATCCGATTTATCTCTATCACTTTGCATGTCTATTGTCCTCAACGAAATCTATTACTAGTAGTGTAACATGAGAGCAGATCACCTTCTCAACCTACTAATCAATAGGGTTTTCGCTGGATTAATTACTTATCACTGTAGATTAATATCACCATGTGTCGCTTACCAGAACCTGACTTGAGGTCGCCCTGTCACCGGTCATACGTTACCGGCCAATGAATTGTTACGATCAACATACTAGCCCTACATGCTAGAGGTTTGTCAAACCTATGGTACCACTATGCTATCGTCGGTTTAGTCACGTCAAACTAACTGGTCAGCGAATTTAAGGGACTTACATGATCACTTGAACAAATTGGCACATGATTGAAGTGATATAATGCAAACAGGTCAAATGTAACTAATTGTAATTGTATTCACTTGTACTCTTGTTCTCATTGTAATATGTTCTCCGTGATATTAACAAAGTTAAATAAGAACTAGTCTTATTAAGTTATGTTAATTAATTGAGTGAATGATGTTGTTATCATGAGATTATGTTATCATGATTATCATTCCATGTTCCTTGTTCTTCTTGTAATATGTGTTGAGTTGTAAAGTTAAGTGCTATAAGAGCTAGTCTTAATACACTTATTTAACTCTTGTATTGAATGATGTAATAAAGATATATTATCTTTATATCATTCTTGTGTTATGTTCATGAAATCATGTCATCATTTTTCCTTGTAATTGTTGTAATGTCATTTCTTGTAAGAATAACTAAGTGTTGTAAGAGTTAACTTACTACTAAGTTATTCTATTGTATCGATGAGTTATGATATTATAATATCATCATCATCTTATCTTTCATGTATTCTTGAATTCAAACAAGCATGCATACAATGATTTATGATAATAAACAATTTAATATCAACTAATCAAAGTATTAACAATATGTAAGCAAAACTTTTAAGTAATTAAAAGTAAAGCATGTTTCTCAGCCCCGAGAGTTAAAATCAATAAAGATTAAAGTAAAAGGGGCATATGAACTCACCTGGTAATTGTAGGGTTGACTTAGCTTAAGAGAGAAGACACACGCTCTTGATTACACTTGAGTTGGTTTTCACGATCCTGTATTGAATTCATGTTGTATTTGACTCATAAGTATTCATTAGAGAATTTATGTGTCTGTATGTGTTTGCCCTATCTTTGTTATAACCTCTTTGCCTCGATCCTTATCCGGTCCAATACCATTGAAGTAAGATTTATTATTGCTTAAATCGATTTGACTTGAGTTTAATGTATGCTTATACGTTATGATTTAAGACTTAATTGTCATCAATTGTTTAACTACAAATTCATCACTTTTGTAATAAATTTCCTTTATAAGTTGTGAGTTGATTGGACCGAATGGGCTTCGCCCAATTAATAAATATAAGGATCTAGGCAAGTGTTTGAGCTCACTATTTGTGTCAATTATATTTGAATGGTTCGGCTAAACCCAACAAGGAAGCCATGGTGGACCGTTTAACACCATGAATTTAATGTACGTATTGTTTTGGGTCTAATGAGTTTTGTACTTGGGCTTAATTAAATGGGCTTGGGCTTTGGGTGTATATGGGCTTGATAAATGGGCCGTAGATAATCAAAATGGATTGAGCAATTTTCATGGCCACATGTGATTTCTCCAACTAATTAAAATGTTGTGTTATTTTAACCACTTGGTCGTTTAAAGGACTTAAAGCCCGAATAATGGCCTTGGGTTAATGAATTTGTATTGGACCGAGCACTATGTCTATTGGACCCGCTTATTAGTGTTGGGCCATGGGGTTGGGCTGAATAACCACATTTGGGCCGCCTAAAGAACATTGGGTTAATGGATCGAAACACAATGTAATTTGAAGTCGGTTGTAATTGTGATGAATGTTTGACCGAGATAAACAAAGGGACTGAATTGTTCTATTGGGTGTGGTCGTGTTGACTTATAATTATGTGGGCCTTGAGCTGCTAAATGGCCAAGTTAGTGGGCTTTAGGCCAAATTTCACGTGGGCCAACACAGCCATACAGGCCGAGGCTGTGTGATGAGCCACACAAGCTATGGGGCCACTATCATGGACATGGGTCGTTTGTGTATTGAAAAGGTGGAGCCGGTTGTTGTGTTTAAATCACAGAATTTGAAAAACAAAGATTTTATCCATGGCAGCGAACCCTTCGTTCATACTCCTAGGTTTGGCAGATGAGGTTCTAAGGGTTCGGTGATGATGCAGCCAGGGCTCGGTTCTAGGGGTTCGGCAGAAGGGTTCGTTCGTGAGTGGGAGCTTCGGCTAAGGAGGGTTCGGCAAAGATGGTTCGTGAACAGGAGCTGGTTCGGCATGGGGGTTCGCCGGAGTTGGGTTCGTGAGCTGCATGGGTTCGTGAGCTGTCAAGGGTTCGACTCAGAACAAAGGTTCGTTTCCCTTAGCATGGTTCGGCCAGGATTAGTCAACCCTGCAACAGATTCGGCCGCCCCCACCACTCAACCCTCTCACGACCTGCAACTTTCCTTCGAGCTACAACCGGCCATGGTGTTGTTCCCGGACTGATAGTGGACCATAACAAGGTTTCGAAGGTGTATGATGGATCTACACAGATCCTAGCATCGGTTATATGGTTGAGTCGGACAAACAACTAGAAAACCCTATTTTCGTGAACTTTCATGACCTCGTACCTCGATTTCAACTGATGATAAGCTTAGATCCGTTGTACTTCTGTGTAGAGCTCGTCAAGGGCTTCGCGTGGGTTCGAAAATCGCCCAAATCGGTTAAGAAACGAGCTAGATATGGTGGATTGAAGGTGGCTTGGTGGTGGTGGGTTTCTTGGCCGGAAATTGAGCTAGAGAGAGAGTGGGTTTTGATAAAATGAAGAAATGATGCTCCTTTAGGGTTTTTATATTACGCGGGGTGTTCGGGTCCGTTTCGGTTGCTCGGTTCGCGTTTTCGTCGCGTAACCGTAAAATAACGCGTAATTTATTTTAAATAGATAAAATTGTTAATTTAATTAATTTGATGAGTTTCAAAATTGTAAAAATGTTTATTATTTTATTTAATTAATTTAAAATTCGTTTCGTGTCGTAATTCTTTTTCGTTTCGTCGAATCGCGTCACCATCGCGCGTATTCGTTCGAATCGTCATTCGAACGAAGACGACGATGGTTTTGCTTTCCGACTTTTGTTTTCTACTTTCCAGTCATCATTTCAGAACGTTAAACTCACAGATATGTTTGTGTGAATCGTCACCCACGCAAACACACTGTCAGTTCGTTATTCTGAAACGACACTGTAGTTTATGTTTAAATTGTGTTTCCTCACTGTCGGACTCAACTATACATCCTGTTTTCACCTTGTTTTCACATTGAAATGTCGGCCATCTGATTCCTGTCATCTATGGACATCAGATCGCAACCGATTTGTTTCTGATAATTGTTTGAACACCGTTGTTTCTCATGTTTTGTTGTGTTAACTGTAATTAAGTTTTCACTTAATAAACACAACTAATGTTTCTAATGTCCGTTGTACTTAATGTATTTAAGTTTACACGAAAATACGTACAACTGTTCTTGTATTTAGAATCCTGTTAATTCAAAAAAAACTGTTCACAAATACGTATGTACACATAGTTACTGTATGCAAGTACACATACCGTACGGACTTGCCGGGCGGTCGGGTACTAGTTGTCACACAAACGATGTTTGAAAGTATTGGTAATTCATTTCAATATCGTCTACAATACGCAAAAATAAATCTCTAGGCATACGAAATCTTCTTTCAAATAATTCGTTGGTGAATGTTGGGTTGGTTTCGGTGCTAAAATAATGATCAACAAGCCTCTTGTGTGATTCGGCACGATCGTCCCGACATATATACCTTTTAAAAATATTGTAACATATATATTGTGAAAAACATAATAAAAAAAATATAAAAAAAACAAATATACTAAAAAAATTGTGTATACCTTCTCGAAGAGGATGCGGTGGATGCAGACTCGTTTAAACTCGTGACCACGATGGTTGACAAAAACTGAAAGTTTCGTTGTCTGATATTGATCTGGTCTTCTTCAGAACTTGACGATTTACTTTCAAATGGGGGAAGCTCAAACGTAAACGGATCCATTGGTTTAAACTTTATAAAATTTGAGTGTAGAATGAAAGAAGAAAATGATAAAGAGTGTGAGTTGTGATGTAAAAATTGGTGAGATTTTATAGAGTTTAAATTTATTTTTTTTAAAGCTCCAACGGTCCATTCAACGGCTATATCTCCCCCTCATGTCGTTCGGCTTGATTCGGTGAGTGCACACCGATTTACCCCATCCCAAAACCGGGGGGGCGGTGTTCCCACTTCTTCCCGATCCAGCAAAAGCCTCCCCGGCTACTTCCCGAAGCCCACTCCGTGTGGCCTTACGTCGTTTTGTTTAAAGTTGTTTCTTTTTTTGTTGTTCATTATGTTTTATATTTTTTATAAATGATAATTTAAAAGAAAAAAGATAAAGTAAATAACACCGCTATGCACTTTTAATATGTAAAATATAATAATAAATAACAGAAAAACTTGTTAAACACATTAAAAACAATAATAAAATAACATTACATAATATAAAAGGTAAAACATAATAAATAATACATATAACACAATTATCTAAAATTTGTATTTTTCAAAATAATAATATCTGAAAATATAATAGTAAAATAAAGCTAGTGTATACTTATAATTTGTAAAACATAATAATTAATTAAAAATAATTTTATCTAATACATAAAAATAATAACAACAAAGTGAGCTAAAAGATAAAATAGAACGTTACGTACGTATTATCACTGACGTTAAAAGTAAAATACAATGACTAAAATGTCGTAGTTAAGAAAATTAGAGTTAATTCCCATTTTGGTCACTGTGGTTTTTAATTTTTCTCTATTTTAGTATCAAAATTTAGATAATTCCGATTTTGGTCCTGTGATTTTTAATTCTTCTCTATTTTAGTACCAAAATTTAGATAATTCCGATTTTGGTCCCTGTGGTTTTTAATTCTTCTCTATTTTAGTACCAAAATTTATTTTTTTACCCAATTATTGTCCCCAACTTTTTGGTACTAAAATAGAGAAGAATTAAAAACCACAGGGACCAAAATAGAGAAGAATTAAAAACCACAGGGACCAAAATCAGAATTATCTAAATTTGGGTACTAAAATATAGAAGAATTAAAAACCACATGGACCAAAATCGGAATTATCTAAATTTTGGTACTAAAATATAGAAGAATTAAAAACCACATGGACCAAAATCGGAATTATCTAAATTTTGGTACTAAAATATAGAAGAATTAAAAACCACATGGACCAAAATCGGAATTATCTAAATTTTGGTACTAAAATAGAGAATAATTAAAAACCATAGAGACCAAAATGGGAATTAACTCTAAGAATTAAGAAGATTCACATGTTAATCGGTCTTACGTTTTTTTCTAATAATAAAAAGATTAAAAAAAACATATTTCATGCCATTGGATAATATATATTTATTACTATGTATTTATTATTGTTATTTAATCATTATACTTTACATAATGCAAAAACACAACTATGTTATTTCACTATATGTTTTTCATAATTTATTACTTTAAAAAACACATGTGCTAAGTTATTGTGTTATGTATTTATCATCTTGTTTATGTTTTAGATATATTTTTTCATTGTTTTTATGTATTATATAAATTTGTTACTTCATATTGTGTTTTACTTATTATAATTACTCAGTGCTAACACATTAGAAATACTTAATTGTGATAATTCATCATTATATTTTCAGTACTTATCATTAAACAAATGTAAAATGCAATAACAAATCAAAACCGATAATGTAGAAATGAAAACATAATAACGTGCAAGAAGGCATAAGGAGATGAAAAACATGATTTTTTCTACTACGTTACTTTATTTATTTTAAAAATAAAAAATGTATATTTTTTTTTGAACGGCTTGGTACAACGACACCCAAGACGAGATTTCAACCGTCCCCTCAGATTTGACGCTCTGGGGCGTATGCCCGAGCCCACCCCAAAAAAAATGTATATTTAATTGTGTGTTTTTTTCCTTCAAAATACTAATTATATCCTTTATATTTATACGAAATTAATTGTTTTGTCATACGTCCTCGATCAAATTATCCGGATCATTGATTCTATTTTATATATCGTAATTCTAATCATTATAATTTTTAAATAAATGTAAAATTTATTAGATGTTAATTAAATCAAAATAAAAAGTTAATAAACCGTATTATACTTCACAATTATATAGAAAAATCACATACTAAAGTTTCCAAATAACATTCAATTTTTTTAGTTTAATTAAATTTCATGAAGTATAGGTTTAAGAACCCAAAAAACAATGGTCGAATAATTAATAAGGATGCAATGAAAATAAACCAAACAATAATCCCATGTGTGGGCAGCTGGGTGCATGCCGCAAATGACTTTTTAGTCATTCACATGTATGTCATGTAACAGAAATGAAAAGATGATGGACGGTGGTTGCATCAAAGGACCATGTCGCTAGGGGTGTTCAAAAAAATCCCAATCCGAAATATCCGAAAAAATCGGGTATCCGGAACTTCGGATGTTCGAAAGTTCGGATATCTATTTTGAAAATTTTCGGATAGTTCGGATATCCGATATCCGAAATAGTTTTTTCGGATATTTTTTCGGATACTTTTTTCGGATAATTTTTCGGATATTTTTAGGATATTTCGGATATCCGGATAATTTTCGGATATTTTCGGATATCCGGATAATTTTCGGATATTTGGATATCCGAAATATATATTTTTTAAATTTTTTATTTTTTATTCCTAATTTCGGATATCCGTTCGGATACCCGAATCCGGATCCGAAATTTCGGATATCCGATTTCCGGATATCCGAAAATATTTGGATATCCGAAATATATATTTTTTAAATTTTTTATTTTTTATTCCTAATTTCGGATATCCGTTCGGATACCCGAATCCGGATCCGAAATTTCGGATATCCGATTTCCGGATATCCGAAAATGAACACCCCTACATGTCGCCACGTAGGACTCTTCCTTTTTTTAAAGCAAACTAATTAACTGCCGGATACTTTGTACGTAGGACTCTTCCTCTCGGTTCTCGTTTCACATCCATCACCCAAGCCCAAACCCTTTTTTTAACACCAAACACCCTAAATCGGGATCACTCATTTCATATTGAAGAAGATTAATTGTGGTCATCTTGCTCCTAAATTTTGATCCTATGCTAGCAACAATGAAGTTCTGTAATTTAAACAATTAACGGTTTTAATTACGGTGATTTAAGTCTTTTAATTTGCCTATCAAATATCATGTAATGTTTTCGATTATAGATAGGGGACAAAAACATTAATTGTTTAAAATGCATGGGGCTTTACTGTTATTTAGTTCTGTTTTATGTTAATATAGATTAAAGGACTTAAAAGTATGGGTGTTCATCGGGTCGGATAACGAGTTATTCGGGTTGGAAATTTTTTTGGTCTATCCGAAACCCGACCCGACCCGAAATTTAAAATATATTATCCGACCCGAAAAACCCGAACAACCCTGTTTTTTTTTCGGGTTTTTCGGATATCCGACCCGAAAAACCAAAATTTGCATATCCGAAACCCGACCCGACCCGAATCTAAAATCATATTATCCGACCCGAAAAACCCGAAATATATTTCGGATACGGTTTTTTTGGGTTTCGGATACGATTCGGATTTCGAATTTTTTCGAGTTTCGGATATTTTGAACACCCCTACTTAAAAGTTCATCCTTTAAGATCATAATTTATTCTATTTTAATAAACTTTCAATCATATTAAAATTAGTAATTGGGTAAAATTGTCAGCGTTTGTTAATTTGTATCAACTTTATATTTATTTAAAGACATAAGTAATATTGGCTTGCAATATGATCTCATAATAGCGCTAATTTTTTGTTTTTATGACAAAGTGACGATCGCCCTTACGTTTGAGTGGCTTTTTAGTGCATTGCGTTTATATATATATATATAGGATCCGCATCCTATAATAACCCTCTCTTATTGCATAACCCGAAATAATCCTGCAAGATGAACCCAAATCTTTGGTTTTTTTTTCAAAATCTTAGTTTTACATGTACAAGAATATGTTCTTTTATGTGCTTGAGCAAATTCTTTTTCGTTTGTGATCCTACATCAATGTAATTTGCCTTACATCAATGTAAATATTACAGTGCTGTAAGGCAAATTACATTGATATAGGATCACAAACGAAAAAGAATTTGCTCAAACACATAAAAGAACATATTATTGTACATGTAAAACTAAGATTTTGAAAAAAAAAACCAAAGATTCGGGTTCATCTTGCAGGGTTATTTCGGGTTATGCAATAAGAGAGGGTTATTATAGGATCTTTACCCTATATATATATAGGAGCCGGATCAAATACATGTTAATGTTAACGTACTAAACGTAGGATGAATTATGGACCCTTTGATCAAATAATCAATGGACAAGATCTAGTGGTCCCAACTTTATATAACTTTCTCCACAAAACAAGGATAAAATATAACTGGAAGGGCAAAAGAGGAACAACCACATTTTCTATTTACAACAAGTTCCACTCGGTTTTTAAAAATTAAATAACTTTTACATGTTTTATTATTTTTTAAAAAAAATTACACCATAAAATTGAGAATTTTATTATCTTTAATTTGAGTATAGTATTGTTATAGTTTTTTTTAAGTTTTTTTTACGTGGTCCGTGATTTTTATGTTTGGTACGTGATTATTGGTACGTAATTATGCAGTTGATCCTTTGATGATACATGCTAAATAACGGTCCGTGATTTTCATATAACGTGGTCCGTGATTATTGGTCTATGATTATACGTTTTGTCATTGATTATATGTGTTAAAATACGGTATGTGATTGTTATATAACGTGGTACGTAATTATTGGTCTGTGATTATCCATGTGATCCGTAATTATGGGTGTTAAATGTTAGTCTGTAATTTTATAAATCACAGTCTGTAATTTCATAAGGACGATAATGCCCTTTGCTCATATGACACATGGCGCAATCTTGTGGCTTCCTACGTTTAGCACGTTAATACTAATATGAACGTTAACCGTCCCCTATATATATATATATATATATATATATATATATATATATATATATATATATATATAGGAGACGGATCCAATACAAAGGATATTTAACGTGAGAAGGATAGGAAGGATTGTGGACCTTTGATCAAATAAATCAATGGTTAAGATCTAGTGGTCCCCACTTTTTGTTTAAAACTTCCGAAAATTAAAGATAAAAGGGCAAAAAAGGAATTTTCTGCATTTGTTGACTTTTTTTGTGGGTAAATCAAGTTCCACCATCTTCTTGTAAATCAAATAACTTTTAAACGTTTAATTATTTTTTTAAAAAAATTGCACCATAAAATCGAGAATTTTATTATCTTTAATTTGAGTATAATATTGTTATAGTTTATTAAAAAAAAATTTAAGTGGTCCGTGATTTTTATGCTTTGGTACGTAATTGTTGGTCCGTAATTATCCATTTTGTCCTGATTATATGTATTAAATGACGGTCCGTGATTTGATATAACGCACTGGTCCGTGATTATGTTTGTTAAACGATGGTCCGTGATTATATATAACGTGGTCCGTGATTTTACACGGACCATTATAGCCTTTACCCAGATTACATGTGGCGCGTTCTGGTGGCTTCCTACGCTTCTCACGTTAATTTGCTTTGTACAATAACCGGCCCCTATATATATATATATATGTTACTAGCCTAAAAACCCATACATTACATAGGTTGAACAACAATAATATGTTATAAACAATGTTTATAAAAATATTTATATGTTATTTATATCAACTGTTAATTAAATAAGAAATATAAATATTTAAAAATTATAAATAACAAATAATAATAAGTATTTAATAATTATAATATTATACATACATATAATATATAATTAAAATTTTATTATATTTAATTAATTTTAGTGAATTAGTAAATTTTTCTAATAAGAAGATTTATAATTATTAATATTTACTTGTATAATTTAATTAATAAAAAGTATTAATATTTTTAGGAGCAAGAGACAGGAAAAATAGTTTTCAGATTTCATTAGGAGATGACATGTGTCTCCTAAAAATACTCTTTTATTAGAGTAGGTAGATTGTATTTGAGATTGTGGAGAAATTTCTCGTGCAATAAATCCCACTCGTTAATGGTTAATAATAATAGTACTCTTTTAGAGAATTTATTGCTTCGATTGAAACATCTTTGACCTTTTATCTAAAGCATTTCATTTTTAAAACTTTAAATTATATTAGTACAAGAAAAACAGGGTAAACTGATTATAATTAGTTTTAGTCAAATTATTAAATATATATATATATATATAGGGAAGGGTATAAAAAATAACCCTCATCTTTTGCTACAACTACATAACCCATTTAAACCAATCATAAACTTACACATAAGCATTACATTAAAATATTAAAAAGGGCATCATAGTCATTTTACCCCTTATAAGTTTTCCCCCCCTCTTTTTTAAACATTAATAACTTTTTTATAATATATTATTTTTTTAAAAAAATTGCACCATTATATTCGTCTCATTTTTCTCTTTAATTCCGTTATAGTCTCGACTAATTTTTTTTACTTGTTTTAAATGCCCTATATTTACATCATTGTAACGAGGTTAAATATAACAAATTTATTTGAATTTTTTTAAAAAATGATAAATTACAGTGATGTAATTTACATTGACGTAATTTATCGTGATGTAATTTACATTGACGTAATTTATCGTGATGTAATTAAATTGACGTAAAATTCGGTTTCGGTTTTTTTCGGTGAATTTGGTTTAAATTACAGTGATGTAATTTACATTGACAACAAATTAGTTTAAATTTTTTTCGAACAATGATAAATTACATCACTATAATTATCATTGTGAGAGAAAAAAATCAAAATAATGTGTTCTATTACATCATTGTAATTTATCATTGTAATTATCATTGACGTAAAATTCGGTTTCGGTTTTTTTCGGTGAATTTGGTTTAAATTACAGTGATGTAATTTACATTGACAACAAATTAGTTTAAATTTTTTTCGAATAATGATAAATTACATTACTATAATTATCATTGTGAGAGAAAAAAATCAAAATAATGTGTTCTATTTACATCACTGTAATTTATCATAGTAATTATCATTGTTAGAGAAAAAAAATAAAATAACGTGTTACGTCACCGTTAATTATGTCATTGTAAATTACTTCATTTTGTGTTACATTACTTCATTTTTTGTTACATTACTGTAATTTACCATTGTTAGAAAAAATTTCTAATTAATTTGCTATCTTTAAGCTCGTTACAATGATGCAAATACATGACATCAAAAAAAAAAAAAAAACTAGTCGAGACTATAACGAAATTAAAGAGAAAAATGAAACGAGTATAATGGTGCAATTTTTAAAAAAAAATAATATAATATAAAAAAGTTATGAAGGTTTAAAAAAAATGGGGTAAACTTTACTTAAATAACAAATGTCTTAAATGCCCTTTATATTAAAAAAAAGAAAAAAAAAGGAATCTGACACGTGTCACCATCCTATACACTTACATTTTTAAAGTAACCATTGGATGATGGTTAATGGGTTGTAACAAAAGATGAGGGTTATCAAAAATTCCATGCCCTATATATATATATATATATATAGGAAACTAATAAAAAAACTCTAGCTTATTGTGAAAACCATAGTAAAAAACATTGTAAAAAACGTTTTTTTAGAAATATTTTTTCAGGTTTTTAACATTATTTATCACATTTTTCTAGAAAAAAATATATAAAAAAAAGCTGAGTAGTTTTTAATATTTTTTTGTAAACATATTTAAAATATCCGTAATGTTGCGTCAGATCTTATGAAATTTTTTTACGCGTTGTTACATATGTTTTACATAGGTTTAAAAATATATATTTTTTTAAAAAGAAAACTACTCGGTGTATTTTTATTTTTTTTATAAAGATATGCCAAATAGTGCTATAAACATGTAAAAAGTAAAAAAAATCGTTTTTTACATGCTTTTTATCCTGGTTTCATGGTTTTCACACCAATAAGTGATTTTCAAATTATCATTACCCAATATGTATGTATGTATGCATATACAGTTATATACATAAAGAGTAAGGATCCGTTATTAACCTACCTTAATTGCGGTAATCCATTAATTTTGATAAAATCAATCAAAATCTTTGAAAAAAAAAATTTCATGACCTTTATTATACAAATATAGAGGATGTTCTTTTTTTTTTTTGTTAATTCACAAGCGTTTATAATTTAAACCAAATGTAAGTCTGCGTTACACTGCAAATATTTATTATCTATGGAAAGGATATATTAAAAACCACATTTAGTTGTGAAAACTATAGAAACATCCATGTAACATTCAAAAAACTTATATTTTTTTATAGGTTTGTAACATTATTTTGTCAACATTTGATAAAAAAACAAAAAAACGCCAAGCCAATATTAATTTTTTTACTAATACCAAGTAACACATACGTAACATCAGGGTATAGTGATACATTAGGGCATAGTGATACATTTGTATTATATGGTGTTAGAAGATATTTAAAAAAAACATCCTAGCTTTTTTTTTTTGTCTTTAATTAATTTATAAAAATAAACCAAATAATGTTACAAACCTATGAAAAAATTTTAAAAAAATTACATGTTTTCATGGTTTTACAACTTAGGGTGTGTTTCAAATTATGAATTCCCTATATATATATATATATATATATATATATATATATGTACACACACACATATTAACAATAAAGGATTGGACACCCCAATCACTCCTGACAAATATATCACTATTTCAGCCCGTCCTGGAGAATTGTAACATGATGATCCGGCTCACCCCGCCTAGAAGAAAGCTCACAATCAGGAAATCCTCATAAAAAAGTCATAAGGCTACCGTTGCACTAATTATATAGTATTAACAATAATTATTCGCAAACCTTCAGTATTACGAGTGTTCATATGTAAGTCTTGTTTAAAAAAACATAGGGATACAAGTCGGCATTTAAAATGCCTTTGAAAAAAATATCAAATGACTCAACAAAGGGAGGAATATGCATGCTAAAGGGAAAAAGTCAAGACATAGGGATTTATAGAAAAAAGTCAACATGGAGCAACATATGAATTTAATGATGGTTTAAAATAGGGAGATACATGTATATATTGTCAAATAAGACACAAAGGGCATGCATGATTTGAGAGGTTAACTATTAGCAATCATATAAAAAGGGTACACATAAAGCAACTTGTATGATCTACATGCTCATTATAAAAAAGAGTAGGAACATAATATATTCTGTCTCTGTCAGAACTTAATAAATTGTGGCATTCGAAAGATGACAAATCATGATCTTCATAGAACTAAGACATGTCCAACTTGCATATGAGCATAAATGGGCATCAAGGAAATTAATCTACATAGATAGAGAGGTAGGGATGAGCATATCACATCAAATATTGGTACCAAACTTGTATCAAACCGGTACCATACGGTCCATACTGATAATTTTGATACATTATTCAGTACCCACTTTTCCATAAGTTCGGAACCGATGTCTGTATGATACCAATACCATTTAAATTTGATCATTTTATAATAAGTACAAACATCAAACTAATAATGCATTGAACCAATGTTGTACCGATAGATTTGGTATGGTATTCAATTCGGTACCCTCTTTTCAAAATTTGATATCGATACTTTAGGTATTAGTACCAGTATATTATTGATCTCATCCCTAACTAGTAGAGTTTTATGTGGACCAGATGTTGCAAGTTAATTTATGCATACACCTAACAATGATTGCATGATGCATTGCCAAAAGGGATGAACATGTTGTACCGAGTGCCAGTATCGTATCAATAGATTCGGTGCTATTATGTGTTCACTTTTTTTATAAATTTGGTACTGGAATTTTAGTATTGGTATCAGTAAGTATCAATATCATTTAGAGATGATTATTTTATAAGAAGTACCTCGTACTCGCCAATATCATACCGGTACTTTGGTACCCTCTATTTTCAAAAATTCAGTATCGATACTTTTATATTGGTAATGTAACTTCCGATCTCATCCCTAATTACTAATAAGATACTTACCATTTGAAGGAGAGAACCTAATAACCTTGAGGAGCAATCGACTAGTGTAATGTTTTTGTCATGCAATTACTAATAATGGGTTATTTTTTTATTTTTTAAATAAATTTTGTTTAATGTATTTATGTATACAATTCTGACTTTGTATGTTAGCATTCATGATATGGCCTACCGTAGGAATTGAGACTTCCATTCGTAACAAAAAACTGAAATAATAATAATAATAATAATAATAATAATAATAATAATAATAATAATAATAATAATAATAATAATAATAATAATAATAATAATAATAATAATGTTGTTTTCGTTATTAATATGGATAAAGAAGTAGTAGATAATAACGTGACAAAAAGGAAAATAAAATATGTAAATTCGGAAATAAACATTACATGCACATATATATTGATTTAAACAAATTTTAACAGCTAAAGTCTTCAATTTTCTATTAAATTTCTTTGTTATGATCTGAATATAAATTCTAATTTCAATATTATATCCTGTTATAAAATTTAAAATTCGAATGAATGTGTAAGACTTGGGTTTGGTGAATGAAGTCACGAGAGATATTGTCTTCATCGTTCACGATATTTAAGTGGTTCAGTGATTTTGAGAGGTTTGTAAATTATTGGGTAATGTAAGGGCCCGTGGTTGAATAATGACTCGATAAAGGTATATATATTAATGAATGGTAAGGCTACGTGCAGCGGTAAATCACTCATCATTTTATGTAGACGTTACATAATCAACTAACATCATCACCGTCTCATCACTCACTACAAGGATCTGGACATATAGAGACGACGTCTATAGCGACGTCTTTTGTCGTCGCCACAGATTAAGTTTTAGCGACGACATGTTGTCGCTAAACCACCAGAATTTTTTTCCAAGTTCTGCCGCCACGTGTCTATCAATAATTAATTAGTCAACGCAAAAAAAAACAACATTTATTTTTAGCGACGACATGTCGTCGCTAAATAAATCATTAATTTTTTTTCCATTTTCTTTTAAACCGGGAAAATATGAAAAGGAAAGGGAAAATTTTCATCTTCGTCGTTAAAATATTTCATTTTGAATTATTCATTTTCTATTTAACCGGAAATATTAAAAAAATTGGGGGGAATTAGTAACGACGATATGTCGTCGCTATAACTTAAATTAAAAAAATGTTTTTTTTATTTTCTTTTAAATAAAATGGATAAATAAAATATGGACACTTTTAGCGACGACATGTCGTCGCTATTTGTCTAAATATTTTATTTTCCATTTTTTGTCTAATTTTTTTTAAATTATCTTTTTTTATGATCTTTATAGTTATTTATATTTATGTATATATGCATAATAAAATTTATCATTTTCATTTTTCATTTTTTTAATCTAATAAAATAAAAGAATGGTTTTATTTTAATTGTGTGGTTCCACGTGAGTTGAGCTCGAACGAACACCTACAACGTTTAGTACAATGATATGGTTGAAATAACATTTTAGGTGTTGAAATATGTAGTTCAATAAAATCATTAACGTTTAGTACAATGACATGTCGTCGCTAAAGAATATTAAAAAAAAGATTCTTTCCTATTGCTGACATGGAATGAATATATTCGATTTTTTTTATATTGATCAATGGCGACGATATGTCGTCGCTAGAACCTTGTCTATATAGACGACATGTATAGCGACGACATCAGAAAGCAATAGAGACGAGACTGTAGCAACGACTGTTTTGGCGACCATGTGTCGTCGCTATAGCCCAAAAACACCTATAGCGACGACATGTGCCCGCGTTTTTGTGGCTTTAGGCGCCTTTTGCTGTAGTGACTCCACGTCATCATCACATGTGTTATCATCACCATATCATCAAACCTTCACCACCTCCCATTTTTTCTCTTTCTTCTTCATGTCGTGACCCTTCTCACACCAATGCCCTTCACACTCCTTTCACGTCCATGTGTAGTGGGAGGAGGGCACCATAGGGGCGTGACCCATGCCCATCACGCCCCACTCACACTTCACTAAACATGACCTAATAGTCATTAATGAATATATAAATTGTAAGATAAGTATATTAGGCTATGATATAGGTGTCTATATAATAAATAAAATAAATATATTATTTGTTTTAAACAAACTGAATTTTAATAGTATAAACTATAACTTATTGACCAATAACATTTAGGGTATGTTTAATACGAAATAATGAAATGACAGGCTGAATAGAATAGATGATATAATTGAATTGACGAGGAAAAAACTAACCATTATCATTCCACTGTCTTGTTTAGTTACATTATGAAATAAAATGAATGGTTTGTTGAGGTTGTTTGTTAGATATGAAAAGACGAATTAATGAAATATAATTCATGGGTCGGTCTTACTTTAAGTTATATGTCCGGTCATGGGTTGGGTCATGTTTCAAGTCTTGGTACTGTTATGTGTTGGGTTAAGGTTTGGGTTATGAGCCGGTTTATGATTTGGGTCATGGATCAGGTGATTGTTCGGGTCATGGATGAGACTTGGTTCGAGCCATGGTTCAGGTCACGAGTCGGTTCATGATTCAAACGAATGGTCTATCATGGATTGGGTCGGATCATTGTTTTGGTCATGAGTCGAGTCATAGATTAGATTAAAGTATTTGTAAAAATAAGAATGAATTCAAAAAAAATTATTCAATTTCTTGAATGAATGAAAAACACAAATCATCTAACGAATAAAAATCACTAGCAGGGAGATAATCTTAATAGTTAATACTTAAGGAATAAAACATTTCGATGACAAACATGTTTCTTTTCTTTTTAACTTAATTATTCATCTCATTAAACATTGAATTCTTGCTTGCCAAACACTATATTTCTGATAAAAAAATATTTTTTTACCGGGAGCAATCTAATTTTATTGACACACGTTATAGCCATGTTATCATAAGCATACTTTTTTTTGTTAGAGTATAATTCTTCTTGGTAATAAAAATAAAAGTTAAAATTATCAACCTATATATTTATATTGTTTTATTAATTAATAAATTATAGTCTGAAATTTTTAAATAACATCTATCTTTGTTTTTTTTTTAATTTATTATTATTACTATAAAATCTTACAATAACAAGTGATTCTTATAAAAAGTGTTTCAAAAGAGAATATTGTTAACTTTGTAATGATTTTAAAGGATAGGTCTGGCAAGTTGATTCATGTGACACTCGTTTGATTGGATAAAATTGCCTGTTTCTCCCATCCTTTTTCTTGTTTTGGATTTTTATTATTTTCTTCTAAAAAACAAGATATATGTTATTGGTGTAATCGATATGATGTGAGAGCATGACTAGGAAGTAATAAAAAGTTTGCTACTTTATGTACTCGTTTAAAAAAGATTACAGTACCTAATCTAAAATAATCTTTTCAAAAGCTTCATTTATTGTTTATATAAATTATTCTTTTTAAAAAACTTGTCACAATGGTATCAATGTGACTTAAGCTGTTACTTTTTAAGATAGGTTGAGTGTTTTATTGGTTTTTATTTTAATATGCACATATATGTAATTAAGGGTTACTAAAATAAAAACAAAAAATTTAAGCGTAATAAGCTTAAGAAGCCAAGATAATCTACCGGTCGATCACTTGAATTAGACATACCATCTAAATGATTACTTCTATACTTTTCAAAATTTTGAGATATCTTTGATTTTATAGGCCTTAAGATATGACGTATTTTTATTATAAAAAGAGAACCGGTCTGGTCTAAATGCAAAAATAATATATTTACAATGCTCGATTTAATAGTAGTTTTTTTTTTAAATTCTAAGATTTATAAAATGCTTGTATTAAAAAGAACAAAATCTTTGATTTCAGAGTAGTTTTTTTTAAAAACTAAAGTTTACAAGTAATTTAATAAAAAAATGATATAACTAAATAAAAAGTGAATGCTGCCTTTTTTTTAAATATATATTTTTTATTTTTACACCAGCCTATTTTTTATTTCTACCCTCTAGGTATTTTTTTTTTAAATTATGGAGAGCGAGAGTGAAAAATATAAACTCCCCAATATCTTTCTGGATCTCTACCAACCCAACAATTATTATCTGGCCATGAGCCAACTAACCATGATACCTTTTCAATTATTGACCATTTTAAATTTATTATTCTAACCACATATTTTCAATTTTCCGCCCCTCAACTTTTTTTGAATATTAACTTTTAATGTTTTAAATATTTCGTGTTAAAATATAATAGTTTATCAATTAAGTCCATATGGCTTAAACATTAGTTGGTTTTAACCCCTAACACCTTAACTATTATAATGGCTTTTGCCCAAAACATAATTATATTGATATAAATTCTATTTTGAACCAAAATAGTTAAAACACTTAAATCACATGGATTAAAACCGTAATTTACTCTTAACTTTATAATTATAATCAGTATACGAATTTCTTCTCTTATTTATATACCAAAAAGAGTCTTAAAATAAGAGGGAAAAAATGAAGGCTTGTAGCAATGTAACACAATAATATCTAAATGTGACATGTTTTTTTTATTAGGATAAGGTTTCGAATCGTACAATAATAAACGGTAGATAGTATGTCTCTCATGGCACCGACAGGAGGTAATATAGTTTAAAAGCTAGAGAAGTGGCTAATTTTCATATATAAACTTACCCTACAATTATCAGATGTAAAAAAAAAATGGTGAACACCACTATTAGGCGCCCCTTACCGACTAGTCCCACGGTTAAAATGAGTAGTCCCACGGTTAAAATGAGGGAGTTAAATCGCGTGACCCAGGGAAAATTTAGGGTGCCGGGCTTTGAACCCTAGACCTCAATTACAGATTCTCACCCTCTTATCACTAGGCCACCATCGCGGGGACTTAATTATCAGATGTAAATACATATATAAACATGAATTTTGATATATATGATCATTTTATTCATTTTAATTGGAACATAATATTAACAATAAAAGTATATCAAAAATCGTAAAGCGTTAAATACAAATATTTATATTTTTCTTTGTCTTAAATGTTGACTTTTATTTTAAGGACAATTACATATATTTTCTTATAACTTCATAAATTACTTCTATACCCGATTTAATAAAATTACACATATCATAATATCAAACCCTTTAAATTACATATATTTCTTACTTAAATTTTTTAATTACATATATCCTCTTATATAAAAAAGAAAAATTATTAAAAAAGGAGATATATATAATTTAGTTTTTGACTTGCGTATATATGTAATTAGATTTATAAATAAAAAGGATATATGTAATTTTTTATTTTAATTTATGGAATATGATTTGTATAAGATTTGAGATGAATAGGGGTATTTGGTTTTGGATTCGAATCCCATGTAACCATTATGATATAATCCGTTTTCTTACTAAAAATCTTTCGAACCCTTCGAGATTTTTTCAAGCTCCATCAATGTCAGCTTTAGATTCGAATCCAATGTAACCATTAGGATATAATCCGTTTAAAACAAAGTATTTTATATTCTTGTTCAGTCAATCATGTAAAACAAAATATTTAACACAAAATCCGTTTAAAACTAGTCTAAAATTGCCTAAGAATAGTAATGAGCAATAAAAATTTGATATGTGACATTCTGATAATATAAAAACAAAAATCCAGTACGAAAGACAAAATCCAGTACAAAAAAATTAAAATTCAATACAAAAAATCAAAAATCAAGTACAAAAATTAAAAATCAAGTACAAAAATTAAAATCCAGTACAAAAAATCGAAAATACAAGATAAAAATTCAAAAATCTATTGAAAAATAAAAATAAAGTACAAAAAAAAACAGTACAAAAAACAAAGATACAGTACAAAAAAACAAAATTTAGTACAAAAAGTACATAACAAAAAAGAACCCAGTACAAAAATCCATTCTTAGGATTTGCCACATGTCAAACCTTTATTGGTTCTTACTTTTCTTAGGGGTTGTTTGGTAATGTCTAAATGGTTATGAATCTGAATGGTTCAGATTCAGACTGTTTATTTCGTGAAAAAAACCACGTCTGAATAGAACCAATTGTCTGAATGAAGGTCTGAATCATTCAGATGTAACGGAAGAGAGGCAACCTTGCTCTAAGTCACCATCGCCATCGCTCGAAGAGAGGCTGGGGCATTTTACTAAAAATCTTTCGGACCCTCCGAGCATTTTTTTTCAAGCTCCGTCAATGTCAGCTTTAGATTTGAATCCAATGTAACCATTAGGATATAATCCGTTTAAAACAAAGTATTTTATATTCTTGTTCAGTCAATCATGTAAAACAAAATTTTAACCATTAGTAGATGAGTTGAATCTTAAAAGTTAAAACTAATTAATTAATGAATAATGAGTATATTTTGATATTAAAAATAATGGATACTATTTCAATTGCGTCTGTACTTTTTAATTAATCGACTTTAAAAGCATTGAAAGCCCATGCGTGATAAAAATGTAAATGCATTGAAAAATAAGGGTTAACGTACTGCTCCTCGCTTTCAGGCGGTGGATACTGCTGCCAACGTCAGATATTGCGCTCGGTTGCGGCGCCGGACCCCACATTAATATAGGAGGATAATCACGGAATCAAACCTTATCATAATTCATATAGTAAACTACGGTTTGAGCCGGTGGCGGAGCTTGAAAACTATGTCTGAGAGGGTTGAAAGTTGTGGTACAAATTTTTTTCCTTATAATTGTGTTTCGTGCTAAAAATTTGGGTCGATATATGAGAATTCAGGTCGGGTCAAAAAATTTAAAGTTTAGTATCGAATATTTGTTCCACAAAAAAAAATATATGGTTTGTATCATACAATACATAAAATGTTTAAGACGAAAAGGTGAGTACCCGGAATGAAAAATTACAATTTAGCGTGACGACCTTTAAGCTCTTTGAACTCGTTTATTACACACTTCGAATCAAACTTTACAACAATTTACTTTGCGAAGATTTTTGAAATAGGTAATGTTCAATAGTTAAGGCACATTTTAATTTTTAAGGCATAAAACAAGCTTTAAACTCAATATCGGTTAATGAATAAGATAACAATCGACACCGTAAACTCTTAAAGATAATGTTAAAACTTACAATATTAGTTTAACTTTATTTTTTTTTAAATCCAAGGGGGCAAGGAATTTTATGAAGAAAAAGCGAATGGACCGGGCTCAATACCTATAAATTTTTTTGATCGAAAATTACTATATCGATATTTCTGACCGGAAAACGGCAGGGGCCAGAGCACCCCCGCGCCCCTTAAAACCTCCACCACTGGTTTTAGCCCATGTAATATAAGTGTTTTAACTATTTTAATTCAAAATATAATTCTATCAATGTAACCATGTAGTTTAAACAACTAATGGTTTTGGCCCTCAAACTTAACTTTTTTAACGGTTTTAACCCCCAAACATAACTATGGTTAGGAGCCAAAACCGTTAATTTTTCAAAACATAGAGGTCGTATTGATAGAAGATTATATTTTGGGTTGTATTAGTTAAAACATTTAAACCGGAGAAGGGGTGCCTCCTCACAATCACAAAGGGGGTCGCAGTGACCCCTCACCCTTCAATTCGAATTAGCAAAAGCAATGTCTCCTTGCATAATATGGATTCCAATGACGAAAACCGTAATTTACTCTAATTCATAACAAAAGTTTTTTTTCTTATAATTTATTTTTTTAATCTTCCTAGTAAGTACTATCTTTGCAACAGTTGAAAACCCATATTATTTTTTCATTTTTTTTTTATTATTTTTAAGTTTTTCTTTAGATATACGAAACCTACATACGAGCCTTATCAATCACCTTCCCTTTGATTATCTAATATTTTCACATCTTTAAACATATATCCTAACTACTAATGTCCTTTTATATAAGAATAGGTAGTCTTAGGTATAGGTACACAAATAACGGTGTTTGGTGATTGAAACGACAAACCGCACCGAGACCTGTTTGGTTCAAAACCGACACTTATCTAAACTAGTTTGAAACACTTATCTAATCGGTCATGAACCCCCATGAGAGAGCTAGTTTGGAATAGGTTTAAAACGAACCAAACATGACAAAAGTAGTCAAAATATCGATTAAACCAAAATTAAACTGAACTAAACCGATCACTTCTTTCTTTAAAACCAAAACCTAACCCAAACGAGTTCTATCAAGAACCGATATTGGCCGAAATCGAACCAGTTGGAACTTAAACCAATATGGAAAATATAAAAAGATTTGTGTGCTTTTAGTTACTATTTGAGCGCTTCCATAATAATAATAGCATTAGCAGTGTAGAAACAACACTAACAACAATAGTAACATATGTACGATTAGTGGTAATAATATTAATAGTTTTAATATTTATAGTAATACTAATAGCGATAGTGTTAATAAGACTATTAGTGGTAATAACAATAAGAGTAATAATAATAATACTAATAATAATACTAAGAATAATACTATTAATATAAACAATAACAATGAGAATGACAATAACAACGAAAATAACAATAACAGCAAATATAATAATAGCATGAGTTATAAATTTGCATGTTATAACTAGCAGTGCACAAAAAATCGTTTCCTATACCTGACCTGCCTGATACTTGAAACTGAAATCGGTTCCAAACCGATTCAATGATGAACCTGTTCATACCCGAAAAAAATTGTCAGTTCCTTCCCGCTCCCATAATATATTTTTTTTGAAAATTAGTTCTACTCAACTCAAAATAGGAACTGAAGATGATCCGATTTAAAAAACCCGAATTTCGTAAACGATTCCTATCAGTTTTTTCAAAAAATCCAATCTAGTTGTTATAACTCAAAATCTAGCATTTTTAACCCTTTTCTAAAAATTTTATGGGCCATTCACCCCATTAATTTTGTGTAAATAGGTGTTGGATGAATTGGTTCATTGCACAACTTAGAATTGCAAAATCATACGTAAAAAACGAGAAAATCATTTCATTCTCTCTTGTTATTTTTTCTTTACTTTCTTGTTGTGTCACCCAATCATCACCCATTAGGCATGAAGGTTCCTCAACTGACCTTATAGTTGTCCGTTGTATTCGACGAAAAACTCGCCTATGATCATCAGCTCAGATGAGTAAATTGCTCAATGAAGACTAGATAAAACTCATGATGTGATGGCAAATAGTTTGCAACTTTTTTTAATTAAGTATTTGTTTGTAAACTCTTAAAAGTAAATAAAAATGAAATATATGTTATTTAAATGTGCATTTTATGAAGTTCCAATAATTTTTTTTCTCTACAATAACTGGTTTGTGTACCCGAATTGGTTCTATTGTGACCCAAACTGGTTCCGTATGGGTATGACTTTGAAAGGTCAGAAACTAAACCGGAAGCAGAACCTGTTCTCTCCTCTGCTTAGAACTGATTGTACCTGATTTGAAGAAAATGAAAACCGGAACCGGTTATATAAAAAAAAGACAAAAAGAAAAAAGAAATATGCACCTCTATTAATCTATTTATTACTTTTTTGTGTAACTAATAGAACAGTCGGCCCATTAACTAGGCCTAATCCGAAGACAAGGCTCAAACTCCATTAGTCCATTACTATGCCTGCGGGCTGCTGCTAAGAAAGCCCATACTATATATAACCTGGGAAAGCCCTCGCAAGAATTATGTTGTCATTTGCTTAATTTAGCTAGTATTATTATGATTTAATATTTACAAAACGGTTAAAATTAATGAGCATTTTTTTTAAATGTTGAATTTTAGATCTTATAGAACTAAATATATTGAAAAAGAACTGCTAAAAAAACCTCATAGCTAATCAATCGAAAAAAAACACACGACCCAAGAAATCAATCAATCAATCAGAAAAGGCTAAGTGTCGTTAAAGGATAAAATCTGACCTCTTGCCTTATGTCTCAAATGACTAGGGGGTGTTTGTTTTTTGTGAAAATATCTTCCTGAGCTCTTTTGTCTACGCAGCGCAGACAATGAACACGTTGGGTTATGCAGATTGTTTGTTTTTCAGAATACGTTTCATTAAAAAAGGTCTCTCCGGTCTCTTTTTGGCGCAGATGTGGACTAACCTCTTCCCGGATCTTTCTGCCTCTTCCCGTGTTTGATAATTAGGGGTTTACACCTACACCGCCTTCACGTTTTCACCTCTCGGCTCCCACCTCCACCGCCTCCATGAACGGCGCCCACCTCCACCGCCTTCACGACAACCGCCCACCTCCACCGCCCACCTCCACCGCCTTCACGATCGGCGCCCGCCTCCACCGCCTTCACGATCGGCGCCCGCCTCCACCGCCTTCACGACCGGCGCCCCCTCCATCGCCTTCACGACCGGCGCCCGCCTCCACCGCCTTCACGACCACCGCCCACCTCCACAGCCTTCACGACCACCGCGGCTTTCGCCCCCATCCTCCACAGCAGCGGCAGTGAGCTCCACACTGCTGCCTCCGCCGGTTCCCTCTACAGGTCCGTCGGCCACCCCACATTGCCGCCCTCCACCCATCGCCGCCCTATTCCACAGTTTAGGTGTTCGATTTTGAACCATGGATTTTGACTTGGTTTAGGTGTTCGATTTTGTTTTTTGATTACTATTTGTAAAATGGATTCACAAACATGTTTGTATCTTTTAAAATCAGTTTGATTGTGAGAATTGGTTGATTCATTCGCAGACGTTAAAAAACGAACAATATTCTTTTAACAGACTGAATAGGTTTTGACCAACTCTTCTACAAAAGAGGACTGCAGATGTGGTCCTCAGACTGCAGACATCTTGCCTCTGAAAAACAAACACCACCTAATCAAAACGAGAGAAATCTATATGCAACTGGATGACTAAATCTAACCGCTTTCTACCATAAGCGGCAAAAACTCATTAAATTGAAATCAATCAATCAAAAAATCTCACATGGACTTGAATAAGAAAATTTAGTTGCATTCTTATCCATGTAGCTAGAACATAGCCTTCAAATATCATGTGTGCTTAAAAGATTAAAATATAACCATCTTTCTTTCTCAAAATGCTTATACTCGATTTTTAAATTTGAACTAACCTATCATAAAACACAGAGTGTCCTTAAAACGCTAAGTGAAAACTTTATATAAATGTAACAAACATTTTATTTTGTCCAATCAAGTCAATCAAACTTTTTTTTTTTAATTAAGTTATTCAATTTATTTTGGTGTTCTAATCCTATATTTTTAACCTGAATAACAAGAAATATATGTTGATATAAATTTGAGTGAATGTTTTTTTTTTAAAAATGGCTGACTTGAATAAATAATTATTAATTTTAATTAATATCTGACAAAAAACAAAAAAATAGTAATTAATAATTACTTATTCAAGTCAGACATTTTAAAAAAAAAAGTATTCACTCAAACTTATATCAACATATATTACCTACTATTTAGGTTAAAAACATAAAATTAGAACAAAAAAATAACTTGAATGACTTAATTGTGACAAAAAAAGATTGAGTGACTTGACTGGAACAAAATTAAAAGTTGGTTACATTTATATGAAGTTATCATAAAAGGAAAAATCTAACAACTTCAATTTATTTTTTCAAACAACTAGAGCTCAACCTTTTATGCACCGAGTTTTAATTTATCCTTGTTAACCGACCAAGGTGACTTAACCATATTAATTTCCTTTCTTTAAATTTACATAAACCAATATGGATCCAATTACAATAGAAAGGCAGGTAACCAATATTAATTGATTATTTTTATAAAATGTTTGGTTTTAAATAGATAAAAAGTCGGTGTTTCTTTCCAGGAAAAAAAAATTGGTCACCATGTCTACTTTCAAGACGTTTTCTTATCATTATGGATGGTATTGAACAGTTAAAATTGACAAAGTAAAGTAAGTTAATCGGTTTTATTTTAGTTCATCATTTTCCAGTTTATACTCGAATACGTAAAATCAAATCAGGTGTCTCTCTAGATGTTATTTTGTAGAATAGTGGCTAACTATATTATTATTGAAGATATAAAGTAAATATTAATTTGGGTTAAAGTTGTTGTTGTTAGATAGTTAAGTTAGATTCTATTATGTAATTAAAAATTACAAAAGAGTGTTTATGTAAAGTTCGAATTATTAAAACCATCGTCTGATGTAAAATGTCATTGTTGATGTATATGTATGTGTAAGAACTAGAGGTGTACAAAAAAACCGGACCCGGACCCGGAAACCGGTTCCAAAAACCTGGAACTGGAACCGGAACCGGGTATTGACTTTGTTGACTGGAACCGGAACCAATTGGAACCGGAACCGGTTCCAAAAAAAACCCGATTTGTACACCTCTAGTAATAACAACAACAACAAACGTACCCACTAAAATCCCGCTTAAAGTGGGGTCTGGGAGGGGAAAGATAAAGACACACATTACCTCTATCTATAAGTAGAATAGAAAGGCTGCTTCGTAAGAGTCCCTCGGCTCAGAGGTCCGGATTTTTTTTTTTTCAGTTAAAGAAAGCATGTAACCAAAAGCAAAAGCATAAAGCATAAAGTATAAACATGAAGCACCAACGTTTTAAACGTAAACATGTAAGCACTAACCATATAAGTCATCGAGCCAACACAAAACGTATGTGCAAGAAGAATTCTCAATTAATTAAGCAAGTTTCTCAAATTTTTGCGTGTTGTTCAACAATTTTGCATCTAGCCAACAATTGGTTTCAGAGTGTCACAATCAATATATGTGATTCTAAAGTTCATCATCAAAGCGTGCGTTGTATTATAGAACATCACCAATGATTGAAATACTGAAAAAGAGACCGTTTCTATTAGTACAAACATTAAATTAATTAAATTGGAGGACTGTGTTGCGATATTTCAAAAAATAAAAAAAAGAATTAAACACATAGCCATTAAAAATTACAAGTTCTTCAAATATAAAGAGAAATCATTAATTTTGATATAAACAATTTGGAGGAATCAAATAGAAAGTGAAATCACAGAAGAGAATATTAGATCGGTTGTTTGGTGGTTAGAAGAATTTTTTTACAAGTCAGAATATAATTTGGATGAAATACTTGACATAAAAGTAACTTTTTTAATTTAATGTATTGCACAAATTAGATTACAAAGTGGTAAGTTAGAATCCCTGAATCGATTAAAGAAAGAAAGTAAGAAGATGAAAACCTTGTTTTGTATATTTTATATAAAAAAGAAACAAAAATTAAATTAGAAAACACATAACCACGTAGATAAAGAAAGCAAGAAACATATCTTAGTACCAAAGGGCTCTAGCCTAGTAATATTGCGATGAAGGGGAGAAACTGCACCTCATTGAGGTCAGTGGTTCAAACTTAAGCAGGAGAGAGAGTTTACAGATTTATCCGGTTCCCGCTTATCTGGTGGGTGGAGGGTGATGACTGGGTCTGCCCTTGGATGTGTGTCCGTTTGTGCTTAATTAAGTCATTCAGCCTACACTGTTAAAAAAAAAAAAAAAAGAAACATATCTTAGCAATTCATTCAACAAGTGAGAAACCGGACCACGTGGTTCAAGTAGTAAGAAAGAAAAATTAGAAAGTTAGACCTTAGTGGCAATTACGACTTGTGTAGCAAATTAGGTCTGTGTGGCTAGTAAGAAAGTTTCTATGTGAAACAAAACCTATGTGGAGCAACCAAACAATCAAACTTGTGTGGGACAATTAAAAGCAAGAGATCAAAAAAAGGAAAGCATGATAAAGATGATAAAAAATAAGAAAGCATTTTGGTACCATTTCATTAACAAGGAAATATATACCTTCTGTGTTTGGGAAATGGTTGTTTCAACAAAAGGAATATATGAAAATAAGAGTAATACAATGAAAGCAATGATCTTTCAAACATAGTTAGAAAATATTCTAATACAAGTTGCACAAAAACTCGAATGCAAAGGAATCAAGAGATTTGATTAAAGTTTAATTCCTTGAAGCAGAGCAATCTACAAACTTAAATGAGGGAGTTAAAGATGAAATAAAATGAAAACGTAAGTGACTTTTCAGGATAGTTGGTGATATAAGAGCCAAGTTTAAAAGCATTGGTACAAATTTAATAGAAAAACAACTGCAAGGAAACTTTTTAACACGGTTCCAATGAATTTTCTATCAAATGTGCCAACTATCAAGCAATACTCTGAGATTGACAACATGTCATTTGAAAAAACTAGATGTGGCAATTTTTACTCATATAAAAGGAAATGAGTTGGTTTGAGTAAACAATTTTAGTATAATGGGTTGAAATAAGTAATATTATAATATTGAATAGATTGAGATGGGTAGCACTTAAACACAATGCGAGTCAAAATGGATAACTAAAACAACTATCTAAATACAATGAATTCAAAAATTTAAGAATGATTAATAACATATTTGATGAGAAAATCATTAAAAATTATCCAAATGAACTATTTGTTTACCAAGTTAAATTAAATTGATGTTTTTTTAAAGACAGTCCATTTAGTCACAAACTGATTTTGCTTAAAACATGTTCTGCACGCACGCACTCATCCTGACCCGACCTCATCCTGACCCGATAACCAACCCGACCCAACCCCTCCATTTTGTCAAGCATAGAAAAGGCGGTAAAAAAATAGGCTTTGAAGAATGCAATAATCAAGAAAAAATTCTAATAGATCATCTTGAAAATTGGCATCATGGAAGAGGATGTGCTTATCAAAGTCACGATTTAGGAAGATGCTTGCTCTGAGTAGAGTTGTTCATGGGCCGAACCGAGCGGCTCGATCGGCTTGGTTTGGTTTGGCTAAGTTTCAAAATAAAATTTAATGCGAACCGGTCATCAGTTTAGTTTCGCGGTCGGTTTTTTTCCAAAACAGTTGGTCGGCAGTTTCAAAAATTTGAAGCCATAGTGAACGGTTTGGTTTATGTTTTCACTAAAAAACAGGCCGTTAAAAACCGAACCTGACTTTATGATACACACACATACATACACACATATTAAATAGATAGATAGATAAGTTTATTGATTTAGACATCATTGGCAGTTTGACGCACACACATACACACATATTTGACCTTACAATATAAGTAGTGAATCTTAAATAATAAAACGATTTGTTTCTATTTTTAACGGTTTTATCTGGAATTTTGGTATGGGCTATTAAACCTCTAACGAGTCATAAGGAGGTAGGGATGGTTAGTGGGTTGTGTGAGACACGAGTAAGGCGCATAGTAGCATAAAGAAGTTGATACTGATTGAAGTGTGGCTAGTCACCAAAGTACTTGAGATTACTCGAACCAATGGTTGACGTGAGTTGACCTCCACTTTAACCCGGCAGCAAAGCAAGCATGTTATTTTGCGGGAGTTGCTTTGTTGTAATTACAAAAATACCCATTCTAGAGTCAAGGAACACGGGTTAGATTTGACTATTTTAGGTAGAATCCTGTTGCCACGCGCATGACCAACCTGGTTCAAAAAGGAAATAATAGTCTACCAGGACAGTGTATATTAATGGCTATGAGAAATCATTCATACCATTAAAAATGTTTAAATATTAATGGCTATGAGAAATAATAGTCTAACTTAATAGTTATAACCCCTTTAACTTTCTTTTTTGGATTTGAATATGAGAGATTTACCTATTTGTGGGTTACACCTGAGGTAGGATAAAGCGTATGTTTCAGAAGGGACGGTTAAAATCTGGTCTTTGATGATGTCGTTTCAAACCAATGAAAGTATTTTATGTAAAATTAATTCTAATAATCACTACTACAAAATCAACCTAATGCAATCGTTTTGTCAAAACAGATTACAAATATGTTATATTAGCTAAAGTCGCATTATGTAACAAAAAAAATTTGCATTAGATCTAATGCAACTTTAGCTAATATAGTCTTTTTTTAATATAAAAGTTGTATTATGCTGATTTTGTACTAGTAAATTTTTAGTTAGGAGCATTGGCGGAGGTTTTAAGGGGCCCGGAGATGCCCCGGCCCCTGCCGTTTTTCTGGCCAGAAGTCTCGATATAATAGTTTTCGTTGTTAAAATTTTATAGGTATTAAGCACGGCCCCTTCGATTTTTCTTCAGAAATTCCTTGGCCCCCCTTGGATTTTAAAAAAAAAATAATAAAGTTAAACTAATATTGTAAATTTAGCGTTACCTTTAAGGTTTCACAGTATCCGTTGTTATCTTGTTCATTAGCAAATCCTGAGTTTAAATCTTGTTTTGAGCCTTAAAAATTAAAATAGGACCTTAACTATTGAACATTACCTATTTCAATAATCTTCTTCGCAAAAGAAATTGCTGAGAAGTTTTGATTCGGAGTGTATAATCAATGAGTTCAAAGAGCGGTCATCGCGTTGAATTGTGATTCTTTTTCCGGGTACTCACCTTTTCGTTTTAAACATTTTATGTCTTGTTTGATACAAACATATATATATTTTTGAGTGGAACAAATATTTTATATTTTATATTTTAAATTGTTTGACCCGACCCGAATAATCATGTGTCGACCCGAATTTTAGCCTGAAACATAGAGATAAGGAAAAAATTTTGCCCCATGACTTTCGGCCCACTCGGACAAATTTTTCAAGCTCCGCCACTTATTAGGAGTCATAATTTGATTAGATTTATGTTGTAATATTGTACGTGTCATAAATATTGGATCAATAATATTTGATATCTTATGAGGCTTTTAATATTCCGTTATAATTAACCTAGCTACTTTAATTTGGAAGTGAACAAAGTACAAGACCGATCAGAGAATTTTCTAAATTAGATAATGTTTTGACCATGAATATGTTATAAATATGTAAAAAATAATAATATTTTATATGCTTAGCTAAACGATAATAGCAAGACAACAAGTTATTGGGATGTGTTGAAATGAAAAAAGTATGAGATTTAATGATCATATGATAACGATAGATATCCTTATTGTTGATTTTTAACTTATATATATATCCTTGTATCCACCAATATGTAATAATTTCTTCATAGTTGTCCAAGTGGTAAATCACAAAAGTTTACATGTCATATGGTTGGTTTTAGAGAGAGAGAGAGGGGTATAGAGAGAGAGAGGATATTTACAGTCAAGTATAAAAGATATATGGTTTCAATTACAGATATTAATGTTTATATCATTTTACAAAGATAAATGTAAATTCTCTTTAAGTATTTTTTTTTTTTTTGAACGGCGACTAACCCCACCCATACCACTGTGTTATCTTAATCGGGCCCACAATGGTCTCAAGTGAGTAGTGACACCACCTCCAGATACGCGGGAACCCCACCTAAATGGGTAAACCCTCGCCCCTGCTTGGTTTCGAACCCCTGACCTTGTGAGGGTGCAGCTCCGAAACTTCATCGCAAATACCGCTGGGCTAGAAGCCCGTTGGTCTCTTTAAGTATTTATTGATCAAGTTCAAACTTAGTTTAACTTTTAACATACTTAATTAGTATGTTAACTTTTAACATATTTAATTAGTATGATATATTCACACACGGGGATTGTATCTTAATATATTTAACCTAATATAGAGATTTAACACTTAAACTTGATTTAACTACCCATTTTAAATACTGGAAAAAAGATTTGATCCATGTTAAATAAGATTAAGGATCTGTTTGGTATGGGTTAAGAAAATTAACGAAAGAATGGAATGGATGAAAGAGTGAATGGAATAAATTATTACCTTCACATTGATATGTTTGGTTAACATGTTGTAATAAAATAAATCATTACTTCATGTTAGATAGGAAAAAACGAATGAATAGAATATAATTCATGTTTGGTTCCATTATTCATGACTTGGGTCAGGTCGAGGGTTAAGTCATGGTCTAGACATAGGTTAGATCATGGTTCAAACAATGGTTAAGTCATGGGTCAATTATGATTTAGGGCATAGTTCAAATCATGTCTTATGATTCGGGCCAAAAGTCAGGTTATGGTCAAAGCATGGTTCATGTCATGGGTTGGGTCGTGGTTCAGTCATTGCCATTGTGTCATGGGTAGGTTGATAGTTCAGGGACATGAGTCTGGTCATGATTCGGGTCGTGAGTCAGGTCATGGAATGAGTTGGTTGGATCATGTTATTTCTTGAAGGAATGAAAAAAAAATTTCTCTAAAGGAATGAAAAAAAAACTTCTCTAAAGGAATGAAAATCATTTGAATATAACGAATCGTATTATTTATGTAATAGTGCATTTCATTTATGTGTGGTTGCCAAACCTTTTTTTTCATTCTAACATAATGAGTAATTTCATCACCTTGTTCATTTATGCATACGAAACACTACCTAAAGTTAATTTCTTTAAATCTGAACTCATTTTTTTCATTAAACTTTAATATGAACCATACATTTTTTAGTATTTCAATTGGTGACTAAGATTAAGCTTTCGTATAACTTTATAAGATTAAATTGTCATAAGATATAATTTACTATGTACATATGTATGAAAACCCACATACTTTTTAATACCACTACTAATTAAACTACAACTATTTAATTTGTTCATCACAAACCTGATTGAAACCTACCACTTAAAAAGACAGTTTATTTAACACCACACCACATAATATGGCAAATTAAGCCTTATGCAACACTAAGTTGCTTGGCTCTTGCGAGTGTTCGTACGGTCGTACCCCACAATTTTCTCCTATATATTAAACATCACCACAATTCAAATTCATTTTCATCAATATATACATCTCTTTCTTAATTTTCCATCAAATATTCATATCAAAACCTTCAAAATGTTGCCTAGAAGTAGAACCATGCCATCAAGAATCCGTCATGGAGTTGTAAGTTCATTTTTTCTACATATTCAGAAATTGTATCGATCTACCTCTGGCAGGCATCGCAGCTCTTAGCATGTGCTATGTAATCTGCAAGGACCGTAGGCCAGTAGTGGCCATGTCTCCGGATCTCTCGAATTTCCCTCAGCGCGCTCGATCTACCTATCTTTCTGAGTTTGATTGGTTTTCGCTCCAGCTGACCTTTCCATTTAATCACTGACAAAACCTACCTTTCAAGTGTGTGTGTATGTGTAGTTAATTACTTCAATATAATAATTTATTTATTAAATTTGTCTTGGTAGGTTGAAGAAAGACAAGATATTATGCACTATTCACAAGTCGAAGCTCAAACTCAAGCTGATAACCAAGCCCAAGCCCTCAATATCGAGGCCAACTATTCAAAGAGCTTCGATGATGATGGTCGCTTAAAGCGTACTGGTAACTAGCTAATCTCTTTATCATATATTCAATCATTTTTCTAGGGCTTACTATGATACTTTGTGAATTTTAAGGTACATTTTGGACTGCATCGTCACACATAATCACTGCGGTAATTGGGTCAGGAGTCCTGTCATTGGCATGGGCTGTTGGACAGCTTGGCTGGGTTGCTGGACCGACTATTATGATTCTATTTGCTTTGGTCATTCTCTACACTTCTGCTTTACTATCAGAATGTTATAGGTCCGGTGACCCTGTCACTGGGCCAAGAAGCTATACTTACATGGAAGCCGTCAAGGCCCATCTAGGTATAATTAATATAACTTAACAATACGTCCATAAACTCGCTTAGATTTTTAACAACAGATAATAAAGAATTAAACATTAACTTGATATTTTTTTGCGTTTTCTTTGTTTAGGAGGGCAAAAGGTGAAAATATGTGGTATTATACAATATATCAACTTATTTGGAGTTGCAATTGGGTATACAATTGCAGCCTCAGTTAGCATGATGTAAGCCATTATCTACTTAATTATCATGATATTGAATGATGATGAACTTCATTAATTATTTTCTTTTAAAAAGCGTCTATAATGCTAGTAATCTTACTTGACTGGACTGATTGAATGGTGTTATATATTAGATATAATCATTAGTATATATAATTGTTTTCAGGGCCATAAAAAGATCAAATTGTTTTCACAAAAGTCACGGAAAGGACCCATGTCACATGTCAAGTAACGGGTACATGATAACGTTTGGGATCGTTGAAATTCTTTTTTCACAAATCCCGGATTTCGACCAAGTGTGGTGGCTCTCTATTGTTGCTGCTGTTATGTCTTTCACTTATTCTTTTATCGGTCTTTCTCTTGGGATTGCAGAAACAGCAGGTGTGTGGATATATTATTATTTATAAAATTTAAAGAAATATATAAATTTATCATGAGATAAAAATAAGTATTTGTTGAATTTTACCGTGGTGAATATGTATTATAGTTGTAGCATAAATATATAACCATAATGTAATTAGTAGTTGGTTTATATTAATGATCATGGTATATCCCTTTTAGTAACTATGCATATATATATAAAGCTTTAATTTTAGATCATCATAATATATTGATTCCAAAATTTCCTTGTTATAAAAAATATATTATTAAAGTTTTTATTTGTGACTTTATCTTGTCCCCTCCAATGCTCACATATATGCATGCCATAAAAAGTCTCTTTTTGAGGAGATAAGAAGTTAGGTTAAAAACATATATGATATTTTTCAACAAATCATTAAGATATAATAATACTTATAATTATGTTGGATAAAAAAATATCAAGAAAAAAAATAACAAGCTAAAGTGAATGCTTCAACGTACGTCATAAAAGAAAAGGCTCTAATTTTATGAATAAACATGATTATTAGTCACGTATATATGTGTATTTAATGTTCTAAATCGTTATATATATATACGTAAAACATATATACGGTTTATAATATAAGCAAATTTTACAATATGATTTTTATATAAATTATGCAGAAAATAAGGTTATCAAAGGGAGCTTAACAGGAATAAGCATAGGAACAATAACTCATGCTGGCACAGTTACTCCCACCCAAAAGTTATGGAGGAGCTTTCAAGCTTTAGGAGCAATTGCTTTTGCATATTCCTTTTCCATCATACTTATTGAAATTCAGGTACAAAAATATTAAATGTATGTTTTTATAATCATATATGATTTAAAGGACATAATTAAAAGTAATCGAATCGGTCTCCTTACTAGTCAGAGGTCCGACCGGTCGAATCGGATTTAAGAACCGGATGATTTTATAAACATTTTATAAATATATATAGATATAAAAAATCAATAAAAAATAAAAAAATAAAAAAAATAAAAACCGGTCTGACCACCGGTTCGCCGGTTCGACCGGCCAGAACCCCTGATCGGACCGGTTCGCGGTTCGGCTGGTCCGGTCCGTTTTTCAAAACATTGATTAAAAGTAACTTTATTAAAAGTAGAAGAAAGTGACTTTTATACATACTAAAATACATGATTGTAAATTATTCGTTTTTGTTTATTAATTTTTATTTAAATGCATATTTCTATATGTTCAAGATTCATATATAATCTCTCTATATTTTCAAGATTCATACATTTTTTTGTTTGTTAGAGGTATTGCCTCTTAGAAATGAAGTTTTGGATTCAAATCCAAACAAGAGTGAAATATTGGATGTAGTGTAATAATAGGAGTAAGAGTAGGATAATATGACTATTAAAAAAAAAAAGAGAATATCTTATTTGGAGGGTAATCATAAGATCCTATTCTTTAGAGAGTAAAACAAGTTAAAAGGGTTTAACTCATTTTAAAAATAAAATAAAATAAAAAAACTCAACTTTTATATAAAAAACTGATATATTCTATAACTCGGGTCAATGGATCCTCTTTGCTATCTATGGTTTCGCCCTTGCTTGGAATTTTTATATTGTTTTTAAAATCTTATAGGATACGATTAAAGCTCCTCCAGCAGAGTATAAAACCATGAAAAAAGCAACTTATTTGAGCATTTTCGTGACGACTGCATTCTATTTGCTTTGTGGGTGCATGGGTTATGCGGCTTTTGGAGACCAGGCCCCAGGAAATCTACTTACAGGGTTCGGTTTTTATGATCCGTATTGGCTACTTGATATAGCCAATATCGCGATTGTTGTGCATCTTGTCGGAGCTTATCAGGTTACCAAAACGTGCATTACATATGTCATGAATGGTCATTTACATGGTTTTTAGAGCCGGTCGGACCGGGAATTGGTGGGTCGGGCAGCCCAAAATTTGCATGTGATCCGCCGTCACACAAACTGGGAACCGGTTCAGTATTTGGACTGAATTTCGTTTTTTTTACTAAAATTCAAAGAAGGAAACATTGAAATCAAACCTATATTTTTTAACATGACTATGTTTGTTTAGACCAATGTTTTCAGAACCGAACCGGACGTCGAACCGGACATCTTATTGGTTACTGGTCGGACCGGTCAGACCGCATTCAAGAACCGGATGATATAATAAATATATAAAAAATTCAAAAATTTTATTGAATTATAAACACATTTAAACAAACATAATTAATGTTCAAACAAAACATATTCATGTCAAAAAAAAGGATTGGTTATTCACACACCCCTCTTTTTTAATTCAACACCCTCACCGCCGTATAGATCTATACGTGGCGTATAGCCCCGCGTATAGGTCTATACTACTAGTATAGGTCCCCAATCATTGGCACTGACACGCAATGATTGGTTACGTATAGAGTCGCGTATAGGACCTATACGCCGCGTATAGGTCTATACGTCTCGTATAGGTCCCCAATCATTGACACTGACAAATTCTGACACCCAATGATCGTTCCCCTATACGCCTCGTATAGACCTATACGAGGCGTATAAGGAGTGTGAGGTGGGTGGGATGGGAGTGTGAATAACACAACCCAAAAAAAAGGACAATGTTTGATTTTAATGTGTAATTCTTTGGATTTTAGTTTAACAAAAAAAGAAAAAAAACTTGAAATCCGGTCCAACCAATGAACCAGTTCCCGGTCCGACTGGTGAACCAGCTCAATCGACCGGTTCCCTTGAGAGCGGTTCACACGTGATATTTGGGCTGGTTGACCCTGTGGTTCCCGGTTCGGTCTGCCGGACCGGTCCGGTTCTGACAACATTGGTTTAGACATTAATTATGTTTGAATAAATGTGTGTATAATTGTAAATTTTTTTTGAAATATTATATATATTTATTATGTCAACCGGTTCGACCGGTTTGACTAGTGACTGATAAGAAGTCCGGTCTGTTTCTGAAAACATTGGTCATTTATGTTTAAGCATTAGGAGCAATTGCTTGTAGCCCAATAGCATCATACTCTGTAGTAAAAATGTTTCTAACCGGTGAAATATTCAGGTTTATTGTCAACCATTATTCGCATTTGTCGAGAAATGGAGTGCACAAAGATGGTCTAGAAGCGACTTCGTGACAGCAGAATACGACCTCGCGATTCCCTGTTGCGGTGTTTACCAGGTTAACTTCTTTCGTGTCGTGTGGCGAACCATTTTTGTGATAATCACAACGGTTATAGCCATGCTCTTGCCTTTCTTCAACGATGTGGTTGGATTGCTAGGAGCCTTAGGGTTCTGGCCTTTGACGGTTTACTTCCCGATTGAAATGTATATAGCTCAAAAAAAGATCAAAAAATGGGGAAGCCAATGGGTCGGGTTTCAGATACTCAGTTTCGGTTGCTTTCTGGTTTCGGTAGCTGCAGCGGTTGGGTCGGTTGCGGGTGTGGTTCTTGATCTAAAGACTTACAAGCCATTTAAAACCAGTTATTGAGTATTATCTTTTGTGTATCAAAGTTTAATGCTTTTACGTGTTTCTTAAAGGAAACTCAAACTTCTAAAATAATTTTGTGTTCTATAATTAGATTGGAACATGTTATATAAGTGTAGATTAAATCTCTTCTTTTGGGAGAAAAATATATATAATTTTGTAAAAATTTAACGAATTTACCAAATGTTATCACTGGCAACAACTTATAACTAATTTTATACTCGTTTGGTGACCAAATAGTGCTATGTTATTGACAAAATCATATTTCTTTGCATACTAACAAAAACAATATTTGTTTTAAGATCAAAGTATAACTCGTAAAGTAAGAAAAAAATCTGACTTCGCAAATAACTCAACATAAGAACTAAACACACAAAGTAGTTCACTAACTAAAATGTAAAAAAAATAAAATAACACATGTAACTTGAAAACAAAACTATGAAGCGTAGACGTAGTACAACGGCATTTGCCTCCTAAAATAATACGAAATGAAAAGAACTCAATGATGGTTGTAAAATTATTCAAAAACTTCGAATAACTTAAACATCAAAAAATAGTAAACGATGACTTCTATGGATTGAATCATCATGATGATCGTTCTCAACAACCTAAATTCGCACAAAATTTTTAAGTAAGAATAAAAAATATATATTATAAATTTCTAAAACGTTATATTTAAATATACCGATGATCTTGATGGTCTAGATGAAACCGACGGATTAGGAGGGTATAACAAAACTTCATCCATCCTATCTCATTCATCATCGGCAATCTTAACGAACATTTCACCAGCATTTGTTGTTTAGCCTATGTGACATGATTTAATCTGGTTTCCAATACATTATTTATTTGTATAAAAACACTCAAACTTTCCTATGCATATATTGAATTTTTACAAAACTTAACATATTTTTATTGTGTACATATAATAAAAGATTTCACTTGATTACGAACACACCTTAAACAGTGATAACTCTGAATCAACCAATTAGATTTGACACAAGTTGCCGACAACATTAGTTGAGTTGCATCAAACAAACTAAACTTGTAATTATATATAGTACGACTATGGTAGCTATAACCTATTTAATAATATATAATGGATTTAACAACTTGCCAGATAATGCACCAATATGACACATCCTAACACTGCCTCCAACGCGTATATTGGAGAGTGCATTTGACCCACATGAAAGTGATTCTTCATAATGACGCATTAGAGGGAGCGGCTAGCCGGCTACACTTGGGGAATGGTACTTAGACTACCCGCAATGCTAAGACTGCATTTACTACATGCGTCCTAGTCATCACTGTCATATCAGCATTTTATTCTTTCTTTCCACATGCATTCTCTCTCTTTTTTTTAACTCCAACACATCCTTCCTACATGCATGATCTCTCCTCTTTTACCCTTACCCTTTTTTTTTTAAAAAAAAATGGTTTTTCAAGAGGTGGCCCACCTCTTTTTTCTTTTTTCTACGCACGTATTCACGTGCAAAATCAGACCCAAGTGCCGCTTTTCCTTCCCTCCACTGCGTCTGCAGGACTGATGAGCAGCCACGTAGGCTGGTGATGGGCGCGCTGCAGCAAGCCTTAGTGAAGTGTGATGCAGTTAAGAGTTTTTGTGGGCCCTATTTTCAGGGGTGTAGTTTTTTTTTTAACGACATTTGATCTCAACGTGTGAATCACTGATTTTCAGGTCACGTCACTAAGGTCTAGTTACCATGACCTCCGTTGAGACCCCACCACCACCTCAGGAGGAAACCGCACCGGAAAACCCCCTGACCTCCCAAGGACCCCTATTTCGTCTTGGGAGGGATTTGAACCCTTTGACCTCCCACAGGGAAGCCAAAAGGGTAACCATTAGGCAAGAAGCCCGTGGTTTCAGGGGTGTCCGGGTGTCGCCCCCCTCTTTTTTAGTCCGCAGTGTTATTTTTCAGTCGAAATATTATATTTAGTTAAAAATAGTGGTTTCACCCCTCGCTTCAAAAAATTAACATGTATTCTGGGTTTCAAAAATTTTCGCCTCACCTCACTTTGTCCAAGTTCCACCACTGCCTATTTTCCAACATCAACATAAATTTATATGAAAAGAAATGATAACGTGAAAGAGAGATGATACATATGGGAAGGATAAGTTAGAGCTAAAAAGAAGAGAGACGATGCATGTATAAAAAATGGTTAAAAAGCTGAGTTGGCAATGCTGACTAGGATACATGTGTTAAATGCGACCGCTTGCATTGAGGGTAGTCTAAGATTGTAATTTGTTTGTTTTATTTTTTAATGTAAATACTGATTATTACAAAATAATAATAATAAATAACTTCGATCATATCATGATCTTGAATCTTGATCTAACATAACCATAATCACAAGACATAAACATGATGCCCGGGACAAAAATAGAATTAAAAAATATACCCAATAGTAAAATTATAAAAAGCTTGTTTTATGATTTGGATTTAAACGACGATTGTGAGGCTGCAGTGATCATAAGAAGTGTAGGCATAATGGCACTTTTTGGGTCCAATGCTCTTCGGATCTTGACACTTAATTATGTGTAAGAAGAATGTCTCTCACCAAAAGACCCCGGGTTCAACTTAATAAAAAAAAACAAAAAAAAAACAATGGTCTTGTGGTTTAATAGTATGAAGAATGAGAGATAGTGTTTGAACTTCTTGAGGTCTTAGATTATAATCTTAACTCTGGTAGGTGATGTGATTGATATACGAGCTTTCTTTCGGAGACGTGCCAACCAATCAAGTGCTGTTCACAAAAATTTAGAAGCAATGTGTAGATTTTGAAGCACAATTAGAAGTAAGATTACATGATACGTGAGTTAGTCGTTTTATTAAGAGATTTCTTAGCCAAATTTCCAAAAACATCAACTCTAGAAGAATATCAAGCAAGTGTCACAACCGTGATAAACTTTCACTCAAGCATCCAATTCATCCAAGTTATAATAAACCCTATAATTCATAAAAGTTATAACAAACCCCATGCTTATTGACCATGAACAATTTGGGCATAAGATACATTAGGGTAATTTTGATGCGCGGTCGTGCTAACATCACACGTTATGGGGCCTCATATATAGCAAATTCCATTATAACTTTACAGTTAAACATAGAGGTGGCAATTTTAACCATGTCAAAGGAAATGGGTAGTTTGGGTAAACAATTGTAGTATATTGGGTTGAAATGGATAACATCATAATATTGAATGAGTTGAGATTGGTAGTACTTAAAGACAATGCGGGTCAAGATGGGTAACCAAAAAAGTATGTAAATGCAGTGGATTCAAACATTTGAAAATGATTAATAATATATTTGATGAGAAAATTACTAAAAATTATCCAAATATACTATTTGTTTACTTATAACACATTTAAAGTTAAATTAAAGTGATGTTTTTTTTAAAACAATTCATTTAGACCCTAACTGATTTTGCTTAAAACCCGTTTTGGCCCGCATCCATCTTGACCCGACCCGTTCTGACCTGTTACCCAACCCGACCCAACCCGCCCATTTTGCTAGGCATAGTTAAACATGTTTGAGAAAGAGTAGTACCATATCATAGAATATCTCTTGAAAAGTTCTTATGTGACTTCCAATGCAATGTCATAACTATAACAAGGTCTTTACAAATTGAATCACCAAGTAGCCTCTCAATGTCAAGCACATCTGGTAACCAAATGGGAGAGCATATGATGTTTACGCTTTTCAACGTAATGCGACAAATGGATTGAGAATAAATTTTACTAAAAGCGTGGGTATTTATCATTAAAAAAAAAGACAGAACAAATCCTTTAGTAACTTGTGATCTTTATGCCACCTAAAGTAATACAGGTTCAAGTCTTATAAAGTATCTAACAAGTTGATTGTAAAACTAGATTTCAGTGTTTGCTTGTCGTTAAAAAAACATAGAAAGAAAGAATCCGGTAGGTATATAAGAACATGTCACACGTTGATAGATTAAGAAGTTTGCACCCTTGATTTCAAAGTCATAGGTTACTACTACTATTCACTTATAAGGTATTATATTTATTACACTGTTGAATTAGACAGTCACTATGAAAACATTATTCATATCATAATTTCATACAGCATATACATTATAAATATACCAAAAGCTTTCAAGATTGGGATGATGTATGACTCCACTCTTGATATAATTAATTTTAAAAATTTATTTTATAAATGTAGAAACTTTTAAATTTCCTCTAAATAAAAGCTGTTATACTACTACAGTTTTCGAAAGGCTGCAAATGTTCAAAACCTTACAAAACAAGTCAATAGTTCAAGCTTTCTAGTCAAGAAGTCCAATTTCAACAAACCACAGCATACTCCATTTTCGGTTAAGAAACTTCAAGCACAAAAGAAATACCAATTTGATTGACAACTCTGCCTGCCTCTGAAAGCATGAATTGAATACGGTAAGCAAATCAGAAAGAAAGAGGTTATTATATAAATATGTGAAGGAAAATAAATACGAACTGAAACTGATGAGAGGTTATGAACCATTAAGAGGAGCATTAAGAGACTATCAAACAACTGTTAACTTGCATAAGAAACTATTCAAAATAACGTCTTTTTTAATAAATTACAAAAAAAATAATAATAATAAATTTTCTTTCCTTGGCATTATTTGCCATATAATTCGGGAAAAGAAAAACATCATAAACCTCGTAATCCAAATCCACTTCTTGAATGAGGATGTGGAGACAAGCAATAATAATACACTTTTGGAACAATGATGGAAATAAAACCAGAGAGAAAATATGTAGAATAACTAAGAAAATAAGAAACCGGCTTCTAGCCAAATGGTTATCCCTTTAGCTTCCCTGTGGGAGGTAACGGGTTCAAATCTCTCCCAAGGCGAAATAGGGGTCCTTGGGAGGTCAGGGGGTTTTCCGGTGCGGTTTCCTCCTGGGGTGGTGGTGGGGTCTCAACGGAGGTCATGGTAACTAGACCTTGGTGACGTGGCCTGGAAATCAGTGGTTCACACATTGAGATCAAATACCGTTCAAAAAAAAAAAACTAAGAAAATAAGATTTAAATTAATTTTTATATTAATTTTATCAAAACCGCATAGTTTTAAATAGTTTCACATACAAGTTAGATGCTAACATCCACATATCACATACAAAGGAAATTGACAAAAAAACGATAGAATCATATGCAAGAAAAATGGATTCCAAGCATGACTGTACAAGACGCATACCCAGTAAAAATCCCACTTAAAGTAGGGTCTGGGGAGAAGGATAGAGACAAACATTACCCCTATCCCAGTCGGGATAGAGAGGCTGCTCCGAAAGAGTCCCCGTCTCAAAGTCATCGTATGAGGTTAATCATCTCAACGCTTTTAACGATTATTTTCATAAAATAACGTTAAAATTAGGGCAATTTTACTTTTGCCCTTAAGGGCCAACACATATATAAATTCCAAGCATTACTGTATAATGTATATATCCCAAATGCTAAGAAGGAAGAAAATATTAAAAAGCCCAGGAATCAGCAAGCAAAAGGAAAATTACACACGTCTTTTACTGAGTTTTCATAGGTTTTATACAATTAAGAACATGAGACTCAATAATAAGAACAAGAGGACATAATCATATGAACTGCTAAAAAAGAATACACCATCAAACAATTAAAATATAATGCATCTCTTCTCATTTACAATTCAATAATTAGCTCAAGATCAATTGAACTGAAAACTATAGTGCTTTGCTGGCATTTTGATATGCTACAAGGACAGTTGCGAAAAAGTTCTTCCCACTTAAGTGAAATATGACAAGAACATATAACAGAAGACAGAAAATAAACAACTTCAAGAAGCACCTAGCAGAGTTACAAAAAATAAAATTTTAATTTTTTTTAGATATGTACTCTCATGTCCTGCAGGTTTCGTTATCAAGAACACTCCTAGAATGCAGGAGATGGAAATTACATTGAATGATCGCTATTTAAATCCCTCAAACAACAAGAGACTTTAAAAAGATTCCTGATATCATGACAGAAGCCCTTATTTTAAAAAAATATTTAGAGTAAGTTACCAAGATGGTCCCTATGCTTTGATTGTATTTTACTTTTGCTCCTAGGTTTCATAAATTACTCATACGGTCCCAAATTTTAAACAATGATAACAAATACAGTTCTTAGGTCACCAACCCTCACGTCCCTCACCTAAGGATTGTATGTGTTACAGATGGTTAAAGTTTGGGACCATATGGGTAATTTATGAAACCTAGACACCAAAAATGAAATACTCCCACATGACCATATCAACAATGTACTCTAATATTTATTGAGTTCTAGAACCAGTCTTGCATAAAATAACAAACAAGATACTTCATTTTTGCATGAATCATGCATACATTTTGATAAACAATGAACATTTTTCACTAACAAAATCATTAACCTCTTTACAAAATACAGAGCCTTTTTTGCAAGATGATTAGTCAGCAATAGAAAGAATTGTCCAAAATGGGAGCTAAATCGTCAAACGACTATGCAAAACAGAACAGAACATTCAAACAAATTTGATTTCATTAATAAATGCAACTAAAGTGATTCATTAATTTGATTTCAAACGACTATGCACTCGACACTCGCAAGAAATCGATAGCACATAAGTGAGTCTAGAATCCAGTAACTAAACAGAACATTCATAACAAAGTTTATTTCATTAACACATCAAAAACAAGAATTATGTAATAGTCAAACTCAAAGATATGATCCAAAACAGAACATATGAGCTGTTATTGATCCAAAAGTAATAAATGCAACTAAATTTCAATAAACAAACTAAACCATACCGAATTCATCAACCGAATCTTCAAAACTGCCTGTCAGCAGCCTCACCAACAAATGGCAATTTTGGAGTTCGCCCCAAAATCGAATACCCGAACGTATAAACAAAGCACATAACAACGAACACAAAAATTGCATTATGGCTCATCATCACAATCTTCCCCCCAATTCCATGCGGCCCCGGATTGAAAATCCGCTGAACCAACATAGGCAAAACCAGTAAAACATCAAGCACCACCGCCTGCATCGCATTGAAACGAGCATAACGACTAACATTGGTGTTCCGAACAACCCCGATGTATAGCAATAGGAATGCGAGGTAGCTAGAGTACGGAACCGAACGGTAGAACGAAAGTAATGGGAGTAAGGGTTCGAGAATTAGGCCTAGGGTTTTAGGGTATTGGGCGAAAAGGAATCGGCCGTATTGGAGGCCGTTGAAAAACGGGAAAAAGTAAGCAGCGGCAGATATTAGCCTGTCGGTGACCGGAGTTGTGTTGTAAGAGGCTGAGATCAGCTTTCGGTGTCGTGATAGGGACGAATTTGAGCGGAGTGATGGTAGTTGTGGTGGCGATGATAAGGGGTTTGACCTGAGGGGGTGAATCACGATGGTTGACCGAGAGAGTTTTTGTCGTGGTGGTGGTGATAAGGATAGACGGAGGAGAGGTATGGTGGCCATTTTTGCCGGTGAGTTCGTCGGAGAAAAGGCAGTTTTAGCGAGAGATTGTGCGACTTAAGAGGGATTTTATGTAAAAGAAAAAATAAATATGTTAATTTTTTTAGAACATCAATTGATTTAACGGCAAAATCGTTGTATCATGATGTAATAACTGAGTATCAAAACCTAAGTCTTACACTTATGTTACAATTACAGCATTTTTCAGTGGCATTAGAGAGGCTCCTAATGTTGCGATTGCAGCGGAGGTTCCACCTAACCCTCCTGACGGACCAAGTTGGTTGGGGTCGAACACTCGTCAACCAATTGTTCCAGGGAAAAACCTGGCAAAAAACTTTAACCTTGTCGCGTAAAACTAGGGGTGTGCTCGGTTCGGTTCGGTTTTTGGCTAAAACCAAAACCGACATATTGGTTTTTGGTTATTAAAAACCATTCGGTTTTCAGTTTTTCGGTTTTCGGTTTTTTCTTACTTTTTTACTTTTGTTTTTGTTTTTGTTTTTTTTTGTTCTCTTTCACACTTAATATTAAAAATGTAAGCATGTTTAACAATAGATAACTCATAAATTAATTGATCAAACACCAATTAATCAAAATAAAACTAAATAATTATAATCATGTTCTTAAATTTAAAAAAAAAAACAAAAGTAAACAATTAATTTTGAAATAATTACGATCTTTATCTTTTAAAATGGTAAAAATAATTTAATCCAAATCTTTATCATCTCAAATGGTAGACTCTTTATGTGTTTTTATCCCGTTAAGTAAGTATAAAAATAGCAACACACATATACATATATATATATATATATTAATTTTTAAATAAGATAACAAATCGGTTCGGTTATTTCGGTTTTTAGAATATGAAAAACCGAAACCAAACCGAAAAGTTCGGTTTCGATTTTTTTCGGTTCGGTTTTTTTGGTTAATTCGGTTCCGGTTCGGTTTTTTCGGTTTTTTGCTCATCCCTACGTAAAACACTTTTTGGCTCGGACACTGTAACACCCCGACCAATGGCGGAATCATCGGAGCGTACACGAAGTGTAGATTGTTCAAAATCACAGGGTGTTTATTGTACTAAATTCAAACTTTCATTACATCATAAAAGGAAATACTAAATCAAACATTTAAATTCTAAACATAATAATCAACTAAATCAAATCTCCTTGCAATGCCTAAGTAGCGTTTCCACCTGAAACATGTTTAAATAAAAAGGTCAACTATAAAGTTGGTGAGCTTCACAGGTTTAAGCACACACACCAAAATAGTTGAATAAATGTTTATAAATGTTATAAGTAATATGTGTAACCAAGCGATATGAAGATACAATATTGAATTAGTAAATGAAGCAGATCAACGAATGTTAACAGAATAATGTTTGACCATGGTAAGCATCGCAATGCTTGAACTAGTAACTATCACTGCGGGCTTCCCCCGAAGGGTAAATCAAACACAGTGGAATGGCCGGTCAATAGATCTATCATAGTCACTAGGGGTGATCAATGCTAAATGTTAACTAAAGTTCAACATGTATAATGTCATAAACTTGTTTCACATAAATTGTTTAAAAGATTTGATAACATGTTTCACCCCAAATAATAAAAGCATAAAAAGGGGCTATGAAGACTCACCTTGTATGATGAGCTAGTCTTTGCTATTGACTGATGCCAAGTTTGTAGTTTAAACAATATCCAATACATTATAAGTTTTCCTATACAATTTAAATCAAATGTAAGCTAGTCTGCTTATGTTTTCTATGAGATTTCCTAATACACTACAATATTGTATTAAATTACACATGTGCATGTTTGTAACTTAATTTGTTCTAAAAAGTTTTTTTTTTTTTTTTTTATGTATAACCTTTAAATGTTTTAAGGTTTATGCTTCAATCTTTTAAAGTTAAATTCATAAACGAGTTTAAATAATAATACTAGTAATAATAATTGTCTTTAATAATTCGAAGCACTTGTTTATAATTTATATATTAACCCAAAACAAAGTTTGTATTAAGGTAATTAATATTGAATCAACGTGTTTGTAATATTGTTAATTACCAAAACGACTTTATTATAGTATTTTCAATTGATAAATATTAAAATTTTGTAAGCGTTATTAAAAATAAAGTTAATAAATAACTTTAATAATTAATAATATATTTAATAGTTTATAAAGATTATGTTAAAATAAATTTATAAGTAAATATTTAAGATATACAGTTTAAATAATAAAATTTTCTTACTTTAATTAAAACTTTAATTAATGTTATTGTAGGATTCAAATGTTGTATAAAACTTAAATAAATTTATAGAATAACTAAAATAAAATGAAACAAATAGATAAATAAACTATTAAAGAAAAACTTATAAGGTTTTATTCAATAAATAAACTTAATAAATTTATAGAATAAAATTCCACATTGTTATGTAAACACTTGTTTTATTCAATAAAACTATCACTTTTTATTTATAAAAATTTTCTATGGAATTAAAACTAAAAAAAATATATATATATATATAATAATAAGCTTAAAACAAAAGATTACTCAAAATTAAAACAAAATGGCCCAGGCCGGGTTCGAACCCGCGACCTGGGCTTCCTGAGACTTTATGATAGTGGTGATAACCGGTTAGGCTAGAGCACTGCTTGCATTTAAAGAACCATTTCAAATACATTTAAACATAAAGCTTGTTTCTTCTCTAGTTCCAGATTATAAACAATGGAGCCCTAGATTTTTTTGGTTCACGAATTCGATCAGATAACCCACTGATTGTAAAAAAAAAAATGTTGGGGCTTTTGTTACCCTCTGAAAACCGAAGCTACTGGTATGTAGAACACTAACCTTTGTTGCAATTTGTTGTGATTTCGACTGGTGGTTAAGATGTTCAAAAACCGTGACTTTGGAGCTCGAATTCACGATATTGGTTGCATCTGAGTTGCTTTCGTTTGCACAGAGAGTTTCGTAGAGCTTAGATGCACGTTTGGGTGAATTTAATTTGATTATTATGCTCGTTTATATAGATTTCATGTTCGTGTTTGACTACGGGTATTTAGGAACGATTTTCGTATGAATTTGAAATTTAAACAACAAATTGGAGATGGTTATCGATTCCACGATGTTCGTAGTTGAAAAAAATTCAAACTTGTTAAGTTTTATCCGGTTATTATGGTTCTAGAACGAGATGGGTTGAGAATGGGTCAAAGGATGGATAATGGGTATCCATGGATTTAGTTGGGTGGGGAAGAAAGTAATACTTTCAGCAATTGACAAAATCAGCCCCTCCTTGTTTCTTTTATAAAATCAGTTTTTATTTTTAACAGATTTAGTCCCCATAGTTTTTAATAAATGTTTATATCAAGTTTATAAAATTCATAATAATTTTAATTAAGTTTATAAAGTTATTTAATTATTTATTGAATAAAATTTACATTTATAATTTATTAAAACATCATTATTTGTAAAAAAAAATTATAGCTTTTTGATAAATCCTTACTATTATAATTTTTTTTAATAAATCTCTAACCTTGAAATTGTCATTATTATTATCGTTGTATTTGAATTGTAACAAGAACAAACGTTCGAATTTAATTTTTTTTTTTATATTACATAATTTAAGTGGATGTTACAGACACAAAGCTGGGTGATATCCCGGGTCGCGCGACATTGCCATATCTCACAAAATTTTGACAACAATGAGAATTGAACCCACAACCTCGACTATAAAGTGTGGGTCCCTTACCACTACACCAAATCTTACGGACACGTCTATCTAGTTAATTTCTATTTTGAGTAATCTAAAAATTAGTCCTAAAATAAATTAACTCGGATTAGGCTACTTAACGGAACTTATGACTTACAATTTGCTCCTTACATTTAAGATTATTCATGTTTTTAATTTACGAAAATGTGTCTTAAATCAACTGATAAGGTTAGACATTAATGTTATGGTTAAAGTGTGAGAAAAAATCTTTTAGCACAAAAGTGTAGGGTAAGACTACGTATATTAAAGTGATATGACCCCTTTTCAGACCCTACGACTCAAACTAGCATGAGCTAAATAAAACATCGAATATGTTCTTTTATATTTTTGGTTCATGGGTTAACAGACTTCACGCCACATGACATGTTAAAATTGTCATATTTCTAATTAAGTTGTGCCAAATTGAACACATTTCAATTTATGCCATAATTCTATCAACTTATTTAACTAGACTGCATGTTATTTGTGAATTGTGATTTGGACACTGATAAATGTTTAAAACATAGATGAATGAAATTAACAAAATCAAGGACAAACATCAGACAATCCCTAAAAAGAATAGAGCATATGTGCTGTTTATACTTGTTCTAAATACGTACATACTTCTAGATCAAATAAGTTAATTGTTGTTACTTGTTGGTGATAGTCCATGTTAAGGGCTAGAGGTGGGCAAACCGGTTTTTTTTAACCGGTTCCGGTCTACTAAGTCAACAACCGGTTTCGGTTCTGGTTTTTTTGCCCGCTTCTACTAAGGAAACATATAGAGATTGGCAAAAAACGGAACCGACAAACCGAACTGGAACCGGTGGGTACAACGGTTCCGGCTTTTCAGAAAAATTAAAACCTAAACCGGAACCGGTAAAAAACCGGTAGGAACCGGCAAAAAAACGGTCGGAACCAGTCAAAACCCAGAACCAGAACTAGTTCTTGACTAAAAAAAACCCGATTTGCCGCACTCACACTAGTCATTCTTGTCTTCCCTGTTTTTAATCAATTTCAGGGGTAGGACCCGAAATCGAATCACCGCTTTCATCTTATCCTCCAATTTTTCTTGAAGTCCTCTTCAGATCGGTAAATTAACTTTATTTTAGGATGTATTTAGTCGGCCTAAAAATAAAAGGGTTGTGAGTTGTGACGTGGTCGTGTTGTTCTGTTTGGCCCAATGTCGGTGTTCTCTTTGGGCCCAAAATACCCAAACATTCCCCAAAGAGAGAATTTGTCCCAAATAATTCTACATTTAAGTTATGTGTTGCTAGTGCCTAGTACGACACTAACACACAAAACATACCCTACAAGTACCCGGTTCATTTACTTTTTATAAAACTTTAACTATGTGATTTATATTTTTAGCTAATTAATCTATGTTGCCAAAAATTAGAAATTTTGCACATTGCTAGCAAAATACATAAAAATTACACATACATGGAATGTAAATTATGCTTATATAAACCTAATACGTATACTACCAATCCATGTATACGAAAGTTCATTTCGGATTCTAATGGGGCGTTCCATTTACGATTTTTTAAGTAATCAAAATATGTTGAAGAAAATATTGAAAGGGATGAAATTTACCTTGAAGTTTGCCTAAAAAACTTTGGAATCTAAATTAACTAATTTTTTTTGAAAAGAATCTAAACTTCTAATTATTTAAGTGACAAAATAACTATAAATGAGTTGAAATAGATCACCGATTCACTGCCACCACCCAATAGTGCAACTGTCACAGTTGTCACTCATCGTTAACTCTTGCACCCCTGCCATCACCTTCCGTTATTACCACTGCCGCCGCCGCCAGCAATCGATCATCTTCAAAACCATTATCTGTTATCGTCGCATTCTGCACCTGTGCCGTGGGTGATGAAGATGATGACAGGGACAGCAGTGGGGTTGGATTGTGCCATTGGCAGATATGAAGGGGTGGATATGCTTGGGCAGAAATCTATCAAAGGTAGGTCTAATATGTTTGCTTTGATGAAACAACAAATACATTATTTGTAACAGGTTTTCTTAGTTGCACATGGCAATAAGGCATTGCTCAAATGCTCAATTCTGATGAGTTTGGTATGTCTAGATATCCAAATATTCAGGGTTGTGGGAGCATTATGAACAATAAAAGGTCGCTAAGCAGTGATACATGTGAAACTGATATAATGTTTATGTTTCAAAAATGAAGCAGATATAACATGTTTAAAGTTAATCCGATGAAAAGAAAATCCACCCAATCTTATTATTGAATGACATGTTAATCAATTACACCCACAGGTGTCCAATATACTAATTAGATAAACGCAGAAAGGGTTATTTGACCTATTATGGCCCTCATCAAACACAATTTTGATAATTGAAAGAAACTGAATGAACCCAAGACCAGCTCTTACTTCTTTAACCCATATTATTCTTATCAAACACCATTTTGAAAGGATATCTCTTTTGCACTACGACAATTTAAAGGAACTGAATGAACCCAAGAACAGTTCTTACCTCTGTGACCCCATATTGTTCTCATCAAACACGATTTTGCTTGTAAAATCTTTGCATTTTTACATTTCAATAAACTGGATGAACCCAACAATAGTTGGATGAACCCATATGTTCTCATCAAAGTGTTTACAATTGATAATTAAAACAAATTGAATGTACCCAAAATCTCAACCTGAATCATTCAAAAGAACCTCTGTTATCTTTATCAGCCATTTGTGCAAAGAAAAGCTCACATGTATTATACCTAGATGGCATAACAATTCAATGACCAAACAATCAAACCTGTGTAGATATACAAAGATCTTAATGCTTTTCTTGGATTCCCATACAATCAGTATAGTCAAATACTAGAATCATAAATTTTTCACTAAAAAAGACTTTAAATTAAACATTAAGATGTCAAATAAGAAACCCTAATTAACAACCCAACCAAAAATAATGCCTCAAATGTAAAGCAAGCATGGTTATAGTTCACCAATTGATTCATCAACATCAAAAGCAAAAAAGTTAAAAAGTAAATGATACGCAATCAAGCCTTAAGCATCCACCATCAACAGCAGCAGATCAACGGTTGTTCGAATTAGGGCACTCCCTAGAAAAATGCCCATCTTCACCACAATTATAGCATCCACCACCTCCCCCTCCACGGCTACCACCATACCCACCGCCGCCGCCGCCGCCGCGACCACCGTACCTACCTCCACCACCGCCTCCACCACCGTTCTGAGTACAATCCCTAGCCATATGCCCGTTTTCACCACACTTAAAACAACCATTACCACCTCCACCACCACCACCACGTCCACCACGACTTCCACCGTTGTACCCGCCGCCGCCGCCGTATCGATCTCCACCTCCACCGTAACGATCTCCGCCTCCACCGTAGCGATCTCCACCTCCACCATAACGATCTCCACCTCCGCCGTAGCGATCGCCACCGCCGCCGCCTCCACCGCCACGAGTGCTTCCCTGTACAGGACCTTCATTAGGACCGGTCACATCAGCGGCCTTAGTACGGCCATCAGATCCCTGCTCGATAAGATACTCAACCGCTTCACCGTCGCCGAGGCTGCGGAATCCGTCGGTTCTGATAGACGACTGGTGAACGAAGAGCTCTTCGCCGCCGTCTTCAGGAGTGATGAAACCGAATCCTTTGGTGTCGTTGAACCACTTCACGGTCCCTGATTTCCGATCGCCGTCAGCGGCCATTGTTTTGAATCGAAACCCTTAAAACCCTAGAAACGAAAACCCCCCAAATCAAGTAGAGAGCAAACCCTACTCTCTCGAAACTTGGTGTGCGCATTGAAGCTCAAAGCGCGGTTATATAGACAAATTTGTCCGTGAATCAAATCAACGGCTAAGATCATTTCTATTGATTTATTCCTTCTTATCTTAATTTAAAACTTTAGCATTAATTAAAAAAATTCCAAATAATTAGTAACGATTATTTATTTAATAGAATATAAAACTTTAAATCAACTAGTCATTGCAAAAATGGATGTTTGTTCACACGGTAACACCCAAGAAATTCATGTAAATATTCTTGATTCGTTTCATCAATTATAACATTTGAATTAAATGATTTTAACATGATTATCAATAGTTGGTTATTTGATATACCTATTAATGTGTAGGCTTGTTCTAGGGTTAACATGTCAATTTTTTTAACAACCAACGTAAACCTTTTAAGTTGGTTGCTCAGGTAAACTTAATAACGAAAGACCACTCACACCCGAAACATAGACAACGCTGGTGACTCGGCTCATTCACCATTTTAAAGAAAAGTCATTGTCTGAAGACCCAATGTGATAAAACTTCTAACTCTCCTGAAAAATATTATTCAAATCGGTTTTATTTGTTCAAACATTTTATTAGCAATTTTATAGTTATTCTGGAACTTCCAAACCAAAGAAATGCAACAGGAAATGAAATGTCACCAATTGTTGAGCTAAACCAGCCTTTTACCCTAAAAAAGATTTCCAACTAACTGCTTCTTTGTGTTAGTTAACATAAGCTAACTGTTGTTGAAGGAATAGAGGTTGTTTCAGCTCTTGGAGTAAGGGGAGAAGTCTCTTTTCTAGCAAAGTCCCAGCAGGCTACCTCATCGTCCTATTGAATAAATTCGGCATGGTGTTCTATGTCTTTTGTTAGTGGGGATCTACTCCGATGCTTACCGGAGATAGGTGGGATGGGGATTGTAATTATTTATACCCCGCTGTCTCCGACATGGACCCGGTGAAATTGAATTCTCCGTGAAGATGCGGAGTAGGTTTGTTAATTGTAACTTTTTAAAAGTTGATTGATATCTTTATATGCATCAACCACGTCAAATGTTTACTTTTTGATTTTAATTGTGTTATTATTCTAATGAAGAAAAATTACTAAGCACAATAAATGGTAGATTGATCAAGAACAATTAACAGCACACAATTCAAAATTTGTTATAAACATATATTATATTATAGTTATCAACACCTATCAATTTTAAACATCATTCTTTTGCATATTGTTCTGATATTCTTTTATTATTAGGCTAGTTTTACAACAAAAATCATATATATGTCAAGAGTTGTTGCAATCCATTGTGTTATTGCATATAACTTATTTATGTGAATATTTATATGAGTAAATTATCGAGATGATATTTGTAGTTTGTTAGTATTTCACTTTTGGTCCTAAGTTTCATAAATTACTCATATGGTCCCTAACTTTACACATTCGTAACACATATAGTCCTTAAGTCACCAAATTAATGACCAAATTACCCTCATATAAGAGCTGTATGTGTTACAAATATGCAAAGTTTGGGATCATATGTGTAATTTATGAAAGCTAGGGATTAAAAGTAAAAACTGGCAAAACACAAGAACCATATCGATAATTTACTCTATTTATATTGATAATTACATATTAATATTTTAATTACAAGGATAACTTTATAATAAAGATAAATAATGCCTTCTCACATCCTTTTAATACTCAAATTTGTTTGGGTGATTCATCAAGTATTCAAGTTAAATGTTGATATTCTTTAGCCAATGTGGAGTAGCCCACTTGATAGAGGCTTTCATATTAGAATGGAAGGTCATTGGTTCAATCACATGCCATGATGTAATTATGATGTAATTTAGGTAAGAGTAAACTTAGCCGTTTAAGAAAAATGTTGATATTCTTCATCTCACCAATTCCCAAGTGGTTAATCATGACTCTGGGGTCGTTTGGTGGCATCTAAATCATTAAGTGCTCAATGATTAAGATGTCTGAATGATTAAGAGGGTCTGAACCATTAAGTGCTAAACAGTTAAGACTGTTTGGTTTAAATTCTGAATGAATATACATGATTACTATTTTACCCTTCTGAAGTTGTACATTTGAGTCCTACCATCTGGATAGAAGATGAACCACAGAATCAAACTAACAACGAACAAAATCATGAAATCAACACCATTTCTACATTCAAATCAATGCTTGAAGTTGAAGATGAACACAAAAACTATTGGTTCTTGCAACCACACAACAACTTGTTGCAAATTGTTGATTGTTCATCGACTTGCACACCAAATTATGTGTTTCAGAACATTGATTACACCCACGTTGAGTTCTTTTTAACTCCATCAAACCCACCCACGATTTCTTCCTTTAATTCGTTGAATGAAACCTTTGATCTTGGCTGTGGAAATGGGTATTCCAATGGTGTTCTACCCGGGTTTTGTGATTTGGAGTCGCAATCGCAAATTTGGGGTTTGAATTTGGGCTCAGATCCTCTGTTTTCTAGTAACCATTTGCTTCAACGGGTTGGAAATGTTCGGATCACTGCCGTTTCCGTTTTCCGACAATGGGTTTGCCAGAAATTCCTTGATTTTAAACTGGTCAAAATTGCTCAAACCCTTGGACGGCGGCTTTGACCGGCGGTGCAGAGGTGCAGAAGAAGGATTCCGGGCGGTGGCTGTGGACGTCTAGATTGGATTCCTTTGCGTTCTTGAGCAATTGGGTCAGATAGCAGGATGGAGCAAGAGTCGGAGGAGCAAAAGTCGAAGAAGGAGGATTCGTCAACTGGGAGGAGGTGGAGAAGCCCCTATCGTCGAATGGGAGGTGGAGGCACCGGCGAACGGAGGAGGAGGAGCCCTCGATGGTGAAGATATCTGAAAAATGAGATTAGGGTTGGGAGAAGATGGACGGGAACGAGGTAGGAACGTTCACCTCTTTATTTTTTCCCTTTCAGACATGTCCCAATGTCTGAACCATTCAGAGGCTCATTCAGACCTTATTTTCCATTCAGATGTGTTTTTATTTTTGAAACAAACGGTTTCAGATTCAGAACCATTCAGACCTGTTAAAATGCAAACAAACAACCCCTCTATTTAATTAATACATTTTAAAAATGATTGTTTTGTAACATAATTGATAAATTTTCTTTATTTGATACGGAGTTTTATAATTCAACCTTGAACTATCAATGCATAAGATTGTAACATTTTTTACTTCATACGGCTGAAGAAATTAGAAAGCAGAGGTGACACTTTTTCATGAAACTGAAATTTGACACTAATAAGACTCAATATTCAGTACTTAATTGATTCATTTCTAACTAAACATAGATTGCTTTGTTTAACTCATTAACTAAACTCATTGACTTGTTTAAAATTTATTATAATGTTAACAGTCAACCCATTTGTGACTCAATTAACACATTTATAAACTCGTTAACCTCCTAACTACCCATTTCACACAACTATTACAAGTTGATAACTTGTATTATTTTTTTTGAACAAGTGTTATTTAATTCTATTCATACTTATATTTTTTAATATTATTCTCTTGCCTAAATTTGAACACAAGACCTATTTTTTAAAAGACAATGTTGAAAACCTGTATATAACTCAGTAATACTTACAACATCTCTGATCTCACAAGCTGCCGACTCATATGTATTACTTGTGTGTTTGATAAATGAGTTACATGATTATGAGTTTGCCCGATTTACAGTCATATTGATTCATAATTTCAGGCTGTTGATATGTAAACACGGGGTCATATTGGCTCATCATGTCAATTTGTTAATCTCTCAACCCAATATCATATGAGTGTCATGGGAGGCACTGGGGAGGGGCAAACCCGACCTCTGTCCAGGACCCATTTTTTTAAGGGCACAAGAATTTTAAAAATTCTTCTTATATTATATACTAGGCTATTACCCGTGTAAATACACGGATTGAATATAACATTTTAAAATTTTAAATGACGATATTTTTATATAAAATGATTAAATTATGTATTAATAATTACTTTAGATAATAAAACAAAATCAAAATTTTTAATAACAATAGTAATATATTTAAGCTTCTTGATTTGTAATAACTCAGATTTTTAAAAAAACAAAAGTTAAAAATCTAATTAGTTAGTTTTCTATCAAAAACCACCTATTTTAAAGCAAGATGATAAGGTAATATATATATTTTTTTAATTATTAAAGTTAAAAAAACTTAATTTGAAATTACCGTTGAACATACAAGACAAAAAAATGCAACTTTTATCATCATTTATATATTTTTCTGTTTATTTTTCCTTTTTTTTGAAAAAAAAATTAAGAAATTATTTTATAAATCTATTATTTTACGAAAATAACAAATTGAAATATTTCTTATTTTTTTAAAAAATTGATATTTATGAAAAAAAATATATTTTATAAACTTTTTAAAATATATTTTATAATAAAATTATTCGATTTAAATATATAAAATCTATTTTTAAATTTGTAAAATAAAATAATATCATTAGTTATTATTATAATTATTTAATAGGATAGATAATATAATTTATTTAATATGAGAGATAATATAATATATTTATTAAGAAATAATTAAATGAGTGTATAAAAAATTGACAAGTGGCATTATGACCTTAGAATGAGACAAGTGGCATTATGGCCTTAGAATGTGACAAGTGGCAAATAAAAATTTTTGTTTATTATAGTAGTAAGATATTTACTTACATTTAAAGATATAAAACCGAAAAAATACAAATTTATAATTCGTTAGGGGCATTTTTTTCTCGACTCTTCCGGGGCACTTAAATTCTCAGGACCGTCCCTGATGAGTGCCACCTGGACTAGAAAGTGGTGGATTGATTGTTTCTTCAAGAATTGATTGTGCTAATCATGGATAAGATTGTGCTAATTAAGGCATTGTGTTTTTGATAATCATGGATAAGATTCGTTAATCTGAATCCAAAATGTTTACGTACGGTGGCCAAATGAAAGAACTCATTGAAGATTATATAACGATTCCTAACTATATGCACGCTGAAATAAGAACAAAGAAAATAAAGCCCAAACCACGTATATTAATCAAATATTAAGCTCGAGATTGATAGATCTCCAATCTCTGTTTGGCTTCCAAAACAAGTGTTTCTAGCTGTGAATCTTGCATCATATGACCTTGTTTCAAAGCCCATTGAAGCACAATATGCACGTCTTCTTGAGCTAGTGTTTCACTATCGGGTACATATAGCGCGATATAGCAAAGGAGGATCAAGGCCGGTATTTGAGCCACTTGTTCCCCAAAATATGTTAGTTGAATCAAGTATTTCGGTGCTTTCGCCTCTAATATCGCCTTACAATGATTCACGTGCAAGTAGTTATCCGTGCACGCGAACTTGATCAATGCAATGGCTGCCTGTGCTGACACCTCGCTCTCCTTCTCGTCAAGGAGCCTTACCAAGGGAGGAATGATCCTTGTTTCAGTGGCCCGAAAGGTTCGGGCTAAGTTTCCAATCGACATGATGCTTGGAATAAGGAGTTCAGACTCTCCTTTGTTAATAATTTTAAGCAACTTGTCAACAACCTCACGACAAGTTGGGGATGATGGCTTAAACGCTGAACGTCTCAGGTCAGCGTGACTTTCAGCCATCGCCGTGATTTCCATAAGCGCCATTATTGAATTGTATTTTACTTTGTCTTCACCTTTTTCCAAAAGTACCGTAAAACAAAGAAGTGCTCGTGATTCGGTTATGGTTTTACAAACTGAAAAGTTATCGGCACATAGATGCCATAGGGCTCGAGCCGCCATGGCCTTCATTTCAGTTTTTGTAGCCGGATCTTCGAACTCCCTCCGTTTAATGCTTTCCCCCGGCAATGCAACCCGTCTTTTGCTCTTTTCTCGTCGTCGTCGTGAATGGCTTGGGGATGTCATGGTCACGACATGGTGCATTTCTACTCCTGGTCGTGCAACATGGCTCTTATCATCATCGACTTGCTCGTTTCTATCATCTTGATCGTCATTGACTTGCCCGTATTTAGCGCCTTGATCGTAGTTCGCCATGTCGACAACCGAAGCCATTTTGGGCTTTTTGGCAATGGCGTACTTGCTATGTTCTTCAATCGTCTCGTACGCTAAATGACTCACAAGCAACCGAATTGCGTTGTTCTGCAAGAACCGTTCTTTGCACGATGGGTAGTTCGCGACTAACTCCGACACGGCCCACGCCACCACGATTTGAACTTTCATGTGCCCTTCTTTTAATATTTTCGAGAACACCGCACAAACGCCAGAATTAACGATTTGTTCGACGCTCTCTGCGTCGCGACCGAGCAAACCTATTGCTCGAATCGCGCTCTCTTGACCTTCCATCCTCCCTTCTTTTGCTAGCTTCAAAAGTGGCGGAACCCCGCCTTCCTCGATGATCATCCGACCGTACCGGTCGTTGTCACGAGCCAACGACACAAGCGATGCGGCTGCATCAGCCCGGTCCTCGACCGTACCACAACATAGAATCGCGATTTGCTCCCACACCAAGCATAAAATTGGCTCATTTGCGGCAATGGGCGGTAATCCGACATACTCGTCATCACGCTCGTTCGCCGGCGTTGAGACACGAAGCAGCCACGACACGTCTCCGACCGAATTCTCGATCAGGTTCGATTGTTTCTTGACACTCCCTTTCGGGATGAACGTATAGATTCGGCTCAACCCGTTGGCCCGGCATTTGATCACAAGCTGAAGCGTTCTATCCAAAACCTGCTCGGTATCATCAATGATCCGGCGAGTGGGCCGTTCATAAAGATCATTACTTGCACGAGCTGCCTGCCGGAGGAGGGCGGTGAGCTTTTCAGTTTTGGTTTTGATATCAGCACAATCTTGTTTATATGAGCAAGCAAATTCTGTCTCTTTTATAATCTGGTCCGCCAATTGAATCGGTCGTGCTATGATCTGTTTCACGATGTCCGCCATTACCTCCGGCGGACCGCCTCCGTCTTGTTCTTGAAATCTAGAGATGAATGTGAAGGATTATATGTTGATTTTGATGGTTTCAAATTCAATATTGATCTTTCTTGAGAATTAGGATATGGGTATTTGTGATCATCAAACAGAATTGTTTTAGATTTGTGTGCAGATGTTTTGTTTTCAAGAAATGACCGGAGAAGACGGCGGCCCGCGGCGGCGATGGTGGCAGAGGAGAGGAGAGGGAGGAGGAGATGTTGCAGAGGGTTAAATGAAAATTATATTATATTTTTAGTTAAATGTGTTATTGGTATTTTAATTTCGGTTATTTTGATGTGAGGAAGGGTTAAAAACCACATGTTTATAGGTGAGTAATGGTTGGTTGGTAAAGAAACGAAATGACGCGGTGGGATTTGTGGTCAATAAAATAAAATATCAAAATATGGGAATATGTCATGGTAATTATATTTTTTTAAAAAGAAATTATGCTAGTTTTCAGACGTAACAATAATATGATAAAGAATAAAAAATAAAAACTGGGATTTATTAAAAGTTAAAAAAGAAAAAATCTTTATGCGTAAAGTTTTGGTCAATATTATTACTATATAAGTTATAATTGTTATTAATATCATTTGAAATTTCACAGACCAAATCACTAATTTTAGTACTAAAACCTATGGAGGAATTACGTATATACTTTGATAAATTATTAAATTGCATATCTTAAACAAAACTTTTTAATGCAAATTTAGGAAGTTTTATATATAAGACATGGGCCATGGCCCATGACTGAAGACTAATAATTTATTGTTTTGGACTTTCCTTGCTTCATGGCTTTATGCTAAGATAGAAGATGCACATTTCTTGTTTTTATGGAAGGTGGTTCTGGACTTCTGGGTCTGAGTTGGAGATTTTCAAATCAAGTACAAGCAGTTTCGGGTCTAGGAAAGAACATGTTTTTGTGTCGGTTTAAGTCTTGTCATCTTTTAACTCCCTACCCATATGAAACCGGTTCGGGCCAGGTTGGAACCAGCTTGGGTACTAAAACCAGGTATAACCGGTCCTTGTATAAAAAAAATTAACTTTCTAATATTTAAAAATTTAAATAACATAAATTTTATTTTTAAGAATTTACAAACTAATATTGTATATTTAAATAACATAAATTTTATTTTTATTTGTTTTAAGAAATAAAAACTAATACTTGATAAAAAAAAAACATAATTTTACAAACTACTCGAATTCAGCAGAGGAACCTTCATCCGTAATGGATGAATGTGATTGAGCCACCATAAGTGTGTAAAAAATAATAAGAAGAGTGGTTACAAAGAATAACACGAGTGACTGAGGTAATTTTTTTTGCATTTTTTTTTTGTTTTTAGAATTCTGGTTTGCGTTTATAAGTTGTGGCTCATCCAACTCTTTCAATACATATTTATACTAACTTAGGAGGATAAAATGCTACCATAAGATTCGAAAAAAGGTAAAAAATGGTTAGATTTTTGAGTTTCAACGGCTAGTTTTTTTTGGGGAGAAAAGGCTAAAACTGGTTCTGGGTTTAGTTTTTTTGGGGAGAAAAGGCTAAAACTGTTGTCAGAAAACCTAATCTTGGGTTCGAATCTCTTCAAGAATAATTGGTTTTAAATGAGCATGGTGTTTTCATAATGTATGTTTTCTCTTAGATGGTGGAGACAAGTTATCAATTTGCTAAGTAGTGCTTGATTTTACGGTTTAAAAAATATGATGTTTGTAATTGTATACTTTTATTTTCTAGTTCTGTTGTGGACATAGTACGACCATTAGAGGTGGGCAAACCGGGTTCAAAACCCAACCCGAACCGGGTTCAAAACCGGGTTCAAAATGGACCGGGTTCGGTGGAACCGGTTTTTAGTTAAACCCGAACCGGTTTGGAACCGGTTTCACATTTGTAGATCTAAACCCGGTAGAACCGGGTAGGGTCGGGTCGGGTCCAGAACCGGGTACACCTACCGGGTTCAAACCGGGTTCGGTTTAAATTTTTTTTTTTTTTTTTTTAAATTTGAATACATAAATAAAAAAAATAATATTAAAAACATTCATTATTATTTATAATAATTTACAATAAATTACATACATAACTTAAAAATAAAAATAACTTTTAATACATTGATTTATATTTCAATTATTTAAAAAAAAAGACATACATAAATAAATAAAAAAATACTTGATTTAAGAACATGAATAAAAAAAATAATGATATTAAAAAAATTCATTATTATTTCTAGTAATTTTACAATAAATTACATACATAACTACATAAGTACATAACATAAAAATAAAAATAACATATTTAACATTTATTTCTCTTTTAATTATTTAAAAAATAAAAGACATACATAACTTAAAAAGATAAATACAAATACAATAACTTGAAAACATGCGTTTTATTCCGTGCTCGTTCCCGCTTGCGTTTGCGTACGTTTACGAGCACGAGCTTCTTGTGCAAGTTCTTCATCGGATATGTCGGGAGATAATCCTTCCTCCACCTCCTCTTCGTGTACCCTTGTTTCAAGTTCGATTTCATCTTCGAGGTTTGTTATGTTTTGAATTCGATCGATCGCGTCCAAGTGATCTTTTAAGCAAATACACATCTCTACTGATTCCGGAGTAAGTCTTGTTCTTCGTAAAGATAATACCCTGCCACTAAGAGAAAACGCAGATTCCGAAGCTACCGTAGAAGCTTGGACGGTTAGTAAATCACGTGCCATAGTGGATAGAATCGGATAATCGGATTCCTTTCCTTTCCACCATGACAAAAGGTCTAAATTGTGATAATCCTCGGATTGAAAAGTGGAAACAAAATCTGTTCCACTGTACCTTCCGAGCTCACTTGAAGGGGTGTTACCCCTTTGTCGTTTTGCCGTTTCATTACGAACGGTATTAAATAAACTAAGAAGCGGATCACGAGGTCTACTACTCGAGCTTGATGCGCTCGTGCTCGTACGTATGTTTATATTAGGACCATATTTATTTAAATAAAATTCATACATACTTTGTAAACTTTTTTGAAAACTTTTTTTTGCATCATTTGAAAAATTTGGATCTTCTTCATGAATATCCAAATTATCATTTATTTCGTCTATCAAACATTCAACTCCCGTAACATTCAAAATTGGGTTTAAAGCAGCGGCACAAGTAAACACGGGTGGTAAATCTTTAAAATATTTCTTTAATTTGAGTTTCATTGGACTTATCATTTCTTCAAACATTTGGTTTTTCATTTCAAAATTTTTTAAATTTGACGTCATCAAATACAATTCTGGTAACACCAATGGACTAGTAGGATAATAAACCCCTAATAATTTTGTAGTGGCGGTTTTAAAAGCTTCAAGAAAATCTTTTAAATCTTGAATATTCTCCCAAGCTAAGTCCGAAAATTGTTCGGCGTAACCACTTTCACAAAGACTCGTATGAAATGTTTGTAAAGTTGCTCTTTGTTTTAAAGCACTTTCAAACATTTTAAAAGTGGAGTTCCACCGAGTAGGTACATCCCAATTAGGACCATAACAAGGTCTGTTCGTATCTTTACACAATTTTTTGTAATCGGTAAATGTTTTTCTACTTTTTTTAAAAACATCATGTATCATATTTCTAAAACCATATTTGAAAGTTTCAAGATTCGGTGAAGAAAGACCGTCTTGCACCGCTAAGTTAATAATATGTGCTACACATCGACTGTGGAAAAATATACCATTGCAAAATGGTGTGTATTTTAATTTTAATTTTTCCACTGCAGCAGTGTTGTTTGAAGCATTATCAAATGCTATTGAAAATAGTTTATTTTCCAACTTAAATTGTGTTATTACGAAATCTAATAGTTGAAACAAATATTCAGCCGTATGTGGATACGGGAAAAGTTCAAACGCAATCGTACGTTTCATTATTTGCCACGAAACGGGATCCACCCAATGGGCGGTGACGCAAATATACGATTCCGGTAAACCATGAGGTGCAGACCAAACGTCTGTAGTTAAGTTTACACCAGTGTTTAGGTTTTCAAAAAATAAGATCAAATCATTTTTTGCCTTATTCCACATTTTTAAACAATGACGCCTTAGCGTCCTTCGACTTACATGATTATAACGAGGCTGAAGCGTATCTCGAATCATGTTTGTTAAACGAGGGTTGTCGAAATGTTCAAATGGCAACGCCTCTTGAATCACGAACTTCGCCATTCTATCACGAACCTCGTCTACGTTGTAGTGAAAAATTCCACCATCATTACTGATTTGTGTTTGTTGACTTTCTGGATCATTCTTCAACGCCTTGCAAAATGGTTTGGTAATATGTTTCTTCAAACTCGTGTTTGATTCTTTTGCAAGAAGCATACCACAATACTTGCAACGAGCCTTTTGAGACCCATCACTCATCTCAACTAAATCCCAGTTACACCATATTTCCATGTTCCTACTATGCGTAAGAACACGGACAACTGTAACTTCGGTGTTAGAACCTTGACCAACAGAAGATGTAGAGTGAGCCATTGCTTTAACAAGGTTATACTTGTTTAAAATACGAGTGTTGAAAAAAATGGATCGCGAAACAAAGAGTGTAAAGCAGTCGGGTGTACGAAACGAGAGCGTTTTTTGCTTAGATTGTTCGTTTTCAAGTGTGTAATCAAACTAAACCAAGCCACAACAATTTATACTAAGTTTTGGACCAAAAAACATTAAAAAAACGGCTAGAAATCGGTCCAAACGGCTAGTTCAACGGCTAGAACTCGAATTTTTTGTTAAAACGGTCAAAACCGGGTTCAAACCGGGTTGAAACCGGGTTCTAGCTACCGGGTTGGAACCGGTTCGGGTTGGAACCGGTTTGGACCCGCCTGAAAATTTCAAATTCGAAACCGGTTAGGAACCGGTGGGTTCTACCGGGTTGGAACCGGGTTGGGGGTAGACCGGGTTGGAACCGGGTCCGGTTCCGGGTTGAACCCCGGGTTCGGGTTTGAAACCGGTTTTGATGCCCACCTCTAACGACCATATTGATCAAGTGGACCATGTAAATACATGTGTTTGTTTAGCTATTTTTGCACATTCATTCTATGTTGACATGTTGGTACAAGTGTATGACAGGCACATATCAATAATAATATGCTACAACCCTTAAACATTAATATGACATGTTCTAATACCAAATCTCACGTAATGACATAATCGGTCATTAAAGTTTATCTAATTTTATTTGATAAAAATACAATTGTATTATATAAAGGAATTTTCCTTTGTTGCATAAACTAATTTCACATACTCTATAAAACGACACCCATAACAAATTGTGTTCTATATTCTTATCAAATCTATCAATTGATAACAACATAAAGGAAATCCTGGCTTCATATTCATCATTCAAGATTGTAATTTTTCGAGTAAGTTTTATATAATTTATATGTATTTTCCATCAGCCAATTTCAGAGATTCGTTCAACATAACAAGCATATAATGTTTAAACATTGTTTTTCTGAAAGATTTGATCTTAATTACTAAATATGAGAAAATTTAAAATACAAATGACGTTTTGCTTGTGAAATACACAAACTATGTGTACAAGAACAATTAACGCTTACATAATAAAATCACACAGACTTTGTACAATTCACATAACAAAAATGTCTTTTTATTTAATCAATTTTTCTTTTTTACTTCTAGGTACAAATAATTCTTGTAATAAGTTAGCTATCATATGCTTGTTGCTCAAAATCACCAAATAAATAACAAATGAATCTCATATAGTTCCAAATTACGTACAAGGCACTCATTTTTGTTATCTTGTAGTAACAATAACTTCTTGTTTTTCGTTAATTCACACGCAAATATCGATCCCAAAGAACAAACAAAAAAGACAAAAAGAATCACAATTTCATCGTAACAAAATGCACAAATAAATTTAATTCCAAAACATCATCAAAAACACAAGAATCAACAACAAAATCAAACACCATAAACTTTACACGAAACATTCTTATTGCAAAAACATATCTTTTTACAAACAAAAATGAGACAACAAAACACAAATCACTAAACCAAAATGTGCACTTTAAACATCAAATTAACCTTAAGCTTTGCCTTCGATTCTTGCCAACGTAAGACCAACACAAGCATCAACAAAATCTTCATCAATAAAATCGGTTGAGAACACTTGCAACCGGTCCGCGATGTTTCTTGAAAAACATTGTGTTATAAACAATCTTGCGTACCCGTGGATCCGGTTCGTCACCGGTTTCACACATAAAACCGGGTTATCCGCTTGTGGTGTCACTGTATTCTCCACCCGATAAAAGTATTTTCGAGAACTCACTGGCGCTTGCTGACTTAGGTACTTCAAATTACTCTCGAATTTTGTCGAGGGCAAATCGGTATCAATCCAATTATCTTTCAAGTAACCCGAACTCCAAAACGGGCTACCCGGTTTTGGCGGGTCAGATTTTTGAGGCTTCCAGATGCATATAATTCGTTTCGGAAGAATCTCAGAAACAGTCTTTTGGAATACTTGATCATCTTGATGGATCAAGTATTCCCCAAGTTGTTGCTCCAGATACTTCTCAAATTCCGGAGGGTCGTTGTGTCCAAATTCGGTTCGGATCTCAAGAATTATTATTTCAGATTCTGTTTCTGAAATAAACTTTTTGACGTCGTTGATCACGACGTCAATACTGTACGTGGCCAGTATGCCATGACAGACTTTCTGGTTCTCGTTTACCCGGATATCAAGAAGCCGGGTTCCGAGAACGAGTTGATTGTAAATGGAGAGAGATTGACACTGTGCGAATGGTCTAGAAACCATCCTGATTCCGATCTTGTTGGTGCCGGAATCATGTGTTCCTGGCCACACAATCTTGTTCAGGTGTAGCTTCTCCGGGTTAAGGCCGGAAATCCAGTTTTTCCGGTCGGTGGGGTGGTGATCGCAGCCCGGAAAGTTGCAACCGGAGGTTTCTTCGAGTTCCCGTAGAGTTTTTTTCTCGTCGGCGATCTGTTTCCGGCGTTCCACCTGTTTAGACCATTGAGCACCCATTTTCTTTTTGTGATGATTTGATTGGTTTTTGTGGGTTTTAAATATATTATCACATTTTAATATTATTTTAGGCCGTCTTTTTCTTTGTTCTATTGATTGCAAAATTATCATCTTAACTTGTTAACGTGTAACTTCTCCTTCTAAGCATTTTCATATTTCATAAATTATTAATATGGTCTCAACATTTAAAAATTTATAACACATAAAGTTTTTAGATTTCACTCTTGGTCTTAAGATTTCGTATGTCCTAAACACAATATATGTTATACATGTCTAAATATTGCTACAAAATGTATAATTTATGAAACATGTTGAGACTATTTGAGTAATTTATTAAACTAAATGACCAAAAATGAAATGCAAACAAACCATAAGGACTATCGGCAATTTAGTCTTTGTTTAATGTTGGTACAATTGTAAACACCTGACTTTTGTAAACAAGATTTCAGGTTTAAATTCAACTTTCATATGTTTTTGTAAACAAGTTACGTTTTACATGTTATTGGTCAGTAAAGTATTCATGTGAACATGTTAATTTTCGAATAATGAGTTTTTATGATTACATAAAAGAAAAACAATATGAAGATTTGTGCAAGGAGGGCTATGATGATTAATAATTTCCGGCATAATCATATTTTAGGACGGAATACAAAATGGCTATGTTAAGTTATACGTAGAGCTTGAAGAGTTGTACATTTGTAATGATTTGATAATGGGATTATATAATTTGATGTTGTGTGGTTGTGAGTTGTGACCTTGTGGTGGGGTTGGTAATGAAAATGTATGGTTGGTGTGCCGACACAATAGGTATTATCAAATGTATGGCTGGCCCAAGATAATCAAGCAAGTAAGGGTGTTCAACGGTTCGGGTTACGGTTTAAACGGTTTATTCGGTTCGGTTTAAACGGTTTTGCAAATTTTTTTACCTCAACCGTAAACCGAACCGAACCGTATTCGAGATGAGGTAAACCGAACCGTATTCAACCGAATTCAAATAGGTTCGGATTCGGTTAATAACCGAACAACCCGAATTAAACCGTTTACAACCGTATTCAGAAAAATGGGGGAAAAAACCCTAATTAGATAAACCAAACAGAAATTGTTCTAACTTTTCAAACATGTCTTAACGAATGCAATCACATTTATGGAAACTAAATTATCACAATTCGAAACTAAACTATCTAGACTCTATGAAACTCATAGAAAAGGGATCGAGCTAGAATGGAGATTTGGAGCCCAGATCGTGAAAGTATTTGATCGACCAGTGCAGATTGGAGATTGACGATATGAAGCTCTGGTGCCAGTCGAACGAGTGCAGCAGATGAATGGTGGAGTGTAGAATAGCAATCGATTGGAGCTTGTAGTGGAGAGTTTGAGATTTCGATTTTGGAGCCTTGGAGCAAAGAACGGCGACTTTTCTTTTGGAGAATAAAACAGGATCACTCAAATAAAAAATAAATAAAAAATAATAAATTTAAATATTAATTCGGTTTAAACGGTTTAAACCGAATAACCGATTAAACCGAATTCAAAAATATAGGAGAACCGTAAACCGACCCGAAAACCGAATTTGTAATACGGATACGGTTTAAACCGAACCGAAAAACCGAATTCGCAATTCGATTCGGTTTATTTCGGTTACGGATGCGGTTCAGATTACGGTTTTAAACGGTTTTCGGTTATTCTGAACACCCCTACAAGCAAGTTAAAATTTCTAATGATGCATATTATGCAAGTAGAACATATCAAATTAGTTTCTCGTGTTTCTATAATATTAAACATTTATATAATATATTTTTTAATTATATCTCTTTTCTTTTTTCTTATTTTATTTAATTTAATAAATAATATGATTATATTTTTTATATTTTTATAAAACATCACTAAAATATATGATATTCTAATTAAAATATTTTTATTTAATATGGGTAATACTTTAGTTTTTAACCTAGTTTAAATGTATATATAATTATAGAATCTTTTGAATGAATATGTAATTTGATATATGAGAAACGAATAAAAAATGTTTGATAAAATTAGTGCTAAGGGAATGATTCCTTTCTAAGAGAGTAATATATCAATGTAGAAAAATGTTAAATTTATAATCAATGTAGTTAAGAATCAAAAAGTAATTTATAATAAAATAATTTAAAGAACATAAACTTAACTTTCTTAAAGTAAAACAAGGCTATTTTTTATGCCCTTAAACCATACAATATGATTCTAAATGTTTTTGTAAACAACTTGTTAGCTATATAATTATATGCATCTCTATTGTAGAATTAATTTCATAATTTAACATGGTGATAAGAAGCTATAAATAAAAACAAATCTATCATTTTTGATAGATTGTGATTATTACCAATAATGATTTTGTCATGAAGGAATACTGTTGTACATTGTATAAAACTCAATGTGGTTTGAAAGTGGATACTAGATTTAAGATTAGAGGTTATTATAAAATGTTAAGTTATTTCGTTAGATGAGTATATAATGACCAAAATGGAGTTAAAACCCAAAAACAAAAACAACACACAAATTCAATATCTTTATACTAATAAATAAAAATAATCTTATTTCTCATATTTTAAATACAATTAACTAATAACTTTATGTTTCTCTATTCTATTAAATAACAATATGAAACAAATATATTAGAAATTTAAGATAAATTTAATTGTGTATAGTTTTTATATCAACAACTAAATTAATTTCATTTTATAAAACTGCTTATTTATAAATATAATTTTTGACATTTTGGTATAAATTTTAAAAAATAAGGATGCATTATGGATAGTTATTGTATCATCGATATAGTTTTACATTTTAATCAAATTCAGTATTTTAAACAATGAAATAAATTCTCAGTTTCAATTTTTATGAACTTTTTTTTTTCAATTCTAAATTTTGTTTACCATCAGTTAAATTATTAAATTATACTTTTATAAATTTTACAAACTAAAATATGATTTTATGGCTATGTAGGATCCAATTAAAAACAATATTCAATCACCATAGCTAAACATGCATGTTCAAGTTAATTATTTTATTTTGTTATCAATTATATTTATCTATTAAACTAATGTGAATTGAAACTTATAAGTCAAGTAATTTTTATTTTATTTTTATTTTTATTTTTATTTTCTGTACATATATGTTGGTTAATTTTTTAATCACTTAAGGTTTTTCTTGAAATGAGTTATATTATTGCTTATTTTAACATTTTATATGTTTTATAGATGTGGTGGCTTTAACCATTTTTTGATAAACAAGTAAATTTAAGTTATGTTTTATTTCTATTGTGCCAAATATTTAAAAATTAAGAGTCTAACATTTTTTGACATGCCCCAAACCTTCATCAATTACCAGAATATTAAAACATAAAATCCGTATGACTCGTATAAGTTATGCATGTCACATGTTTTGCAATCGGATATATTCATATATGATTGAAGTTTATAAAAGTCGTATAATTCAGTGATGCTAAAAAATTACAGAAGTATCAAAATATAAAGTTCTCTAATTTTTTTGAATGGTTTGGTACAACGACACCCAAGACGGGATTTCAATCGTCCCCTTGGATTTGTAGCTCTGGGGCGAATGCCCTAGCCCATCTAGGAGGAACCCCACACTGAGTAAACCTCCTGACCCTGTTTCAACAATTATACCTCAGCCCGGATTCAAACTCAAGACCTCTCATAGTAACTTAAGACCTCCTATAGAAAAGTCAAGAGATAATTATTATGCTAGAAGCTATCGGTTATAAAAAGTTGTCTAATTAAATAACCATAGGAAAGCCGTCTCGATTTGACATGTCCAAGGAACGGTTGAGGTGTCATTATTTCTATAGAAAAAGAAAGGTAATGGTTGGTCCCATGCATCTAGCCAATCAACATTACGAATTTATGCCACATTAGCATGTGGAAGTTTTTGGATGGATTGCAGCAAATTTGGAATTTGGAAAAAACACCTATGCTCATTATGATAGATTGTCCTCCTCAAAAAAATATCTATTGAGCCAGCTTATTTGTGTAGATAATAGATATATAGTAGTAATATTATGTCCATAAGTTTATCATCATCATAAATATTATAAACAACAAATATGCGGTCATAATCATAAAAGTAAACTTAAAAATAGCCATCAATAAGCTTAAACTTGCATAAACAGGTTGGTCTAGAACTCTTTTGAGAATAAATTAATATATAAAATCTCAAGGCTCTTTTCTTATTTTGTCTTTTAAACAACTCTATTCTTGCTTCCCATTTTGATTTATCAATATGTTATAATCGTGTGTGATCACATGTTTAATCAATAAATCATGTTATATGCATAGTAATGAAAAAGTTATATTTTTTAAAAGATTTGCGTCTTATGAAGGTCGAATAAGTTTGTGTGTTATGAAAGCTGATAATATGTTAGCACAGATAGTCGTCAAAATAAGTTTTTAAAGAGATGAACATGGATATGAAAATAATAAATTTTATGAAATTGATTTTTAAACCATTGTTTTTCTTTTAGTTATTAACTTTTAGACTGATAAATGTTAATTTAATTATTTAAGTATATTTAGTCATTTGAATATACTTTTATTAACTTAAATTGTAATTTATATTAATATGCTTTTACCATCTAATCCCATTAAATATTTGAAAATTTTATAAATCGATAATAAAAACAACTAGTATCACTTTTTTTTGAAAAATTTAGTAAACAAATTAATTTAGTGATATTTAGATATATAAATATATGTTTTTAAATAAAAGATAAGTTTACCCAGAAACTTGATAATTAATTTTACATTAAATTCATTTGGTTAATAATATGTTGTTTTATTTTCTTTATTTATAATCTATTATTCATGTCCCATATATATAATAAATATAATCCATAATAAATGATACGAAAGAGGCGAGAAACAAAAAATAGATAGACTAAATAATATATTATTTATGATCTATATTTATTATGAATATAATCCATAGTAAATGATAATTGAATATGAAAGAGGGAGAAAAAACAAAAAAAAAATGAATAGGTTAAGTGGGTGTTTGTTTTTTATAAAAGGTATACGCAGCCTTTTTTGTCTGTCTCACGCATACCACACGCAGACGCTGACATCTGCAGACTGTTTGTTTTTTTAGAAAAAAAATCATTAAAAAACGTCTGCGCGATGTCTTGTTGGTGTAAATGTGGACCAACCACTTCTAGAATCTTCTAAGGCTTGCAGAGACTACCCACCACCACCCACCCCCGCCGCCCACCGCCGCCGCCGGCCACCCTCCTTGACCGTCGCCGCCACCCACCCCCTTTAGCCACCACTGTAGCCCACCACCGTCGGTCATCCCATCACCTCCCACCGTAAACCACCACCAATTTATTTTAAGAGTAAACAGACGTTTAAAAAAACTCTTCTTCTTTCAGACTGCCAACATTTGATCCACTTCTTCTTATACAGATGTCTGCAGATGTGTTCCGCAAACTGCCGACATTTTACCTCTTAAAAAACAAACACCACCTAAATGATGCCAAGTATATTTTTTATTTATTATTATATCTTATATAATAAATCAAGGTTTTAGTTTTCTCACATGTCATACAATGAGCATGTTTCATTTTTGTTTCCCTTCTAAACTTGGAGCATTAAATCATTTATTAACACTCTTAATTAATAGTGATAATTAATAAATTTAACAAATTATTACTTTAACTTATTTTCTTATATTTAATAAATTATGTATACAAATAAATAATTAAGTCATGAATATCTTACACTTTAAATGTAGAAATTTAAAAATATTTTTAGAGTATATTGAAAAAAACAAATAACTAAACAAAATTAAATAAAATAGATACATTACAAACAAATTGTAAACTATACAAATAATGATTTTATTAAAAATGAGAATATTAGAAACCTAAATTATTTCATGTATATTCATATATTTTTTATTTTAACTTACTATTTTCATAAAATAATATAAAACTATTAAATATTTTTATTTTTTAGGTAACTTACAAAAACTAAGGACTTATATATATATAATTCATAAAAGTTAATTCTTTTTAGAGTAAATTACTAATTATGTCCTTTAAAAATATAGAAATTTGCTGGTTTCGTCCTTTAAATTCAAAAATTACTAGGAGAGTCCTTATTTTGAAAAATTTGCACTGGTTTTGTCCTTTGTCACTAACCCCGTTAACTTATTCCGTTAAAACCCCCATGTGCCAGTCACATGAAGGGTAAAATGGTCCATTCATCTTCTTCTTCCATAGCTAGGGCAATTTCGAATCGCCGGTGTTAAAATCCTCCCGGACTGGGGCTACGGCCGAGTCTACACCGTCGTGGTTGTCAACTACACATTCTCGTCTGCCGATTTCAACCTCACCGATACGATTGAGGTGGTGGAGTAGGCTCCCGGAAGCTTAAATCCGATGCAATTTACAGCTCCTCTGAATGGATTGCTTACCATGTGAAAATGTTACTGGAACCTGAGCCCACAACGAATCAGATGCAATTTAAATCCGATGCAATTTACGAGAACCTGAGTCCACAACGAATCCGTGAATGGATTGCTTACCATATGAACATGTTCGGGGAGAAATCACATTTCGTGATTCACGACGCCGGCAGCGTTCATCCGGATGTGATGGCGGTTCTCAGACCATGGGTGGAGAAGGGTTATGTGACGGTGCAGGAAAACCCTAGCTATGGAAGGAGAAGAAGATGAATTGACCATTTTACCCCTCATGTGACTGGCACATGGGGGTTTTAACGGAATAAGTTAACGGGGTTAGTGACAAAGGACAAAACCAGTGCAAATTTTTCAAAATAAGGACTCCCCTAGTAATTTTTGAATTTAAAGGACGAAACCAGCAAATTGCTATATTTTTAAAGGACATAATCAGTAATTTACTCTTCTTTTTATGTATTGTATTGTTATTAAATGTTAATATATAAATATTTTTACTTATTCAGGTAATTATATAATAAAAATATGAAAATTAACTTTAATATTGTCACACCCCTGCGCCGCGTGCGGAATCCACGGCGCGGTGACGTATGATCAGTTGAATCATGCACAAGTATTGAATAGAACAACCACAATGGATTACTACATTTCATAATGTTTAGACAGTTGATTAGTTACAGACAATCTATCTACCAAAAGTAAGACAACTACAGACCCAAAATATAGTTTACAAAATAAGACTCCAAACAAGACAATTAAACATTTAGGATTTAGTGAGTTTCTATTCCATCCTAGCATGTTTCTTCATCTTGTTCTATCTTAGAATGGTCTCCTTAGTTGTCCCTGAGAATGTCTTAAACCTGATTACCTGAAACACGTGAAAAGTAACTGTCAACTACAGACGTAGTTGGTGAGAACAATAGGTTTAAACATTTGTAAACATGAGTTATATGATATAAGACATAGGTAAGTTAAAGCATCATAAGATTCACACGGATGAGCTGCAACCCAAACTAACATCAAGTAAGAAAATGAATGTAAACAGTCCAATCACTGTTTGCACATGAGTCAACATATAACATCAAGTCCCAAACCACGTTTGGAGTTAGATAATATGTCAACAGTTTGAATAACCCATATGTAACCGAAATCTGCAGTTAGTTTATAAAACAGATTTAAAAACTAACTGCAGCAATCGGCCTGCCCCAATGTATGTGTCCGCTTTCCCTTGTTGTGATCACCCAGTACTAACGCTAATGAATATGATACTTGATGGGTTTATAAGTTTGTTTACAACAAATGACACCATGTTTTCTGAATCTTACTTTAACCGGATGTGTTAATGTCTTATTGAAAACCTGGATTTAACTCCACGAGTTGAATCCCTTGTTTATGTAACATAAAATGAATCTCTTGATTTGAATACCATGATGTGAACAACTTGACTTGAATACCATGTTTTGAACCAATGAGTTGAATACCATGTTTTGAACCAATGAGTTTGAATACCATGTTTTGAACCAATGAGTTTGAATACCATGTTTTGAACCACTTGATTTGGATACCATGTTGTGAACCACTTGTTTTGAATACCATGATGTGATGACCTTGTGTAATAACAAGGTTTATAACAAAAGAGTTTGTAAAATCCTTTAAAAGAACATTTGAGTAAAACTGTTATAAAACATTCCAAGAAAACATTATAAAATCCTTTTAGTAATAAGGGTTTAATAGTAAATAATTCCTTTGAAACAGTTGACAATTTCCTTAAACAGTTGAAGAATCACTTGGATTCATAAGATAAACCTGTAATATTTATGAATGCACATAAACTGTGCAATGAAACAAGATTGAAATAGCGGTTTTTGATCACGTGTTCCACCCCAAAACAGTTGTAAAACAGTAAAAGAGGGGCTAAAGTTCTCACCTGTCTGCAGTAGACTCTGAACTAAAACAGATAGCAAGTAGCAAACAGGACTTCTAATTGTTTCCTATAACATTGTAATCATACATAAGATATAGGATTTATAATTGTATAACTTTGATTCATTGATTAACTTGTGTTCACTTGAACTTGATTGTTGTGAAAACTTGAATGTTATGCTTTGAGTCATTTGATTGATCATGGGTCCAAGAAACTTATGAAATGTTCTTTGATGCATAATTCCTATGCATAAAATGATAAATGTTCTTGAATTTGATAGCCATTGTTTACCATTTGTTGTGAAAAGATGTTCAATTGATTTCAAGTCATTGTGATTATGAATTGATCTCTTGATTATGTTAAGTTGTCACTTAACCTCTTAGTGATCAATTCACAATATCATAAGCAATGCCAACACAATTGGGCCATAAACCCATAAACCATGGGGCTTAACAAGGCCATGGCCCAATTGAATGTGCTATTGGGCCAACAAACTTGTTTATGGACCATGTAGAATACCCAAGATCATATTGGGCCAACTTAAAGCCCCTAATGGACCGAGCTATCTCAAGTGTACATGGTTTAAGTCTACGGGCCAAGTTGTAAATGGAATTGGGCCGAGTATGGTTTAGGTTGGGCCGAAAAGAAAGTGGGCTGCCATTTGGGCAGCGAACCCTTTGGAGTTTAGGCCTAGGTTCGGCCAACTACATGACAAGGTTCGGCTCTATAAATTAATCAAGCAGGGTTCGGCCTTAGGTTTATGTTTAAGGTGGTTCGCGACCTGCATAGGCTTCGGTAAGTTGAGCGACGAACTAAGAAGGTTCGCCAAGGAGTCTGAGTTCGTCGACCATAACCATCAAAAGAGTTCGGCTAATCATGCCACGAACCATGCAGGGTTCGTGGCTTAGTCTCGGCTCATGCATGGCGACTAGGATTCGTGGGCATGGTTCGGCTGCATGGGGTTCGTGAGAGGATCCATGTATAGGGTTCGTTATCATGCACTCATAGGGTTCGGTATTAGAAAGTTCGTGAGTCTGATGAGGGTTCGCATAGGGTTCGACTGAGATGGGTTTGTGTGCAGCATGAAACCTCATCACAGGTTCGTGATGACCACAGGGTTCGGCTGACCATCCAGCGAACCAGAAGGGTTCGTTTCCCTTCGCCGGTTTGTCCAGAACAGGGTTCGGCTAGCGAACCTGTTACCCGCATCATCTTCATCACCAAACTTCTGGATCTAGACCACGATTCAAGCTATCCTAGCATCAAGGGGTGTGGTTGGAGGTGCGAAAACAGAATGGTGATGTTTTTAACCGGTGGTTCGTCGGGTTTGATCACAAACACAAATATAATCATGAAAACCCTCTTTTTCCGAAACTTCAAGCTCAATTACCTCGAGATTGGCTGGATGAAACCACGATATTCTTGTACTTTCTGGTAGAGTTTGTTGAGAGCTTCGCGTGGACACCAAGAACTCCGAAATCCGTTGAGAAATAAGCGAGTTACGCGCGTTTAAAGCTTGGTTTTTAGAGAGAGAGAGGGGTAGACGAACTATTAGAGAGAGAAAGGGTTGTTGGTGGAATTTATGAGCATTTAAGCCTTGTTCAAGGCTTTTATAGCTCGGGTGAAGTTCGGGTCCGTTTCGGTCGCTCGGTTCGCGTTTCCGGAACGTAACGCGTATTTTACGCGGTTTTAATTAAAATTAAGTGTTAAACTCATTAAAATGATGAGTTTCAAAATTGTAAAAATATAAAATAATTAATTTAATTATTTTTACTCTTCGTGTGTTGTCGGATCGTTAAACATTCACAATTTACGTGTATACCCGCAATCGCGTACGTTTTCCGATCGTATTAAAATATTTAAAGTCGTTTAATCGTAATTATAAGTTCAACATTCGTATTATTATGGATCGTCACCCATAACTATACTCAGTCTCGCTTACAGATTACGATCTTGGTTGAATTAATTAATTGTTATACTATTCGTCTCAACACTACGCACTAACACTAACCTGTTACACCGAACGCAGTATATGTATAGGGCTCACTCTCGCTGCCCACCACTGTTTCGATATAACAAGTTACTGTTCTTGCTTAGTGAAATCGACTGTAAATAGATAATACATACTTGTTTTCTGACTACTAAGATCCTGTAACACACAAGCACACATTATGAACATACTGAAACACATTGATTGAACTGAAACTGCACAGACACTGTTCTAACATTGTTTACACTACATGACTATATGCACAAATGTTACAGTCTCCCCTAGTTAAGGGAATTTCGTCCCGAAATTAACTAGCAGAAAATACTGTAAAAAGATGAGGGTACTTAAGCTTCATCTGGTCTTCACGTTCCCAGGTGAACTCAGCACCGCGTTTGCCCTCCCATCGTACCTTTACGATCGGGATACGACTGCGTTTAAGTTTCTTGACCCCATGATCCATGATTTCAACCGGACGTTCTATGAATTGCATGTTGTTCTGAATCTGTATGTCTTCCAGTGGAATCTGAACATCATGATCCGCCAAGCATTTCTTAAGATTCGATACATGAAAAGTATCGTGAACATTGCTTAGCTCCACTGGAAGTTTGAGTTTGTAGGCTACGGGACCAATCCGTTCCAGGATCTCAAAAGGTCCAACGTACCTTGGTGCAAGTTTCCCCTTCTTCCCAAATCGGACAACTCCTTTCCAGGGAGAAACTTTGAGTAAGACTCGGTCACCGACTTGAAACTCAAGTGGTTTCCGACGTCGATCAGCATAACTCTTCTGCCGATCCCGTGCGGCCTTAAGCCGTGACTGAATGATTGTGATCTTGTCTGATGTTTCCTGAATGAGTTCTGGTCCTACGACCTGTGAGTCACCAATCTCGGTCCAACAGACCGGTGATCGGCACTTTCTACCATATAGAGCTTCGAATGGTGCACATTGAATGCTCGTATGATAGCTATTGTTATATGAAAACTCAATGAGTGGGAGATGAGTGTCCCAACTTCCACCGAAGTCAATGACACAAGAGCGGAGCATGTCCTCAAGTGTTTGGATAGTCCTCTCACTTTGGCCGTCGGTTTGGGGATGATACGCCGTGCTAAGATTAACACGCGTTCCCAAAGCCTTTTGCAATGATTGCCAAAAGCGAGAAGTGAAGCGACTATCACGATCAGATATGATTGATGTTGGAGTACCATGACGTGCAATGATTTCGTTGATGTACAATGTGGATAGCTTCTCCATCTTGTAATCCTCTCGGATAGGGAGAAAATGAGCAGATTTGGTGAGTCGATCAACGATCACCCAAATCGAATCGAAACCTCTCGGAGTTCTCGGCAACTTTGTTATGAAATCCATGGAAATTTGCTCCCATTTCCATTGAGGAATTTCAGGTTGTTGCAGAAGTCCCGAAGGCTTTTGATGTTCTGCCTTGACCTTTGAACAAGTAAGACATTTTCCCACGTACAGTGCTATGTCTTTCTTCATTCCCGGCCACCAATAAGATGTCCTCAAGTCCTGATACATCTTGTCGGCTCCAGGATGAACTGAGTATCGCGACTTATGTGCCTCATCACAGATGAGTGTGCGCAATTCTTCAGACTTTGGAATCCACATGCGGCCATTGAGATATAACAACCCATCTGATCGAGGTTCTAGTTTCTTCTCAATGCCACAATCCAAGTCTGTTTTGAGTTGATTATCTGTTACTACTTGTTGTTGTGCAATACGAATCAAGTCTTTCAAGTTTGGCTGTGTGTTGATCTCCATGGCTCTTACACGAATCGGTTTGACTGGTTCCTTGCGACTAAGAGCATCCGCCACCACATTGGCTTTACCCGGATGGTAACGAATCTCACAGTCGTAATCAGTTAGAAGCTCAACCCAAAGTCGTTGTCTCATGTTGAGTTCTTTCTGATTGAGAATGTGTTGAAGGCTCTTGTGGTCTGTATAGATGACACATTTAGTACCATACAGGTAGTGTCTCCAAATCTTCAATGCAAAGACCACAGCCCCTAACTCAAGGTCATGAGTAGTGTAATTCTTCTCGTGAACCTTGAGTTGTCTTGAAGCATAAGCGATGACCTTGTCCCGTTGCATAAGTACACAACCAAGACCAAGGTTTGAAGCATCACAGTAGACAATGAAATCATCACTGCCTTCTGGAAGACTAAGGATAGGGGAATTGCATAACTTCTGTTTAAGAAGTTGAAATGCATCTTCTTGTTTCTGTCCCCATATAAAAGCTTGACTTTTCTGAGTCAATGTAGTGAGTGGCAAAGCTATCTTAGAGAAATTTGCAATAAATCTCCTATAATAACCTGCCAGACCCAGGAATGAACGAATCTCTGTTGGAGTAGATGGAGTAGTCCAGTTCTTAATCGCCTCAATCTTGGCTGGATCTACATGAATTCCATCTTTGTTTATGACATGTCCTAAGAAGTGAACCTCCTTTAGCCAAAATTCACACTTTGAGAATTTAGCATAAAGTCGTTCAGTTCTTAATAACTCTAAGACTTTCCTCAAATGATCCTCGTGTTCTTGTTCTGACTTGGAATAAATCAGTATATCATCAATGAAGACAATAACAAACTGATCCAAGTATGGCCTGCAGACTCGATTCATCAAGTCCATGAACACTGCGGGTGCATTGGTCAGCCCAAATGGCATAACCACAAACTCATAGTGTCCATATCGAGTCCTAAATGCAGTCTTTGGTATATCCTCATCATTTACTCTTAACTGATGATACCCCGATCGTAAGTCAATCTTAGAGAAGCAAGTTGCTCCCTGTAATTGATCAAACAGATCATCGATCCTGGGCAGAGGATATCTATTCTTGATTGTCAACTTGTTCAGCTCACGATAATCTATGCACATGCGAAATGAACCGTCTTTCTTCTTGACAAATAGAACCGGAGCTCCCCATGGAGAGAAACTCGGTCTTATGAAACCTTTGTCTAAAAGTTCTTGAAGCTGACTAGACAGTTCTTGCATCTCAGACGGTGCTAACCGATACGGTGACTTCGCCACTGGGTTTGCTCCAGGGACGAGATCAATTCTAAACTCCACTTGTCGGACTGGTGGTAGTCCAGGCAAGTCTTCTGGAAATACGTCTGGATAGTCTTTGATAACCGGTACGTCTCCAACTGCTTTCTTGTCAGGTTTATTTCCACCACGTGAGCTAAGAATGCATAATATTTCTTCTTCAGATACTTCCTCGCCTTGATGCACGATACAATCTTCAATTCGCGGCAGGGTTTCTCACCGTAGACTATCATCGTTTCACCGGACGGTAGGGGAATTCGAATAAGTTTCTCCGAGCATACGATTTCAGCATTATTCTTAGATAACCAATCCATTCCTACTACAACTTCGAAGCTTCCGAGAGTCATAGGAATGAGATCGATAGGGAAAAGATGGTCATTTAATCTTAGCTCACAAGCATTTATGATGGAATCTACAACTATGGTTTTACCATTCGCTACTTCTACAGTATAGGGAGCAGTAAGTGTGGATAGTTGCATATTAAGAACAGAAGCAGTATGAGCAGAGATAAAGCTTTTATCAGCACCAGTATCAAATATGATAGGGACATAGTGATTATTGATAAGAAATGTACCCGTGATGACTGCCGGCTCTTCACGTGCTTCAGCAGTTCCAATAACGAAAGCACGAGCAACAGCAGTATTGTTGTTGAGTTTCGGACACTGATTTCTGAAGTGTCCCTCTGCCCCACAATTGTAACAAACTCTTCCACCTGTAGCAGCAGAAGTTGTGGCAGCAGTTGTTGCAGCAGCAAGATGAGCAGATCGGCATGTAGCCGCCAAGTGTCCCATACGTCCACATTTGAGACACTTTCTGCAGGGAATAGTGGGTAGATGATGGTACTGGCATTTGGTGCAGAGTGGAAACGAGCCAGTGTACTGCTTTCTGACATTAGCAGGTTGTGGCATAGCAGTGAGGGGAGTAGCATGAGTAGGTGCAGCCGCAGTCAACGCTGCAAAGTTCTTGATTGTCTTCTGTTTCTTCTTCTTGGGATGGTGCTGTTCAGGCTTCTTGCCTTCTTCAATCTGTGCTCTCTTGAATCCCTTTCGGGTGAGCACTCCAGATTTACATACTCTTCAGTAAGAGTAGCACCAAGTTGAATCGCAGCTTCCAAAGTAGTGGGGTTGTTCCCCATAACAGTTCCTCTAACCACTAGAGGCAAGCCTTCGATGTATTTCTCTATCCTGCGGGATAGAGGAGTAACCAGATGTGGTACCAAAATACACAACTCATGAAAACGAGTTGTATACTTGGCATTTTCGCCACTATCCTGCACCAGATTCCACATCTCCACTTCCAGTTTCTTTAGCTCGTGACGTGGACAAAACTTTTCCACCAGTAAGTTCTTGAATCCATTCCATGGTAAGGCTAGAGCGACTTCACGTCCTCTGGTGTTCTTCTCAGAATTCCACCAGGTGAGTGCGCCCTTGTGAAATGCACTCGAGGCCATCTTGACCTTCAGATTTTCAGGACATCCAGTGAAGTCGAGAATGTCTTCGATGCTTTCCAGCCACTGTAGTAGACCGGTTGCTCCCTCAGTACCAGAGTACTTGGGAGGTTTAGCATCGTTGAACTGCTTGAAAGTAAAGTTAGCAGTTCCAGCGTTTGTAGCATTTGAGTTGTGTGCAGAATCACCGGTACTTCCCCGAAGATTCTGGGTAATATCAGTGACCATACCCGGGATCACATCCCTCATGTGAACAGCGATAGCTCGAGCAATCTTGTTAATTTCATCATCATTACCGCTTGTCGAACCACCAGCATTTGGGTCTCGTCGAGGAGGCATTCTACGAATAGAAGCCACAAGCGGGTCAGTAATGAGAATGGATACAATTGAATTTTCATGATAAAGTCAGTAATATATCCATACTACTAGTATTATCATTCAATTGTAATATGATCCAGTACACGTATAAGTTATCAACTTATTTGTATACTTATCATGTGAATATGTACGATGTCTCATGATCTCTCCACCAAACCTACACACTGACACTTTCCCGATATACCGAAAATAGCTTATATATAGGGCTCACTCTCGCTGCCCACCACCGTTTCGGTATACCACGATCATGCCCTTGCTAGCATTTGGCAACACGTTTGTACTGATTTCCATGTGTTTTCCATTGATTAAGAATCCCATGATCTTTGATCAATCTTGAACTATGATTGATTCCATGATTGAACTATGATTATGTTATGCTTGCACCTACTAACAGTTGTTAACATGTAGAACTAAGTCATACGTGTGTTCTACACTTTCCTGTTAACTTATGTCAGTAAGTACTAATGATGTAATCACTTAAGAATTTCACTTAAGGTTTACATTTATGATATGTTCACAACTTGGTTGATTCACCATAATGTCTGGTTCATCCAAGTTTGAATTTCATTATGATTTGATTCACCAATGATTGTTTCCCAAATGTTTGTATCCCATGTGTTTTGACTAATGTTCCATGTGTCCAGTTGATCCCGAATCCTCACTCCAAATACAAACGCCGGATTCCCCCTAACATACTGAAATAAGCTTATATATAGGGTAAGCTCTCACCGACCCACCACTTACCTCAACACGTCAGCGTTAACCCGTCGTCTATATTTGGGGCTAAGATTCCAACTGTTGATTGATTATGATTGTCTCATGATTTCTCTTGTTCCTTGATTCTGTTTATGATTGTGTAAACCATGGTCCTTAATTTACTAGAAACTAAGACCTTAGGTTTATGTATATGTGTCCTAGGTTAATCAACCTAGTTTCCCAATACTTACAGTACTGAGCATAATGATTTCCTGTGAGAACTTCAACTAAAGAATACTGTTACACAGATTCTAAGTCATAAAGTTCCTATGATAATGAATCCATGATAATGATAACAATGACAAGGATTTCAAATCTAAGTTCTAAATCAATAGACCTCAACCTTTGAATTCCTATAGTGATATGACAAGGATCTCAAATCCAAGTTCTAAGTTAATAGATCTTGACCTTTGAATCCTATAATGAATATGACAAGGATCTCAAATCCAAGTTCTAAATTAATAGATCTTGACCTTTGAATCCTATAATGAATATGACAAGGATCTCAAATCCAAGTTCTAAATTAATAGATCTTGACCTTTGAATCCTATAATGAATATGACAAGGACTTTAGATCAAAAATAACAATCTTTGCCTCTAAATCCCATAATGAATATGACAAGAAATTCATATCAAAGATACTGAAACTACAGATCTTTGCCTCTGAATTTCTATAATGATCTCTGTGTGAGAATTTCAGATCAAGGATACTAAGAATACAGATCCTTGCCTCTGAAATCCTTAAATGCATATGTGTGAGAATTTAATTCGGTTTCTAAAATTATAGAAGTCCGGTTCAAATTCTTTGACTCGATGTCTAATCTTAGAAAAATGTCCCTAAGATCTTTCAAGCTTATTGTAGACTTAATGCTCACTTAAGTTACTTAGATCCTAAGTATCCTCAAGCCTATAGCACTTAGTCCTATTGGGTAGCTTAGGTTATAGTCTAGGTCATTAAACATTGGGTTTTTCCTAGCTCTCTACAACCTTGGCTCTGATACCAACCTGTCACACCCCTGCGCCGCGTGCGGAATCCACGGCGCGGTGACGTATGATCAGTTGAATCATGCACAAGTATTGAATAGAACAACCACAATGGATTACTACATTTCATAATGTTTAGACAGTTGATTAGTTACAGACAATCTATCTACCAAAAGTAAGACAACTACAGACCCAAAATATAGTTTACAAAATAAGACTCCAAACAAGACAATTAAACATTTAGGATTTAGTGAGTTTCTATTCCATCCTAGCATGTTTCTTCATCTTGTTCTATCTTAGAATGGTCTCCTTAGTTGTCCCTGAGAATGTCTTAAACCTGATTACCTGAAACACGTGAAAAGTAACTGTCAACTACAGACGTAGTTGGTGAGAACAATAGGTTTAAACATTTGTAAACATGAGTTATATGATATAAGACATAGGTAAGTTAAAGCATCATAAGATTCACACGGATGAGCTGCAACCCAAACTAACATCAAGTAAGAAAATGAATGTAAACAGTCCAATCACTGTTTGCACATGAGTCAACATATAACATCAAGTCCCAAACCACGTTTGGAGTTAGATAATATGTCAACAGTTTGAATAACCCATATGTAACCGAAATCTGCAGTTAGTTTATAAAACAGATTTAAAAACTAACTGCAGCAATCGGCCTGCCCCAATGTATGTGTCCGCTTTCCCTTGTTGTGATCACCCAGTACTAACGCTAATGAATATGATACTTGATGGGTTTATAAGTTTGTTTACAACAAATGACACCATGTTTTCTGAATCTTACTTTAACCGGATGTGTTAATGTCTTATTGAAAACCTGGATTTAACTCCACGAGTTGAATCCCTTGTTTATGTAACATAAAATGAATCTCTTGATTTGAATACCATGATGTGAACAACTTGACTTGAATACCATGTTTTGAACCAATGAGTTGAATACCATGTTTTGAACCAATGAGTTTGAATACCATGTTTTGAACCAATGAGTTTGAATACCATGTTTTGAACCACTTGATTTGGATTCCATGTTGTGAACCACTTGTTTTGAATACCATGATGTGATGACCTTGTGTAATAACAAGGTTTATAACAAAAGAGTTTGTAAAATCCTTTAAAAGAACATTTGAGTAAAACTGTTATAAAACATTCCAAGAAAACATTATAAAATCCTTTTAGTAATAAGGGTTTAATAGTAAATAATTCCTTTGAAACAGTTGACAATTTCCTTAAACAGTTGAAGAATCACTTGGATTCATAAGATAAACCTGTAATATTTATGAATGCACATAAACTGTGCAATGAAACAAGATTGAAATAGCGGTTTTTGATCACGTGTTCCACCCCAAAACAGTTGTAAAACAGTAAAAGAGGGGCTAAAGTTCTCACCTGTCTGCAGTAGACTCTGAACTAAAACAGATAGCAAGTAGCAAACAGGACTTCTAATTGTTTCCTATAACATTGTAATCATACATAAGATATAGGATTTATAATTGTATAACTTTGATTCATTGATTAACTTGTGTTCACTTGAACTTGATTGTTGTGAAAACTTGAATGTTATGCTTTGAGTCATTTGATTGATCATGGGTCCAAGAAACTTATGAAATGTTCTTTGATGCATAATTCCTATGCATAAAATGATAAATGTTCTTGAATTTGATAGCCATTGTTTACCATTTGTTGTGAAAAGATGTTCAATTGATTTCAAGTCATTGTGATTATGAATTGATCTCTTGATTATGTTAAGTTGTCACTTAACCTCTTAGTGATCAATTCACAATATCATAAGCAATGCCAACACAATTGGGCCATAAACCCATAAACCATGGGGCTTAACAAGGCCATGGCCCAATTGAATGTGCTATTGGGCCAACAAACTTGTTTATGGACCATGTAGAATACCCAAGATCATATTGGGCCAACTTAAAGCCCCTAATGGACCGAGCTATCTCAAGTGTACATGGTTTAAGTCTACGGGCCAAGTTGTAAATGGAATTGGGCCGAGTATGGTTTAGGTTGGGCCGAAAAGAAAGTGGGCTGCCATTTGGGCAGCGAACCCTTTGGAGTTTAGGCCTAGGTTCGGCCAACTACATGACAAGGTTCGGCTCTATAAATTAATCAAGCAGGGTTCGGCCTTAGGTTTATGTTTAAGGTGGTTCGCGACCTGCATAGGCTTCGGTAAGTTGAGCGACGAACTAAGAAGGTTCGCCAAGGAGTCTGAGTTCGTCGACCATAACCATCAAAAGAGTTCGGCTAATCATGCCACGAACCATGCAGGGTTCGTGGCTTAGTCTCGGCTCATGCATGGCGACTAGGATTCGTGGGCATGGTTCGGCTGCATGGGGTTCGTGAGAGGATCCATGTATAGGGTTCGTTATCATGCACTCATAGGGTTCGGTATTAGAAAGTTCGTGAGTCTGATGAGGGTTCGCATAGGGTTCGACTGAGATGGGTTTGTGTGCAGCATGAAACCTCATCACAGGTTCGTGATGACCACAGGGTTCGGCTGACCATCCAGCGAACCAGAAGGGTTCGTTTCCCTTCGCCGGTTTGTCCAGAACAGGGTTCGGCTAGCGAACCTGTTACCCGCATCATCTTCATCACCAAACTTCTGGATCTAGACCACGATTCAAGCTATCCTAGCATCAAGGGGTGTGGTTGGAGGTGCGAAAACAGAATGGTGATGTTTTTAACCGGTGGTTCGTCGGGTTTGATCACAAACACAAATATAATCATGAAAACCCTCTTTTTCCGAAACTTCAAGCTCAATTACCTCGAGATTGGCTGGATGAAACCACGATATTCTTGTACTTTCTGGTAGAGTTTGTTGAGAGCTTCGCGTGGACACCAAGAACTCCGAAATCCGTTGAGAAATAAGCGAGTTACGCGCGTTTAAAGCTTGGTTTTTAGAGAGAGAGAGGGGTAGACGAACTATTAGAGAGAGAAAGGGTTGTTGGTGGAATTTATGAGCATTTAAGCCTTGTTCAAGGCTTTTATAGCTCGGGTGAAGTTCGGGTCCGTTTCGGTCGCTCGGTTCGCGTTTCCGGAACGTAACGCGTATTTTACGCGGTTTTAATTAAAATTAAGTGTTAAACTCATTAAAATGATGAGTTTCAAAATTGTAAAAATATAAAATAATTAATTTAATTATTTTTACTCTTCGTGTGTTGTCGGATCGTTAAACATTCACAATTTACGTGTATACCCGCAATCGCGTACGTTTTCCGATCGTATTAAAATATTTAAAGTCGTTTAATCGTAATTATAAGTTCAACATTCGTATTATTATGGATCGTCACCCATAACTATACTCAGTCTCGCTTACAGATTACGATCTTGGTTGAATTAATTAATTGTTATACTATTCGTCTCAACACTACGCACTAACACTAACCTGTTACACCGAACGCAGTATATGTATAGGGCTCACTCTCGCTGCCCACCACTGTTTCGATATAACAAGTTACTGTTCTTGCTTAGTGAAATCGACTGTAAATAGATAATACATACTTGTTTTCTGACTACTAAGATCCTGTAACACACAAGCACACATTATGAACATACTGAAACACATTGATTGAACTGAAACTGCACAGACACTGTTCTAACATTGTTTACACTACATGACTATATGCACAAATGTTACAAATATTCATGTATTTTTTTTGACAACAAATTATTTTCAATTGTTATTATCTGTTTATAACTCTTAATTTAAAAAAATATATATATTTGGTAAAATTTATTATCATTGTAGTCATTTAGTTTTTGTTTTTCAATGTTTAATTTATCTATTGTTTAATTATTGATATCCATTATTTAATCATGCTTTTAAATTATAGATATGAAAAATTATTAATATATTATTAATCAAATGAATTTAATCTGCAATTAGTTATAAAGTTTTTAGTTAAAATTCTTGTATTATCTAAACTTTTATTTAAGTCTTTTACTATCATTAACTTCAAATTATGTATATTAAAATATTCAATAATAATAATAATAGTAATAGTAATTATCTTCCATAAATTATTTTTAAATTTTTTAAAAATATTTAGCTTGATAGGATGATTTGAATGTTAAAATACAATATGTATAATTATAAAAAAATTCAAGTGTAATTCTTATTTTTTATAGACATAACTTTAATTTTTATTAAAAAGTATATAATATTTTGTATATATATTAACTCGTGCAACACAAGGGATTTAACATAGTATTCAGTATATATAATATGTTTATTTTAATAATTGTAAAATTGCCTGCAATGCAAGTGGATGTATTTAACAAATGAATTATTATCATCATTGTCACATCAACTTTTAGACAATTTTTCTCATATGCATTCTCTCCTATTTTACATCACAATTTCTTTTTTATTTTTCTTTTAAACAAATATTTTTTAATATTTAATGTGAATTTTTTTTATCTTTTAAAATAAAAGTTTCTTCCTTTTCTTTTTTTTTTCAAAAGAGACTAGTTTTTTTTAATAAAACAATTGATTTTTAAAGGTTTAGGCCCCAAATTTAGGTGGCATGTTGAAGCACTTCCTTACGTGAAAAAGCTACATGGATTGTCTTTTTCCTCCCTCTCTATTAAACACTTCCCACATACACCCTCTAAATCATCAAATGTATTCTTACATGCATCCTTGTTACAGACACCCTAACAGTATATATGTGACAGTTGCATACGAGAATTACGTCATCAATGACGTGAGCACATTTGATCGTTCTAGAAATTCACGTTGATTTAACAATCGTAATTATTACAGGTTGATAGTAGGTGAGAAATGATGAACGTGGGCGAAAACCGTGTACAAAACGGAGTCCTGGATTGCCCGGAATCGAAAAACGAAGAAAAATTTCTAAGTATTGATCGAAGGGGCTCGTCGCGGTACGCGGAGGTGGACTTGAGAGTCCTCCGCGGTACGCGATGCTTTGAAAATATCTTAGATTCCTCCGGAAATCTTAGCGGTACGCGAAGCCTTTTTGGCCTCCCGCCGCGGTACGCGACGGGTGAGGCAGTGGAGAAATCTGATCCTTTTATCAGATTGCATGCAGATCATCATTTTTATTACTTTCTCGAACTTCTTCGACCCAGAAGTAAAGTAGACGAAACTCTAAGCCTTAGAGCACTATTTTGAAGCCATCAGAAGCTAAGGATAGCACCAGGGATCATCTTTACAAGTTCTGATCGTTGTTTTGAAGTCAGATATCTGTCAGATTAGGTAATGATCCGTTTAAACTTTCTGGTTTGATTTTGATTGATTAGATCTTGATTTTGAACGTAATGATATAGTTAGGATTGTTGATTATTGCCTAGATGATGGCTAGGATTGATTATAAACAAAGAACACGAAGTTTTAACGGTTAAATCCTTGTTTTGATCCGTTGTAATGCCCGGTTTGCGTGAAACCATATCCATAATTATAATGGTTTAACCCATTTGATTATAACAATGTAGGTGATTAGTTGGATTAATCCTTGAAATGCAAGGTTAAATCCAAGTGTTTCAAACTAATCACAACCATTAACATACTCATTGGAACGATTGTCTGATAACAGTCAGATTAGTATGTTAAACCTGGTTATTACACCTATTTTGATGCTACATTGTGATATTTCATGATAATTGAGTAATCAATAACAAGGATTGATCATTCCTAAGCCATTAAATTATCTAGAAACTGTTACATTATCATAATCAACAACATTAACTATTTGGTTAATCCGAGATTATTCTGATTAATCAAGAGGGTCATCAACCTTGTAATAGGAACTTAATGCAATGTAGGTTCCTACATTATCATACATTGTATGATATAATACTGAATTAAGCAATTAAATATTTAATAACGGTTTGATGAATTGCAAAGCAATGTCCTTGACATTGAACGTTCAGAAAGATCTAATCAGTAAACTAGAACATAAATAATTCATTAAAAATAACTAAATGTAGAATCACCCTTTATTATCAGTTGGGAGATATTTTGCTACCTATATATCATCAGGTGAGTTTCGTACAACCCCTTTTATTTTTAATGTTTTATAAACATCGGGGTAACTCTGCAAACTGTTTCTGAACATAGGATATGCATCACTGATATCTGTGTGATTTCATGTGACTTTTGTGTGATTTCATGGGATTTTGCCATTAGCATCTTTATCACAGTATCAAAAGTCCTCATCTCTTGAACTGTATCTAGTGAACCCATGTGGGGCCGAACATGAATCATTGATAGTACTATTGGCTGACAACCCATTCGCTGGGAGGATTGCATCTCCCCTGGTGTGAATGTTTGGTACCTGTTTCCAAAACACTTCTTAATGTTAGTGATAGACATTAAGATAATGAGGCATTAAGATATTTACCGACGGGTAGTATCTTCGTAACAAACAATTGTTCGAAAGGAACTAGATACGGATCCATGGTTATCCGGAACTGAACTTTTTGAGAACTTACATATCATATCATATTGTTTAAATAAGTTGTCGAACTCACCAGCTTTGTGCTGACGGTTTAAACTCAACATGTTTGCAGGGCAACAGTGACGACACGGTGAGGATGCACATCACACTTTTGTAATTAAGGGATATTAGATTGTGTACTAAACAAAACTGTAATGTTGATGTAATTACGAAACCCTTGGAATATATTTATTTTAAGTGAATCTATGTGCTGTGATATCGGTTCAAGTAAGTCACACCTCATCTCTAAGACATCACCACTATGTTTCCGCAACCATATCAGAGTATATAATGACATCATCAGAGGTGAGGAGAGGTGGGGGTGTGACAATATAAGTATAGAATTTCCTAATGTAATTATTTGACTAAGTATTTAAATATGGCATTGATTGTGGGTAAAAGTAATGACCACATACAAATATTTCTAGGTTGAATGCTGGGAAATTATGTACTCACGGTATACATGAATACGATACTTGTCTTTAAAAATCTTAATTTATTAGAATAAATATACATAACTATGAAATCTACCACTAATCAACTAAATAAACAATCTGAGTCTAAAATGAAATTAGGAACTAATAAGCAACTAATTAAGTAGCAGTATAGCAAGTGATCCAAAAATTACAAAGGAATGCAAGACAATTGAATACGAGGACAAGGCACTAGTAGATTACCCTTAGACCAGAAGGTCACGTATCACAACGAGCAAAAAATTAGCACATTACCAAGATTAGCATCAAGATGATTAGCATACTAGTCTTGAAAAACATGAACTCATAAGGCAAGCCATTCCATAGACATCCTGCGAATCTAGCTTACTGGTTGGGGTTTCACCTTGTGACCGAGAGGTTATGGGTTCGAGCCATACCAAGGGCAATTTAAAAGACATCCAGGTGAGGGAAAGAAATCTTGAGCTTAATCTCGTGTTCTGAACCAATAGGGGGCGAGAGTTTTATTTACATAATAACAATTATGAATGAAACTGAGATATTAATGGCAAATTGATGAATATATCATGTATAAATGTGTTGCACCCAGTGGCTGACCCAGAAAACTCTTTCACGGTGGCGAAAATTTTTTATGGTCATTTAAAATTTTAGCTTAATATATTTTTCTCTCTCTTTTGTTTAGATCTAGTCATGTCAAATCGGGTCGGGTCATGTTAAAATAAGACAATTAAATTAGTCAAAACGGGTGCGGGCTAGGATGAGTGCATGTTAGTATGAGTTTTAAACAAAATCAGTTTAAATTTAAACGAGTCATTTTAACAAACATCATTTTTTTCAACTTAAAGTGAATTGTAACTAAACAAATGGTTTAATTGAATATTTTTAGTTATTTTCTAACCAAATTTATTATTGGTCATTTTTATCCGTTTGATCGAATCCATTATATTTACATATATAATTTTTTAGTTATTCATCTTGACTCGTATTTTGTTAAGGGTGTTATCATCTCAACCCATTCTATGTTATAGTTTTGCCCATTTCTATCTAAAATATCATATTTGTTTACCCAATCTATGAATTTATCTTGTTATGAGTTAAGATTATAAGACCTAGTTGATCTCTATTTGGTTTTATTTTTTAAAATCTATCCAAACAATATCTATGGAGACTTTTTAGGTAACTCTTTTTCCAAAAAACAAGTATAACTATCACTTAAATTCACATTACAAGTCCAATTATGCAAATTTAAGGGAGACGGTTGCAAAATATTAAGAGGGTCGGTTAGAATTTTAACATACATACACCACCGGTATTTTTTTTTAAGGAGGACGGTTACCCCCTTAGCCAAAGGGTGGGTACGCGACTGGTTGTGTTACTAAAAAAACGTACTATAAATGTCAAGTAGATTCAAACCCGTACAAGAAACTATATGACCTAATTGTAATGTTCTACCATAACATCATATTCCACAACTGCATCACCAGATGTAACATTGAAATCATAAGTTTTCGCGGTAGCAACTCCTCTCGCCATCCTAAAAACACCTGAACCACCAACAATGGGCATCTCACGATACGAATGAAACACCGCATTCCGCCCCAAAAGACTTAGAGTACTCCCATTGTAATCCGGTCCAGTAAAAAACAAGTTCATGGTCATGAGCAAACCAGCCTCCTCTAAACACGCTGAACCATAGACACCTTGTGCTCTGCCCACGACTGTGGAGTTAGGTTCGGGTCCAGTGGTTAGCTTGTCATCAGCCATTGCAATGAAACCAAATGCGGTTGGAGAGGAGGAGGTTATGTTAGATTGAGCGACTCTGTAAACGGTTGGGTTGGAGCCACTTACCAAGTCGTGTAGATAGAAGTGAAGGTGGGTGAGCTTTGGGGTCATGTTTGGTAGGTTATTGAACCATTGTTCAATGGCTATCGGGTCTTGATCAAGGCTATGGACCAAAGGCGTGGCTAAGAGTATCATTGAGGTTATTATCAGGGTTATGCATGTGTTCACCTTGATCACCATCTCGTTCTTTCTGTACATCATGCGTTCGTGCATCTTTATTGGTACTTATATTATATAAGGGTGTAACTTATAGAGGGGTGGGTATGTTATTTTTTCCGTTAGTTTAGCTAAATCACTACTACTATCTTATTTTAGAATTTTATATAACGTTGTTTTTAATATAATTCATCACTATAATTATTTAAATACTTAATATATATGAGAAGTGGGTTTGACGTTGTCTTCTTTAATTTTGTCCAACCAAAACACTAGAATAGAAAAAAAAAATCCTGATATCGACCATAAGAGTTTCAGGCTAGCTATACAAGTTTGTTTTCCTTTTGTTTTGAACCAGGGTTTAATTACTCCGCTTGTAGTGACGATAATCCCATATTAATTAAACAGAATAAAAATAGATTTTTAAATATCAAAATTCAGTTCAAGTAAAAGTTATCACTGTAACATAAACCTTTAAACTAAAGCATATTTTTTTATAAAAACAATATTGCAAATAAATAACAACGATCTAAAACTCACGTCACATAATACTATTCGTTTATGTGCATAAAAAGGTGGAGCCGACCTATCGATTTGGTTACTTGATCAAAGCGACAGTGACCACATCATAAAAATTAAAACGTAATAAAAAACAAACCGTCTGTCCATCATAAAACACTAAATCAAATTCTATCAAAATTAAAATTTACTAGTGAGATGCACGCGCGATGCTGCGGAAAACAAAACAATCAGGCTATTGATTTTGACTCGTAAAAATCTTAAACCACCTAATTTTTATCAAACCAACTCTTTTAACTAAAAAATTTATTATGATAAAATTCATAATTTAAAATGTCAAACATGATATGACAAAAAAGTGAAGAAATAATTTACTTGATTTGAGAGGATTTTCTTTTATAAGTATTATACGACACTTTATTTTTTAAATGTATTAATGTGGGACAAACTAAAAAGTAAAAAAAAATCATTTAGTTTATGGTTTTTAAAGCTTTGTTTGTTGTATTTTATATTCTAAGACTTTTAAAACTCTAAATTTTGAGAGTTTTTGGTAAAAGACAATTCTGTCCTTCATATATGTATTATATAGTGGTATAGATATATATATATATATACTAGCATTAGAAACCCAGGTATTACATGGGTTGCATATATAAAATATGTTACAAATAATATTTTTTATAAAAATTTATATATTAGATTTATCTGCTATTGGTGAAATAAAATTATGAATATCTAGAAATTATAAACAAATAATAATAATATTCAGTAATTAAAAAATTATATTTTAAAATAATATATAACTTAAATCTTATTATAGTTTATCAAGTTTACTAAATTAGTAAATTATTAAATAAGAAGAGTAATACATTTTAATATTTAATTATTAAAAATTGCTAGAATTTATTAGGAGAGAGAGGCGAGAAACAAATTTCAGATTTCACCAGAATGTGACATGTATCTTATAAATATACTCCTTTATTTTAATAGTTAGATATGCATGGGTATAAAATTAATATTGTGCGTTGGTTCAAATACGGAAATTTCACGATATATGTATTGTTTAAGGTTGACACATAAATTTGATGGTGAATCTTAATATTGCATGCTGTACTTACCACTCGAATATTGTTTAAATTTGCATTTATAAGCAAAAACTAATGAGAAATATTCATGTGGGTAAGCATGCACACTTTAAATTTGGTCTTAATTTGTACATGTTAATAAATTAAAAAAAAATAGTATATCACTACCAAATTAATCCTCACATCCTCATGCTAATCTAATCACATCTCTTTCTATTTATATATATATATATCCCATTAATTGGTCGTATTCAAAGGATCTATGATTAAGAGTAAAACGATCTCTGCTGTTATACACAGCACTAAACAACAAGTAAGAAAACAAAAGTGCGGAGCTTTTTAGCCACGAGAATATGATAATATCTAAAAATTTTCAAATCTGAATAACTACCCAATAAATACCCTTAGCTGGGACTTAAAATTGACTTGATTATATAGTAAAAAGTTGTTTAAGGTATGATTATATTTACTGTTGTCAATATAATATATAATGGATGTGCATGCCGTTTTCGTGTTGATTTTTTTCAATAGATACTTTTCTATTGTTAAAACTAGTTTAGATATAATTAAAAGACTCTATATTAAAGTTTTATTTACTTAATTATTTATTTTTAAGAGGAATCTAATTCACTTTTAATACTACATAGAAATATGTTTTATTTGAACCCAAAATCTTTTTTTTTTGGAAAAAAATCCCGCTGTATACACACACGATTACTACAATATTAGACTAGAAACACTTTTGGTTTCGAGTTTTATTTGAAGCATTAAATGTTCCATTAAACTGGTTGGCTGGTGGTTACATTGAACTAGTGGACAGCCCCGCGCGTTGCGGCGGGAATTCCGTCACAATTTCGAATATCATAGCGCATATACGATAACATATATCAAAATAGATATATAAAAACATGTCACAGCAGTTGTCACTCTTACGTAAAACCTTACAAAGCACGGTGTAAATATGTCCGGGGTATTTGATCACAACGACGATTATATGATCAAGGCCTTTAAGTCGTATGTATATTATATTATTATTATAAAATATTTTTATATTTTTATTATTTTAATAATAAATATTATAATAATAATATATTATAATAATATTTATTATTATTATAATATTATAATATTATTATTATATTATTATAATAATAATAATAATATATTTTAATATTATTATTTTAATAATAATAATAGTATTATTATATTATTATTATAATTATAATATTATTATTATACTAATATTAATAATATTATAATATTATATTATTATTTTATTATTATTATATTATTATAATAATAATAATAATATATTTAATATTATTATTTTAATAATAATAATAATAATATTATATTATTATTATAATTATAATATTATTATAATTATATTAATAATATTATAATATTATATTATTATTTTATTATTATTATAATTATAATATATTTTAATATTATTATATTATTAGTATTATATTATTACATTATATTATTATTATAAAATATTTTTATATTTTTATTATTTTAATAATAAATATTATAATAATAATATATTATAATAATATTTATTATTATTATAATATTATAATATTATTATTATATTATTATTATAATAATGATAATATATTTTAATATTATTATTTTAATAATAATAATATTATTATTATATTATTATTATAATTATAATATTATTATTATACTAATATTATAATATTATATTATTATTTTTTTATTATTATAATAATAATATATTTTAATATTATTATATTATTAGTATTATATTATTATTATTATATAATAATATTATTAATATTATATTATTATTACTGTTCATTTAACTTGAAAATGTATATATAGTAATAATTATTGAAATGATGTATCGAGTTTTATTTTGGGCTTGCATTTCATAGAAACAAGTGCTACTGTAATCCAGTTAAAAACTTTAAAGTGGTATAAAGTAATGTAGTATACTATACACTAGGGCCCAAAATTTGTGCTAATTTGGGCTAAATATTCGAACGGTCTAGAATGGCCCAAATAATTTGACAGCATTTTCAAAATATAACAAAAGTCCATGTTTTTGTCGAATCACATGTAAGATGTAACCGGTTCGGTAATGTTTTCATAATAATCTACAGTTTTCTATAATGCATATATATCATAATAAATAGAGAAAAATCATTAAAAATAATTTTTTTTTGCTATTAATTATAATTTTTTGTTGAGAGTTTTTTGGATCAATATTTAAATGCACAATAATGGAATATATGGACAAATATAACCAAGCAACTTTATTACCGAGTATGCTTCGATTTGTTTCGAACTTAAAAAAAAATATCATGTCAGCATTTTCTTTATTTGTTTAATTTCATGAAACAATTAACTCTAACACATCCACTTTAGTTACAAATATTTGTTCCATACCATTTACCAAATATCTCGTGTTAGTTTATGATTTTGTTAATGCATGCTACAGCTAATTTAAGACAATTATGAGAAGAAAAAAATCTACCTTGTCGATCAATTGGTTTATTAGATATTTCATGTATTAAAATATAAACAGGTTAAAACATTATAACAGTATGACATAAAAACACAATAAACGTAAGTCGTCCAAATATACACTGGCAGCTATTAAAGATTTGCAAGCAAACCTGAAATTTTAGCTAACACAAACATAACCTTAAATGCAACAGTATGGATACTTAGATTTTATGTTAGCTAATTAAGGGAATGAACAAATATTTTTTTTTTTTGTCTAATAAGAGTAATAAATAATAATAGTTTGACATTTGACATGTTAAAGGTTAATTTAAGGTATAGTATCTTATTTTTTGTACTAAATTATTATTTTTTTGCACTGGATTCTCTTTTGTTATGTATTTTTTACTAGATTTTAGGTTTTTGCATTGTTTTTTTGTACTGTAATTTTGATTTTTTGCATTGGACTTTTTGTACTGAATTTTTGTTTTTTTGTAATTGATTTTTTTTGTACAAGATTTTGTTTTTATGTTTTTAACATATCACATTTCAAATTTATATTTGTTCTTACTCTTCTTAGACAAGTATCTCTTTTCATTAGATCCAACCCACACACACATGTATACGGAAATTTCACGATATATGTACTGTTTAAGGTTGACACATAAATTTGATGGTGAATGTTAATATTGCATGCTGTACTCACCACTAGAATTTTGTTTTAATTTTCATTTATAAGCAAAAACTAATGAGAAATACTCATGTGGGTAAGCATGCACACTTTAAATTTGGTCTTAATTTGTACATGTTAGCAATTTAAAAAAATAGTATTTCACTACCAAATTAATCTTCCCATCCTTATGCTAATCTAATCACATCTCTTTCTATTTATATATGTCCCATTAATTGGTCGTGTTCAAAGGATCTATGATCAAGAGTAAAACGATCTCTGCTGTTATACACTACACTAAACAACGAGTAAGAAAACAAAAGTGCGGAGCTTTTTAGCGACGAGAATCTGATAATATCAAAAAGTTTTCAAATCCGAATAACTACCCAATAAATACCCTTAGCTGGGACTTAAAATTGACTTGATTATATAGTAAAAAGTTGTTTAAAGTATGATTATATTTACTGTTGTCAATAAAATATATAATGGATGAGCATGCCGTTTTCGTGTTGATCTTTTTCAATAGATACTTTTCTATTGTTAAAACTAGTTTAGATATAATTAAAAGACTCTATATTAAAGTTTTATTTACTTAATTATTTATTTTTAAGAGGAATCTAATTCACTTTTAATACTACATAGAAATATGTTTTATTTGAACCCAAAATCTTTTTTTTTTAAAAACCCCGCTGTATACACACACGATTGCTACAAGATTAAACTAGAAACACTTTTGGTTTCGAGTTTTATTTGAAGCATTAAATGTTCCATTAAACTGGTTGGCTGGTGGTTACATTGAATTATTGAAATAATGTATCGAGTTTTATTTTGGGCTTGCATTTAATAGAAACAAGTGCTACTGTAATCCAGTTAAAAACTTTAAAGTGGTATAAAGTAATGTACTATACTGTACACTAGGGCCCAAAATTTGTGCTAATTTGGGCTAAATATTCGAACGGTCTAGAATGGCCCAGATAATTTGACAGCATTTTCAAAATATAACAAAAGCCCATGTTTTTGTCGAATCACATGTAAGATGTAACCGGTTCGGTAATGTGTATTTTGACTACTTTTATTCAGAGTGATCGTTTGAAAGCAGAATTTTTTTTTTCCCCAGGATAAAGGTAATGTATTAAAGCTTACGAATAATTATGCTACAAGTGAGATGTTATGAGTATGTTTGATTGATTATTTGAAGTAATCGAACACGGTAGATGATCGGACTAGATTTCATATAATGTATTATGTTTTCTTTATACCCACACGCTCTTTAAAACAACAACATATACCTAGTGAAATCCCACTTTGTGGGGTCTGGGAAAGGATAAATACATACCTTACTCCTACCCCAAATATGGTGGAGAGACTGCTTCATAAAAGAACTCCAGCTCAAAAAACATTTTTTTGATTCTTTATTTATTTATTATTTCATTTCATAATATTACGAACATCATAATAAGGACCCGAACACATGCATAAATCATCTAAAATTATCAAACACATGGTTAAAACCACATAGCACAAACTCACAAATCATTTAAAGCTTGTTAGTTAATATTACAATTTCACATGACATAACAACCATACTCCCTAAATCTCATTAGTTTAACTATTTGTAAGATATAATGAGCAATTTCACATAAAAATATGTATTATTTTAATTTAATTTAATTTAAACAAGTCTGAAATCTTATGAATTACATGGGTTATATAAAGAAAATAAATAATAATGGGTAATCATTTCGTAAACGATATATCAGAATTCGTAGTTTAACAATTTGTAAGATATAATGAGCAATTTCACATAAAATTATGTATCATTTTAATTTAATTTAAGCAAGTTTGAAAACTTATGAATTACATGGGTTATATAAAAAATTAAATAATAATCGGTAATCATTTCGTTAATGATGCATCATAATTAGAATATCTATTATTTATTTTTTTATAAATCACTATTTATTTAATATAAGAAAAAAAAACCACGTATATTTATTTAATAGGAGCGAAGATAATATATAAGGCTGAATATCCGACACAAAATTACATGACAAAACACAAGTGAGTTTTTTTATTGGTAAATAGTACACAAACAACATGGAATCAAGGATCCTAACATGACCCCATTCCTTTGTTTTATGGATGAAAAATGGTGACATGCCATTCAAGAATGGCATCACCACTTGTAGAATTAAAGAAGATGGCATCAATCAAAACGAACCCTTTTGCCATCCTAAACTTCCCTCGGCCACCAACAACCGCCACCTCCTTCACCAACACCAACGGATCCCTACAAACCACACTTATGGAACTCCCATTAAACTTGCCACTCGTAAACTCTAAATCACCATTGAACAACAGGGTCGGGTCGGACCCATGGCTAACTGAAGCATACAATCCACGTGCGTTACCAATAACCTTTGAATTTGGGTCAGGTCCCTCTGTAAGCGGGTCATCAAACACGTAAACTGCCCCAAAAGGGCCGATGTTTCCTTCTTTGACCACCGTGTTGTTTGGTTTTGCTACAAGGACAGAGGAAGGGTTGGCACCGGAAATGGTGTCGTGCAAGAAGAAATGGAGATGGGTTTCCTTTATGGTGGTCGGAACATCAATTATACGACTGTCTGAGTAATATTTGCCGTTCGCTGCTGGCGAGGTGGCAGCTAAGATCACAAGCAACTTTGCAAAGACAATCATGTCCATTTTTTGACACTTAAAGAGTAGTTTGTGTCATGTCATGTCGTGTCGTGTGTATATACACACACAAAGTGATTGACATTTCACCTTTCAATGTTGTAAAGTCTACGGGTATAATTAAACTACGATTAGTTGATAGAAAATTAGAGTTTTTAATTCCTTTACTATCGACTTGGAGCGTGTCACTCTTTTACTTAATTGTCTTAATATTGAATATTTCTAATGTCATACATAAGACATAGTTGACTTTTGAGAATAAATATTGATCAAGAGTTGACTTTTGAAATTAACAATTACATTTGACCAGTTAGCTACATATGAATCGAAGAATAAATTATTTGATTTCCAAATAACGATCAACATATATATCATCCAATAATCTTTAGTTGATGGGGATGATTAGGGGCATTATATTAGAACCACTTAATTGGATCAGGGTCTGTTAGTTTTTGTTAGTATTAATCAATTAAATACTTACCATAACAATCCTTACCTACAAATCTTTCAACAGGAAACCTTCGCCACGTTGAAAGATCGACGTTTCGTTGCATCCGACGGCTTCACGGAAACTCGTATGAATATATAATGATGCCAAACGAAGGGCCGGCTCTTCCCATCTGATGGGAACATACAAGTAACGGCTGTGTTTCTAAATGAAATGAAGGCTAGTGGTACCAAGAAAATACACATCAGAACAAGGTCTATGTTATTTAGGCAATAGCACGTACGAGTAAACCCATGACCGGGGTTAAGTCCCACTTCTCAGAACTTGACAACAAGATTATGGGCAAAAGTTTGTGTTAAGTTAGAGATGGGCCGATGGTTCAGTGGTTGAATTAAAAATAAAAGAATTAAATTTTTTTTTATTTTTTCAATTCTTTAGAGCTTGAAAAATGCAAATATTGCAGGATCATATATATCCTAGAAACCAAGGACTTGAAAAATGCAAATATTGCAGGATCATATATATATCCAAGAAACCAAGGGCTTGCAGTGTAAGGATTACCTTCTTGGATTCTCTATTAGAGATTTTGGATTTGAATCTTGTCCGACACTTATTTGCTGAGACAAGGTCAGAAGGTTTTTATAGTTGTAAGGTTACTCCTTACGTGGGCTCGGGCGTACGCCCCATAATGTCAGACCCTAGAGGACGGTTCAAATCTCATATTGGGTGTTGTCATACCAAACCGTTCAATATATAACACACACTCACACATATATATACTAGCCTAAAAACCTGTGTATTACACATGTTGATTAATTAAAAAAATATAATTTATTAATATAAATTAATAGTAAATATTTAATAATTATAAACATAATATTTTAAGATAAGATATAAATGAAATATTCTATAATTTATTAAATTTTAATAAAGTAGTAAAATATTAGAATAAGAATATTTATTTTTTTAATATTTAATTATATAATATAATTACCAAAATATATTAATATCTATTAGGGAAGAGAGGCAGAATTTTTTTTATATTTAACCAGAAAACACAACGACGCGTGTCTTCTAAAAGTACTCCTTTATTAGAGTAGGTAAATAGGAGACGGTTAACATACAAAAAAAATTAACGTGCTAAGTGTAGGAATACATAGGAACACTCCATGCGTCATCTGGGTAAGGGACATTATCGTCCAAATAAAATTACAGACTGTGTTTAATAAAATTAAAGATTGACATTTAACATCCATAATCATGGACCACCGTGATAATCACGAACCAATAATTACGGACCGCATTATATAAAAATCACAGACCGTATATTAACACACATAATTAAGGGCATAATGTATAATCACGAACTAATAATTAAGGACTAATTTATATGAAAATCACGGACCGTCATTTAATATTCTTGACCAAAGGAGCAACTTCATAATCGCGTACCAAACATAAAAATCAAGGACCACATGAATTTAAAAAAAAAAACTATAACAATATCATACTCATATTAAAAATAATAAAATTATGAATTTCATGATATAAATTTTTAAAAAAAATAATTAAACATTTAAAAGTTATTTGATTTTTCAAAAAGACGTTGAACTTGATTAACCCACAAAAAATTCAACAAATGTAGGCAATTTCTTTTCTGCCCTATTTGCTTTAAATTCACGCAAGTTTTAGTAAAAAAGTGGGGACCACTTGATCTTAAACATTGATTTTGTCACACCCTCAAATTCTCACTCGTGTGTCAGTCCACGTGGGTGTGACGTGGCCAGAATCACAGCTCATGGTCATATAGAAACAACTCTATGTGCGTTTCAAATACACTGTTTGACATAAAATTAACAAAATAGTTTGCAGCGGAAATTATATAATATTGCAGCGGAAAATAGTAATAAGTTTACATATGCAACGGAAAAGATAATTGTCAGACACAACATTGTAAAAGTACAAAACATAAGTTGAAATTGTTTGATCAAAGTGACATGACATAAATAAATGCAAATCCTAAGCTCATGCCCTTAGGTGTGCATCCTGTTCCGCACGCAGCTAGTTACCTGAGAATACAAGTTTAAGAAAAAGTGTCAACACAATGGTTGGTGAGTTCACAGGTTTTGATATATACATAGTAATAGAAAACATGTGTCATGTTGTTTATCATAATGTTAGTACCGAGTCCTAGGCTCCAAGTGTTAGTGCGTCACTACCGAACTAGACTTGTTTGTCCTTGCCTCCACTATGTCTCGTAATTACATAGCAAGTTAGGTCAGAGTTTCACGTGTTATGACCTCAAGTCAAAATTGTGCCATGTGGGGTTAGTCACACCCAAACGGATCCATTCAAACCTACCACGTTGTTCGTACATTAACGGTAAGACTTTGTGAGGGCTTGTTACAAGTTCAACACTTAATGTTTGTATAATAAACCAGCATACACATAAAATGTTTGTAATAGCATAATTGTTTGACTCGATTTAACTAGTATTCTCCCCCTATTTGAAAAATTTGAAAAGAGTAAAGAGGGGTCGTAAACTCACCTTAGTGATCAAGAGATAGAGTAAGCGTAAGCTCCTGTGTAGACTGCGTGTCGATCACCAGCTACCTATATTGTATACCATACGTGAGTTCGTGTAAGTGACCGTGCTCATGTTCGTGTTAGTGCTCGTGTTTGCGCTCAACAACCCTTGGTTGTTCATGTTTGTCCGTGTCGGTTCACAAATGACCGTGTTTGCTCATGTTGGTCCACATTGATCGTGTTTGACTGTGTCAAGTCAACGACCCGTTGGTGAACCGTGTGTCGGTTGTGAATCGTGTAACATTTGTGTTAGTACTCGTCATGTGCAAAACGCGCAAGTCGCGTCCATGGACATCTTACTAAATATGGTAAGTTTCCATTTATAGCAAGTTTCACAAAACATATCGTTTTTAAAGTTCTAGCATGCTTGTTAAGTCCTACGTGATCATGTTAACACATAGCACATTGTCATACGAAATCATATAAGTCACGTGTGCATAGAAAAGTTTCCTAAAAAGGAAAGTTTCTAAATCTAGCAAGTTTAGCAAACCCAAAACATACAAAACATTCATAAATTGATATTTCTAAAAATAAAGTTACTATAAATAGTAACTTTGTCAATTTACTATAAATAGTAACTTTGTCAATTTACATACAAATGATCATTCTAAACATACCTAAGCCATTTTCATGTCACAAATCATCATAATAAGCCATTCAACATCACCTAATCATGTTAGTGTAAACCAATTCATCATCTAGCAATATTTCAACTATAAAAGTTACTAAAAATAGTAACTATGCCAAAAATGTGTCAAATCAACTCTAGATCAATTTCTTGCACATAATGTGACACCCCGTAATTTCCAGGTCAGCATCTTATTTATTTAAATGTTTATTTAAATGCATTATGTACACGTGGCACTAGAATTAGATTAATTTAGTGTGACACGTGGCACGACAGTACAAACACAGACACCTGACAAGATAATTCGTGGAATTATCGACGAACAGCACACACGTGTCAAAACACACGAACGTTGGTGAACGTCTAACACATTGTGTAGCACAACCCTCGAAACCTCACGAAACACTGTCACAAGTCAATTATGACTAATAATTGACCAATAGAGTCCAAACGACGCTCGAACGATGTTCTACAGTCGAGAAACGGGCAAGATCGGACCCAGAACCTCAAAACAAGCTTATTGGGCCTTGCAGTTGGGCCAGGCGGTACGCCAGACCCGGAGCACCCAACTTAGGCGTTGCGCGCGGATCGAAAAAGGGGCGCCTCATCTGACTGCCTCCGCGCGTAACGACGGGAGACACCCCCCACGTCAGGCGATACGCCTGGCTTGTCAGAGTCGCCAAACAGCTTTTTAAACCCCCAAGATCATTATCACATCTATTTTCATCATTTCTCTTGCACCCACACGCCACCCTGCGGCCATTAACGATCCAGAACCCCTGTAGCAGCTCTTGGAAGCCATTGAAGACCCCTTTGAAGCTCAAGAACCTTGAAGGAAGTCTTCTAGATCACTACTCATCACCACCACCTTCTTGTTCTCGATCAAACCCACGAACCAGGAGGTGTAGGAGCTGCTACCATCACCATCTAAGAATCTCAGGAGCTATTGAAGGTAGTACCTTAACCCTTGTGGCCCAAAACCACCACATTTCGCACCTACACCCTCACAAACACACATGCAAGCTTATTAGCCTTGCATGCACGAATTCCTTCTTGTTTTAATCTGGGTTTATTGATAAATCTACTGTACATGATGACCTATGATGATAATATGATGAAATGTGATGATCTAAGATGATGGGTTTAAGCCTTGGTGCTTGAAATGATGATTTGCCACAATATATTGCCATGCATGTATGATCCATGATGTTTAGGATGATTTTAAGTATATAGAGATGTTCATAGATGACATTGATGATGATTCACATGATTAGATTTGGTTAAAATGGCTTAAATATTGATTTTTGATAAACTTTCTATTAATAGAAACTTTTTGATTGTAAAATGATGATATGAATGATATTTGATAACATGCATGTTTAAGGATTGCTATTCAAATGTTATTAGAATGATAATGATGTTCAAAATGTGATCTTGATAATGTTTATGGTCACTTTTGACAAAGTTACTATATTTAGTAACTTTTCGGGTCGAAATAATGATAGGAGACGACTTGGCTATAATAGTATGTCTAAAATGATGATAGAATGACTATTATGATGATTGATGATGTGAAGATTAGTTTAGAAATGTTAAAATGGTTATTTTTATGCAAAAACTAGAAAGTTACTATATTTAGTAACTTTATTGTTACAAAAACCGACTTAGGAATATGTTGAATGACTTGAGCATGCTAAATGATTTATTATGTTATAATATGATGTTTAGATGCTAAGATTAGATGGTTTCCGATGTCACGTATGCTAAAAATGGAAACTTTCCATTTTAGGAAACTTTTGTGCACTAACATGTTATAAACGGCATATATGAACTTGTATGATAATGTGCTATGTGTTAACATGACCCCGTAGGACTATTGAGCATGCTAGAACTCTAAAACCGTTATGCTTTGTGAACTTTCCATAAATGGAAACTTACTATAAATAGTAAGTTGTCCATAGACGCGACTTGCGCATTTTGCACACGACAAACACTTACACAATTGCTACACGAGTCACAAACCCTCACACGGTTCACCAACGGGTCGTTGACTTGACACTGTCAACTTTGGTCAAACACGGTCAAACACGGTCAATGTGGACCAACACGGTCAAACACGGTCAATGTGGACCAACACGGTCAAACACGGTCAATGTGGACCAACACGAGCAAACACGGTCATTGTGGACCGACACGGACAAACACGAACAACCAAGGGTTGTTGGACACAAACATGAGCACTAACACGAACACTAGCACGGTCACTTACACCAACTCACGTACGGTATACGATATAGGTTGCCGGTGACCGACACGCATTTCGACGCAGGAGCTTACGCTTACTTATCGCTTTATTCACTAAGGTGAGTTTACGGCCCCTCTTTACTCTTTTTCAAATGCTTTTAAATAGGGGGAGAATACTAGTTGCATCGAGTCAAACATTATTACTGTACAAACACTATTGTGTATGCTGGTTTATTGGACAAACATTAAGTGTTGAACTCGTTACAAGCCCTCACAAAGTCTTACCGTTAATGTACGAACAACGTGGTAGGTTTGGATGGATCCATTAGGGAATGACTAACCCCACGGGGCACCATGTTGACTGAGTGTCATAACCCGTGCAAATTCTGACCTAACTTGCTATGCATACGAGGCATAGCGGAGGCAAGGACAAACAAGTCTAGTTCGGTAGTGACGCACTGACACTTTGGGCCTAGGGCTCGGTACTAACATTTGATAAACAGCATGACACACTTTCATTACTATATGTATATCAAAACCTGTGAACTCACCAACCATTGTGTTGACACTTTTTCTAACTTGTATTCTCAGGTAACTAGCAAGCTATGGATAACAGGAATGCGCACACTAAGGAACGAGCATTAGGAATCTCATTGCATTTCTGTTTATGATTAGTTTTCGAAAACAATTTAACTTCCGTTGTTAAGACAATGTTGTATTAAACTTACTATTTTCCGCTGCATTATGTCAAACATCTGATTTCCGCTGCAATATATGTTATGATAACTTTATTTCCGCTGCAAACTATTTTATCAAGTGTATGTGTCAAACTTAGATTTGTAAACGCATATAGAGGTGTTCTATATGACCTTGAGCTGTGATTCTGGACACGTCACATCCACGTGGACATACGCCACGAGTGGGAATTTGGGGGTGTGACAGACTGGTATCAGAGCCTTGGTTATAGGGAACTAGGTTTGCATGTAGTAAACTTAGACTATAGCCATTGCTCAACTGTAGACACTACACGTAGAACTTGCACAATGATGACATTATTACTTATCGAACTGTTGCTTACTAACTTAAAAACTTGCAGGATGGCTGACAATAACACTAGCAGGAGCACCGACCGACATCAGATCCCTGATGACATAGCTGCCGAGAGTCGGCGACGCGTCGAGAGCATCGTAGCCCAGGTCGATGCCGAGATGGATCGGAGAGCTAGGGACTCAGTACGGGCTAGGTACTGGGGATGGCTACCCACCATTCCTGTAGCGCAGGGCAAGCTACCAAAACGAGGCGAGCATGTGAAGCCTCAAGAGAGCCAGAAGAGGAAGTGGGAACCCAGCCACCAGCAAGCTCATCAACCCCAACAACAACAAAAATCTGCACCAGCCAGAGCTTTCACTGCCACCCAACCCGATGACAAGGGGAAGGGTGTATATCAGGGGAAATACCCACTGTGCAACCGATGCTCATACCACCACTCCGGGCAATGCGAACGATACCGTTGCCTGAAGTGCGGAAGACACGGCCATATGGCCAAGGATTGCAGAACAAGATTCCCTATCAACAACAACAATCCCAACCACAACCAGAACCAGAATAACAACAACAACCAGAACACTCTTAGAGGGTGTTATGAATGTGGCAAGCCGGGCCACATGAGGAGGGATTGTCCTCAACTGAAGAAGGCCGGAGGAGGAGCGGCCAAAGGAAGAGCTTTTGTAATTGGCTCGGGGGAAGCCAAAGATGACCCAAACATCGTGACCGGTACATTTCTTTTAAATAATGTCTACGCTAGCATATTATTTGATACCGGTGCCGATAGGAGTTTTATATCTAGGGAGTTTAGTGAATTGCTAGACATTACCCCTACTCCACTAGACTATAAATACACTGTAGAATTAGCCGACGGCAAGTTGATCGAAACGCAACACATCCTTCGAGGATGCGCTATGACCTTGGCAGGTCACGAACTTGAGATCGATTTGATGCCGGTAACACTCGGAAGCTTTGATGTGGTCGTTGGAATGGACTGGTTATCTGCTAACCAAGCCGAGATTGTATGCAACGAGAAAGTTGTACGAGTAACGTTGCAGAACGGTGAACAGATCTCGATTCAGGGGGAACGACGGGGAGTACCTCTGAACATCATGTCGTGTATGAAAGCAAACAAGTATCTCCAAAAGGGATACACCGCAATACTAGCTCTCATTGCGGAACAACCAAAGAAAGAGAGGAAGATTGAGGACATAGCTGTAGTCCGCAACTTTCCCGAAGTATTTCCCGAGGATCTACCTGGACTGCCTCCAAAACGACAAGTTGAGTTTCAGATAGACCTTACACCTGGAGCAGCACCGATTGCCAAAGCTCCATACCGACTAGCACCAACGGAGATGCAGGAACTGTCTAACCAGTTACAAGAGCTGTTAGACAAGGGATTCATCAGACCGAGCTTCTCACCTTGGGGAGCATCGGTCTTGTTCGTAAAGAAGAAAGACGGATCATTCCGTATGTGTATCGACTACAGAGAGCTGAACAAGGTGACGATCAAAAATCGATATCCCTTACCGCGAATAGACGATCTGTTTGACCAGTTGCAAGGGTCAAGCTACTATTCGAAGATCGATTTAAGATCGGGTTACCACCAACTAAGGATACAGGAAAACGATATCCCTAAGACTGCCTTTCGAACCCGATACGGACACTACGAATTCTTGGTTATGCCCTTCGGACTAACCAACGCACCAGCTGTATTCATGGATCTCATGAACAGAGTGTGCAAACCTTACCTTGACAAATTCGTAATAGTGTTCATCGACGACATCCTGATCTATTCTAAGAATCAGGAAGAGCATGCCGAACATCTAAGGCTAGTCTTGGAACTATTAAAGAAAGAGCAATTATACGCGAAGTTTTCAAAATGCGACTTTTGGATACGCGAAGTCCAATTCCTTGGACACGTGGTTAATGAGCAGGGAATACACGTAGACCCAGCCAAAATCGAAGCAATTAAGAACTGGGAAGCACCCAAGACTCCGACTGAGGTGCGACAATTCCTAGGTCTGGCCGGGTACTACAGGAGATTCATCGAAGGATTCTCAAAGATTGCCCAATCACTGACATCCTTGACTCATAAGGATAAGAAGTTCGATTGGGGAGACAAACAAGAAGCTGCTTTCAACCTGTTGAAGCAGAAACTATGCACCGCACCCATCCTATCCCTACCAGAAGGATGTGATGACTTCGTGGTGTATTGCGACGCTTCGAAACAAGGACTCGGTTGCGTGCTGATGCAACGCGAGAAAGTGATAGCATACGCTTCACGCCAACTGAAGGTGCATGAGAAGAACTACACGACTCATGACCTTGAGTTGGGAGCCGTGGTGTTTGCCTTGAAGATCTGGCGACACTACTTGTACGGCACGAAATGCACTATCTTCACCGATCATAAGAGCCTACAACACATCTTCGACCAGAAAGAGTTGAACATGAGACAACGAAGATGGGTTGAACTCATAGGCGATTATGATTGCGCCATCAAGTATCATCCCGGTAAAGCCAACGTAGTGGCCGACGCATTGAGCCGAAAAGAAACAACAAAACGCGTGCGCGCACTACAACTTACGATCCATTCCGAACTGCCGAATCAAATTTGGATAGCACAACAGGAAGCTCTGAAAACTGAAAACCTCACTCTTGAAGCCATGCGTGGCATGGATAAGCAAATAAAGGCAAAAGACGACGGAGCTTACTATTTAATGGATCGAATCTGGATTCCACGCTACGGAGGATTGAGAGAAGTAGTGATGGATGAAGCTCACAAGAGCCGGTATTCCGTACACCCAGGCTCTGATAAGATGTATCACGATCTGAAGACAACCTATTGGTGGCCAAACATGAAAGCTGAGATAGCAACATACGTGAGTAAATGCCTAACGTGCTCAAAAGTCAAAGTTGAGTACCAGAAGCCATCAGGGTTACTTCAACAACCGGAACTACCAATGTGGAAATGGGAGCAAATTTCCATGGATTTCATAACTAAACTGCCCAAAACGGCAAGTGGTTGCGATACCATCTGGGTTATCGTGGACCGACTAACAAAGTCCGCACACTTCCTACCTATCAAGGAGACTGATAAGCTAGACAAGCTCACACGTATCTACCTGAAGTAAGTGGTTACTCGACATGGGGTGCCAATCTCAATCATATCTGATCGCGACAGTCGATTCACGTCACATTTCTGGAAGTCTTTGCATAAGGCTTTGGGCACGAGATTGGACATGAGTACCGCTTACCACCCGTAGACGGACGGGCAAAGTGAGCGAACTATACAAACACTAGAGGACATGCTTCGGGCATGCGTTATTGACTTTGGAAATAGCTGGGAATCTCATCTACCATTAGTTGAGTTTTCATACAACAACAGCTACCACACAAGCATTCAAGCTGCACCATTCGAGGCACTCTACGGACGTAAGTGTCGATCACCCATCTGCTGGGCAGAAGTTGGGGACAGCCAACTGACTGGCCCAGAGCTTGTGCACGAGACGACTGAAAAGATCGTGCAAATACGCAAACGAATGGCAGCAGCTCGGGACAGACAGAAAAGCTATGCCGACAAGCGACGCAAACCGTTGGAGTTCCAGGTGGGGGACAGAGTGTTGCTCAAGGTCTCGCCCTGGAAAGGTGTCATTCGGTTTGGCAAACGAGGAAAGTTGAACCCTCGTTACATCGGACCTTTCGAGATTACAAAGCGAATAGGCCCTGTAGCCTACGAACTAAACCTGCCAGTTGAACTGAGCAGTGTACACAACGTATTCCACATCTCGAACCTCAAGAAGTGCCTATCTGATGAAACACTTGTTATTCCTCTCGAGGAAATACAAATCGACGAACAATTGAATTTCGTTGAGGAACCGGTGGAAATTATGGACCGGGAAACCAAGAAGCTCAAACTCAGCAAGATTCCAATAGTGAAAGTGCGATGGAATTCGCGACGAGGACCGGAATTCACGTGGGAACGTGAAGATCAGATGAAACAAAAGTACCCACACCTGTTCGCGGAACAGGCAAACACTAGCAACACAAGTTGAATTTCGGGACGAAATTCTTTCTAACATGGGGAGGATGTGACACCCCGTAATTTCCAGGTCAGCATCTTATTTATTTAAATGTTTATTTAAATGCATTATGTACACGTGGCACTAGAATTAGATTAATTTAGTGTGACACGTGGCACGACAGTACAAACACAGACACCTGACAAGATAATTCGTGGAATTATCGACGAACAGCACACACGTGTCAAAACACACGAACGTTGGTGAACGTCTAACACATTGTGTAGCACAACCCTCGAAACCTCACGAAACACTGTCACAAGTCAATTATGACTAATAATTGACCAATAGAGTCCAAACGACGCTCGAACGATGTTCTACAGTCGAGAAACGGGCAAGATCGGACCCAGAACCTCAAAACAAGCTTATTGGGCCTTGCAGTTGGGCCAGGCGGTACGCCAGACCCGGAGCACCCAACTTAGGCGTTGCGCGCGGATCGAAAAAGGGGCGCCTCATCTGACTGCCTCCGCGCGTAACGACGGGAGACACCCCCCACGTCAGGCGATACGCCTGGCTTGTCAGAGTCGCCAAACAGCTTTTTAAACCCCCAAGATCATTATCACATCTATTTTCATCATTTCTCTTGCACCCACACGCCACCCTGCGGCCATTAACGATCCAGAACCCCTGTAGCAGCTCTTGGAAGCCATTGAAGACCCCTTTGAAGCTCAAGAACCTTGAAGGAAGTCTTCTAGATCACTACTCATCACCACCACCTTCTTGTTCTCGATCAAACCCACGAACCAGGAGGTGTAGGAGCTGCTACCATCACCATCTAAGAATCTCAGGAGCTATTGAAGGTAGTACCTTAACCCTTGTGGCCCAAAACCACCACATTTCGCACCTACACCCTCACAAACACACATGCAAGCTTATTAGCCTTGCATGCACGAATTCCTTCTTGTTTTAATCTGGGTTTATTGATAAATCTACTGTACATGATGACCTATGATGATAATATGATGAAATGTGATGATCTAAGATGATGGGTTTAAGCCTTGGTGCTTGAAATGATGATTTGTCACAATATATTGCCATGCATGTATGATCCATGATGTTTAGGATGATTTTAAGTATATAGAGATGTTCATAGATGACATTGATGATGATTCACATGATTAGATTTGGTTAAAATGGCTTAAATATTGATTTTTGATAAACTTTCTATTAATAGAAACTTTTTGATTGTAAAATGATGATATGAATGATATTTGATAACATGCATGTTTAAGGATTGCTATTCAAATGTTATTAGAATGATAATGATGTTCAAAATGTGATCTTGATAATGTTTATGGTCACTTTTGACAAAGTTACTATATTTAGTAACTTTTCGGGTCGAAATAATGATAGGAGACGACTTGGCTATAATAGTATGTCTAAAATGATGATAGAATGACTATTATGATGATTGATGATGTGAAGATTAGTTTAGAAATGTTAAAATGGTTATTTTTATGCAAAAACTAGAAAGTTACTATATTTAGTAACTTTATTGTTACAAAAACCGACTTAGGAATATGTTGAATGACTTGAGCATGCTAAATGATTTATTATGTTATAATATGATGTTTAGATGCTAAGATTAGATGGTTTCCGATGTCACGTATGCTAAAAATGGAAACTTTCCATTTTAGGAAACTTTTGTGCACTAACATGTTATAAACGGCATATATGAACTTGTATGATAATGTGCTATGTGTTAACATGACCCCGTAGGACTATTGAGCATGCTAGAACTCTAAAACCGTTATGCTTTGTGAACTTTCCATAAATGGAAACTTACTATAAATAGTAAGTTGTCCATAGACGCGACTTGCGCATTTTGCACACGACAAACACTTACACAATTGCTACACGAGTCACAAACCCTCACACGGTTCACCAACGGGTCGTTGACTTGACACTGTCAACTTTGGTCAAACACGGTCAAACACGGTCAATGTGGACCAACACGGTCAAACACGGTCAATGTGGACCAACACGGTCAAACACGGTCAATGTGGACCAACACGAGCAAACACGGTCATTGTGGACCGACACGGACAAACACGAACAACCAAGGGTTGTTGGACACAAACATGAGCACTAACACGAACACTAGCACGGTCACTTACACCAACTCACGTACGGTATACGATATAGGTTGCCGGTGACCGACACGCATTTCGACGCAGGAGCTTACGCTTACTTATCGCTTTATTCACTAAGGTGAGTTTACGGCCCCTCTTTACTCTTTTTCAAATGCTTTTAAATAGGGGGAGAATACTAGTTGCATCGAGTCAAACATTATTACTGTACAAACACTATTGTGTATGCTGGTTTATTGGACAAACATTAAGTGTTGAACTCGTTACAAGCCCTCACAAAGTCTTACCGTTAATGTACGAACAACGTGGTAGGTTTGGATGGATCCATTAGGGAATGACTAACCCCACGGGGCACCATGTTGACTGAGTGTCATAACCCGTGCAAATTCTGACCTAACTTGCTATGCATACGAGGCATAGCGGAGGCAAGGACAAACAAGTCTAGTTCGGTAGTGACGCACTGACACTTTGGGCCTAGGGCTCGGTACTAACATTTGATAAACAGCATGACACACTTTCATTACTATATGTATATCAAAACCTGTGAACTCACCAACCATTGTGTTGACACTTTTTCTAACTTGTATTCTCAGGTAACTAGCAAGCTATGGATAACAGGAATGCGCACACTAAGGAACGAGCATTAGGAATCTCATTGCATTTCTGTTTATGATTAGTTTTCGAAAACAATTTAACTTCCGTTGTTAAGACAATGTTGTATTAAACTTACTATTTTCCGCTGCATTATGTCAAACATCTGATTTCCGCTGCAATATATGTTATGATAACTTTATTTCCGCTGCAAACTATTTTATCAAGTGTATGTGTCAAACTTAGATTTGTAAACGCATATAGAGGTGTTCTATATGACCTTGAGCTGTGATTCTGGACACGTCACATCCACGTGGACATACGCCACGAGTGGGAATTTGGGGGTGTGACACATAATATCACCATATTATCATGCAAATAACAAATCTACATACATGCATGTTAGCAATATCATCCATATCATCATTTTGCAACTAAAAAGTTACTATAATTAGAAAGTTCATCATAAACTTATATTTTAACCATTTTAAATATAACAAATCATGTAGCATATTTCC